>CM052802.1:53658678-53859933 GCA_028533885.1 Nasua narica
TACCCTATTGCACTACTGGGTATTTACTCCAAAGAAGCAGATGTAGTACAAAGAAGGGCCACATGTACCCCAATGTTCATAGCAGCAATAGCCACAATCACCAAACTATGGAAAAAACCAAAATGCCCTTCAACAGATGAATGGATAAAGAAGATATGGTACATATATACAATGGAGTATTATGCCTCCATCAGAAAGGATGAATACCCAACTTGTGTATCAACATGGATGGGACTGGAAGAGATCATGTGGAGTGAAATAAGTCAAGCGGAGAGAGTCAATTATCTTATGGTTTCACTTACTTGTGGAACATAAGGAAAAACATGGAGGATATTGTGAGAAGGAAGGGAAGGGTGAATGGGGGAAAATCAGAGGTGGCGATGAACCATGAGAGACTGTGGACTCTGAGAAACAAACTGAGGGTTTTGGAGCGGGGGGAGTTGGGCGAGCCTGGCGGTGGGTATTGAGGAGGGCATATACTGCATGGAGCACTGGGTGTGGTGCATGAACAATCAATCTTGTAACACTGAAAAAATAAAATAAACATATTTGGGGAAAAATAATAAAAAGAATAAATAAAGGCAAGATTTCATCCCTTCTAGTTTCCAGTGTTGTTGAGAAGTCTGGTGACTCGATTCCTGAATCTTCTTTCTGTTATCTTTTTTCCTCATTGGATTCTCCTGAGATCTGTTTTCTGCTCTAGTTTTCTGCAGTTTCTCAGTAATATGGTTTGGTGCCAGTCTGATTTCTGTTCATTGTGTTGAGTATGCAATGAACACTTTCAATCTGTCAACTTATGGGCTTTAGTTTGGGGAAAATCTTGGATTATTTTTTAGAAGATTTTACACCTAACTTTTTTTATCTCCTTTCTTTCTGCAATTCCTATTACTTGGATGTTTGAATTCTTGAATTGATTCTTTTTTAAAGAAATATCTTTCTCTTATTTGTCATCTCTTTGCCTTTTGCTCTACTTTCCTGGGAGATTTTTTTTTCCAATTTTATCTTCCAACTTTGATTAAATTTTTTATTTCTATAATCATATTTTTAATCCCAAAGGCCATAATTGTTTCTGTTCCATTTTTAAAGTAGTCTTCTCTTGCTTTATGAACTCAAGATATTGATCTTCTCTATCTGAAGAATTAGTGATCATTTTTAGATTTTTTTCTTGCATAGTTTCTTTTTTATCCAAATTTCTTTCTTATTGTTATTATTGTTGTGGTTGTTGTCTCTGTCTTTTATGATAGCTCAAAGATCTCTCAAATTTCTGGTAGTTTTAGCTGACCTCTTAATTTTGAGAGTGAAGCTCTGTAAAGCTGTTTGTTGCCTCCATGTGCTTGGGCTTTCTTCAACCTTGTGCTTCATTGTAGGGTTAGTGGGCTGTGCCATTTCATTGAGGAAGCATCTTACATTATTATATTGCTTAATATATACATTCAGCTGTATATAGCATAAAATTTAAAGAAGAGTAGTTTATTTTTTTAATTTTTTTAAGATTTTTATTTATTTGACAGAGAGAGAAAGAGATCATAAGTAGGCAGAGAGGCAGGCAGGGAGGGGGGGAAAGCAGGATCCCCACTGAGCAGAGAGCCTGATGCAGGGCCTGATCCCAGGACCCTGGGATAATTACCTGAGCCGAAGGCAGAGGCTTTAACCCACTGAGCCCCTCAGGCACCCCTAAAGAAGAGTAGTTTAAACAAGGAAAAGCTTATTTGTATCAAATGCAGGTTTGGGCTTAGCATAGCACTCCAGAATTTCCAGGACAAAGAAATCATCTATCTTGCTGCTTTACTATTTTGTGGCCACTACACTGCATGGTTCAAGAAGGCTCAGCACCATGTCTACATTCTAATCAATAAGAAAATGGAAAAAAAGGAAGGAAAGATATATATCCTATCCCTGTAGGTTATACATAGAACATCTGCTTACATCACTTCGGCCAGAAATACTGGCCACATCTCATGGCAAAGGAAATTGGCCTTTTATAATATTTGTATAGCCATATGACCAATTAAGAATTATATTACTAAAGAAGAAGGGAAAAATGGATGTTAGGATACAACTAGAAGATGGTGGCATAGTCAGTATTTTCAAGGCATTTCCCTTGGGCTGGCCAAATCTTCCAGAAAATAGTCTTCCAAAATCCTGACTAGAATGCCATAATCCATAACCCTGGTTGCCAGAGTTCGGGGAATTGAATGAGACCAAAAAGACCTCAAAAAACAAAAAAACAAAACTAAAACCCAAAAGTAGCAATAGTGGTGTAGTGGTGGAGATTGGGTCTCTTTATTTATTCATTTAATGCATTTATTTATTTATTTATTATCAATTTAATTTAATTTGAATTGTAATTTTAAATTTAATTTTACTTAATTATTATTTATTTATTACATATTTATTATTTTATTTAATGTGGATAATTCTGATTCTCTAACCCAAAGACCAGTGCTCCAGAAATAATCTGGCTTTTGGTTGGGAGTAGGGGTGGGTTGGTTGGGCTTTGAATAATCAGTCATTTTTCTGCAGGGAGTGGTAAGGAGGTTTGAGAATCTAATTTTCAACCAGTCTTTGTTTTCAGTCCCATCTTCACTTCTAGTTTTAGAAGTGTTGCCTCCAACTTCTGAGTAAAACAAAAATTGAGTTGCTTCTCAGATTTTCTCATGCTTAGAATTCAGCTTTCTCAAGTCTCATGAGTCATTAACCACTCATTAATCGGCTTTATATCTTCCAAAATTTGGGTTTTGTTGACTTTTCACCCATCCACTTTGTCTGATAGTTTTATGTTTAAAAAAAAAATCCCTTACTTTTGTTTTAGTGGGAAGGAATGGAAATAACTTCAGAGATTCAACTCATCATCATTAAACTAAAACCTGAATTGTTCTTTAAAGCCATTTGTTTTGATACCTGACTTCTCTTATTCTTGGAGTATCTATTAACATTTCCTAAGTAAAGGACAATTTAATGTGATGATGATGATGTTCAACATATACTGAGTTCTTACTGGTTTGTAGGTAATATGCAACGTATTTCACTTTTTATTTCCAGGACTGATATGGAAACCAATTATATAGGTATTACCACCCTTAGACCTAGGCATGTAGGCTCCTGCACCAGCACCAAGATCAAGGGGTCTTATACTTTGGGAATGCCTTCTTTGATAGTTTTGAAGAATTTCTCCAGGCCTGGAGACCAACCAGGGCTGGCACTGCCACCCAAGCAGCATATTGCAAACTCTACTTGGACCCCAGGTGAGCTCTGACTCCAGTTTCTCCCATTTAGGGCATTCTCTGGTCCTCTATCCCTTGTGTTAGGTTGACCAGATGTTCTAAGGAGCTCCATAACTCACACCAGTAGACTTATTTCAGGGCCGGGTGACCAGCCTCATTCCAGTGGGTTGCCCTGGTGAGCTGATCCAGCCAACTAGAGCAGCATTCTTTCACAGAATCATGTAAGATTAGATCAGGAGAATGTGGCTGACATGTTAATTTGGGGGACTCTCAGTCAGAGGATAAAGAATCTGGACTTGCCCTGATAGTGCAGTAAACAAATATGCATGCTCCTTTTCTCCACTATTATTAAATCCTCATCGATAAATCACTATACCTCACATGAACCTGTAAAGATTCTCCATCCTGTGCGCAACTGAGTAAGAGTTACCTCACACCAGTATTTCAAAAGCAAGTCTTAGGCAGCATATACAAGAAAATGTAAATGATAGTTCATTTCGTGGCCATGTTAAACTTACCATTTGGAACTTCACAGTGTAAAAGTAAAATGACAAACTTTTCAACCACGTATCCTCTTGATCTCTTTAGACTGCAATCATTGCCCTCCGAGATAGTTATCTGTCCCAACCTTGACTGCATCTCTGACATTCCACACTGCCCTCAATGGGGAAAATAGTTAAGGATTCTATGGGCAAAGTGAGAAAAGGGGTCCCTAAACATACCAATACCAATAGCCTCTACAGGTGATTTCAGCTGGTTCTAACCATTGGGTGCCCTTTGCCCACCCAATCATTGTGTAGTCTGAGCATCAAATCTTGTTACTTCACATAACTTTGTTTTATTGTTCTTGTTGCACTAATATAACTGAAGACCAAATGGATGAAGTATTTTGCCCGAATTTTCAAACTAAGAAATAAATGGCAGAGCAGGGATGTTACCCTAGGGCTGTCTGACTCTAGATCTTGGGTGTACTCTACTACTTCTAAGATCAAAAAACTCCGATGCAGGGTTTAGACATATTTTGCCCCACAAGAATCCATTGCACCTTTTGGGACTCTCCAATTCAATTAGTTAGCTTGTTGTATTATACTTTAAAATGATAACTCCATGTGTCTGAAGTCTCTAAAGGGAATAGAATGGATGTATTGAACTGATGAATGGCTCAGAATATGGTGCAGTGAAAAAGTGCTTGGGCTTTTGATTCACAACTAGGTGAGCCCCAATTCCCGAAAATTACTTTGACTTTCTATGTGTCATTTTTCTCATCTGTAAAAGAGAAAAGTTAAAAATCTATCTCAGTAATTAATGATGGGTATTAAATAAGATTACATGGATAAACCATAGAGACTGTACATGTGGGCACAAAGACTATTTTGTCTTCCCCAACTCCCAAACACATACACTTAAGGATATGGATAATTCTGGTTTACAGACCTATCTAAAGAAACCAACCTCTGACTGTCAGTGTATGCCCTGAGTCCTATCAATGATATAAAATGAAACAGTCAGTGACATAATACACCTATGTTATAGTTTCTTATCTTTGCCTACTAATTTTGCCAAATGGTTTAATGACATGCCTAAATTTCTAGAAAATTTGCCAAGTATAACCTATGACTAACTGTTTTTCAATGTTCAGATCTTGGAACAAGCAAGAAAAAAAATCACAGAATACTTAATAAAGAAAAGCTTTGAAACTTTAGGAAGAAGAAAGGAAGGAAAAAAGCATGTATTTTTTTTAATATCTACTGTTTGGGAGATTTACATTTGGAGACATTTTGAGCATGGAAGACACAGTGAAGTCAAAAGTTATTTTTTATGATAATTTAGCTTCTAATGTGTTTGCAAAAGCAAAGTTGGAGAGTTTTTTTTTGAGATCCAAGTGCCAAGATTTATAGACAGCAGCTGGGTAGTATTATCCTCATATTTCCAAGCACAATAGACATATAGAAACAAACTAATTTATGAACACTAATCTTGGGAGAAAACCAATCAGAAATTTTGTTGCTACTCTTTGGCATCTGCATTGTCTCCTTCCCTTTCCTGCCACCACTGTCCACTTGCAGAGCATCCTATCCTGGTCACTAGGCCTGTGAGAGAGGTTTTTCACATTCATGCTCCACTGGCTTCCCCTATCCAATGTGAAGGAGGAATCCTCTTGGAGCTCTCTGCTCTCCACAGGCCTGGTCATGTGTGCAGAGAAAGAGTAATCACTCTATAGATCCTATGTGGGCAAATACTTCTGCTGAATGTTTACTATTTGAAAAATCATATTTTATTGATGGATGGCTAAAAGTCCCCTTTTGGGGGTTCTGTTGGAGCTTAAACTACATGAATTCCCAGGCTTTTTCCATGGGAAAGTAATATTTTTAATGTAATTTTCCCATTTATTTTCATTCTTAAAATCTAAGTCTTCATATAAGTCATGGCCACCCTGCTTTACCACACAAGTAAAAACATTTATATTCATGATGATTACATTCTGACTACAATTTAGTGAACAAGAAAATACTCTGGAAGAGAGAAATGTAGCATTCTATAAGCACTGGAGAAGTAGAAATTTTCTTTTAGTTTGGTTCTAACATATACTTTCTGTATAAGAAATATCTTCTGCAAAGGCAACTCAAGAGACCTAAAATTAGCACCATACCTTAATTTAAATAGAAAATAGTATCCAAAGATTAGAATATAATGAGACTATATATTTTCTCATCAGTCCTTTCATAAGGGAAATAGGAAATTAAAAATTAAACTCTTACTAATAGGATGCTGGATATTGGGTTTGTATCTTTTGAAAAAAATAAGAGAAATTAAATTATAAATCAAATCAGCTTTTAAAGTCATTATGGAATCATGCTTACTTGAAATGTGTGTTCATGCACAGGCTCAATAGACTGCCCATAACATTATCCAGCAAAGACAAGAGTCAGAGAGAAAACTGTTTATTGTGTGGAGTCGCTAAACACATATGTACTTCAAAATAGGACGACAGATGTGAAACAGCTGCTCATTATCCATAAGGAAGGGGGAGTCTGCCTCCTTTGAAATTATTTATAAGATGCTTCATGTTTAATTCTAATATTTTTTTCTTTTGGGTAAATAGAATTAAGCATTCACGATCAGAATTTTAAAGTATATGTTGATTTGCAACAACAACATTCACATATATCACATTACCAAAATGCTTCACACTTTAATTATAGCAATATTCATGAGGGTCTTGTTACATCTTGTAATTATAATAAACACCTATCAAAGGCTTACTATGTGCCAGGCACCACTCTAAGTAATTTAATCCATTTGATCTTCACAACTACCTTCAGAGGAGGTACTATTCCCATTCCCATGTTACAAAGCTCAGAGAGGTTATTAACTTGCCTAAGATCACACAGTTAGTAAATGGTGTTGCCTGGATTCAAACACTAGCACTCTGACTCCAGAATCTACAGTTGGCTAAACCATCATATTGTATATTGTGTTCATAAAATACAGACTTTTTCAGGTGTGTACATTATGTAGTATGTGATAATCACTGCCTTAAAAGAGAAACTTTCTGACCAACAGGATTATCAGTCAGAATAGGCTTGGCTAAGATGTAGAAACAAAATGATACAATAACATCACATGCCTAGATCAGCAAGAGGCTCTGCTTCCCCGCCCCCCGTTACTGAGAGACCCAGAGCTCCGTCTTCTCTGGCAGCCAGAAGAGAGGAAGAAGCAGGGGCACAACAGTTCCTAAGTGTCCCAGCTCACAAGAAGTCTCACATTTCACTTTCACTTACATTTCTTTTGATGAAACCAGTCACTTGGCCACATCTACCTGCAAAGCCAGTGGGAAATGTAAGTAATGGGTAGAAAAATATTTCTAAAAAGCCATTGAAGCCAAAGAAGAATAAAAAGATTGCCAGGAAGCATTTAGCTACTCTAAGATCAAAAATATTGGCAGAAATTTAGGCGACACAGTATGTCCAAACTTCCATGAAGCATTTGATACCAGTATCAAGAGGACAAGACAGAGAAATGATGGCGGGAAGGTATTGTGGCTAAAGAGCAAGGCTGGCCCCTAAGGACACAACTGGACACTGGGAAGCTCCTTG
Organism: Nasua narica; assembly: GCA_028533885.1. Lineage (NCBI taxonomy): Eukaryota > Metazoa > Chordata > Mammalia > Carnivora > Procyonidae > Nasua > Nasua narica. Next base: position 53,666,000 of record CM052802.1, read on the forward strand.
CAGGGGCCTCAGCCTGCTCACCAGTTCCAAACCCAGGAGCACCTGATGGCGGGCACATCCGAAAGTTCAGGGGTCTCACTGACCGTGGGGATGTTTAAATCAGATTGCTAAGTTATTAATTTATAATAACCATAAAAGTAGAGTAATCTTCTTATTTTGGCTGATGATTCTATATTTGGTAGATACATAAATTCTGAAAGATATATAAATTCTGTGTATATATAGAATATATTCCAGAGAATATATGGAAAGAGCAAATAGAGTGAATTGATTATTTTGGTTGTCTTTGGTTTAAAACTAAGAGAGCCCTGAGCTATGCCAGATTACAAAGGCAGGTCTACATATGGGACCTGGTGAGAATGGCATCTTGGATACAGCCAAGCCTACTTTGAGTTGCTCTGCCAGAAAGTGGAGAGAAGAGCACACCAGATCAAGGATTCATAAAGGAACCGGTTGTGGCCCGAGGTCCTTCTCTGGTCCTCACAGAGACACACGCTGCCATCTCAGCAGATTATGAGAAATAAGTATGGATTCTGCCAGGCTGGAGGGACCCAGAACTTGAAGTTCACTGCCTTCACATAGTCTGGGGCTGGAGAAAGGGAGTAGCAGGGAGGGGACATATCAGTCATGTCATGAAGCCCTCACATCTCAGTTCCAGACTTACGATTTCTCTGTTGTTGTTGTTGTTTTAATTTTGGTAAAATACACATAACATAAAGTTTATCATTTTAATCACTTTTAAGTGCACAGTTCAGTGCCATTAAACACATTGAGAGGAAGCAACCATCACCACTATCTCCTCTAGAATTTTTTCATCACCCCAAATTGAAACTCTTTACCCATGAAACTATAACTTTTTAAAAAAATAATAAAAAATAAAATAAAACGATCTTTACTGACACACAATTGACATACAATACCCTATTAGGTTCAGATGTTCATCATAGCAATTCAGTATTTTTTACCTTACAAAATGATCCTCACGGTAAGTCTAGTTACCATTTGTCACTATACAAAGTTATTACAATGTTATAGACTATATTCCTTATGCTGTATTTTACATCCTCATCACTTATTTATACCAAAGTTACAAAGACCAAGGTGCCCCCATGTTTTATTTCTTGCGTGTTTGCTGCCTGCCGCTAGGCTGTAGTCATATACATCTGGTAATACCTGCCTGGAGGGCTGAATGCTCACGTCCCCTGGTTAGGGCTAAAGGCACACAGAACAAGGGTTTCTCTTCCTCGGCTCTTTTCCCCAGCACGTTAACATCTGCTGCTTCTGTGACTACATTCTTTCTTCCAATTTAGTATTTTTTTTTCAAGATTTTATTTATTTATTTAACAGAGGTAGCGAGAGAGGGAACACAAGCAGGGGGAGTGACATAATCACCTCCCAAAGGCCCCAGTTCCTATGACCACATCACATTGGGCATTAGATTTAAACACGAAAATTTAGCCAGGGAGGGACATAAACATTTAGACTATAGCACATTCTTTTCTTTTTTTTTTTTATTAAAAAAAACACTCTTCATAGAGGCTTGTGCCTTATTTGTCATAAATAAGGGTTTCTCTAGATACCTCAGGTATTTATTTACAGATTACTACGACAGAAGAACAATCTTACATGTATTTCTTTTCTAATTTCGAAAAACATCTTAACTTGATGTTAGGAGAATACTCTGTTCTTCCTTCTATTTATTATCTATAGATGTCAGTTCAATGGGGTAATCCCTATCTGGCTGAACAGCACCAGGGAGGGATGCTGAAGGTTGGGTTGAAATATCCTAGCCTGGAGGCCAACCTCTAGAGTCATTTTCAGGTGAGACTCAGTTCTTGGCCCTGTTCAACTAAAAAGTTTATCCTTCAGTTGGATAAAACTATAAAATGAATGCTGATCAAATTGTTGAATAGCTTCAAGCAAGGGAGGATATGTAAGATTTCAGAATCAGAATCTAAAAAGGCCTAGTGGGCGGAAATGAGGAGATCTAACACTGAGAGGGAATGGCGGTAAATTCAAGGTCCTGTACCTGGATCCCAAACTTCACCTTCTTAAGGGCAGCGCAGGTGTCCTGGGGTTTGTAAATGCTCAGGAGTCTGACTTTGCTCTTTTAGATTTCCCAGCTTCCCTGTAGTTGGGTTTGCCATTGCCTGACTCTGACAGTGGAATGTGATTGGGAGGGACATATGTCACTTCGAAAGCGAGGAAGCTGAAGATCAGGTGAGCCTTTCCCACATCCCCTCCTTCCATCCTCCATCCCCTGCAGCAGGATGATACCAGGGAGACAGTGAAATGATAAGCTGGAGGAGCCACAAGCCCAAAGCAGCATAGTTCCTGAGTCACCTCTTTGACGTGAACAACTCAAACCTCCCTGGAATCGGTTGTGAGGAAGAATAAACCTTGATTCTATTAAGCTATTGAGATCTTGGGGTTGTTTGTTTACATCTGAAAAAGCATTGAGGGATTTTAGCTGGCAGTAAGATTATATGAATCAATCTGAAAGATAGGTCTTATTCTTAACTTTTCAGCAGCACTCAACCACCAGCCCCTCCCTCTAAATGAAAAGATTGATCTCCTCTGGAAATCTCAGCATCCTCTAGGTTTTCCTCCTACCTTGCTAGCTGCCCCTTTCTCTGTCTTTCTTCGTGTTTTCTTCTCAAGGGCTATTAGTTATTGAGTTTCTCTAGGTTCCGTGCTCTGGCCTGTCCTCTTTTCATCTGATGTTCTTCCATATGGATTCAATTACCGTCTATATGCAGAAGACTCACAAATTTATACCACCACCAGAGAACACTCTTTTGAGAACCAGACACACATGATCAAACTTTCTACTTGATATTTCCTTGTACAATTTTCAATGACTCTTCTTACAAAACTGTACTCATAATCTTTCCTCCAAAATCTGGCCCTCTTCCAGTGTTTCCCACCTCACTGAATGGCACAGCGCCCCTCCAGTCACATCAGACGGAAGCTGTCAGTACATGAATCCCTCATCTTTATCTAATTCTCCCCTTCCCCACCTTATACGATCCATTATCAAGTTTTACCAATTTTCCTTCTAAATATTTTTCAGTTCCATTGCCTTCTTGCCAGCTACACCAAGCTACCTTGCCATTATCTGGTCCCAAGCTCCTGCAATAGTCTTTTTACTCATCCATGTACATGTACTCTGGTGTCTTCTCAATCCACTCTTCCTGGTACTCTTGTAAAATTAAAATGTCACCTCCCTCCTGTTTAAAACTTCTCATGGTTTCCCATTTGTTTAGTTAGGCTCAAAATAAAACAGGGCCTTGAAGATCCTGCATGATCTGGCAACTTCTACTTTCTGGCTGACCTCACTTCCTACAGGCTTCTTCTTTCTTTGCTCCATTCATGTTGGAGTCCTTTCCATCCCTCAAACCTTCACAAGGGTCTTTTCCACGCACTCCCACTGCATATGCTTGTTTCTGTGCCTGAGATAATTTTCTGTCTTCTTGTCCCCTATTAGCTCTGTCTTTCCTTCAGCATCCTGCTCAAGAGAAGAGAAGCCTTTTTGATCTCCCTGATTAGCTCAAATCCTCCTATTACACATTCATAAGACTGGATACATTTTTTTTTAGGACTTGTCACAGATGAAATTTTACATTTATTTGTGAGATAATTTGTTTCTCTCCATATCTTTCACTGGATTATAAACTCTATGAAAGTATGGGCCAATATTTTCTTTTGCTCATTTTTATCTCCAGCACCTACTACAGTGCCAGATAGACACTATGTTCTCAGTAGTTGCCACAGGAAGAATGGAAGGGAAAGAATGGAAAGGAAAGATAGAAAGAAAGAAGGGAGGAAAGAAGAAAGGAGAAGGCAGTTCAGTTTCTTCTCTATGGTTGCCAATTTGCACCTGGAAAGTTGGGTTAGGTTGTGAGTGCCATAGTTTGAGACAAAAACAAACCAGAAAATATTCAGAAGACAGAAAACAGAAAGTAAGGGGAGGCCAAGTTGGGAATCCAACTGCCACCAATTTCTTGTGGTCAAGGGATCCTATTTTAAAGAAAAATATGATGTACTATTTCATGACATGAAACAATTCACACCATTCATCTTTTGCAAATAAAGACTTTTAAAAGAAAACCAACTTCAGGTCTGTAAGTAATCATCAAAATCTATTACTGAACAAAAATATATACAAAAATTCTGCAGTGTCTCTATGCACATATATTGATTGGTGCTTTTGTCCCCTTTTCCTGTTCCTATTTCTATACTAATGTAATGGGATTATCTGCTTCAATAAATCTCATGAGTAGTCTCCTGTGACCATCTACAGTTTAATTCAAGAATAGTTTACAATAATTGCCAAAATCATTGTTTTATGCTAAGTAGAATTACTGCCTGATTGCTTCTGAGTTTGATTTTTAGCTTTTAATAATATTGCAAATGAATACGAAAGTTATAGTTATATAGTCATGAATTAAAGAATATATAAGTACACACATGGAAGCAAAGTTAAAATTAATAACCAGATTAACTCTATGAGCATTAATAAAAGTGACTAACCAAATTATAAAACCATCTGCTATGGTCACTTATTTGGAATTGCCAAGTTCCTAAAAGTTGCTGATATTTATTATATATCTTAGATAATAATTTAGAATTTTGCATTTTTTTCTTTGTACTTCCCTTTTTATAATTCAGAATTTCACAGTGCCAAATATATCCCTCTCACTACTTCTAAGCCTTTGAACTGCATACCAGAGGATATTTAATTTGTTTCAATATGAGTAAAAACAGAAGAAGAATCAAATGACTTGTTTCTGGATTAAGGAAGTTATTATCTGAATCAAAGGAAGGGTCTATACTCTGCAGCACTCGGCTCCCAGCAGAATTCAAACTAGCTCCACCTCAGTCACTCACCAAGCGCTCCTCAGTGACTATGTTAAGGGAGTAGAGCAAGACTGGGCTCCACAGGCTAAATCACGTTGGCTGGAGAAAGGGGCATCTACTCTGTGGGGGGAAGAGGTCTGGATAGAACCATTGCTCACAAGAACATGGTGGAGGAACAACTCTGAGAAATCACATGGGACTGGCCCACGGCTTCAGATCTCCAAATAGGTAAGGGCCAAGGATAAGGCAAGTTGGAAGAACTAGATTTCAGCTGCTGGTAAAATCTTATGGGATTGTCTTAGAACAGAGTCCAAATCAGCTCCACTAATGACCAGATCAGGGTCAGAAGGAACCAGCACCATAGAGTCAAGAGCAAAATTGCTTCAAGTGAGCCTTAAGTAAATGGGAGGAATTTAGAATTTAGAAAAAATTTAGAACCCGCCCACTGCCCAGGTAGTGGGCAGAGAAGTGAAAATAAAATGATCAAAATGACTCTCTGAAAGTCATATATAAATCAGAAAGGTCGTGATGCTAAAAAACCAAAACAACAACAACAAAAAACACAACCTTTTTGCCTCAGTTACATTTATGTATCTTAAGAAATGAAGAATGAACTTTGACAATAAAAAATTACATGGCTAACAGACTCAGACCCGCGCTTCATCATTCTTGCATAAATATGGCCAGTGGCATCATCTATGGAAAGAAGAACAAGGAATGAAGATTTCAGGTTGCAAAAAAAACATTTTTGAGATCCCTTTTAAGAAATATTTTTTAAATGTACTTGGCCATCTTATCTGAATAAATACACTTATAAACATTGTTACCAGGTAGCAAAAGGTGATCCTGTCCAATATTTGCAGAGATTTTATGGTTGGCAAATATAGTGTAAAATTTGCAAAGATACAGGGCAAAGAGTATGTTTACACTGGATAAGTGAAAAAGCCCAGCTTACGCGATGAGCTTCATTAATGTCGACAGTCAATTTGAAGAATGTAGGCCCCAAAGTTCACTTTTCTTATCAAAACTTTTGAGTCAAAATGATTGAGAAAAATATTTCAATTCACATCTCTCTTGGTTTTTAAGGGAAGAGGTGTCAAATTTATAAAATATCAAATATTTGTTACTTGACAAGATTAAAAGAAATTCCATTTAAAAATACTTGTTAGCAACGTAGTCTATGATTTTTTTTTTTGTAATACACTAATGAGGAATGCCTGGGTGGCTCAGTTGGTTGGGTGTCTGCCTCTGGCTCAGGTCATGATCCTGGGATCCTGGGATCAAGTCCCACATCGGGCTCCTTGTTAAGTGGAGAGTCTGCTTCTCCCTCTGTCTGCTACTCCCCCTGCTTGTGCTCTCTCTCCCTCTCTGGCAAATAGATAAATAAATAAAATGTTTTTAAAAATAAAATAAAATAAAAATCCACTAATGGATTGTGTGTATATATGTGTGTGTGTGTGTGTGTGTTTTAATAGCCTTTTAAGAAATATTTTTATAGACCTTGTAGGCATGAAGTAGTTACATGCGACTTGCAGTAACTCTTGGAAGTAGCACATGTAATTCAACCCTGAATCTAAACTCTAATTATCTGGTTTTGACAACTTCTGTTCAGTGTGTCCTGCCAACAACATATTAATTAGATGTGACCCAGTGGTTCCAGGTCATTGAAGAAAAGCAAACAAAGTTCCAGAGACTACACGCTAAAACTCAAAATAAAGGAGGTGAAAATCTGAAGTAATTCTCATAAAGAACAGCTACATGAAGGAAAAGAAGAGACTGGGGACATGTGGATTACCAAGATTACATGTCTCTATGAATTGTTTACTTGGCCTGCACAAACCTATTCAGAGTGGTCTTACCAATATGCCCATACCAATCTGCTGAATTTCTAAGGAAAACATAAAGGACTAAATAAACAACTTTGATTCTGTGAAACAGTTCGTATAGACAGAACACGTGTTATGTGGACATTGAGTAATGTATAGAATTGTTGAATCAATATGTTATACACCTGCAACTAATATAACATTGTATGTTAATTATACTTCAATTTTAAAAAATTCAACTATTTATCTGGATGAATCTAGGTGTTCGAAATATGTAACAGTATTAGATTGCTAGGCTGTCATACCAAAGCACCACAAATTGGATTGCTAAACAACAGAATTTTTTTTTAAGTACACTGCTAAATAATAGAAGCACGTGTGGGAAACATTTGTGCGCCACAGCAAGGAATGTAACTCAATCACTTAAGGAAAATTATTGTATCATCTGTCCCAGTCATATCAGTATTTCATTGAGAGTAGTTATTGCCCCAAAAGATTAATAATAGGATATAATAATATATAATTAATAATAATAATACTTCTCATCTTCGTTATTATAATCAATGACAATAAGGATCACTGGTGAAAATCAGTATTGATCAACAACATTGATTTTAAATCATTGAATTAAACTTATTGTAGTAAAAATCTTTGCAGCAAAAAAAAATGAAGAGATACCAATAGGATTTCTATGATTGTAACACTGATGATTAAAAATAAAAACTCTAATGGAAAATTAATATCCATAGTATATTTTGATTTATCATTCTTAGAATGTTAGAGAAAGGGGTATCCAGAACTTTTAAGCAATTTTCCTGTCAGAAACACTAATGTCCTTCTATACTCAGTGCTGGGCAGGGATGTAGATGCTTTTGCTTTTCCCAGCATGTGGTATTGACTTTAGAGCAAAACTTAAATGGAATCCAGATGTTTCTGCCCTTAGCCCCAACTCCTGCCTCCAGGCCTGCGGTCTCTGGGTTTCCTTAGGCCAACCCTGATTCATAACTCAGCACCTTTTGGAATTCCTTGAAAAGAATCCACCCTCTCAAAAGCATTATTGAGATATATAGACTATATTGAAGACTCTGAGGGAAAGGTTTGCTTTGCAAACTCCATAGCAAGCAACTTAAAAATTAATACAAATTCTTCTCCTAAGCACTTTTCTTAGACATTCCCCCCTTCCTTTTCTAACCATCCTGGCTGGATTTTCTACCCTCCTTCTGGATCTTCTGGAATTTTCAGATTACTTCCCCATCTTCTGTGCAGAGCCTTTCAACTCTGCCCATCTTCCATACTACACATGGTACACTCAAACACAGCATGGCATTTAGGCAAAGGGCCTCCCAGGTAACAAGATCCACTTGCTTTATAAGGCAATTTATTGGCCCATTAGGATCTCATCGTTCATACTAAGAAGTTCATCCAAGTAGGTTTTTTTCCTAAAAATATATGATGTTCTCACTAACAATAATTCTGTAGAATAAAAATCTCTCCATTCCTCTTAATAAAAGTCACTGTCTCTGATTCAGAAATTCCAATAGCCTACAACTACACAGTAAGAAATACCAAGGAAGGGATGCCTGGGTGGCTCAGTCATTAAGCCTCTGCCTTTGGCTCGGGTCATGATCCCAGGGTCCTGGGATTGAGCCCCGCATCGGGTTCCCTGCTTGGCAGGAAGCCTGCTTCTCCCTCTACCATTCCCTCTGCTTGTGTTCCCTCTCTCACTGTGTTTCTCTCTGTCAAATAAAAAAAAAAATCTTAAAAAAAAAAAGAAAAAAGAAATACCAAGGAATGTGACAATCCACAAACATATCTATCAACTCCCTAGAGATTTTACTCCCAGAATAAATTCTAAAAAATTCTAATTTCAAAGTGTAAATTGCCACATATGTTTTGGCCTCACTAGAAGACCTGGTTTTAAAAAGATATCCCTGTTTTGAAAATGACCTTTGATCACCCAACATCATTTCTCCATTCCACTCCTCAAATACATACAATTTTTGGTGTTTGTTTTTTTTTTTTTAGAAAATTGTATAGCACATAAGTTCATATCAATGGGATCCAGACCTTTAAAAGAAGCAGATTCATGCAGTAAAATAACTTACTCAAAGACCCTCTTTTCTTGTAATAAGCCATACCAAGAAGAATTTGGACTGGCAGATGCATGGGTTATAGCATAACTGACTGTTGAAGATATAACTAACAAAATGAAGTAAGTATTGGATTATGAATCTAGGAAGCACCTTGATGGAGGCATGACGAGTGGAGGTAAGCATAGTGTGGAAATAGGGTGGTGGAAATTACACCTGTCTGATTTTCCAGTTTTGTGTTGAGACTCTATGTCAACTGGGCAAGAAAAAGAGTCACAGCTACTTAGAGTCACAGCTTCAGGTCTGACTATGGCTCCATCTCTAGCATTAGTGAACTATGTCTTCTTTTGAGTTTCAATTTTCTTATCTGTTGATGAGAGATAACAAATCCTACCTCAGAACATTATCATGAGCATTAATTATATGAGTGTTTAACACAATGGAAGACCTCAAGGCAATGTAATCGGAATTTCACAGATGCAGAAAGTGAGCCTCTTCTTCCTAGCCTCCACTCAGGGTCCCTCTTTGCAAGCCCCCGAGATCATTTGTGCTTAACACTTAACAACCTTTCATGGAGATTATTTTGATCCAGTATTTTGTCTAAAGTTTGTCAGAGCCACATTCCGACTTTCATGGGCACTGGGCACTTTTGCCCTTGTGGGTTCCTTCCTCTGTAAAAGCATATTGAAAATTATGTTTTATGAATATGTTGGCAAAAAAATGAATACAGCCCAGGCTTGATCCATTTTTACATATTTATTATGATAATATTCATTTTTCTTCTGATTTTTGAAGGAAGTTAAACATTTTTCTGGGCCTCTAAAAGTATCTTATGTCCTGGACATTCTGCCTACTTAGCCTACTGGACAAGTCAGTCCCTGTTAGCTTCTTCCTCCTGTTGGAGGCTCCAACTTTTCATTTGTGATACTTTTTCCTCAACTATTTAAGGAAAAGTCTCAATCCCCTCTCCTCTTTTACTCTGTTGGACACATTAATTTTCTCTAATCTTTCTTCATAGACTCAATCCTCTTATCCTTTTATCATCTGGTTGTTTTCTTTGGGTGCCTTTGAATTCTAGCCACGGTATTGATGTTTCTCTTTGGTAAGTGTAAAACTATATATGATATCCTAGGCCACCTGATGGAAGCCATATTGAATAAAATGATTTATTTCCTCTTCAGACATGTGAAACTCTACTTTTTGAACTTTTCTAAGTGCATTTGGGCTTTTTAATTTTTATTTGTTTTTAGTAGCTGACAGGGCATATTTAATTTCTTCTGAACTCTTACCCTCAGATTTTAATGCTTTTCAAATGTCATTGTTTCATTTGTTCCTTTTTTGACTGCATACACAGAATATTCTCAAATAAAAACTAATAATAAATCAAACACTTAGCCATGGAGATTCAGCATACCATCACCTGTCTCCAAAGTGTAGCCATTAAAAGAAAGGGGTAACCCTAGGAATCCAGATTTTAAGTGGGTTTACAGCAGAATGGCACACGAAATATGACACAATTCACCTTTCTTTGCTACTTGGTGATCACTTAAAACATTCACTTTATTTTTATCTAAAAGTCATTTACATTAGTTTTCATTTTATCTTTTTTCTGCAGTTAGATTATCATAATTTTTTTATTTTTTAATTGTGTTATGTCATTTTATCTTAATATAGCTAGTGTACATTTTTATTTTATTTCTGGTTTTAAAATGCTAGCTGTCTAAAAAAAAATGGTTTCTCTGTTTTCTCCACAGTTTTACTAATGAGTATTGAATTAAAGTTTTAAAAAAATTAACATTAGGGGCGCCTGGGTGGTTCAGTTGGTTAAGCCACTGTCTTTGGCTCGGGTCATGATCCCAGGCTCCTGGGATCAAGCCCCGCATTGGGCTCCCAGTTGTCAGAGACCCTGCTTCTCCCTCTCTGCCTGCCACTCTGCCTACTTGTGCTCTCTTGGTCAAATAAATAAATAAAATCTTAAAAAAAAAATTTAAGATTATATCCAACACTAATTTTGTCCTATACCTTAGCTAATTGAATTTAAACAAAAAAATTAAAATTAAAATTAAAAAATTAACATAATACATTTTTATCTATACTGTGCTATATCCTAAGAAAAGATTTAAGAAGGTCTATAAAGATGCATACAAAATGATATCATAAAATAAGTTTGAAATAAATCAAGGGAAAAATCAAAGAGAAAATAAAAGTGAGGAATTAAGTTGGAAAAGGTACGTATGATACCATACGTTGTGATTGCACAGACTGTTGCTAGAACGGTTCTGACTTTAAGCTCAGTTTCTGAGTACTAGATAAGGCAAACAATATATGCTTCAATTTTTCCACCTAAAAACTGATAAAAAATATTTACCAGATACTTACTTGGGATGAATAAAAATAGTATCAAATAATTTTTACATGGTTGTGACTCCTTTAAAGGAAAGACAGAGTGTTATATCATAAACCTTACCTCTGCCCCTCCCCACAAGCTTCCCCTCTGCCATATCTGATTTCTCAGTAACACAAGGAGAATTGTCAATTATCTACAGCCAGCAATTCTCATCTGCTTTTTTTTTTTATCTCATCTGCTTTTTAAAAATCATCAAGGCTGTCAAGTTGTGCACTGCCAAACTAAGGGATACTATTCACAGGCTATATGTTAGAAACTTAAAAAAAAAATGGAAAATAGAAAAATATGAAGAATTTACAAAAGAGGTAATATACATCTTAATTATGCAGAGATAATATCTGTTAACACTTTGTTCCTTTTATCTTTTTAAGGACAACTTCCTACAAAGGGAATTCTTGCATTAAAAGATATGCTTGTTGTTAAAACAAAATTTGCCCAATTAGCCCCCAAACTGTAGTATATGAGGATTTAAGTACATCCTTGCTAAATTTATGGCTTGGTTTTTTTTCCTTTATAACATGAAGATAATAATATTATCTTCTAACATATTCTATCTAATGTCTAATATTAGATAATAATATTATCTAACAATAACCCTATTAGCTCATAGGGTTGTTGTAAATAATAAAAGAGCAATACACAAAGTACTTAGAACAATGTCATGCATATTTCTGCTATTATTATTTGCAAATTTTGTTGGTAAAATTAGTTTCTCATTTTTCATAGTTAGAATGGATATGGAACATATTTTCATATATTTATTGGACATTTTTGTTTCTTTCATTGTCTCTTCAGATCTTTAGCACAACATTCTAATGGTTGCTTGACTATTTTATGCATTCTTTGCCTACTGAGGATATTAACCATGTATTTGACATAAATGTTTCAAATACATGGTTATTTTCTCTCAGTTCCCATTTTTTTTAACTTCAGTTTTACATTTTTTTTTACATGCAGATATTTAAATTTTTTATTAATCAAATAACTAATTTGGGGGGAGTTGTTTTTCCTTTTCTATTTAGGAAGTATATTATTTTTCTGTGATTGCTGTAATGAATTGCCACATATTGGGTGGCTTTAAAACAACAGAAATGTATTCTCTTACAGTTCTGGAGGCTAGAAGTCCAAAATCAAGGTGTCATTAGGGTTGGTTCCTTCAGAAGCTGTGAGGGTAAACCTCATCTGTTCTCATGTTTCTCTCCTAGCTTCTGGTGATTCCCTGCAACCCTTGGCTTTCCTGGCTTGTAGATGCATGCTCCAATCTCTGCCTTCCTCTTCAACAGGCTTGCCCTATGTGTCTGTGTCTGTGTGTCCAACTTGTCCTCTTTTTACAAAGACATGGTCATACTGAATGTAGGGCCGATCAATTCAGTATGACCTCATCTTAATTTGATTACATCTGCCAAGCAGTTATTGTAATCACAGAGCTTGTAATTATTTCCAAATAGGTTCATATTCACAGGTTCCTGTGGACATGAATTTTTGCAGAACATTATTCAACCGATCACATGAAGTAATTTTGTATCACAAGATCACAAAAATATTCATGTTTACGTTGCATGTATGAATGTATTTTTATATTATTCTTTAAGCCATCTATATATCCATTGTTTTCTCTCTTTTTTTTAAGATTTTATTTACTTATTTGACACAGAGATAGAGAGAGCCAGAGAGCATAAGCAGGGAGAATGGCAGAGGGAGAAGGAGAAGCAGGGTTTCCATTGAGCAGGGAGCCCAATGCAGGGCTCAACCCCAGGACCCTGGGATCATGACCTGAGCTGAAGGCAGCTGCTTAACCGACTGAGAACTCAGGTGCCCCATCTTCATTGTTTTCTGATGTAATTAGTGTTAACCATTTAGGCTGGAGTACATTATATTGAAACTTGAGCCCTCCCACTTAAATGACCCATTTAAATAAAAACTTAGAAGTGTCACACACACACAAACACACACACACACACACAGATAAAAAAATTTAAGAGGACACTTTGATGACCCAGAACATGCCTAAGAAATACCAAGTTTGCCCATTGCAAAATAAGTGTTCATCACTCTTGGATATCTTAGTACTCATCTCTTTCTCCTCAACTAAGATTTAAATAGTTTGATGAAGATGAAATCACACCCTGATTTATCAAGGGCTGGTCAGCTGAACAGAAAATACTTGTAGTACAAGGAGCCCTTTAGCACTTTTTGTCTTCTATTACATCACATGTTTGTTTTCATGTTACATCTTCCCTCAGATCTGGCTTTCAGATGAACACTCCACCCAGTTCCCTGGCCTTATTCATTTCCATGTTGTCCCTCATCCTGGAGCGGATGAATGGGCAGAACTCTGCTTGTTCTCCAGATACTTTCTTACAAGTCACATTGCATTCTTTAGTGATCTTCAATAATACCAGCATTTAATGGGTTTCCTCCTTGGGTTGCCTTCTAACCGTGTTATGTCACAGTTTGTAATGCCTTGTGTTTTTGTTCTCCACAATAGTAAAATACATATATATTTTAGTTTCTCAGACTAAAATCCTCTCTACCCTGCCTGAAATGTCTGTGCATTGACTGGCATGCTAATTTATCATACACTTGTTATTTTTTTTTTCCTGGAGATCTATGTACTTCTACTGAAGATTTTAGATGGTTAAATATCCCATTAAAAACTCTCGTATTGAAGAAATTTCAGCCACTGAAATAATTTCTGGATGGCATAGCTGCCAATTAATGTAAGATTTATGTTTCTTCCAACTGATATGTACATTTGATATTAATCTACCTTACAGTAAAATTGGAAGAAATTATTTTTCAGTCAGTTACTAAACGTACCAGGGAAAATACTCCTTATGGATCTAGACTTCTGGGTACTCAGAAGAAATAGAACTTAAGCCAATAAGCTAACATTTAGTTAAGTAAATATTAAAACAATAGAAGAAAATACATTTTTGACAGAGTGAATCACTTTATCAATAGCTTTTAACTCTTCTATAGCTTAGTTTAAAATGTAAGTGGCTAAATAATACTAAGGCATATCAACATTAGAACTCTTTGGGTGTTCATTATTTCATATATGAATATATCTGAACATTGTTACTTTAGACATAAAGTTTACAAATGTATGCCAGGCCCCATCCTTAATGGTGATTCTGCAAGACCATCAGCAAAGTTGTTTCTAGATATAAATATTAGAAGATCTCTGGGCTCCCCTGAGTTTCTCTACGTCATTGTCATCATCTGAGATCTACTGGGTGTTTTCCTTGGAAACAAGTTTTACTGGACCATGACGATGGTTGCTAACAGAGAACTTTTGTTCTGGGAGGAACAATCTACCTTAAATAGAATATTTAGTCTTGATATATTAACATATTTCTAAAAGTTTTGTTCTATAAACAGATTTCTGAAGGCCTGGTCATCGTCACCCATATATTCTATTTATCCCTCAAATAATTATTTAACTTCTGCTATGTGCCAGGCCCTGTTATAGGTATTAATGAATGAAACAAAAAATATATAATAATTCTCTACTGTTATAGAATTTACTGTATGGTAGATTCTCTTTAACCAAGACTTCAAATTCCACAATCTCTTAAGACAAATGTTCCAAAAAGAATGTTAGGAACACCAGAAATAGACTTTTTGTTGAGATCTGATAATAGCATTTTTTGATACAGGAATAGATATGAGATCTTACACATATAGATGTGAGTTGTGAGAAGGAATAGGGCACCCAGGATTTTAACAACAGTGGCAAAACTATGTAAGGTAGGGTGTTACTGCCACTGGGGTGAGATGTTCCATATGAATATTTGTTAGCTCAAAGGGTCTTGGCCAGTTAAGCCCTCTACAGTAGTTGGATGAGATAATGGGGGGGAGTTTTAAGGCAGCAATGCATGAAACAAATTAGCTGGTTTGGGATTACACATTTTGAAATTCTGGATTCTGGGTAAGAATAGCACCAAACCAAATACTGTGCTCACTTGGTCCTTCATTGAATCTTTTTGTCCAACAGTGAAATGCTAAATGACAGGAGAAAGCCTCTTCATAAACAATAATGATTTGTGTCCGATGTCAGCTGTGAGGCCATCTAGAAACAATCCCTTCCCATCGCCAGGCTCAGGCGAGCAGCTGCCATTTCCCTGGCCTAGCTTGTACTGTTGCAGAGCTGGGCAACACAGACAGTGGTCATGCACCTGCTGCCAGGCCTGCCAGAACGATGGTGGTGCCATCGCTCGAGCCAGGAGGAACGGGACATAAAATACAGAGGCGCGCCCTCGCTAGCTCAGCTGTCCTTCCCGGTGCTCTCTCCTGCCAGACCGACAACTGGTCCAGTGTGCCTCACAGATCCCTTGTGGGCTGGACTGCGCTGAGATAGAGCCTTGTTTACTGTACCCAGGGAAAGGAGATAAGTCTTTCCCGATGGGTCTCTCCTCCCTGACTTTCCTTGGTGACTTCACTTCTCTTGTGCTCACTCCACCAACCAATAACTTCAGTTTAGAATCCTGCGACTTTGGTGCTGGAAGTTATCATTGAAATCATCATAACTCCCGAGTTTTAAAGATGAGAAAACTGAAGCTCTAGGATGCTAAGTGAACTCCCAAGCTTACGCAAAGAAAGGGATAGTAAAAACGAGATTATAGCCTGGACCCCGACTCCCAACCCAGTGCTCTCTCCACCCCTCCTTGGTGTCCCTGCTGCCTCTCACAACAGCTCCCCTCCTCACCTTACTCTGATTTCTGTAGCCATTTCTGAGTTTCAGGTGGTCATTTTCACATGCCTTCGTAATAATTTTCTGGCTGATATCCCACCTCCGTTCTCAAATTCATTGTAAGATAACCAGTGCGGATTACATCTTTAAGAGAGCTTTTTGTGACTATTCTAACTCAAAAACCTTTCATGGTTTCTTTATTGCCTCAAATTAGGTCTAAAGTGGATTCAACACACTGTGTCTGCCTGTGTCTTCTAATTCCCTGTTCTTAGAATGCTGCTCATGCTTTTCTATTTTCTGCTCCTTCTATTTCAAAATCAGATCGACTGTCACCAGCTCCATTTATTATACCCACATGTGATCTATTCCTTCTATGCTTTCCCATGACATTTAATGTTCTCTCTCACATAGCATCCAACCCCACAGTGTAGTTACTAGTGGACGTGTTTTATTCCTTCAAGTAGCTTTAAATTTTCCCATGCCTGAGATTCTCTCCCATACAGTCTTATACTTGCCACACCCCCAACAGCATCTAACACAGTGCCTTAAATATGGTGAATGCTCAGTTGAATATCATACTATTTGAGCAAAATCTGACAACAATATAGTCTCTTAGCTTGGAAAGTTCACTTTGATTTTGCAATCTGTATGTATTCATACCTCCACCGTATCTTGGAATTGGGAACCAAAGCTTTATAAGCGGGTTTTTTTTTCTTTGTTTCTTATTTTTAAATTTTTTTCAGCAAGCACTATCTTTTTAAAGAATGTGTTAATTGCAATGAGATAAAATCTACTATCTTGACTATTTTTAAGTGTATAGCTCAGTAGTATTTGTACCAACATTCCATTGTTGTGTAACCATCATCACCAGCAATCTTCAGAATGCCTTTCATTTTGTAAAACTGAAACCCTCTGAACCTCTATACTCATTAAACAGTAGTAACTCTCCATTCCTCTCTTCCTTCAGGCTCTGGAAACCATCATTCTACTTTCTATCTTTTTTTTTTAAGATTTTATTTATTTATTTGACAGAGAGAGAGATAGTGAGAGAGGGAACACAAGCAGGGGGAGCAGGAGAGGGAGAAGCAGGCTTCCCTCTGATCAGGGAGCCTGATGCAGGGCTCTATTCCAGGACCCTGAGATCATGATCCTAGCCAAAGGCAGCCACTTAAGGACTGAGCCACCCAGGTGACTTTTTACTTTCTGTCTTTATGAATTTGGCTACTCTGTGTACCTCGTGCAAATGAAACTATACAGTATTTGTCTCTTTGTGATCGGTTAATTTCACTTCACATAATGTTCTCAAGCTTCATTCATGCTATAGCATGTGTCAGAACTCCTTCCTCTTTATGGGTGCATAATATTCTATTGTGGGTTTATGCTATGTTTTATTTACCCATTCATCTATGGATGGATACTTAGATGGCTTCCACCCTTTGGCTATTGTGAATAGTGTTGCCACGAACATAGGTGTACAAATACCTCTTTATCACCCTGCTTGCAATTCTTTTGAATAGATAACCAGAAGTGGAATTGCTAGGTCATAATCTATTTTTAATTTTTTTTAATTTATTTAAATTCAATTATCCAAGGTATAGTACATCATTGGTTTTTTTAATATAATGTTCAATGACTCATCAGTTTAATTCTATTTTTAATTTTTTGAGAGACTGCCCTACTCTTTTCCACAAAATTTGTACCATTTTACATTTGAAAGTGAGATTCTTTAAAAAAAAAAAATCTTCCAAGAGTCTAAGATGTAACAGAATACCTGATGTAAAAAAAAAAATATGACCCAAGCTGCTTCAGTCTATGACCCAAGCTGCTTCAATCAGAGGAATCACAGCTGGTGTTTGAAAGCCAATTCAACATGAAGGATACAACACGGAGCCCTGGAGTTCCTGAGCCTGACTGAGCCTCGGAATCCTCTCAGCAGATATCCTGAGCTAGAACCTCTGGGAACCTGCAATCACATACAGCTCCTCCAGTGGTCATCTGGCCTGGATATATGTGGACAGTTTTCTCATGGACTATAAATATGCCCACAATATGTTTTGCTGATGGTTTTGGGGCTCGGGGAGAGGAACAATGAGTTAGTATTCATTTTAAAATATCTACTTGTTTAGATTCATATTCATGGCCATGCCTTGGGAAGGACCCCCTCAGATGTTCAGTTAATTCCAGAGTGGTGGGGCAGAGAAACCAGAGCCCCAGAGCTGGGGGCATAGACGATGGGGCCAAACCCAGCAGGGAAGAAGCAAATGCCAATAATAGATGCCAATTCTAGCCCAGAAATCAGTGGCTG
Source organism: Nasua narica (assembly GCA_028533885.1). NCBI lineage: Eukaryota > Metazoa > Chordata > Mammalia > Carnivora > Procyonidae > Nasua > Nasua narica. The sequence goes on from CM052802.1 coordinate 53,684,184, forward strand.
TGGCTCTCCACAGAGTGGCTCTGTGGAGATTGGCTCTCCACACAGTGGACAGAGGATCCTAGAAGAAGGAATGCAACAGAGAATCCAAGAGAAGGCAGAACCTGGAAACCAGATAGTTGGGGGAAAAGTTGGAATCAGGGAATTCCATCAATAGGGAGCAGGGTAAGGTAAAAGAGAGGAGAAAGAAGAAAAATCCTAGTCCTAGATGGAATAAGGTATTTAGAAGTTCACAAAATTAAGAAACTAGGCATAACCTAAGAACTAGGCTAACATCAAAGGTGACACCCCTCTTTCCATAATTTCTTCATTTTGTCAGTTGTTCATCTATCCTTTTATCCTTTCATCACTGTGGACCTTCTTAGTGCTTGACATTATTATTCTGATTCCAGAGTGCTCTCCTAGAATCCTCCAGTTCCTGTTGCTCAAGGTAAAGAATGGTCCAGCAGCCTCACTACAGAATATTGTTACGAACACTCTATAAACTAGTTGATTCACTTACTTTAAGTAGTGTGCTTGCCAAACAGTCCTAGTCTATAAGTAAAAAAATGGGCATTCTTTCAGTAGACATTTCAACCATATCATTAGAAAGGTCATTTCAGCTTTCAGCATTGTTTCAATTTCTAATTTTGCACATTCTTGATTAATTTAGGGAAACATTACCCAGCGGGTAGACCTTTTTTCCTAATGTTGTTTTGTCTTTTTTTTTTTTTTTAACTTCTCTCTCCTGTGTCCTGCTTTATGGACTTTCACTGCTTATTAATATGTGGATAGGAATAGGAAAAATAACAAAACTAAACTTAGTTGTATTTCCTACTTTTTAGCAGCAGTGATATGATTTACTCAAGGAGGAAATTGGAACTGTGAACTAAAATTAAGCTCTTGAATTATCTGAAGATTTCACTCATTCTTGTTATTCCTAACCCCAGGGAAGAACTCTGTTTACTACCATGAGGCAGGAAAAGCTTCATGCAAAAACACAGCCCAGTTCCAAATGCTTCCTGCCAATTTTGAACAAGCATAAATTGTGTTTATATCTTGAACATTTAGGTTAGCAATCTTAATTTAAAATATGCTTCCTATAATTTCATCACGTATGTATTTGTTAATTAAACTGGCAATGTTATACAAGTAACATTGAGTTTCAATTTAGTTTTGCAATTATATTTTTCACTACCCAAAACAGTTTTCTAGCTAAGTATAAATACAGAGCATTCTTTGAATATATAATCATCATTACCTAAATTAAGCAAGTGTTTGGGTATTCTTTCAATCTTCTAATGGAACATTATTTCTGACTTTAACTGATAAGGGGCTAACTTAGCTGCCCCATGATAAGTAACTTACCAATAACTTAATTGCATCCATTATTCCCTCTGAAACTGCTCTTTTTTTCCCTTGATTTGTGCTATCTTCCTGACATCTTGGTTGTTAAATAGGGGTTTAGGGTTATCACCTCTGAGGGTTTCTGTGGAAGACATTCAATGCATTGCAGGTAGAGAGAGAATTACTTATTCTGCTCTCATCTTTGTTTTCTTAAGCAAAAACTTAACATAAAAATTAACCATAGATGCTTTATAATGGCAAAATCCAATACAAGCATAGCACTGATAAATCTGTCTCTAGTCCATTGTTTTCCAAAGATGTGAGCATCCCCAGCCCACAGGATGCTCCACAAAATGTGATTCTGAGGCAGCAGACTTTGGCAAATGTTGCCCTGCATTTTCACATTTGGAGAGGTCCAAGCCAATTAGTGTATTATAGGTTGAGTAGACTTGCTCTAAAGGCAACTGTATGACTTTATTTAAGTCTTTCCCACAGTTATTCAGAAAATCTTTTCCTCCCCCAATGGAAAAAAGTATTCCCCAAAACACTGCTTTTTTTTTCACGTATAGTAGCAACACAGATACTAGTAAACGGGCTAGTATTTGTATCACTACTATACTTTAAATATACAGCACAAAGAGAGCTGTCTTCTAACCAGGAAATTATGTGCTAGCTTTAAAATACAATGTAGGGTCCCCATTAAATAGTGTATTCTTCTGTTCAGACAGTTGGCTAGATGATGCCTAACAAATAATGCCAGATGGGGGGGTACCTGGTTGGCTCAGTCAGTTAAGCATCTGCCTTCAGCTCAGGTCATGATCTCAAGGTCCAGGGATCATTATCTCAGGGTCCCGGGATTGAGCCCCACGTCAGGCTCCCTGCTCAGTGGAGAGTCTACTTTTCCCTTTCCCTCCACCACTCATGCTCTATTTCTCTCCCCTTCCCTTTCTCTCTCTCCTTCTCCATCACTCAAATAAATAAATCTTTAAAAAAATAATGCCAGATGGTTAAAATTGGGGTGCTGAGGAAAAGTACAACAATGAAATATTCCTTGGGCTTCTGACATTTTCAATAACTAATCAAATGTATATATCCTTAAAATTACCATTCGTTTCCTGTAGAAAGAACAAGTGTTCATAGGGATGTGAGCATTGATATGTCTTCACTCAGTGAGATGAGGGAAGCATTAGGTTCTATTTCTTTCTACAGATCGTCACTCTTGCCAGCCCATTTTCAATCCTTATAACTAAAAAAGGGACAGTTGTCTCCTTCTGATTTGACTTTCCCTTAAACTGATATTATGTTTCAACAAAAATGTGCTGTTTTCCTCTTACACAAATGAATGCTTACTTTACATGGGACCGACATTTGCAGGAGCCTTTGAGATGCTAGAGGACATCGCCCAGGAGGGGTCTCAGTATCCAAGCACTCCTGCTTCAGTTTTTCTCTTGAGTAAACAGACCCATTTAGCCTCTCACCCAAGTATCACACTATGGAAGCTGATGCAACGGACCTAAAAATATCCAGGCTTGGGGACCAGATTAACATCACATGGACAAGGTGGAAGGCACTAGAAATCGACAGCACGAGCCCTCCGTGCTAGGCAGCTTGAACACCCACAAACAAGCGGACAAGCAAGCAAACGATGCTGAAGGGCCTAGTCCACCAAAGATGTAGACCGAATTGGTCTGGGGTGGAGTCTGAAGTCTGGGATATAATATTTTCAAAAAATCTCCACTGCGGAGGGGAGCTAAAAGTGCAGTTGTGGTTGACAGCAATGAATCTTCTCAAGCTTCCTTTTAGGAGCGAGGGATTTCTTGAGCAGTTAAGTGACTTGCTTGCTTACTGCTGCAAAATTAATTAGCTCATTGGAATCAGAACACAGATCTTCTGATTCTTTGCCAGGGCACTTCTGACAGACCGAGCCACCTCTCCTCACCCCTCTCGTCAGCTGTGTGACCTGGGCAAGTTACACAACTCCTCTGTTACCTTGTCAGTCGTACCTGACAAGAACCATCTCAGGATCAAATAATCAATGGAAAACACTCCTGTGCAGATTTCGATGGCATTGCTAATTCATTCTTAATGACCCAAACCACATTGTTCATTTGCACTCATTAGTGCGATGCCCCCATCAGCTTTCACTTGAAAAAGAGCTTTCCTCAATTTGTACTTGAAATCTCTTGGCATGTTATTCAGTTCCAGGTTCAGTATCTTTCCTGCACCTACTAAGTGTTTTTTGCAAAGCTGTCCCAACATCCAACGCACTCTGGGACACAATCCCTTTCTAATAGTTTTGCAAAGGAAAACAAAAGTAAGAATCCTTAAGTAAGTGTTCTGTCTCCATGCCCTGGACCATGATGTTTTGAGGTGCCACAAAATAAGAAGCAAGAGTAAACAAAGAGAAAGTACTTTCTCCACACCTTCCCATGGGGACCCAGGCCGCAGCCTTGCTCCCTCGGGGTGGCCCACTAGCTTTCCTCACCTGCTGTGTCCCTGCCCCTGAGTCCAGCACAGCAGGTTCTCCACCGTGGCAGCTGCTCTCTCCATGTCAGCCGAGCCTCCATCCTCGGTGGCTCTGCTCTACACCCAGAGGAAGGCTATAGCAGAAGACAAAGGAAGGTCACAAATGGGGATGTCTGCCAGGATTGCTGGTGTGTCTCTGCAGAGCAGATGGGCTGGCTTGCATTGATGCTCTAGGTGGTTCCTGGAGTGCTTTTTAGAGTCTTGACATCCTAGGAGGCCAATGGGCATAGTTAGGCTGTTCAGCAGGTGACTACTACTCTAAACTCCCACCTACTACCCTGGATAAATGCAGAAAGTACCACTGACAAATGCCTAACTGGCCCCTGGGTGTACAGGCCCAGATACTGCCATTATTCCTAGGCCATCAGGATTTAACTTGATGGCCCACTGGGAACTACAGGGCTGCCTGCCTGGTCCTCATTACCATGAATAATTGAATGTTAGAAGTAGGTCAGAGGGTTTCTATGGACATTGCTTTTCACCTATGATAAAATGATGGCAGTTTATAGGCAAATCATTTCATGGAAGGTCCCTAGAACGTGCTGATCTAAGCAGCTAACATCAGTCTCTCTAAATCAGTCATGCCATGGTTTCAGCCTAATTACTGGAATTGGTGTTCCAGCTAAAGTCAGTAAATACTAGAAGTAAGCTTTATTGCAAAACAGATTGCAGTTCCTGTAAAGATGCTGTATATGAACAGAAGTGTGCTGGTTACAGATGTCCATCAGCCTCAGTCCTAAGCGATATAGATTGTAAAACAAAGGGGGAGGGTACCCACAGTAGTAAGGACAGATACTCCTAGCAAGGCATCACAAATCAAAATCAAACCTAAATGTTCACAAATGGTATGCCGTGACTGGGTGGAATAAAATCAGACAGACTCAATTTTTAAAACTGCTTTAGGTGACACTCTTCTCCGGGGGAAAAAAAAAGTGGGGGACTCCATTTTTAACCCAATGCCTGCCTGTTTGAAAGCCTTCCTCTACAACTCTACTATGCCTTGCATAGAGCAGGTACCCAGTGATGTGAGCTCAATGAATCCCAGAGAACATATTTCAAAGAGCTTTCTGTTAGCCTTGTTGCTCAACATTCTCTGCCTTCACACTATAGGGGGGTTGAGTCCTGTGGCCATCAGGGGGAAGAAGTGGCTGTTTTGCTATGGGAGATTGAATCAAGTTTCCTAAACTTCCATCCCAGTATCTTTACGCAAAACTGGTATCCCTTGTTGGGAGTCTGCTCTGTTACCATTTATTTCCTAATTTCTTTTCTCATATAGGGAGGAAGAATGATCTCTTTAAACCTGAGGATCTGTTAGGCCTTTTACCCTCAGGCTGTAAGTCCCCTTGAGAGGGTAACTGTATTTCTTTCATAGCATAATAAGTGTTCAGCAGATAATTGTATATTCGCGTCAGATGTATGTCTTATGCAATGGCATTGCCAACAAGGCCACGGCCAGCCAATAGATTTTTCAGTCATACTTTCATATGCTGGGCACTTTCCCATGTATACAGATGGGCTTCATTTCTCTCTTAATTTATCCTTCTCTCTTCCTTCCCAGTGTCCTCCTCACCCTACACCCCTTTCCACAGTGTATGGTTCTAGTCTGACTGCTCTGAATTACCTCCTACCTCATTGATATGATTCTAGGGCTCATGATGAAGATGTATATAGCTAACTTTGAAAAAAAAAATTGAACTTCTAAAAAATATAATGCCTGTGCCTTCCTCCTGGATTATTACAAAATTAAGTTTTTCATAACGAATCTCAGATACATCAAATTGGAATGATCCAAATCCTTAGTTCAAGACATTGTCACTGTGGGCTCGTGCATAGTCTCACGGTAAAGTTTTTTGCTCATCTATTTAATAACCTAGTGAGCCCTTGCGAACACATTGCCTGACACAAAGCCTGGAACATTGCCAATAACTTAGATCAGCCTGTGTGTTCCAGTCCCTGCCTCCAGTGCACCGGAGCCTCTGTCCTGAAGTTTGTCTTTATCCATCATCCCCAGGCTCTTGAAAATGTGGTTTTTATCACATATATGCCGAAATGATATATTGGTTAGTTTAGTTGCTTTTTGAACATTTGGGAAAGGATATCCTGTTGTCTGAGGTACTCTCACACTTGCCTTTGTCACTCAACACTATCTTCTCATGATCCACTGATGAATCTCCTTTTACAACAAAATAGATTTATCTTTAAATGCAAAAAAAAAGAAAAAAGAAAAAGCCCCAAAACCAAAACAACAAAAAACAAAACCACTCCCTAAAATGCTTACATGTTATCCCACTGTGAATGGTAGGTTCCTGAATTTAGGAATTTCAGGAACAAATCAGGACCAAATAATTAGGAACAAAACCTGAATTTAGGTTATGTTAAATCAGAGACCACTTCCTAGAATAATATCTAGGGTAACAGGTCAGACTTGGTTTTATTTACTCTGAGTAACTTCAAGGAAGGCTAACACAAGAAAAACTGACCCATTAATGTTCATCTATGAGGCATGTTGCCATTCCCTAATACTTTCTAGCAAGTTATTACATGAGGTAGGCTACAAAAAAATATTTTTACTTCAAAAAAAAACATTTTTACTTCAATACATGCTAAAACTCACTGTGTATATTTTTAATATGATGCTCAACAATTTGATTCAGAGGATTTCTCCTGTTCACTTCATATCTAGTCTTTCCAGATCATGAAAATACATCTCAGAAAGGTATTTCTTTTGCTATTTCTTGCTCAAACAATAGCAAACACCTCTCAACATTTTCTAGGTAAGTTTTCTAGAATCTGCACTATAATAACTCAGAATTAAATTCCCTGGACTCTTTTGGGACTGCTCATTGGAACTTAGTCTTTGAATCTTCTGAGGCTTGGCCATTAATAATCTAAGCTGATTCTTTCACTCAGTAGTTACCCAACTCACCACAGAGCTGCAGCATCAAATCAGTCTGGCCCAGAAGTCTGCTCTGCAGGTCTGGAGGAAGCTGGACAACTCCTCATTCTCTAGTTGGAGGATTTAGACCCTCATACACCAGATCTCTCTTGCCAGGCTATTTGCACAGCAGCATAGAGTCCTAGTTTTAAAAAAAAAAATTAAGCTTCAGGAGCTAGTGTTGAAGTTCAGGCTACATGAGAGATAATCAGAGACATCAGATATAAAAAAACAGGATGAATGGCTGAAAAAAATCCAGACTCCAGTTCCTGCCCTGGTAATGCGTAGAGGAAATCTCTAAAATGCTAAGCAGAGGCTGTGATGCTAACAAAAGAGGAAAGGTTTCTTCATTTCCCACGACCTCAAAGAGCAGCTGTAGTTAAGGAAGCAACTTTGAAATGAATTATGCCTCTATATGATTGCACTCTTCTTGTGTGTTTGGCTAAGACACCTGCCGATCCTTCAGCATTCTAGTGGGTGCCAGAGAGGACACAAAAGGAAGGGAGGAAACTGACATTTATTTCATGCCCGGCACTGTGTGACACACTTCTCCTTTACAGCTGGGGAAACTGGTGCTCAGACAAGTTACCTACCTGCCGTGTTATATAAAAATGTCGGCCCCAGGTCTGAATGCAAAAGCCCATGTTCTTTCCATTGTAGTACTGCCTACTCTTAAGGAATTTTAGAATCTAACTGAGGAGAAAGGCACAAAACAAAACAAAGTAAAATAAAACACCTGAGTCACAGTATGTTTATTGGTGGCCAGGAGACTGGATTAGACCAGAATTGTCACTGGAATGAAGGGAGACAAGTAGAAACCATAAGGAGAAATTCTGGTCCTGGGGTCAAGCCCAGGCTAATAACCATCAAAAACAGAATATAGGCTTTAGTAGGGTGGCTTTGTTAAATACAGATTTTAGAGAAGCTGATCTGATTACAGCAGTTTGGATTTGCTAACTATGGTCATTAGAAATGGAGAGACAATGCCCCATAGGAGGGTCCCTTTTTTTTTTTTTAAATCTCCACAGCTTGGCTAGAAAAAGGTACATGATAAATAAAGTTTTATTAAATGAACAAATGGAGATATTGTGAAGGAGGGCATGGCAGAACTCAATAAACATAGAGTCATTCAAAAAGATCGAGAGACTCATCATGCTGTTGGAAGAACTGGGAAAATAATACCATGGGCTAACGCACAGTGTCAGCTATTAGCTAGGTGTGGTTCTAAGGGCTTTCACATACATTAATTCAATAAACATACATAACATAATAGTATTAAGAATAAATACTATTATTATCCCCATTACAAGGTGAATTATTTTTTAACACTTTTAAATTTTAATTCAATTAATTAACATATAATGTATTATTGGTTTCAGAGGTAGAGGTCAGTGATTCATCAGTCTTATGTAACACCCAGTGCTCATTACATCACGTGCCCTCCTTAATGCCCATCACCCAGTTACCCCATCCGTCCACCCCCCACCCCCCCCAGCAACCCTCAGTTTGTTTCCTATGATTAATAATCTCTTATGGTTTGTCTCCCTCTCTGGTTAGTCTTGTTTTATTTTTCCCTCTCTTCACCTATGATCTTGTTTTGTTTCTTAAATTCCACATATCGAGGAGATCATAGGATAACTATCTGCCTCTGATTGACTTTTTTGCTTAGCATAATACCCTCTAGTTCCAACCACGTCATTGCAAATGGCAAGATTTCATCTTTTTGATAGTTGCATAATATTCCAGTGTGTGTGTGTGTGTGTGTGTGTGTGTGTGTGTGTGTGTGCACATGTGCACGCGTGTGTCTCCAGCTGGAGAATGAGGAGTTGTCCATTCATCTGTCATCTGTCGATGGACATCTGGGCTCTTTCCATAGTTTGGCTATTGTTGAACAATGCTGCTATAAATATTGGGGTGCAGGTGCTTCTTCAGATCACTATGTTTGTATCTCTGGGGTAAATACTCAGTAGGAGGCACAGGGAAATTAATGTCCTGCCCAGATCAACATGGCTACTCAGTGGTAAAGCCAGGATTGGAACCAGGCAGTCAGCCTCCATCTGAATCTCTATGCATGAGACTTGATACATGAAGACTAGGGCAGAGAAAGTCTCTTCTTTTAATGGGTTCCCAATGTAGACATTCAGAAGGGGGACAGAATTTATGGAAAGGAGTAAGACATACAGTTGAACTGTGGATATGCTAGTATGCTATGTCTGCAATAAAAGTGAAATATTCTAGGGACTTATTCAAACACTTCATAACTTTAGCCAATACCCCAGAGCTGGGCACTGGCAAAAAGTAGCAGCTTACCACAAAGCACACTGTTTCTCCATCCTTCTACCAGCTAGAGCTTTCACTTGGTTAGGCTATGGAACACACTACACTGGCTATAGCTTTATGAATTGATTTGAATTGATCTCTAGTTTTGTTTCTATGTTTTTCATGCCTGTCTTAGTCAGTCTGGGCTGCATTAACAAGTTACCATGGACTTAAACAACAAACATTTATTTCTCACAGTTCTGAAGACTGGGAAGTCCGAGATCAAGGTGCCAGCAGATTCAGTGTCTCTGTCTGGTGAGAGTCCTCCTCCTGGAGGCTTCCTTCTCCAACATGGAGAAGATACAGCCTCTTCTCTAGCTCAGAGGCAGAGACAATCTCTCTTATATCTCTTCTTACTCGTGAATGAATCCCATTCGTTAGGGCTGCGTCTTTATGACCTAATTATCTCCCAGAGGCTTTGCCTCCGAATACAATCACATTGGGGGCTAGGGTTTCCACATACGATTTTGAGGGACACAAATATTCAGTCCATAGCAACCCACAGCTAAGTTTCAAGACCTTCAAAGACAGAAATTGTTCCTTTTATTGCTTTGGGATCTTTAGTGCCTATGGCCAACCTCGGCATGGAGTGAGTACTTAAAAAAATACTTTTCTCATCCACTAAATGTTTTTGGAGCATAACCTGAAAAACACTATTTTCAGTTATGCAACGTCAACTCACCGCATGGCAACTCTTTATCCTTTCTGCTCTCATCCACGCTCTGCTGGTTGGAACAGTTACAATCAGGGAGAGATATAAGGACAGAGTGGGATTTCTAAAACTGTGCAGGAGGGAACAGGCTAGAGCCCCACTGGTACTACACTGAAATAATAAAATATGCTTTGGTAGAAGCGATAAGGACTTGTTAGTAAAACAAACAAAACAAAAATCCCCAAACCCGGGGCGCCTGGGTGGCTCAGTGGGTTGAAGCCTCTGCCTTCGGTTCAGGTCATGATCTCAGGGTCCTGAGATCGAGCCCCACATCGGGCTCTCTGCTCAGTGCGGAGCCTGCTTCCCCCTCTCCCTCTGCCTGCCTCTCTGCCTACTTGTGATCCCTCTCTCAAATAGATAAAATCTTTAAAAAAAAAAAATCCCCAAGCCCCTCTCCCTTACATTGTCATTACTTTGATTTTTACCTTATGTATTGTCTGCAGCCTCACCTCTTCCTCCCTAGTAGTATATCTTGTTTGCCCAGCAGCACCCTTTTCTCTGTGGAATCTAATTTCCCCTCTCCAGGTGGTCCCAACGGGGCTGTCAATGACATCTCATTGCAGAAAGGTGCACTTGACCTTTGATGGTCGATCAGACAGCCTCTCCCCCAGCAGAATAACTTAGTGGCATGAAGCAGGGCTGAATACATTCTTTCATGAGTTTTGCCAGGCCACCCGGTCACAGAGGATCTCTCCTTGAATCACACATTGTTAAGAATAGGCTTTTTTTATTATGTCAGTCACCATACAGCACATCATTAGCTTTTGATGTAGTGTTCCCTGATTCATTGTTTGCATAGAACTCCCAGTGCTCCAGGCAATACGTGCCCTCCTTAATACCCACCACCAGGCTAACCCATCCCCTCAACCCCCCTCCCTTCTAAAACCCTCAGTTTGTTTTCCAGAGTCCATCGTCTTTCATGGTTTGTCTCCCCCTCCGACTCCCCCCCCCATCATTTTTCCCTTCCTTCTCCTAATGTCCTCCATGCTATTCCTTACATTCCACAAATAAGTGAAACCATATGCTAATTGACTTCCTCTGCTTGACTTATTTCACTCACCATAATCTCCTCCATTCCATCCATGTCAATGCAAAAACTGGGTATTCATCTTTTCTGATGATGAAGTAATATTCCATTATGTATATGGACCACATCTTTATCCATTTGTCTGTTGAAGGGCATCCTGACTCTTTCAAGACACATCTCCAAAGGCAAGGGAGACAAAAATGAAAATGAGCTTTTGGGACTTCATCAAGATAAGAATAGGTTCAAAGATGCCCTTAGCTATCTTCCCCACCATATCCAAAGACTGCCTTCAGAATGAAGCCATCACACAGAGAAGGCCGAGCTGAGAGACGGGAAGAGAGAGAGGTCCTGGTATAATTTGAGCTCCTGCTTCATTCTGTTCTCAGGGTAGCACCCACCCTGGACTTCCCAGTTACATGGGCCAGAACTGCCCTTTCTTCTTGCTCTATTTGGAGCTGGAGTCCTGCTGCAACTCAAATAATTCCATAATGAAAACCCTTCTTCCTTTCGCCACCCTTCCCTACCTGATTATTATTAACGGTCTCTCCTGATTTCCTTCCAGGAAGCACCTCTTCTATCAGAGAAACTTCTGTAAGGGTAGAGTTACATTTCATACCTATTTTTAGGACCCAGCAACATCTACAATAATGCTAGTCACACTGTGGCCAGTGCTGCTAAATGTAAGCATTCCTCTTCATCTAGAACTGTCATATTCTACTCCATATTAGAGTGAATTCTCCATGATATGCATCAGGGAAGATCTGTTTTCATCCCTGCGGCTGGACATTCAGAGGGGCCCTTTCTATTATGGAATTCTCAACCTTTAGTTATGATTTTATTTTATTTTTTTAATTAGTTTTCTCCACTTCTTCTATCTCCTTATAGAACTCATTCTTGGTATTGGTAAATTGCTCCTTGTCGGATTATTTTATCAGTTTATTATATGCCAAATAACTGTATTAGTTTTTCTAAATAATCAACTCTTGGCTTTGCTGTTTTCATTAATATTCATTTGTTTCCTATTCCAGAACTCTTCATTCTTATCTTGATTTATTTGTTTTTATTGTTTTGATAAACTTTTAATTAGAGTATTGAGAACATTTGGTTCATTCATTTTGCCAATTTTCTCTTCTCTCCTTGAGTTTAATTATCTGGTCTTTTTTCCTAACTTCTTGAAATAGTTACTTAAAGTATTGTTTCTCTGCTTTTCTTTATTTCTAATACATACCGTTAAGGTCCTACATTTTCATCTAGGCATAGTTTTAGCTGCATTACTCAAGTTTGAATAATTATATTTTCATTATTCTATTCAAAATTATTCCTAAATTCTGATGTGATTTCTTTGATCCATGGCTTGTTTTGAGAAGCATATCGCTTAATTTTAGAACATTTGCTAAATTTTCCAGTCATCCTTTTTATCTTGATTTCTAGTTTAATGTGGTTAATAAATTCTATGATGTTCTCTCATCATTTCAAACTTTGAAATTTGATAAAACTTGCTTAATGGCCGAGCAGATATTCAATTATTGTCAAAGTTCCTTGAGTATTTTGCTGCTTTGTGTAGTATTCTATATATGTGAATTAAATGCAATTTATTTATCATGCTGTTCAGGTACGATACGTTTTAATTTTTTGGCTTGTTTTATCAGTACCGAGAGATATGTATTAAAATCTCCTACTTTGATAGTGAATTTAGTTATTTCTTCTTGTAGTACTATCAATTTTTGACTTATACATTTTGAAGTTAGCTATTAGATGTTTACAAATTTAGAATAATTGTTATATCTTCCTAATTGATGATGTTTTATCTTCAAGAAATATCTCCTTTAATCTCTAATAATACTTCTTTCTCAAGTCTACTTTTCTTTATACTTTAAGGTATGTTTTTTATAAGTAATTTGTAGTTGGGTTTTGCTTTTTAAAAAAATCCAGTCTATTAATTAGAATATTTAGATCACTTAAAATTAATATGTGGGTTTCTATGTATCACTTTGCTATGCATTTTCTTTTTTGTTCACTTATTTTATATCACTTTTCTATTGTTTTTTTTTTCTTTATTTTGAATTAAGCAGATGTTTATTTTTCTCCTGTTACTTACATATTCATTTACTGGTTGTTATTGATTTCTCTAGGGATTAAAATAGGCATGTTTAAATTATTAGAGTCCAATATAACTGAATGTTCTTGCCACCTTCCAAACAGTGCTAGAACCTTAGAAAACCTTAACTCCATTTATCTTCTTCTCTCTTTTGTGTTATTATTGTAATGCATTTCATTTTTAGGTATAGTATAGGTATAGCATTCAATTTTTAGGTATTATAGGTAAAATCTTTTCATTTCTTCTTATTTTAAAAATCGTCTTTTCCTTTCTATTTCTCTTAAGGTTTCATCCTTTGTTTAAGTGCTGTGGTTCTCTTTCTAGTTTAGTGTTTGCTTTTAAAATTCTCTTTTACTTCTAATTATTTCTTGAGTTCTGTAACTTCATTTCTAATTTTTTTTCATTCTGACTTATGTTGTTCTTTAAGCTCTTCTAATATGTTCTCAATTTTTAAAGGATTTTTAAAAATAGTATGTTATAATTTTTTCTGCTTTTAAATATGTTTGTAACATTTAACTTTAATAATTTAGTATCTCCCATTTTAATGTGAATTTAGTTCCCCTGAACTTTTATAAAAGAAGCAAACTTTAAGATAGATTTCACATAGTTTCTTTTCATATTCTTGTGTACTAGAATTTAAAAATTTCTAGTTTAAATTAAAAAAAAATGTTTAAAAAAATGGCAGCTCACTTTGAGATTTCTGAGCTCTGTTTTCCTCCCCCATTTTTATCTGGACCTTCTGTACTTCATCTCTATTGTCTCTGTCTTCAGCTTTTATTCAGATCTAATTTTTTCTCCTTAGTGTAGGATAGACTAGACTAGAATAGAATAGAATAATGTCTAGAATGACATGAATAGGATAATGTCTAGGCCACTTTGAGAGTTCTCAAGGGCTAGCCTGCTCCATCTTTCCAGTCTTTACCACCAGACTTTTTATGCTGCTATTGGATTGGGCAAAATCTCTCCTGGTTTCTCAAATTGGCATAGTTTCACTTTTCATGAATATCTGTTGTTATGGGGGGACTCTCTGGTTCTCAGATCTCACAGATGTCTGGTGCTTTCTATGCTTCCCCTCACAGGGAAGCTGATAACTGGTAGGTCGTGTAGGTATTGGTAATCTGTTCCCATATTCTTATATTTTGGAGTTAATAGGGATATTCTGTCACCCTTCTGTATTGTTTGTGGGTTTTTTATGTTGCTACCTAGTTGTCTATCTCTTTTAGTGTGGTAATTGGGAAGATCCAAAAGTCATGTTGCCACCTCTGCCCTGATCATCTCAGATTGCCTCTAAATAAATTAATAGTTTACATATAGTTTTTTTCTCTGAAATCCTTATGAATTACACGTAAAGTTCCCTTAATGTGGAAACTTACAAACATTTTTATAATATCTAAATTTATTACAGGAGAAACTTAATTTCCTTGGGAAAATTTATAAAATGAGTCCACAGTAATTTATAGTTGATTCACAATCCACAAATCATAAATGCTACCCCAAATGCGTTTTTAAAATAAATTTTGTATTAATCTTTAGGATGAGAGAAATAACAGAAAACCCAACAATGTCAGCAATATTGTTCCTGACAATATTTTTTAGTGTTTATATGTCCTACACACGTTCTTATTGGATTTGTATGGATTACTCTATTTAATCTTCACATCGAACTTATAAGATAGAATTTATTGTTATCTTCATTTTAAGAATGATAAAACTGAGGTACAAGGAAGTTAGTTTGCAATAGTCACATAGAAATAAGTAGGTACCAGACCACTACTCTATGCTATCTTCAAACACAAACTATCAGAAGGGCATATCTTCCAAAAATGGTTTAGAGGGCAAATTTTTCTCTTCAAGTAGTTTCATCAGGGTAGAATATGCATTTAAAAAATCAACATGGGGGCCCCTGGGTGGCGCAGTTAGTTGAGCGACTGCCTTTGGCTCAGGTCGTGATCCCGGAGTCCCGGGATCGAGTCCCACATCGGGCTCCCAGCTCCATGGGGAGTCCGCTTCTCACTCTGACCTTCTCCCTTCTCATGCGCTCTCTCACTCTCTCTCTTTCCTAATAAATAAATAAATAAAATCTTTAAAAAAAAAAATCAACATGGGATTTATATTCAACAGAGTTGAATGTAATCCTTGGTAATTCTGCATGTATCATGAGTCAAGTTAGAATGCTCTCTTAGGCACACAATGTCCTCCCCTCTTGGCTTTCTCTATCCTTTAAATATCTGTTCTCTCTATCCTTAGAACAATGATAGACAATGACATCCAAAGTAGGTAGGGAGTCATGGCAACCTGAATTCAGTCATTTGATCCTGAGAACCAACACGTTTTTGGCCTGGTTTTCAGGAGTGTGTGAAGACAAGTTAGGGAAGCAGCAAGGGAAATTGATGTTCTCACCTGAAACTTTGGGCTGCACCTACATAGCAGCAGAACACCAAGATTTCAGGAGAACAACTTCTTTCTGGACTCATACAAATGGGTCTTGACTTTCAGTAACAAGGGGTTAATTTAGACAGACATCAGAAACCAATTCAGGCCCCCAGTCAGAGAGAGAGCCAGAAAAGACCACAGAGCCAGCAATTTCTCCTGCAAAAGGCCATGGTCTGGGTTCCACTCATCTGTTCGTTTTCCTGGGAGGTTTCACACTTCCTAATTTGCCTCTGTCCCCATGTACTGAGCAGATAAGAGTATTTAAACTATATATTTCCTTCAACTTTTTAATAAGAAAGAATACGTAACTTCTCTGCTCCTAAAGACTTTTCAGTATCTACAGATATTATGGAAGTGTGCAAGATAGAGTTCCTGAAAGGGACCTTGGAGAGGAGTAGATTCTGAGGAATGGCATCAGAAAAGGAAGGAGGAGGTAGCAATGTGAGTGAAATACCCACCCAGGTGCATCTGTGGTGAAAATGTATACATTTCACTCATAGATTATGTCTCCTAATGAACTGCCACTCTGGGAACTTTGTTTCTTTTTTTGTGTGTGTATCTTTCTGATACCCTGAGGTTTGGAAGGAATGGAGAATACATTGTCAGAAAGGAAGCAATACTATTAGATAATGGAGGTTACATCTAGCCAGAGGGTGGAGCAAAATAACTTTTTATTTTTCTTCTTAAGTTATCCACAACTCCATACTGAAGTCATCTTAGCTCTGTGTCAAGGATTTTCTCCTTTTCTGTCTCCCTCTCCCTTATTCGCCTCCGCTGATAATCCAGGCTACCTTTTCACCCCACCACTTCCCCCCCAAGGTATTGGATTTCGCTATATTGTGTCACCTGGATTCCCCACCTCTTTCTCATGGAGCTTGCAAGAGTGAGTGCAGGTGGGAGGGCTTTAAATTCTTCAGGTACTTCGCAGTAATATTTACAAGGTAAACAAATGCTCATCTCCATCTCCTAACATGATCACTTCTCTCAGCGTAATGCTAGGGCATTGTTATTTTATAGTTCTTTTATTCCAGTGTGCCAAATATCTACTTCCATTGCTCTGAACTGATGTGGGCAGCACTCAGAGAGACAGGAGAGCTGGCTCTTCCCCCCTGCCCCACAATAAAGAGAGTTCAGGAGTAGGAAGAGAGCCCTTCCTAGCTGGTGCAGCTTTTGAAGCCCAGCACGGGTGTTTTGCTAAAAGTACACCAAACAGGGCATACTTTGGACAAAAGCTAGAAAATGCAGGTTGCAAAGGTTTTCCAGGCTGCTAATGTAAAGACAACGTGGAATACTCTAGTTAGGCAAAACAGACCATCTGGTCAAGACAGCAGATAAACTGAATTGGGGCAGTGATTGGCAGTTCTAACAGCCAGTGATGGAAGCCATGGACAATTCCTTTTTTCCAGGGTTCTAGCCTTTCCCACTCAGAGGCTTTCATGCCTCTCACTATGGACCATTTGTTTTTAAAAGATGTATTTATTTATTTGACAGACACAGAGAGAGAGACAGTGAGAGAGAGGACACAAGCAGGAGGAGTGGGAGATGGAGAAGCAGGCATCTCAAGGAGCAGGGAGCCTGATGTGGGGCTCAATCCCAGGACCCTGGGATGAAAACCTGAGCTGAAGGCAGATGCTTAACGACTGAACCACCCAAGCACCCCCACCATGGACCATTTTTGTAAATCCCTATGGTTGGTACATGTTAACAACCTCACCTGTGGAAGTTAATCTCTGTAAATTTGAAGGCTGCTTATAATTAAGGGTAGTTACACCAAGTGTGGAACATATAAACAAGCACCAGCAGTAATAGAACACTCTTTAAAAGGTTAGTTCCTAAATATTCTGTTTTTTTTTTAAGACCTATAATTGCATTAGCTATGCTTTCTTTAGATCGCTTCAGAAATAAATGTGTCTTTAAAATAACTACTATATCATCCTCTCCCTCTCCTCTCTCCTTAATCCTAGGAGGCTGACGCAATATCAGTAATGGAGACACTCAGATATGGGCAAGATGCATATTGAACAAGTCCCATGAAGGAAAGCTTGTTTGCTGTGTCCCTATGCTCTTCAAAGTCAACCTGCATGATGGCAAAGGACAACTGTCTTACAAACCCTACTTCAGTGCAGAAAAATTTCCCAGGGGTCAGAATTACTCACTTTACACAAGGTTATCATCAAAACATTTCTGAATATCATAACTCACCATGCTAGAGACTGTGTTATTAGAGAAAATAAAATTACTAAGCTAGAATAAGAGGTCAGGCTGCCCAGCAATAAACATGTCAGAAGAATGCAGATGTTGCAGTTACCTGAGCTTCCTGTTTCAAATGAAAATCAAGTATAAGGGGTCCCTGGGAGACTCAGTGGGTTAAAGCCTCTGCCTTCAGCTCAGGTCATGATCTCAGGGTCCTGAGATCAAGCCCTGCATTGGGCTCTCTGCTCAACAGGGAGCCTGCTTCCCCCTCTCTCTGCCTGCCTCTCTGCCTACTTGTGATCTCTCTCTCTGTCAAATAAATAAATAAAATATTTTAAAAAAAAGAAAATCAAGTAGAAGCTTTTATTGTTACATGAACAATCATGTAATCTTCTAAAGGTAGCTTTTACAACATGAAAGATTCAACATTTTCTAGGACATGTTAGGAACATTCTTAAATCAAATCTTTCCTTTTATGAGTAGAAGGACAACTACTCTTTTCTAAAAGCTGCTCCTTTGGGGACCGATGAACGTAGAAGGCATGTATTGGTTGACCACTGCTTTAGAGAAAACATTCAACTTGCTAAGCACTTTTAAATAAGCATTTCTTCACCACCTACTATGTGCTGAGCACAGTGTGTAAGACAAAATGAGTCAAAGATCCAGAATATGCCTTTCAGAAGAATATAAACTTGTTAGGAAAATAGCAAAGGCTAAAACAACAACAAACCAAAAACATAAGAGAAGACAGAATATCAGAATATGGAGTAGACATACTAAATGCCAGGGGAGAAACTGCAAAGAAGAGACAAGGAATGTTAGGGGAGGCCTGGAGTTTGGCAAGAAAGTAGAGAAACTATTCTGAGCAAAACGCCAGAAGGCAAAAAAGCATGGCAGGTATAGGACATGATAAAGAGGCTCAGGAAATAAGGTTATTCCCACGAGGAAGGGTCAGATGATAAAAAAGGTTCGATTCCAGGGGTGCCTAGGTGGCTCAGTCAGTTAAGCGTCTGACTTCAGCTCAGGTCCTGATCTCAGAGTCCTGGGATCGAGCCCCACACTGCTTCAGGCTCCATGCTCAGTGGGGAGTCTGCTTGTCTCTCTCCCTCCGCCCCTGTCCCGACTTCTGCCCTCTCTCTCTCTCTCTCTCTTTCAAATAAATAAATAAAACCTTTAAAAAGAAAAAGAAAGAAAGTTTCAATTCCATAAAAAGGCCTTTTTCAGTTGATTTCATAAACAGTGGAGTTGTGGGGGTAAAAATGAACCACGCAGGTGGGGGGCAGGGGCACAGAGAATACACACAGAGATTAAGCATCAGCAAACACGAACATTTAGAGCAGGGTTTTTGCAGTAGTTCACCCATTACATGATCAGAGTCTATGCTGGAGTCCATGGGCTACAAAGAAAAATCCAAACTGGGCTGATTGATGGCAGGATTAAAAGAAAATAACATGCCGATAATCAGGTCCTAGGACAGGACCTGACAGAGTTAAACAGTGTTTATTCGGTGCATGGTCGGAATAGGTGGCTAATACGTAAAGCTCAGATTCTGAGCTTGGGCAACTGAGACACTGATAGACAATAAATAAGGGATGGTAGTGTCGCCAACACCCTCACGCTGCCTCTGCTGAAACCACACAAAATTGAAACTATGATCACTCTAGGTCAGTTCATTTAACTCAATAAATCCAGTTGTAAAAATCCTAACGGGTGAGTTTAGGGATACCTAAGAGGGACAGCTAGCTTTTCCATAGTTCCCTTCTTTTTTTTTTTTTTTAAAGATTTTATT
This sequence comes from Nasua narica, assembly GCA_028533885.1. Taxonomy (NCBI): domain Eukaryota; kingdom Metazoa; phylum Chordata; class Mammalia; order Carnivora; family Procyonidae; genus Nasua; species Nasua narica. The sequence goes on from CM052802.1 coordinate 53,703,539, forward strand.
TATTTATTTGACAGAGAGAGAGAGATCACAAGTAGGCAGAGAGACAGGCAGAGGGAGAGGGGGAAGCAGGTTCCCTGCCGAGCAGAGAGCCCGATGTGGGGCTCGATCCCAGGACCCTGAGATCATGACCTGAGCCGAAGGCAGAGGCTTTAACCCACTGAGCCACCCAGGCGCCCATCCATAGTTCCCTTCTTGCCCACTCATTTTTGATGTCGTGGATACCTAGACCCATGAATGAAGAAAGATCAAGCCATATTAGGGCCTATGGAATATGCTACCCTTTCCTACATTTTTCTTTCTTTTACAGAAAAGATTGCTGACAAAGCTGACCATACTTTCAGTGAATAACTATTTTCCATAGAATCATCTGCAAAGTCCAAAAAGAAAGAGGACTTCTCTCAGAACAGCATACGGTTTATCCTAACCGCATTAAGCCATTTCCTCCAGGGTCGTTCTGCTCACCCTTCACCAGCCCTCTGAAGAGCTGTCACTCCCTCTCTTTTCCTGCTCCTGGTTTTAAATCACTTCTTACCTCGGCTCAAAGCTCCCATAATTGCTTTTTCCTTGAGCACAGGGTCATGGAAATCAGAGCCACAATCACAACCGCACAGCACTGCTGGTGGGAGTGACGGGATGACAGATGGGCAGCCCCACAGTATTATCCCTGCACGAAAGTCACAGGCCTCAGCCTCCTTCTTGCACTTCGATGCTCTGTTTCATTTTCAGGTCTATAAACCGGCAATAGTTCCTTGAAAGGGAGTATTTTCACATGAAAGTTCAAACAAGCAATATTTAGTCTGAGACTAGGAGAGATCATTAATAATTGGAGTCTTCCCGCCTAGTTCCAGGTCTGTAGTGCCTTGGAGGTGTTTATTCCTGGAACCGTTGTTTTTTATTTTTTATGTTCTGTGAGTCACCATACAGTAAGTACCTCATTAGTTTTTGATGTAGAGTTCCATGAGTCATTGTTTGCATAGAACCCCCAGGGCTCCATGGATCCATTGTTTTTATGTAGTTACTGTATCTTCTAATTAAAAACTTCAGAAGGGGAGGGTTTGAAAGCTATGAAGGTGCTGCCACCTTGAGGATTCTCCCTGCCCTTTTGGAAATTTACCTTTACCAAGCAAGGGGAGGTGCGTGGTGGTATTGTTTTATTCTGTGAAGAAATGGAACTAACTTGTAGTACTCCAATTAGAGATGTCACAGAACCTGGGGACAAGCATCCTGACAGCCGATGACATTTTACACTCTTCAGCCATGAGTTTTAGCATCAGGCGCCACAGGCCATGATCAGAAGCAGCCTTTCTCACGGTCCTCGCCAGTGACTGCTGGGACTCACAGGGACCTTATCATATAACTCCCTCTTCCTTCTCCAATTCCATCTCCCTCAAGCGGTATACATGATTGGAGGGGAAAAAACGGATTCTATTTCACTGAGGTTGGAAACAACATAAAATGAACAAATAACTTAAGATACAGATTTAATCATAGAAAAAGAACTACAAAACCCTCACCTCTCCAACTCTCCCAGATGCTGTCAATTCTTTCAGCATTAATGTCTTGACGATGACAATGGTGCCTTCAAAGTGCTCTGCTCAGAAAATAGAGGAGTTAGGGATAGATGGGATCCCACTCCTAAATTTGTAATAAGGGGCAGGATGGCTGCAAGTTCTTTAGCGTCTCCAAATGAAAAGACAATGAAGTGTGTTACCAAAGCTATCCTCTACCAACCAGTTCCCATTTGGTGGTTCTATGTATGTTAGATTGACATATTTTTTTAAAAAAATAAACCTAAACAGTAGGCAGTTCGTTTGGGGGATCTTTTGTATTTCTTGGCTTTCAGAAATCCTTCTCATTAAACCTTTAGTACGTTCCGCATGAATCCTTTAGAACATGTTTACCAAGATGCTTGTTTCCAGCATGCCGAGGAAAAGAAGACTTGAACTTCTATTGAACCTGAGGCTCCAGCACAATTCTGGGCCAGAAGTGGTTCCATTCCCCCATTAAAAAGCTTTCATTTGCAAGCCACGGATGAAATTTCATCTGCTTTGCATCAGTCTAGTTTTAACTTGAGAAAACTTGGCACCGCAAGCCTAAACCCCATTATTGGTGTTCCCCTTCAGAGGGGAAATAATACATTTACGGCTTGGTTTTTGTTTATTATGTTTTTTGTTTTTTTTGTTTTTTAAATAAAACACAGTGGTGCCCTCACATTTTTCACCTCTCATTCAAAGCTCAGTTGACAGTCTGCTGTCAACTGAGCATCCCCGGAATGACAGCCAATGTGGTTTTTGGTCCTTGTGCAGGGTGGCGAGCAACCTGGAACTCTGTTGGTTCCTACAAACGCCCTCTTGGATCGCTGAGTCCACTTCCACACAAAATACGGCGTTATATATGGGAAAATAAAATGGCCCAGTTTAAGTTTTCCTTTAGAAAATGTAATCGTGGGACAAAAAAGCTTTCTCTTTCTCCATGTCCATATACTACAAAGGTGCTACGCAGGAGGCACTTTTTAGACCCATAAAATGCAGTTCAACGTGAGTGGCCCGGAATCATCCTGATCGGACATTGACGGCCACGCGGAGCACTCCGTGGGATGGATCACTGCACATCCACTCAAACAATAAGCTCTTTGAGGGCAGGAGCTGGTCTTGTGTATTTGGAGAATATGTATTTATTGAATAAGGATACAGAAGAATGAGAGAGAAAAAGGAGAAAAAGGAAAGGGTCGCTTGCTGGAAAATGGTGGGGAGCCACCATAATCCCCATTGCTCAGAGAGCCCAGGGCACCGAGGAGGGGCCGCCCATGGGTGCCTGTCTTCATCGCTTGTCCAGAGTTCACCATTTCCACTTCTCCACGGACAGAATGCAGAAGGAATGGTAAAACATCAAGGCGCAAGCAACTGCAATAAGCCCTCATTTCATTCTGGCACAGATTTCTTTACCTTCCTCTTTCAGCTGGGTTTTATGTTCCTGAACCACGTCCTTGTCACTTAGCTGTTCTTAGCTTTTAGCACTTGTCAATTAGCTTAGCTCTCATCCTCAGAATAAACGTTTGATTCCACATTGATTCTAACAGTACAGAGAAATGGTTGGGCTATAAAGTCCTTAGCTAAGCAGAATAGATTTTATCATAGAACAGGAAGAGGGCAAATCTTTGCAAAAAGTATAGCATAGACATTTTCCCCTCAAACGAAATTTAAAAAGCAAAATGTTCGACTTGTTCTGCAAAGTTAAAAATAAAAGAAGGGGAGAAGGCAGCCACTGAGCTTTTTGACAGATGAAGTCACACGATATAACGGAGAGCGTGACTCACATTCCAAAACCTTACCATGTCCCAATATTAGAAGCACTCTCTCAAATATCTTACTATTTAACTCAGTGATAAAATCCATTACATGTTATTCATTTGGTATCTTTTCTTCATCTGAAAACAGAAATAAAATGTGCCTTGCAGTTGTAACTGTGGACACAGATAGCTAGAATTATGAGAATTTCAAGATGAGCTACTCACTTAATCCTATGAATTTAGGTCACTACGCTTTGATTAAAATAACATAATAATGGTTACTGTACCCAGGTTTTCTGTTAGAGGCTTTGGACCTACCACCTCATTTAGCCCTCCTAGCGCTATGAGGAAGTCGCCGTTATTATTCCATTTTATTCTGACACTCAGCAAGACAATCCAACTTCCCCAGAGCGAGGCAGTAGTAAATGGCAAATCAAAATTCAGACAGCCGGAGTCCAACACCAGAAACCACCCCGTGAGCAACCGCACAGTAAAGATCATCCCGTTGTAATCATTTCCATTTCAAGATTCTTATTTACAGTGACTATTAACCTCAGCTCGCGTTGTCCTTGGAGAAGTGACTTTTGGCATCTGCCCCACCTAAAATTCACTTAAGGAAACTCTAGAACAATCTGCTCAGTTTCTTTTTTTCCGAGTTACAGTGAATGAAGAAACGGACTCATTTAAACTATCAAATCTATAAAATGTCAAAAGAATTTGATTTTAAACAAGCCAAGTCGGCAGTATAGTTTTTAGGTCTCAGAGAGGCAGGCCGAGTGAAAGAACCAGCCGCTGAACGATGCGTTCATTCTGTCACTCCGTTAAAAGCTTACGACACAGAACCCAAAAAAAGCTTTAGGAAGAAATTGGTAAACTTGTTTGTAGTTTTATAATACTGGCAACAGCGAACAGCCTCCGGCGTTAGAACTGATGTTCATTAGGAAGAGATCCCTAGAACATTGTTTTATTGGTAATGACCGTATGTCCCTTATTATCGTCCCATGAAGAACAAAGGGAGCAGTCTAAACCCGATGTTCTCGACTTACTCATACGGGTCCTCACAGCCTCCATCTACCTACGAATTTGGAACACGTGTTCCAATTAATGATCAGCATTGCAGTGTGCCTCTTAGAGATCTATCATTTGCTGTAGATGTTAACTACCACAACGAGGCAAGAAAGAGGGTTGAAAGAGTTCCAAAAAATTTTTCACGGTTCGCATAGCAGACAGGCATGTGCAAGGTCGATTTACAGCAGGGGCCAGAGGTTGCCGCAAGAGCATTTCCCTTCATTTTACCTAAAAAAATCAGCACGGTGGAATTAGGAAGTCATTTTAAATGACCTCATTAAAAGCTTTGCTTGGTATAGAGAGGCATACAATGTATTTTAGTTTTTTTCTGTAACTGAAATAAATAAAGCTCCTTAGAAAATTTGTGACGGCACAATAGTGGTCAAATTTATGAGGCTTTTTTCACCTCAGAATGATCTATCTAATGCTTTTTACTCACCTCCCCAGGTATTAAAGGGAAGGTTTGCAGATTTTCCATGAGGAAAAAAATAAAAGGATCTTGATGCTCTTCAAAAGTAAGACAACATTTAAATACAGATTGCTCACATTATTTTCCTTTCATATATATAAAAGCATATATATATGTATATATATTTATATAAATATAAATTTGTTTCCATTATACCACACAGTGACTCCATTCCTACATTTCTTACAAAACCCAGAGAAACATCAACCCTTCTATGCTTTCTCAATATTCCTTGGCTTCAAGTGGCTTACAGTACTTTTCACATTCCCCTAAAACCTTGGGAGAGGCTGACAACAGTTTTGCCAACTGGAATTTTAAATATCGAATTTGTGAAGATTGTGGTATTATTTATAGACTATGGATAAAATGTTTCTGAAACATTTTCCTACCTTTAAAATCAGATGAATGCAGTCTAATTTTAAATTATTTCTGGTCAAGGATACTTTTGTTGCTTGGGATTTTGATTTATGGTCTAGGATGTGGCCATCGTTTGAATAAGATTCCTTGCCTGTGAAGAGCATGGCCTGATGAAAGGGATAAATCATCTCTTATTCATGACGCTGCATACAACATGACATAAGCCACCTTGATGCTTATTCTGGGCACTTCATTATTCCCAATGCTGTCAGTCTCCTTCTAATCCTATTTTAGAAACCTGAACAAACTCGAAGAGTCATAGAGCCCTGAGACACCCCTTTCCTGAAAAGTAGTTAGATAAACCACCTCTTGTCTCAGACACGTATAAGTAACTTGGCTTATTCGTACACTTAACTTGGCCATTTTTAACTATTTTTAGACAAGCAAGCCTGTCTTCTCTTTGCTGGGTTTTAAGGGTACATTTTTTTCCACATGTTTGACCTGGCTCTTTCACCAGTGCATTTTCCTTTCTAACCATGGACCAACACCTTGTTCCAGCTTCTTTACCCATGACCTGGGTCTTCTGTAAGGAATGATTCCTCAGGGGGTGCCTGGGTGGCTCAGTGGGTTAAAGCCTCTGCCTTCAGCTCAGGTCATGATCTCAGGGTCCTGGGGTCGAGCCCCATTTCGGGCTCTCTGCTTAGTGGGGAGCCTGCTTCTCCCTCTCTCTCTGCCTGCCTCTCTGCCTACTTGTGGTGTCTCTCTCTCTCTGTCAAATAAATAAATGAAATCTTTATTAAAAAAAAAAAAAGGAATGATTCCTGGGCTGGTCAAAGGGGAGGTCTATCTCACATCGTCATGAAGAACTCTTCTAACTGGAAACTGTCTTTGACTTCCTCATTCTAAAAGAATTGTATTTTAGAAAATAGCCGACAGTCATTTTCACTGCTAGGTTTTACTAAAAAGAAGTCTTCCAGCCTACACGAAAAAAACGAAGAGAGAAACTTCCTCCCCGCCAAAGACACAGGTTAGCGATGACCATGAGAGGCAGTGGGCTAAGGCAGAAAGAGCTCCTGAGCAGGACACGGGCTGCCTACTAGACTTGGTGACATTGAACAATCACTGAACTACTCTGGGCCTCAGTTTCCTCTTCTAAAAAAACGAGTATCTATGCTAGGTGAATCCTAAAACTCTGTCCAGTCTGATCTATAAATACCATAGGTTTGAAAACATGACAGATGGCACAAGCTTTGATATTTGGCTGTCTTTCATTCACACGTACCTGTCCTTGTTTCATGTCTTTATTCTACAACAACTCTTCTCCTGTACTTCTTGTCTGATAACTAAACCATGCAGGTAAATCCAATTAGGGGCAAGCCTTCTCTCTGGGCACCAACAGTGCAAACAGCTGCTGATCATTAGAGCCCCTCCACATCTAGCCAGTTCTACAAAAACTAATTAGAGTGCTTACATCAGGATTTTTAACAAAAAGATGTTGTCTTTGAATAAGTCCAAAGTGATATGGACAAAATGATAAGCAGCTTTATTGGACACTGAATAAAACACTAAACAAATTACAGTACCTGAAGTAAGCCAGCAGTTGGAAGCCATACTTTTTGTCCCCACGCATCCTTCCCATCTTCTTCGTGAGACCCTTGTGAGTTGTATTGCAGGCTGGGTCTCCAAGACACTGGCCGTCTGTGATGCCAGGAATGCTGAGATCACAGCAGAGCCTAGTTCCACATAGATTTCCCAAGCTGCATGATAATTGTTGGAAGTATTTGTGGAAAGTTCTTCTAACTTTGTTCTTCTGCCTCTTCCTTCGAGTTGCATATATGGAGTTGACTCCTGTTTTCTCTCCCCCTCTGGACTCTGGCTTTCTGAGACAGCCTTCCACAGGCTCTGCATGGCCCTTCCCTGGACAGTGTGGCTGCTTCAGCTCTCTTCCTACCCCTTTCTCCAATATGGGTGGCCAATCATCTATAAAACGAGAAGCCAAAACTAAGTAATCAATAAAACCCAACCAGCCTGCTTACATGGGTAGCCATTTGGAGTTGTCTACATAGATCCTTCCATCCTTGGTCCTTGGAATGTACTCAAGAGGAAAGGCTACTCACCACTCAGATGATGATTTGGTGGAACAGACAAATGTTGGGGATATGCCAGCATGGGGGAAAAAAAGATGCATCTCGGAAGCCAAAGAGAGTTTTTCTGTAATTTATTTTTCTTCATTTTAAAGCATTCCCAGACCTTATCAAATTCCATGAACTCCTAACCCCTTCCCTACCAGTACATTTAGATAATACTTATAAGCAGTGATTCTATGTACCAGACACTATGCTGAGTGCTTTTATTCATCCTCATAACACCTCTTTGAGAAAAGTACCATTGTTATACCCATTTCACAGAGGGGCAAGGTGTGGCTCAGACAGATTAAGTAATTTGCCCAACATCACATAGTAGGAAATAGCAGAGCTGGGCTTTGAAATTAGGCAACCTGGCCTCATGACCTACACCCTCAAACTCTTTGCCTCTCCAAGTGGGTTTCAGAGGCACAAAAATTAGGTTGGAATCATATGTGTATGTCATGGGGAAGGGATCGTTGACGTGGTTTAATTCCATGGAATAGCAAGTAATTACCTGGATTCTCTTTCCCTCTTTCAAAACAACTGCTTGCCAAAAGCCCATCTTATTTAATTCATTGGCTCCTATAAATCTTAAGTTGGCATATCTACTCTTCCAAAATTATCCACCCTGATTTGGGTTGGGAAACAATGACTATTTTCTAATTTGGGATGAGTACAGCCACTTTAAGAGGGTGCCATGTGAATAACAAGAAATATAAGCAATAGAGAGAGTAGGAAGGGACTTGATCTTTTTTATATGAAAGAAAACTGAAGTCCAGATAAATGAGGGGACCTGTCTGGGTTCAGAAAGTTTGTTTGGAATAGAACAGAATTAGAATCACCAATTTCTCCTTTAAACTTCTTTCTAGAAATGGATGGTGCTTCTTATCTGGTAGAAGTGAAAGTATCTAAAATAAATGCCATAGTTCTGCTCTTAATGGGCTTATATTTTTTATAACATCGTGTTTTCCTCTCTTCCATCAGTGCCCAAGGGAAAAGAAAATGTCAATAAGAAATCAGTGACTAAAGCCACTATACCTCTTCTGTAATCCCTATACTGAGGAAGCAGTTCCTTCACCCCCATTCCTGGGCCAGAGGGGCACGGCCTAAACTGGGGCAGGGCGATATGATGAAGAAAGCAAAGCCAGATTCAATACCTGTAAGCTGGCAATTGTTTAATCCAGTCATATTCATAGTGTATTTCCTTAGAAATGCTCTTCAGTCCTATCAAGCCTTTTAAATTATTCAACCTTCGTGGAGTTGAATCAGGAGAGAAAGGTGTATTTTTTTTAAATATCTGAGTCTCAGATATATAAATAAACTAATTTGATTATTAGACCTCCTTTCATGCCCTCTTGGAATCCTTTCCAAAGTATTTGTCATTGGAAAAGAATTTATTCAGTAAATTTAATAATTTACCCTCTTGCTTGGTTTGGGTTTCCCCATAACGTTCATCTTGCTTGTAGCTTTCATTTGCTGTGTACTGGATCGGGCTCTGCCTCTATCTGACCTTTCAGCTCAACCTGCAGCCCCCAAGTTTCTGTAGTACAAGTCTCCATGGCCCATTTCTTATGAGAGAGAATCTGACCAATCACAATCAGTAAACTGATAGGCCTTGGATGATCCCTGGTCCAAGGACCATAGTGATCAGAAGAGCGGCAAGCCTGTCTTTGTATTACATAGTCATCACGGGACTCCTAAAAAATGCTAATAAATTCAGTAAAGTTCAACAAAAAGTATAAAGACATTAAGCTGAAATGAAGAAAAAGACACGCATAGCATTAGAATGTTCAACCCCTTTTGCTGGAATGAGACCAGTCCCAACATACATAAAGCCAGATAGTCTGTTCAAAGTGTGGCATCACTTTATGTGAAGAGAAGTATTATAGAAACTTTCCATTTTTTTACCTCATGGAACTTAACTGTGGAAGGACAGGAAGCATTTTCTCAGTTTGAAGTTCAGAGAGAGAAAAGGACCATGTGGCTTTAGAGGTATAGAGATAGTCCCATTGCTTCCTGAGGACTGGCATTTCCCAGTTCCCATCTTGGAGGTGATAGTCTCTTCCTCTGAGTTCCTTAAGCTATTCCTGTAGTCTTTAAGTTATTCCCCTTTTGCTTAAGTCGAGTGGGCTTGTGGAGGTTTATTGTTTTGTTTTGTTTTGTTTTTTAACCAAACTAACTAGCAAGTCTACATAATCATCCATATTCAAAAGTCTTACTTGTTTGTTGAATTATTCTTTCACTAAAATGGTGAATCACAGGAGTCTCAACTGGAAAGAGAGTTAAATGATTCCATAATTTGGAAGGTTTTTATTTGCATGGTTTCTACAGCAAATCTGTGTTTGTGTGCGGAATCAGATTAATTAACAATATGGTTAGTTGGAGTTCTGCTACCATCATGGAAGCCATGTGTTGAACGGAAAATACAGGTAATTTCGGGCTCAGGATAACTAGTTATCATGTGGCAAAGCTGAATCTCCACAGTCAAGTTCAGAGAGCTCAGATTCAACCCTGGCACTTGATATTTCCAAATCGGAATGTGTACCATCCTTTCAACATCGGGCATCATAAATATAAAAAGCAAACACACACACACACACACACACACACACACACACACACACACACACACACAATTTAGTAGGAAGCAGCACCACACAGTGGTGAGACAGGGAATAGCTACTGTTTGAGGGAAACACCAGCATTTGTTCCCTTGGAGACAGAGGACTGATTATTTTTCCAGAGCCAGTTAGATGTGATCAATGCAGTGTTATTTTCTGTGAAAACACATTTTTATGATGTTTTCACTTCTTGACCTCAGGACAAAAACAATTGTTGGCTAAATTTCAAACTTACAGATGAAAATGCTAACAATGAAAAAATAGTTGTCATATTTTACCCTGTGTGCTTGTGTTTATTACAACCAAATGCATTTCAAAAAACAATGATTGAAACAATGCTATTGCCCGAGGATTTTCCTTTTATGCTTTGGCACAGAGAACATTTTACTGCTAAATTTAATCTACTGAAAATCAAATTTAATAACTGAAAATTTAGCACAAATGTCACCATAGGCATTCTAGTGATCACATTAAATAAATGAAAGTAAAATACACCTCTGATATTATAAATTTGGCTACAGTTTGGCTTATAAATTATCCTGTGTATGAAGTGTAAAACAGTGATCTGAAAACCATTCCTACCTGTTTCAGTCTAAGGATATTGCTGCTTCTGCTCTTCAAAGTATCAAGACCTTAATTTCTAGAATGTATTCTGTTTGTGTCACAATGAGATGTTCATCTTTCCTCAACAATGCTTGATCTCTTAATACCTTCACTGACACCCTCAGTGGACAGCGTTCCCAGGCATTTCTCCGCAAGTGAAGAGTTTTCAAGAGAACTTTGGCAGAATCGCTGGTGTCTAAAGAGTCATTTTCTCATTATTTAACTTTTTAAGCCGTCTTGCTATTGAAGAAAACATAATTAGCAGCAGAGCTGCAAAAGGATCTGTAGTTAAGAAGAATGCCTGGTCAGGATCCGCAAAGCTCAAAGAGCATCTTTGAATGGTTAACAGAGCATAAAAATAAAGACAGCCCTTAGCACAGCTGAGTGACATAGGGACTGAGCCCAGCTCCAGTGTTTTCAAAACTTTAATATTCTTCATATCCCGGAACGCAGAGAATGAAAGGTCCTGGATTACCCACATTTTCCCATTTTCTCTACTTTTTGATGCTTTGGGGCCTCGCCTGCCTTGGAGAGACTGCCTGTCAGGGGCAATTCCTAGAGACTGTAAAGGACTGGCCTGCAAACACCCCTTTCATATGCAAACCAGCCCATCCAGAGCCCAAGCTCCCTGACTACCTCCTTCACTGAATTCTCAGGTATCCGCACACCAGCCCCGCTGCCCTAATCACCTCAGGACCAGGTATAAAACCGTTCAGAACCATCCATATACCCAAGAGCCTGCTGGAATTATTCAAACTAGCTGATCTTAAATCTGCTTGCCTTGCCTTGCCCATTCTTTCCCAAAGAAACCACAATAAAGGCTTTTACCCACACTTCCCCTTGCCTTCCCTCCACCTCCTGACCAACCTGGGCTTCCCATGCGGACCTGCACGGCATGCCTAGCTTCTGGCTTCTAAAGATCTGTGAGCATAAAAACTCCTTCCTTGGGGCGCCTGGGTGGCTCAGTGGGTTAAAGCCTCTGCCTTCAGCTCAGGTCATGGTCTCAAGGTCCTGGGATGGAGCCCCGCATCAGGCTCTCTGCTCAACGGGGAGCCTGCTTCTGCCTCTCTCAGCCTGCCTCTCTGCCTACTTGTGATCTCTCTCTCTCTCTGTGTCAAATAAATACATGAAATCTTAAAAAAAACAAAAACAAAAAAAAACCCTCCTTCCTTCACCATAGTCATTTCCATGTCTACGGGTCTTAGCATAAAACAAATTAAAACAACCCCCGAGTACATTTTAAAGCAGGTTCCTGGTAATGTAGTGCTCTCTTATCCCCATCATTTTCATTTTCTGATACCACTTTGTTCCCCAAATTACATGAAAGTGTGTCTTGCCCAGGACTGCGGGTGGATTTGAAGGCCCAGAGATGTCTGAAGAGAAGATGACTTCTCTTTTTATTCCTTTGTGTGTGGATCTCATTTATGCCATTGAGAAACTCTTCCCATAAAACCTAGTCTGCATAGTGATTCTGAAACTATGCTTTCTGGGACTTTATGAACCAAATTCAATTTCTGACTTTGAAATTTGATTATGGCTCTGGTCTCTGTATTAGCTCCAACCTTTTTTTTTTTTTCATTGCAATGGCTTTTAACCGATTTTAAAGTGCTAAAAACAAATACAAAACTGATTAAATAACCAAGGCATTAATTTGGTAGTGATCAATAGTCATCACATTTGCGTATTTGCCCCACATGGCTTGATGCATTTGGCATGTTATGACGTATTATATTTTGACTAAATAATTAACTTTCAGCCTGCCTGATAAATGGTTTCACTCTTCTCATAGCTTGTGCCCAATTGACTCTGCTGCTCAATTTCCTCTATTGGATTCAGAGTGCCCCCAGGCTCGGCCCATTTCACTTGTGCAACTAAACACTGTTCTCCTAGGGTTACATTTAATTAAAACTGCAGTATTTAAGAGAAATGTTTCACTTCCAAGGTGCAAACCATCCTTTGCTACTATAATTACTTTGCAAAAATCACACTGTAGCAAGGCAGGGAGAAAACAGATGCAGTTATGGAATCACTCTCTGAAAGCTGGAGAACATAATCATCAGGAGGCAACTGTCATTTTTTGGCCTTGTTTCTACTTAATAAACTTATACACCAAATATATCAACAAAATATCATCCACAGTAGATGCAGTTCAGGTCTACTGCATTTTTTTTTTAATTTTGCTGACAGCTTTTGAATCTTGTATCCGAGTATGCTAGGTGTGGGTGAGTGTGTGTATACGTGCATACGTGTGTGGGTGAATGAGTGTGTGTGTGTGCCTGTGGGTATGTATGGGAGGCACTAGCATTAATTCAATTCCTCCTACATCCAAGGCACTTTGCTTGACCACTGTGCATTGGTTCTCTTATTTAATTCCTATAATTCTAGTAAATATTATGATTCTTACAGTCCTATGTAGTGAATTTTCAACTTCCTATGTTCTCAGTAACGTAAAGATTAACAAGAATGGACATTCCTGTTTTATACGTGGGTAGAGAACTTAACTACTGAAATGAAAAAATGTTTTAGGAACTCTACTTACTTTATAGGAAATTAATATTTCTGTGCCAGGCTCTGAGTTAAGAATTTTCTGAATGTTTTCTCATTGAAGCCTGACAACAATCTGTGAAATGGGGTTTATTATTCTCTTTTTATTGTTGAGGAAAATCAGGATCCCTAGAGGTAAAATGATTTTTTTACATTCATGTAGCTCTTTCTACTCTCCTGTAATTTTTGTCAAGGGATATCCAGATGGTGAGGTAGACCATATTTTAAGATCTTAACTGAGGTTCCTTTTCATACTTTTTCTTGATTTGCCTGTGGCTTTCCTTTCAGTGGGTCAGTGAGACTCATGGCCTCAAGTAAAGTGGGCAGAAGAAGCTTCCTGGATCTCACAGAGAAGCCCCATGCCAGGTCCAACAGGGCGCCTGAACAGGAAAAGGAATCATCCAGGCCAAGACTTCTCAAGCTCACTGTGGCAAAGGGCCAGTTACTTTTTTTTTTTTTGGGGGGGGGGGACCAGTTACTTTTTAAATAAACATAAAATAATAAAAATGAATTACTAGGTACGTGATAAAGAAAATCCAAAGACATAAAAATACAAGCCCCAAGTTTTAATTATTAAAACCAAATTTCTACAAAAGTTTCTGAATATTTATTCTTAATTCCTGTACTGATCCCATTAAAAACTAAAAACAAATAATTTAAATAGTTTATGTACTCATATCGTGTCCACATACCACCCTTTTTATCCAGAGTTCTACTCACCTTAGTTTGGGGTGGGGACCAGTCAGGCGTTCCTGGTCTCCAAAAAGGCAGAGACGTATCTAAGGGAATGATAAACTAAAGAACCCTTGTGATTGGGTCAAGGAGGACACAGAGAGTATGGATTTTACAACTGGAAGTGGAAGACCGGCAAAGGCAGAAGTCAATCCCCAAGACCTAGTGAGGTGAGTTACATCTCAGCAAAGTCCTCTGACGGCAGGAGACCACCCCGGAGAAGACATTCACTCTTCAATGCACCAGCATTCCCTTAGAAAAGCCTCCACAGACCCAGATTCTTTCAAGGAGAATGGGAGGAGGGGGGAAAGACTCTTGAATGGCTCAATAGTAAGTTTCCGAAAAGACTGAGTTTAAAAAACCAGAAGTGACTGAGTTATCCTAATTTGGCAAGATTCGGTTTTCTGCTATTGAAGAGAAAGAGGGTATCGCACACTAAAATAAATACAATTCCAAATATTTTTAAATTGTCTTTTTGAAAACTTGAGTATGTATTTTGTGAAACAACATCTCTTCTACATGGAATTACTTACATTTTAACAGAAGACAAAATTCTGATCTAGAAAAGTAAATTTTTAACAAAAGAATGTTTAGTCACAAGTCACCAGAAGAAACATCTTTTTTAAAGGGGTGTTTTAATTGCCTAAGTCACAATGCCACAGAGAGTCACTTACCCATGTGCTCAGGCCTTTTGAGAAGTTCTGTTGCACTCCATAGGAATCACTGGTAGATCTGTAATAATATGACACTGTAAGGCTTTCCATTTTAGAAATCATTTAATATTCCATTTGTTTATTTGAGAATTTAGAGTGATACACATGTAAATATAAATATCTGCATGGCACATAACCTATCTAGATGACAACTGGAACTGCTCTTTCAGTCAGGTTTCACCAGTATGCACACTATGGCGTCCATGTCGCTGAGACCTTCACTATCTCCTCACAGTGTTCGTGGCTATGCCCTCTGGGCATGGATGCTCCCCTATCAGGCATGACGAGGGCTCTCCAAACTTTTTAGCCACTGGCTTTCCCCCCCTTCCCCCCACAAATAAAACTGAATATCAGATCTTGATATATAGAAGACCAATTTATAGAGCAGAGAAAAGAGGTAAGGAATGGAAACGCATCTCCTAGTAACCTCCTCTTCCTGTCAGTCCCTAAGGTATGCAAAAACCCTGGGTCTCTGAAAAACAAATTTGGAAACTACTTCAGGCCTCCACCTACCCAGATGGCAACTTTCTCTCCAGAGAAAACCAAACTCTGGGCTTTACCCAGGTGTGTAACTCCCTCCTATTTGAAATGGTCAGCAGTGAGGAGACAGTGGTTCGCCGGGAAAAGTTTTGGCCGGTGGGTTATAATGACAGCTGACAAAGAGAACGTCTGATCTCTGAAGGCTTGGCCTGTGTGGATACTGGAGATTGGGGCCCAACATAATGCCCCTGCTGGGTGGCCACATCACTGGACTGGAATGAAAGATGGGGTTACTTTTATTCATTGTGGCTCGATAATAAGGCAAAGCCTTAAGGCAAAAACCTAGAAAATCCTAGGTTCCCAGCTTCACTTGTTGACACGGACTTCGCTAAATGATATCAACAACAAGTTTTTTGTCTCACATTTTCAATCAGTATACCCAGATTTACTGTTTTGATTTCTTGTGATAACATCTTGTGACAACATCTGAAACAAGTTTTGAAAAGTAATGATATGAATATTTTATGCTGTCTTCTACTTCCTGTACTTTAATCTCCATATTGAGGGTACTGTTTCTTCCATGAATCATCGTTTTAACTTTCTGTTCAGTTGTGTAGGGTAGTAACAACATATGGTGGCTATTATCACAATCAATAGCAAAATAACCCAGAAGTGCTTAGTTCTAAACATGACGACTTTCTCAACCCATTGATTTAGAAAGGTATTTTTAAGCCAACATATTCCTACTTATTTAAAATCATAAAAACAAGCCATTATTGAATTCATCCTTTAGCCTCTCATTAATTTATTTTAAATATACATTAATTGGCTCTGCACTCAGGCAAAATCTGCTTCAGATTCTCCTGCTCTCTCTTTCAAATAAATTAAATCTTTAAGAGTAAATATATAGATATATATTAATTGAACAGTTACTTTATATGACACTTTGTGTTTGGATAACCAACATGAATGTGCCATGATTGAACTAATGAGTTTTCTACAGTTCAGTAGCCTTGTCAGAGATCCAGAAAGGAGTGGAGTGTACATTTCCCTCTTCCTAACAGAACCTTGAGTCTTTCAGGCATGAAGTTTGGTTATAATTGACCCCAGCTCTATTCCAAGGACAGCTTCTGATTGACTTTAACCATTCAGATTGATCCTATTCTCTTGACCTAGTCCCAGAATGAGAGATACAATCTAATTTGTTCTGATCAGAGTGAAGCCCTGCCTGGAGCTTTTTACAGGGAGAGGGGAAGAGAGACTTTCTCCTTCCCTGTGCTGCCTTGATGGCAAGTATCATAGATTGTATTATCACCATGAGGGCCAGATGATGACAAAACCCAAAACAGGACTCAGAGAACTTAGGGAAACAGAACCAGAGCCATGATCAAACCAGTTATACAGGTTTTTACTACACGGGCAACAGACTAGCTGGGTCTTCTGTCACTTGCTACAAAGGCACTCCAACCAAAATAATATTAAAAAGTATCAACCTCAGGAGGGATGCCTACATGGTTCAGTCCTTTAAGTGTCTGCCTTTAGCTCAGGTTAGGATCCCGGGGTCCTGGGATCGAGTCCCATGTCGGTCTCCTTGCTCAGCGGGGAGCCTGCTTCTCTCTCTGTCTGCCACTCCCCCTGTCTGTGCTCTCTCTTTCTCTCTCTGGCAAATAAATAAATAAAATCTTAAAAAAAAAAGGTATCAACCTCAGGAAAGGTAAGAAGTCACCAAAACTATAGTCAGAAGTTCCCAAAATAATCTTACTCCTTCAGATGACATTTAAAATTGAGCTGAAAGTTGTCATCAATTCTAAGTGATAAATTTTCTTCTAAGAAAGCAGGAATAAATAATCCAATATATCTTTCTAAAGAGAGAATATCTGTAAGGCGTTAACATTAGGATCAATTATTCTCTTAGATACCACCTTATCGTTAGGTAAATGCTTTATTTACATTCCTCTTTAACTTTTGAAATAGTTGAATATAGTTCTGGAGTTTGAAATCATGTGAACCAAGGAGGAAACTTGTGAAAAGAAAACAAATGACAGCATATTTACAGCGACCCCTGTTAGTCACCATCGCCCTATGTCCCTAGTTACTCAGCTAGGACATGCCAGCACTAGCAGTCTATGATTTTAAGTATCTGTTAAGACACTACTTTGGACTTGACTCCATGAATTCCAAACATTTCAGTGAAGTCTGCAAAATACTAAACATCTCAGCCATGACCCATGTGAAGTTTACTAAAAATAACTGGTTGCTTTCTTTAGGGGAAATTAGAAGTGAAGTTTAATTTAAGATATAGGTTTGGTTCACTCAGAGTCCATGGTATGAAAAATTAAAAAAATACTGCTTTTCTACTTTAAAATATTCACCCATGGAACAATGATTATCATTTTATTTCTTAGGATGGGCCAGTGAAATTGTATAAACACTAGGTGGCACTACAGTTTGAAATAACATTCAGATAAAAGCAAGCTATTTTTGAGAGATGGCAAAATAGAAAAAAGAAAACCAAAAGAATATAATAAATCCACACTTAAGAAAAGATTAAATACTGAAGTCCGTTAGTGCTTATTAGATAAAATGAATTAACCTCATGCAGTTAATAAGTTAACTCAAAAAATTAACTTGTATCATCTGTCTAATCAAAAAGCTAATTTTTTTCCTCCAATTAACATAAGGTAACTACTCACTAGAAGGCAGCAACTAATTAACCAGTCATAATTATTCAAGCCACTTTTGTTTTTTGAGATGAAGTCTAAATTTAGGTTTCAGCCTTCTCTGCCAAATTTCACAAATAAATAATTTCTTTTTCTCAGAAAACAGAAATAAAATATCTACTGGTGATCCTTAGTGAAAGAATAAGTTACATAAGAAGTTAATCATGTAGTTTATTTTTTTCTTCTATTTAGAGCATAGGCAAATTGGTAGTACATATCCAATAAACGCAGTAAATTATATCTTTTATATTTTTAAGATATTTTCCTGAAGTTTTTTTTTTAAGATTTTATTTGAGAGAGAGAGAGAGAGAGAGAGAGAGAGAGAAAGCAGTAGCAGAGGAGAGGAGCAGAGGTAGAGGGAGAAACAGGCTCTCTGTTGAGGAGGGAGCCCATCTCAGAGCTCGATCCCAGGACCCTGAGATCATGACCTGAACCCAAGGCATATGCTTAATGGACTGAGCCACCCAGGTGCCCCCTGAAGTTACTTTTATATATAAAGTTACTTTTATATACTGTAAATATAGCTGTGTGTATATCTATTTATACAGTACTTTATTGATGGTGCATAGTCTATTTTTTAAAGATTTTATTTATTTATTTGTTTGTTTGTTTGTTTGTTTATTTGTCAAAGAGAGAGAGTGCACAAGCAGGGGGAGCGGCAGGCAGAGGGAGAAGCAGACTCCCTTTCGAGCAAGGAGCCTGATGCAGGACTTGATCCCAGGACTCTGGAATCATGACCTGAGTCAAGGGTAGATGCTTATCCAACTGAGCCACCTAAATATCCCATGCATGGTCTTTGTTAACCAGCCTCAAATTCAGAAGGCTGGGGAGCACATGGGAACAATCAGCTCCCTGAGTGAGTAGTCCTCTGGACTCTGCCTGGTCTGGGACCTCGAGCCATCCAGAGATCTTGGTTAGTTTTCAAACTCATTTCTTCTGTCCTTCAGATCAATCTACTTACATCAAGCAATGGCCCTTGGAGAACTCTCTCCCAAAGTCAGAAAGTGAAGCTTGACAGTGAAATAAAATTGATGTTTAAAAACTTCACCTGTGGGGTGCCTAGGTGGCTCAGTGGGTTAAAGCCTTTGCCTTCGGCTCAGGTCATGATCTCAGTGTCCTGGGATCAAGCCCCGCATCGGGCTCTCTGCTTAGCGGCGAGCCTGCTTCCCCCTCTCTCTCTCTGTCTGCCTCTCTGCCTACTTGTGATCTCTCTCTTTCTGTGTCAAATAAATAAATAAAAATATTTTTTTAAAAAAGGAAAAAAAAACTTTACCTGAATATTTGATTTCATGTGACCAAAGACTTTGTAGAGTAAACAATCTTGTTTTTGTACCATTTCAGAGGGGGAAAAATGTGCTATTTGGATGGGTCAATCCATCCTCCCTGAATGTTCTCTGCCAGACTCCATTCTCTCCTATGGAAACAGTCCTGTTGAGTCACTAGAAAGAGATATTTTCAAAGTAATTAGGTAAGTTCTTTTAGGGATTTCTTTAATACTGTCTGTTTTTACTCACAAAATATTACTGTTGTGGCCAGATAAGCTTAGAATACATTCACTATCTAAGGCAGGAATATCATTATCATAACATAAAGAGGCTAAAAGAACTAAGAATGAGGTTTTTTAAATTTAGACTAATAATGTGTTATTTTATTTTATTAATTTAAGAAATGAAAATATTATATCTTTGGAGACAGAAACTTGAATTACAAACAATGAAAAAAAAAACCCAGGAAATCTAGAGTAGCCACAAATCATAAATACTTTCTGAACTCTTCTATTTTTAAGGAATAATATTAAGGATCATGTAACATAAAAATTCATAAAAGATAGTCCCAGTCCTTTAAGGAGCTTATAACTTTGGAGAGAAAATCTACAAACACTCATTAATTTAATTAACAATAAAAATATAAATCATAGTTCAAGACAGAGATAGATAAAAAATTAAAGGTAATACCTAAAATTTCCTGCACGAATGGTACAAATACAAAAGTGTAAGAGCTGTTTAGAAGAGAATGTATTTATTAGCTGGGGCATAGACTAAGCTACTCTAAGAGAGAGAAAGAGAGACCTAAAAATTCAGAGACAGAGGTTCAAACAACACAGACATTTAGAGGAAACGTGGTCAGGGGAGATACATAACTTGGCTCCACTGGGTCATCTGGGAACCCCCCAACCCCTTTCCACTTAGTTGCTTCATTGCCTTTTGAGGTATTATATTGGTTAAAGTGATGTTAGCACCTACGGTGGATAAAACAAGCATCTCAATGGCTCAACACTTCTTACTTACAGGAAGTCTGGAAGGTGGCCAGAGCAGCAGCAGGGGAAGGTAGGACATCTGCTCCATGCAGACATTTAAAGTCCTAGGTGGACCGAGGCTCTTCCATCTTCAGCACTGTGATCTTGGGCATAGACATCCAGCATTGATTGCTTATGAAAGTTAAGGGGTTCAAAAGGGTTTATTTTTTATTTTATGTTATTTTATTTTATTGTCATTTTTTTGGGTTCTTTGACAATAAAAATCCCTCAAAACCTTGGGAGGGTTCCAAACTGTTTATTCTCATCAATGCCTGTGGTAGGCAGAATTCTAAGATAGTCCCCAAAATTCCAATCCCACCATGTGCATGCCTTCTATAATATATAAATGCCACCTTGAGTTTGGGCAGACCTGTGAATATGATGGGCTATCACTTCCACGATTAGGTTACCAATCAAATGACTGAGTTAATCAAAAAGGAGATTATCTAGGTGGGTCTGACCTAATCAGGTGAGCCTTTAAAAGGAACAGGGCCCTTCCCGAAGTCAGAGATGCATGTGAGGGAGATCCTCTATTGCTGGCTTTGAAGATAGAGGGGGGTTACCTGGCAAGAACCTGACAGCATCCACTAGAAGTTGGAAGCAACACCTGGCTGACACTCAGTAAGGAAATGATGACTTCAGTTCTACAAACCTCAAGTAATTGAACTTTGCCAACAACTAGTAATTTTGGAATTGAACTTTGAACTTCAGATGAGACCACAGCCATAGTCAGTACCTTAATTTCAGCCATGTGAGACCTGAACAGAGGACTCAACTCTGCTATGCCCAGACTCCTGACCCATGGAACTGAGACATAATAGTGCTACAAGCTGCTAAATTTTTTGATAAGTTGTTACACAGCAATAGAGAGCTAATATAATTCCAAAGTTGCTAAACATAATTCTCAAGCCCAGTTTCCTTTTTCCTTTCTTCCTTACCCTCACCCTTTTCTCCTTAACTTGAAGTACCTTCCTTGAGGCTACCAGATTTGGGGAAAAGGGACACATATGACATTTTCCACAGGTAAAGTATTAATGGGCTTTTGTTATTTAAAAGCTTTTAAAAATGTACTTCTTCCCTTTGGGGCTCTCTTAGTCAGTTCAGGCTGCTATAACAAAGTACTATATCAACAACATACATTTATTTCTCACAGTTCCAGGAGTTGGAATTCCCAGATCATGGTGCCAGCATGGTCAGGTTCTGGTGAAAGCCCACTTTCAAGTTTGAGCTGGCTGTCATCTATGGTCATCTCAAGTGGCGGAGAACAGAGACAGGAGGGTAGCTCTCTCCTGTCTCTTTATATATTGGTACTATTCTCATTCATGAGGGCTCTGCCTTCACGACCTAATTACCTCCCGAAGATCCCACTTCCAAATACTATCACACTGGGAATTAGCTTTCAACATATAAACTGGGAGCAGGGGAAGGGGGTGGGCACAAATATTCTGTTCATAACAGGGGCCCATAGGCAGTGGGTATTTCCAATCCCTCTAAATCCTAAGTCTCTAGACTGGCTCTAGTCAGTCCTTTCTCTTGCAAACCTGCTAATTCTTATTCATGTTCTCTTTCTTATATAACCTTGTTACATGAAACCAGTTACAACCACACGTACTACTAACATTCTGTTTTCCAAATACATTTGAAAATCTGAATAAAAAGGATAATTTTCCAAGAAAAAATATATATTATAAAAAGTTGTTCAGAGGGACTGCTGGTGGCTCAGTTGGTTAAGCATCTGCCTTGGGCTCAGGTCATGATCCCAGGGTCCTGGGATCAAGTCCCACATTGGGCTCCTTGCTCAGTAGGGAGCCTGCTTCTCCTTCTCCCTTTGCCCCTCCTCCCAGTACTCATGCTCACTCTCTCTCTCTGACAAGTAAATAAAATCTTTAAAAAAAAAAAGTTGTTTATAAAAAAACAACTGTACAAACAAATAATAGAACAAAATGATAGTTTTGAAAAAACAGCCTTGAAAACATTGGCTCAGATACAGGACTTTTGTCCAATTTCAGTAAAAACCATAGGAGCAATTACTCTCATAATATTTATACATTTCTGGAGCAGAAAGGAAAAGAAAAATCTCATTTTTAAATAAGCTATTACAATTTATAATCCTAATCTGACAAAAACAGAACATAGACAGACTAGACCAATCTCAATTTTGACTAGGATGGACAATCCAAAAATACTGGCAAAATAGATGTACATTTTAATATATATGTAAAAAATCCTAAAATATTAGCAAAGAATCCTACAATATAACGAAAGAATAAAACTCCATCTCCCCAGGAGGGATATTGAAGTACTATGAGCATTATTTAATATTAGTATTGGTTAGTAAGATGAAAATACATACTATTATACAAACAGACCAGAAAAGAAAAATCAGATCTTGATAGACTTTCAAAAAGGTGTTTCATGAAATTTAATATTTATTTCTGATTAAAGTTCTCAATAAGATTGGAATATAACATATTTCCTTAATATGGGAGAGGGTTAGAAATCTATTTCCAACCAACAATCAATGTCATGGTTAGTGTTAAGACAGTGAGGAGAGAATCAGGAATATTTATTATCACTCCTATTCTCTAACAAAGTCCAAGAAGTTCAAAGCAAAGACATTTTTGGCAAAAAAGTTGTTAATATGATTATAATTTGCAAATATACCTGAAAAATTCCAAATACTCAATTGAAAAAAGATATTAAACATTTATAAAAAAACATTAGGGTAAGGCAACAGATTTAAAAAAATAAACACACAATAATGTTTTAAATATCAATAATAATCAGTCAGGGGTGCATGGGTGGCTCAGTCAGTTAAGCATCTGCCTTCCATTTAGATCATGATCCCAAGGTCCTGGGATCCAGTCTCCAGTCGGGCCTCTAGCTCAGTGGAGAGCCTGCTTCTCCCTCTTCTCCCCACTCTTACTCTCTGTTACTATCTCTTTCTCTTTCTCTCACCCAAATAAATAAATAAAATCTTCAAATCATCATCATCATCATCAGTCAAAATATAAAAGGTAAAGGCTTATTAATAATAACAACACAGAAGCAAACATCTAAAATGTACTTAATAAATGCAGAAACTATATGGGAGAAAAACCCTACAATGATTTTTAAAAATCACTCAAGAAAAGTTGAAGTGCTATTGACAAAAACAAGACATCTGGCACACCTTGATAACCAACTGGAAACATTTAAATGATCCTTACCTCATAATAAAAATTCAATATATTTTAGCTGAATTAAAAATTAACTATAAAAAATAAGATTACAAAACTAAAATGAAGGCTTGGTATTTTTTATTTTGGTGTGACTATGCACTTATAAACCTGACTTCAAAGGCAGATTCCTCCAATGAAAAAAAAATTGGTAGACTTTTATCATATAAACTTTAAAACCATCACCTGTCATTTTCAATGGGGAGGAGGTAGTGATCAAAAGGCAAGGCCTCTGTTTCCCAAGACCAGGAGTGTATTAGGATCTTCGTGTGTGTGAATTCTAAAATTACTCACGCTTTGTATAATTTTACTTTTTAACTGTCATTCATTGAGTGTTTGATATGTGCCGGGTAATGACCGTACGAGGTAGACATCATGATTCTCATTTTACAGATGAAGAATGACATTTAGAGATGTCATTATCACCATTATTATTAGTACTGAGGTAACATTATTAGCAACATGCCTATTCTGAATATAGTGCTAAGTACTTCAAAGGATTCTCATTTAATTCTCATAATAATTCTACGAGGTAGGAACTATTACTATTCTAATATGCAGATAAGAAATCTCAGGTTCAAAGAGGTTAAAGAATCTGAGCAGACTCCTAAGTGGCAGCCTGGAATCCAGCCCACATCTGCCTTCTCACACCCCTCCCCCACAAGCGAGAGCTCAGAAGCATTAGGTATGCTATTTAAATTTGTGTTCAAATTCTCAAGTAATCTTAAAGGTAGACATGAGATTTTTCATATTTTTCACAAGCAAATATTTGTTTGAAGAGGTTGAGAAACAGTGACTTAAAATTTCCATAAATTAAAAAAGTATCAATAATGTCAAAATGTAACATAAAAATTAGGAAAAATTATTTGTTTAATAATTAACATTTAATAAGCATTTGTTGAATGCCTATTAGGTGCTAGATACCATTTTAGGCCCTGAATATTTAGAGATGGAATAGATAGATCCCTAACCGTATGGAGTTTACTTTCTAAAAATAAAGTTAATATTCTTACAAATTGTTAAAGAAAAAAGTACCAGCAAGCCAATATAAAAAGGAATAAGGATGCAAATAGGCAAGAATGGAATGCATTCTTAGGAAAATATACTCACATTCTTCTTAGTAATAAAAGAAATGAAACTTAAACAATTAAATACTAGTTTTGATCCATCAGTAGAGCAAAGATTAACAAGAATGATTAATGTAGTGTTGTGGTCGGTGTGGGGAAGGACTTCGCTACTAGTCAGAGCATAAATGGGCTTGGAATTGCTATAAAACTGTGGGTACAGGCTTGTCACCAACTCAAAAAGGTGGATATAAACAGCCAACAATAAAGAATCAAATAATATAATGGAACTTACATATAATGGAGCATATTCTGTGATTAAACATGATGATTCAATCACTAGTCCCCAAAAGGAAAGATCATTAAGAATTGAAGAATATCATATAAGAAGAAGAGGTTATAGAAAAATATATATAAAATGAACCCATTTTTATGAATCAGTGTATCTAGATCCTGTCACAATAGTAGGAGGGTTTTTTTAAATTTTGCCTCTTTAGGTTTTAATAATAATGTATAATTTCTATACTCTTTAAGCTGCACCTACACCACACTAAATTTGAATAAATCCAGTAAGTTGAGAAGGTCAGAGACGTACTCAGCTTTGGGGAACTTGGAAACAAAAAGCCTGTGGTTAGAATCTCGCTGCTCCTGTTCTATTCTGTCTCTGAATATTGGCTAACTTCTATCAAACCAGACAGATAAAATACTCTAGAATTAGAGGGTATGTTTCAAAGCATTTCTTCTAGAAAATAGCACAAACCACAAGTATTTACCACTTGTTAGTCCTAAAAATAGAATCTTACTATCCATGTCTCAAATAGGCATTAAAGATGCAGAAGTTATGAGTCATGCTTGGCAGGTTAAATATCTTATTTGCCCCTAGAACTTGGACCACGTCTTTATATTTCATCAGGTAAGCCAAATATGGCACCAAAGGAACAGCTAATTCCCTCTGCTGTCCTAGGACAGTGTTGATATTAAATGACCCTTTCATCGCTACCCAAGTGCTAAGGAACTGACCGAGGCAACTACAACTTTGTTTATATTGAGAATACTATAATTTGATAAACTCGGGACTTGCCTAATTGAGGCTACTAGTCTCAATGTTCATTCAATTGGCAAATCAATTTAATGTGTCCCCCCACTTAATTAAATTTTTTTTTAAAATCGAGAGAGCTGCCAATGGTATTGGTATTACATAGATATTTGAACCGAAGAAAGGGCATTTCTGTTAGAGAAATAATATGTCACCTATGTTTAATTTCTAGATGGAGATTGCCACCTACCTAATCTAAGCCGGAGCATTGCATATATGAAGGATACTGAGACTTTAATTATGTGAATGTAGGATTTCCCCATCAGGAAAGGGTAGATTTTTTTTCATAATATCCAGTTCTCCAAAAAGATGTCTAAAGCCTAAGAAATGTATGTGCTGAAGCCTCAAAAACTATTGACTAGCAAGCTAATGTCTCAAAAACACCCACATTTTAATTTTATGGCAAGATTTATATCAATATATCAAATTATTATCTAAAGCTTTTACTTAGTGTTTTATAGCTCCCAGGGAACGTGTGTAGTTCTCATTTGAGATAATCCACAAAGCAACTCCTGCAGCCCAGGAAGGTTAAGTGTCCCGCCCGGAAACAGTGAGGTTCGATTCAAACCCAGGTCTTCTGTGTCTACATTTGGTCAGTCATCTTTCTATGTCCTGCGTTTTCTTTGGATTCACTTTGACCTGATCACAGCTTTGAGTAAAATGCCCCATAAATCTTCCATGCCCATCACAACACTCGGCATTAAAGCAAAGAGCATGAATGACAAACGGCTGACATTTATGCTGGCCCTCCCCACTCTGACACTGCACTCTTCCCTGCTATTCCTGGATGTGGCCTCAGAATCCTTCACAACACAACACTCCATGCATTCACTATAAATTAATCAGATTTGGAACGCCAGAGGAAACCTATTTTTGTCATCTCTGAAATAATATTCTGCTGTGTTCCATCCTCCTAATTCTTAACAATTACAAATTCATAAAAAATATTTATGTGCATCTGGAATGAATAAATTCTCTATAATTTTAATCATAGCTGATAAGCACTCAGCCTTTGATTTTTCCCCTCTCATTCCACCACAAGGTCATTCTTCCCAAAGTCCTGTTTTTATTATAGCACCTCTTTGTTTAAAAACCCTCATTGCTTCTCCAGTGCCTACTGGCGTCCAAACTCCTCGCACGGGCATCGGAGTCCCAAAACCATCTGGCCCCACCTCTATTTCTAGTCTCACCTTCCACTACTCCACAACGTGAACACTATTCCCAGACAACTGGGAATTTTCTCATACACACTCTCCTCAACCCCACCCTCTTTTCTCAATGGGCTCTACCAGAAATGCCTTCTTTCCTTCCTTATCTTATTCCAAATTTATTCACCAAAATCCCTGCCAGTTTTTCAAGTCGACCAATTGCTATCCAAGTTTTAATTTTGGTTCTTTCACTTACCAGCAGAATAAGGCTGGACAGGTTACTTACTTTTCCTGTGCCTCGAATTCATCATCTATCAAATGGGAACGATAACATCTCAGGGGGCTGTCATGAAGATATATTCGATGCAAAGATCTCAAAACAATGACTGGTACATAGTCACAGGCTATGCAGGACTTGCTATTTGTATCATCATTATTATTTCAGAAGTGGTTGTTTTTCAATCGCCAAACTGTGGAAAGAGCCGAAATGCCCTTCAATAGGTGAATGGATAAAGATATGGTCCATATACACAATAGAATATTACTCAGCCATCAGAAAAGATGAATATCCAACTTTGCATCAACATGGATAGGACTGGAGGAGATTATGCTAAGTGAAATAAGTCAAGCAGAGAAAGTCAATTATCATATGGTTTCATTTGCTTGTGGAACATAAGGAATAGCATGGAAGACATTAGGAGAAGGAAGGGGAAAATGAAGAGGGAGAAATTGGAGTGGGAGATGAACCATAAGAGACTATGAACTCCGGGAAACAAACTGAGGGTTTCAGAGGGGAAGGGAATGGGGGGATGGGTTAGCCCAGTGATGGGTATTAAGGAGGGCACAGATTGCATGGAGCACTGGGGGTTATATGCAAAAAATGAATCATGGAACACTACATCAAAAACTAATGATGTACTGTGTGGTGACTAACATAAAATAAAAAGATAAATAAGAAGTGATTGTTTTCCATTATACTCTAATGCCATTAGGTATTGTCTTGTGATAAGACACCACACACTGCCTTGATGCATCAGTATTTGTATATATGCCCCGAAGGCATTTTAAATTCCTATAGGGAAGTAACCATTATATTAAGACATTTGTATTTCCTAAAACCAATAATATAGGGTCTTAAAAATTGTAAATAATCCATAGATATCTATTGAATCCCATGTTTTCACAAAAGAACACCATCCATAGACATCATTTAATAAGTACTATATTTTTAAATTTTATTGCCTTTCTCTACCATACATACAATAAGAAGTATATTATTTGCTAGAATCTTAGAGCAGGCAATGAACTTGAAAAGGATTGCAATTCACTCTCTGACTCCTGGTTTAGGGGAATCTAAGCTATTTAAAACAAATGACTACTTCTCCACGTTTAATTGATCTCAAAGGACAAAAATACTTCAATCATCCCACTTGGCTTATTCCAGTGTTTATTTAGCTAAATGCTTTTCCTCAAGTCTCGCCAAATTCTCTTGACGCAGTGAATATCTCCCCAAGATATTATCTTCTCTGCCTTTAATCCAAGTAAAGCAAGATTATTAGTTTCTTCTCAAAGGATCTATTTTTCTTGCTTTTAAATCAACTTGAATCCTCTTTCAAGATTCATTCTTATTCCTGCACTGAAAGAAAATATAGAAACCAGTGCCAAGAATCAAGGATGAATGACTTTCTGGATACATTAAAATATTATCTTGTATTTTTCATACAAAGCTACATTCTTGCCCTGTGCTCACTGTGATTAATAAGACCCTTGGAACTTGGTTGCATTTGTGTGGATTTTGTTCATCCCAGAGCTATGTGACTTAGTTTTAGTCCCTAAGTGAACTGTTTTGCAATGGGGTCTATAAACCACTCTCAAATGTATCAAGGAAACTCTAGGAGGTGTTATTCACCCCAGCTAATTTAGTGTCATGAACAGACGTGATGAAATCTCAATTTCTTCCTCCAGGTCAGAGTTAGCCAATAAAATCAGCCCTTGAGGGGCTCCTGAGGAGCAATTCCTAATGGGTGATCTTTCAGCTCGTTACTGTATCCACGAGCAGTGGTTTGGTCTAGATTTAATCTTTTTAGCTTGTAGACAAGACGATCAGAAGACAAGTAAGTGATGGTGGTGAAGGGGAATCTAAATCCTTATTAAAATCAGTCAGGATATGCCGATTGTCTCTCCTTGGTCTGAATGCAGCTCACGTCTCACATGGCACGAACACAGTATTTTATAACATGACTCACTGCGCAGAGAACCCTGTCTCTCACATCTCATACTTTGTGTTCATTGACATCACTGGAATAGATCATTGGGTCATTTTTAATCATTCAAGAGCTTTTCGTATTACTTTTAAGGTTGTACCAGCCTGGAAAACTATTTTACGAATGCTCCTATACATTAGAGCAAAGACTACGAAGTTTACAAAATAGTGGATGAATCTGTGGTTGAAAGCCTAAAGTGATAAATGATAACCACATAAAGCCCACATGTGAGGAAATACTCTGTTCTTCTTGGAAAAGGAAAAGGCACCAGGGAAGATCAGATCTAAAGTTTTCCCAAAGGCTTATGCCCTGAAAATTGGAAAAAGACCAAACTCTGGAAACTGTTAAGGTTTTTTTTTAAGGGATTAGGTCTGAAAGCAGGCTGAGGGATAACTACGCTAAACCGAGAGATGGATTGTGCCCAATTGCTATCAGATGTCCCAAGTTAAACACCAAGTAATCTTTCCATTTACTTTTCATGATAGTGACAGGCAAATCAGAATCTATTTTTGATGCTCTTTCATGGCAGATACTGGAGATTCTGTCCTGCCTTTGTACATTTGGTGTTTATGACAGGTCGTATTTTCTTTGAAAGCCAGAGGGATTGAATATATACTAACCCAGGAAGTGGCATAAATGATCCAATAGAGATGTTACTTATTCCTAAATGGTATCTCTGGCTTGGAAAATTTGCCAAAGGGATAAAAATAATAGCAACAGCAACAACAATAATAATCAAATAATGATCCTTCAATGAAGCTGCATTTTCACTTGAAATGAAAATAATGTGCTCTTCTGCTCATTACAAAAATCACAGATATTCAATGCCTATTAAAAATACTAAGAAAATGAAGAAAACAACGAAGAAAATAGAGTAAAAATCACTAACAGCCTTTCAGTCAGATAACTACTTTTTTTTAAAGATTTTTTAAATTTATTATTTGACAGAGACACACGGAGAGAGGGAACACAAGCAGGGGGAGTGAGAGAGGGAGAAGCAGTCTTCCCGCTGAGCAAGGAGCCAGATTCTGGCAGATCCCAGGACTCTGGGATCATGACCTGAGCCAAAGGCAGACGCTTAACAACTGAGCCACCCAGGCGCCCCTCCGATAACTACTTTTAATCCTTCTACCTCTCTGCATACATAAGTACATGTAAAATTGTATTTCCAAGTTTATATACATAGGGTCCTATCATGCAGTATATTTTCATTTCACAACACAGTACGCCTATTTTCATGTTATTGAATACATTTTTAAATGGTTACATAGAATTCTTTCAGATGTATGTACATTTAGGTTAATGAATATTTAAGCCATCTTCAATTTTTTGCTATGCTAAGTAAGACTTCAACAAGCAAACTTCAGCATGTATATTGGCAGATTTGTGCAACTGTTGTCTTCAAGAAAATTACTAGATGTGGAGTTTCTAGGGCAAAAGGACTGTCTCTACATTTTGATACATTATTACCTGCCAGAAGAGCTTTGTTAGTTACTCTCAAAGCAATGCATGTTCAAATTCACTGACTTTTCCAACACTAAGTTTACTGTTGGAAGCACCAGGTTCCATCAACTTTTTCATTTTTGCAAAGTTGCTGGGTGAAAATGATATTTAATTATTGTTTATATTAATTTCTTGGCTTCATAGTGGGACTTGAGATATTAACTTCGATTTTTAATTCTTCCATCAATTGTCAGTTTATTATGTAATTGGTCATCTATTTTTCTATTATTGATTTCAGAAAGCAATATATATATATATAAATATATATTAGGGATTGTGAATTTTGTCTGCTTTGTTGAGTTCAAGTATTTTTTGAATTGTTACTTGCCTTTGGACTTTGTATATGGTATTTTTAATTGTATAAAATTTGTAATCAATATATATCAATATAGTCAGTATAGTCAAAATTATATGCAGTCAATTCTACACTAGTGATTTTCACATAATGACATGCTTAAAAAAAATACTCAGCCCTAATAATTTTTTTTTAAATTTTTTTATTAACATATAATGTATTATTTACCCCAGGGTACAGGTCTGTGAATCATCAGGCTTACACATTTCACAGCATTTGCCATAGCGCATCCCCTCCCCAATGTCCATATCCCTATCCACCCCCCCACCTCCCAGCAACCCTTAGCTTGTTTTGTGAGTTTAGGAGTCTCTTATGGTTTGTCTCCTTCCCCATCCCATCTTGTTTCATTTCTCTTCCCCACCCCCCATAACCCCTGCCCTGCCTCTCAAATTCTTCATATCAGAGCGATCATGTGATAATTGTCTTTCTCTGACTGACTTATTTCGCTTAGCATAATACCCTCTAGTTCCATCCACGTCGTTGCAAATGGCAAGATTTCGTTTCTCTTGATTCAGCCCTAATAATTTTATGACTTTACCTTTTACATTTAACTTTTGTGATCTGTCAGGGACTGATTTCCAAATGAGAGGAAATAGGAAACAAGATTTTTTAAATTTAAACGGCTAAACGACCGTCTCAATATTCTTCAGTTAAAAGAAATATTCTTTTGCTCAGTTATTTAAAACTCTCTTCTCTTTATAGACAGAATTGGCATACATTCACGGTCATCTTTTCGCAGTCTCCCTGACACTCCACTGGTATGTGTCTTCCTATCAGCACCACTAGCCTTATTTACTGCAGGTTTCTGCTAGGTTTTGATATCTGTTGAAGAAAGAACTCTTCATTACGTTTAAAGAACATTTCCATTTCTTCTTCTTATGTATTCTCCAGACGAACTATAGAAACATTTAATCAAGTTCCAAAAAATTTCCTGGACCTTTAATGGAATAAATAGATGAATTTAAGTAAAATTAATGTTTGCCCTCCATAGTGGTTTGTGATGTGTCAAGTTGGGGAGGCCAAACTACCTTTCCAGGAATTCATTTTCCTGTATGTTTCCTGTTAGAGTGCATCCCGAGAGAGCTTCTTGGCTGAGACTTGGGGGGTGAAGGTGAAGCAGCAGCTGTTTTGCAACTCACACTATATCACTGATCTGCTGACTCACTTGGTTGGCAGAAAGCAGCAGCTGGCCCTGCAACTGCTCCACCTCCTGGGTCCTCCTTCAACTTCTCTGACTCCTGGGCCATGGCCAAGGTCCCCAGCTTCTGAAGGATACTGCACCAATGAGATCTGAAGTGGACAGGATGGGGTAAGGAAAGAAGACCCCTAGAGCACCAAAGAGTCTCAGATGCAAGTACCACCCTCCGATTGCACAAACCTGAACATGTGCACTTCCTTAAATTTGCACTCTAGGATCCTCTCTTACCTGCCCCTAGATCTAACACTACGTGAGGCAACAAGAACTGTCCCAGGTTCTGGTTGGTCCCTGCAGGCTCCTGACTGTGTTTGTGGGTTCCAGCTTGTTCTTGCTCTGTCCCACCTTATATTCATGCTCTGGCATCGGACATAAAGATAACAGCTAGTTGAACTCGTTCCCACCATTGCATAAAGTTCCCTATAACAAATCCTACACACACACACACACACACGCACACAGAATCCAGGAAAATATTTGAACTGATTATGGTAGGCAAAGTTAAACAACCCTAAATATATAAAAATGCTCATAAGAATCAACAACAGAGGGATGCCTGGGTGGCTCAGTCACTTAAGCGTCTGCCTTTGGCTCCGGTCATGATCCCAGGATGCTGGGATGGAGTTCCACATTGGGCTCCTTGCTCAGCGGGGAGTCTGCTTCTCCCTCTGCCTCTCCTCCTGCTTGCGCTGCTAGCTCTCATGCTCTCTCTCTGACAAATAAATAAATAAAATCTTTTTAAAAAAGAATTAACAATAGAAAAATAGATTGAAAAGTAGACTGAGGATATAATAAACCAACAACAATTCATGAAAGAATGAAAATCCAAATTAATATTTTAAACTCTACTATTAATCAAATAAGTCAATATAAGTCAATTAAACATAATTTTTCACCATCATATTGGCAATGATGATATGTAGGCATCCCCCAGCTCCATTCCATTTCTCCCTCCCTCAGTAATCCCAAATCAATAACTCTCCCTATTCCATCTTGTTATAGTCCTCTACAGAAGTCCAGCCACTGAAGATTTTATCCCCTGGCTCACCATTTTCTCTGCCATTAATGCTGTCATCATCCTTGATATCTCACAAATGATCTGTCCGACACCCTGGACTCTCAGTTCAGAGAAATCTTCCCACTCAAGGATTTTGCCCTTCATGTCATCCCAGCCACTCTTTTGCCATGCTCACACCCTCTGCTGGGCTATCACTGGGCACTGTACCACATCAGAAATCTTGATGTCAGTCCCTTCATTGTCACTAAGCAACTGGTCAATCCTATGTATAACGCTTACAGAAGCAAGGTTTTAGAAACTTAAGTAATGACCTCACAATAGTAGTGTTTTGCCTCCTACTGGTTTTCATTTATAACAATCTGACATGCATTTTAGCTCCCAGATTGTAGTCTCCAATGCCATTCTGTATCCAAAAGAACCAGGCAAGTGTGAAAGTAACTGCATGTCTTGGGTCAGGAATAAATCCAGATAGATGGGTCTACAATATATTGTTGTTTCCAGAAATCAAGAATACTTTC
Source organism: Nasua narica (assembly GCA_028533885.1). NCBI lineage: Eukaryota > Metazoa > Chordata > Mammalia > Carnivora > Procyonidae > Nasua > Nasua narica. The sequence goes on from CM052802.1 coordinate 53,736,936, forward strand.
TTTTAAAAGTGCTTAAACTGCAAAGGAGCTATATGAAGTTCTTCTCAAAGACCCTTACCACAATTTAATACCAAAATATGTTTGAAGAAAGTTAAATCTGTGAAAAAATTATAATGAAATTAACCTATATTGAAATTCACAAGGGGAATATGATATATTTCTTAAGCAGTAACAATACAAAGAAAGGTAGTAAGATTAGAACATAGTTACTTTAGAATTCAATTTTAAGTATTTGGACTTTTGTATGTTGTTTTCTGTTGTTTTCTCAACACTTATACGTCTGTCTATGAAATGCACTATTCAATCTGAAATTGATGGTCATTTTGACTTACAAAAATGGCAATTTCATGTGGTTCAGCCAATACATACACACTTTTATCTACCTGTGTAAGAAACAAAAGTGTAAACAGGTAACTGTAAATGCCACAAATTCCAGAAGCCATACAAAGAATTGTGAAGAATGATTTTCTTTAGGGTACACCCAAAATAATGGATTACCCCAATGTCCAGGAAGGAGAGCTCACTGCACAAAATTACCTCTTCATCCTTTGGATAACCCTGATATGTATAACAAAATAGCAAGAGGGCCCAGTAAAGTGAACTGAGGCAACGTCTCTGACAAATCCTTGAAGCATCATCAGACATCAACAGATCTGGTTTAGAGTGTCCCATGTAAGTAGCGACTATAAAAGGTATTGATCTGAGGTAAGAAGCAGGCCCTCACAGGAGAATGACTCACCATCATGCCTTGGTGACCTTGCATCTCTTCCCATAAATTAGAGGCAATGCATGATTGCAGTTTTGACCCATCTTGGCAGAATGTCCTGCGATTTTTCACAGAGCAAGGGCAACATAAGTGTAAGGGGGAGCTACCAGGAGACACTGCCTTCCCCCTATCATGTGAGAGACCGCCACTAGGCTGTTTCTCATCCATCTCCCTAGCTCTGGGTGAGCACAGGACATTGATCTTGACCCTCCCTTTTAGGGTACAGCTGGAGGCTTCCGTGTGGTACTCTAAAACTGCTTGGCTGCATTTTAGAGTTGGCTCCCCTCCGAGCAGCCCACCACTCCTATTGTCTGTCATCTGGACTCTGATTTGGTGCCATCTTGTGGTACTAAGGAGACAGGAAGCTGACACTGCTGTTTGTTTTTGTTGTTGGAATCCACGTGGATTCACTGTTTTTTGCTTTTTTTGTTTTTTCTGTTTTGTCTTGTTTTACCAGACTCAGGCTATGGAGGTGCATGGCAAGCCAAGCTAACAGGTGCAGTAGTAAACTTGCGGCCTGTTAGCCACCGTGCTGCTGCTTTGGGAATATTCAGCTGCTTAATAGTCCTCTGGCCCAAGCAAGAACCAATTGTTCCATAGCTCAGAAACAAACATCTCAGCTGGTCTGAAACATTACCCTTTCTGTTTGGAATCTGACGTGATGAATGACACCTTGAGAGGTAGAGAAATAAGTACAAAGAAAGAAAGGAGGCAGACCCATAATTTTGCTACTTTGGAACACCATACATGAAATAACAAATGTTTATCATTATAATAATTTGTATGTATGTTTCAGGTGGAAGAAGCATTTAAGAAACTGATATGTTAAAGCATGGTATTTTTTTCTAGTATTTAGGAGATTTGCGTTAGCTTGAAATTAACATCTAAATGTTTTAAAGGAATTTCTTTATAACTAATACATTTTGCTTTATTAATAACTTATTAGTTGTACTAGTAGGGTTTAAATTTTTAAAATTTAACAGATTTATAAATTATTAAATTGAAAACTGAAATAATCAAAATTAGTAGCAAGTGTTCTTTTCCTCATACAAAGAAGCCCAGATATTATAGATTCCAGCTACGTCACTCTCCCCTCTGCCTACTGACTCCCCAGCCTCCCATTCTAGGGCACAAGGCAATTCTGTGATGCTGACGGCATTCGGAGCCCATTGACCTCAGTAATTGACTCTGCCCAGCACCCCCTTCTCTTCTCACACCTCTCCCTCCCTGTGCAGAGGCCATAGTCCATCACCAGAATTACTCCTTGGCAAACATGTTCCATTTTCATACTGTTTCCCTATAAAAACTGGCAATTAAGTCCAAGATTTGCCCATTAGTCCCTTGCTCCATGCCTTACTATGACTGGCTGACCTGTCATAATTTAAATGTATGACTAAAACTCTGACGTGGGCCTTTAGCATTGCTTGGCAATTCTAGAAAATTCACTCTTAATCCAAGATAACAATTTTAAACTTCCTCCCTACTTCAAATCTCCTGGGTTTGTTTTGTTTTTTTTTTTTTTTCCATTTCAGCAGATGACCTTGCTTTTCCGTTCGCTGGGAAATCAGAAGAAAATGATCCCATTTTCCCATGAGCAAACCTACTAACCTACCCATTTCTGTTGCCATCAACTCTGCCTTCTTCCTACTGTTAGGGATGGCCACTACCTCCACTTATGAATTTAATTGCACACTCTCTTGCCTGTTCAAGGACATTGTTCCTACAATTACCTGTTTTTTCCTCCTTCAATTACCTGATGCTCTTTCCAGCAGTATAAAATACTCTCATTTTCATATTAAATAAATAAATAGATCCTTATTAACTCCAAATCTTCCTCCAAGCTCCATTTTTCAGCCAAACTCTTTACGAGAGTTTTCTATACTCTCCTTCCTTCTTAACACTTATTCTCTCCATTTATTTAGTCCAAATCACCTCACTAGAAGGGTTTGTGTCAAGGCTGCCAAGGACTATCTTGCTGAATTTAATAGTTAATTTTTGCTCTTCATATTCCTCCAGCCTCTTGGCTTACCTCCTTCTTGGCTTCTATTGCTTAGCTCTAAGGATGCCATATTCTTCCTGTGTTCCTATTGACTATCACTCCTTCTCAGTTGTCTTCACAAGCCTCTTGGCTTAGTACTAGTTTCCCTTCTCTTCTCCATGTCTCACTTCCTAAATATCTCATCTAGCTCCGTATTTTTAAATACCACATAAATTCTGATGAGTCTCAAATTTCTATTTCTATCCTGACCTCTTCTTGACTTCCAGACTCCTATATACTGCCTACTCACTCCACTTAGATGCTTCATAGGTGTATTTTTCAGGATTTTCCAGAGAAATAATAGTCAATAGAATGTGTATATAGAGAAAGACATTTATCTTAAGGAATTGGCCCATGCATTTATGATGTCTGGCAAATCCAAAATCTGCAGGGTTGGATGACAGGCTGGAGACCCAGGAAGAAGCCAATGTTGCAGTGTTAGCTCAAAGGCCATCTGCTGCAGAATTCCCACTTGCTTGGAAGAAGTCAGTCTTTTGTTATATACAGGCCTTCAAATGATTGGCTGAGGCCCACTCACATTATAAAGGGCAATCTACTTTACTCGAAGGTCACTAATTTAAATGTTAAGCTCATCCAAAAACACAATCACAGAAACATCCAGAATAATGTTTGACTGCATATCTGGGTACTGTGGCCCGGCCAAGTTGACACATACAGTTAACCATCACAAGAGTCTTCTTCAATTAAACATGCCCTCAAATGCACTTCTCCCTTAGGCTTCCCCACATCAGTGAATGGTACCTCCATTTGCCCAGTTGGTCAGACCAAAACTTAATATTCATCCTTTATTTCTCTTTTCTCCTTTATTTTATAACCAATCCTTTAACTCATCTTGTAGACTCCATTTTCAATTTTTCCTGAGTCTGTCCCTTCTTACCACTCTACCCTGGTGCAAGCCACTATCATCTCATGCCTGGGGGGTAATAGTTACCTCCTAAATTGTCTCTCTACCTCATTCTCACATCTATTTTCTCCACAGAAAAACTAGAGTGATCTTTTTAAAAAAATATATCAGCTCATGTGCCTCTTCTGCTCAAAGCCCTATAAGAACTCATTACACTTGTAATAAAGTCCAGAGTCCTAACTTGGCACAAGGTCCTGCACTCTCATCCTTATAGACCTCTCTCCTTCATCTTCTACCAATAACCTCCTCAATCACTCTTCTCCAGTCATGCTATCTTCTTGCTCTTTCTCAAATACTTGAAGCTTCTCTCCTTGCTGTCTCCTCTGCCTCGAATGCTCTTCCACTACACCTCTCCATGGCTGTCTCTGTTTCTGAGAGGATCACTTTTCTGTGTTAAGAATAGACTAAAGGGGCAAGGAATAAAACAGCGACCAGTGAGGAAGTTTCTGCAGGAATCCGGTGGAGAGATGATGGGGGCTTCTACTAAGGCAAAAATAATGGAGGCAATGAGAAGTAGCTAGTTAGATCCTTAGTATATGGGGAAGCTATGACCTGCAAGATTTCCTGTAAGACTGGATATGGAGTGTGGCAGAAAGGAAAGATTCAAGGATGACTCTATAGTTTTCAGACTCAACTGGTTGAGGTGTGATCAACCAAGACAGAGAAGACTATGGAAGTGCCAGAGTTCATTCTGGGACAGTTAAGTTCTAAACTCTTATTATAAGACATCCAAATGGAAATATTGAATAAGAAGTTGGATATAAGACTGTGATTCAGAGGAAGGGCCTGGCCCAGAAATAAAAATGATCAGTTTATACATGGTAATCAAAACCTTGAAACTAGATGTGACCACACAAGAAGAATGCAGAGAGAAAAAAAGTTCCAAGGCCTATGATTTGAACTACTCCAATATCAAGAGGTCAGGGAGGGGCACCTGGGTGGCTCAGTTGGTTGAGCGACTGCCTTCGGCTCAGGTCATGATCCCGGAGTCCCGGGATCGAGTCCCATATCAGACTCCCGGCTCTGCGGGAAGTCTGCTTCTCCCTCTGACCTTCTCCCCTCTCATTCTCAGTCTCTCTCTCTCTAATAAATAAATAAAATCTTTAAAAAAAAAAAAAAGAGGTCAGGGAGATGAGAACAAACAAGTAAATGAAGTTAAGAAGAAGAAGCCAGAAATTAAAAAATCAGGTGTCCTAGAAGAAAATTGAAGAAAACATTATAAAGAAAAGCAGTGACCAAATGGATCAAATGCTGGTAGAAGATTAAAGAAAAAAAAAGATAAATAGTAAGACTTGACAATTAGACTCAGGAATATGTTGATCAGTGGACCTCAACAAGTAGAGGTTTGGTGGGGTAGACAGGGCAAAATCCTTTAGGTGTTCAAGAAATTACAGGAAAGGAATTGGAAACAGTAAGTATAGGCAACTATTTGAAGGAATTTTGTTCTATAAGAAAGAAGAGATATGAGTTGGTAGCCAGGAGGACCAAGAAAGAGCTGTATTTTTAAAAAGATAACAAAAATATGTTATATCCAACAGAGAGTAGGAAATTGGTTGTTGTAGAAGAAAAAAAGGAGAGAACTGGCAGAAGTGGTGAGCAAGGACGGAATTCAGGGCTCAAATGGAAGAACAGTCCTTGGGTTCATATGGCAGATGGCAGCACATGCACAATACCAGCAGGGACAGACGAGCATGTTGGGACAGATGAGCGTGTTGGCACACACCGCATCTCGTCTGTGTAATCTCTGGGTAATTCCCTGGATGATGTCCCCTGTATTCAGTCAAACTTCATGACACCCTCAAATGCTCACATCTGATGTGTTGGTCAGGAATCGTAAAATAAAGATAAGAAATAGACCTTGGGGAGCACGATACAGTGTTTAGGGTTTCTGGTGTGTCTGGGGCAGGTGGCTTTAGGCCTCAGCTTCAGCAAGATTTGAAATACGGAATTGTTTACCCATGTGAGCTCAATGAAGTCCAAAGTGGCTTTTCTGCAGGTAAGTGGTTAGTTTCAATCTTTGGATTATAATTTAGTACAACGAATTTACATCTAAATGTGGGATAGGGTTTATTAATTAAACTTATCCCAGCACCTTGGGTAAACAGAATCTGCACTGCGGCTGTTGGCCCTACTAGGATACCCGAAGTTCTGTCTGTGAAGTGGCCTAACAGGGAGCTGGATACCCTGACCAGTTCTTGATCTTCTCCAGGTAAATGGATCTCGGTTACCCATGGGCTTTACAGCTAAGCCCAAAGTGTTAATAGGAATGAATTTGGGAAACACTGTTGGTGGAGGGCACATTTATACTCTCCTTCCTTGATATTTCCTGTCATGTAGAGGGACATAATGTCCCTGGCTCCTCTCTATTTCCACACCCCCTCCTTCCATAAAAGGATGGAATGCTTTATCTGATGGGTGAGTTTGCAAGGAAAAAAACTGGGTATGCAAAGTCCAGTTCCTTTCTCTTGCATTTCTCATGTAAACCAGGTTGCCTGCAGAGCCTATGTAATCTAGGTAATTAGGACATGTGGTAAATACAACAGATAAAGTTCCCGCCCTCTGGTATTTTTTTTTTTTAAGATTTATTTATTTACTTGAGAGAGAGAGAGAAAGAGAGAGAGAGAGGCAAAGGGAGAGAATCTTCAAGCAGATTCCCTGCTGAGCACAGAGCCTGAAGCAGGCTCCATCCCATGACCCAAGAGATTGTGACCTGAGCGGAAACCAAGAGCCAGACAACCAACTAACTGAGCCAACCAGGTGCCCCATCATCCTCTGGTAGTTTAGTTCTGCCTGTGATTAGGGGATAAATCTGCTATATTCTTGAATTCACATTTGGAAAGCCCAGTACCCCACAGATAGAGGCAACCTGCTCAAATACCAGCTTTACCAGTAATAAAGGTGATATTTAATCTCCCATATGTTCTACTCTTGTCCTTTAGATAGTTCCAAACTCAGGTAGAGAAGTGGGGTATCATTTTTTGGACCCTTTTAAATTCCCAGCAATTTCACTCATAAAGGCTCTGTACAAAGGCTATGGTTACTCTCATTTAGAAAGATTTTGGTTTAAATACATTTGAAAGTATGAGTTCTGTCTATTTTCATTACTTTTACATTTATCCTGAAATATTTGCATATGCAAAAATCTATTTGAGTGTTACTGCCAAGTGCTTAAAATTCTTTCACAAAAAAAAATGGACTACAGGCAGAGTAAAATTAACATAGGTTGTAGAAAAACACAAAATGCCTTCAGCTTACCATTTTATTACTAGTACTAAGTGTGAATATATTTCCTTCTGCATATTTTAAATTATTTTGACCACCACCAATCTCTAAGATCTATTTACATGGATGATTATACATTAAAATTAACCTGCAATATAAACCAGATTGAAATTTTTAATCTGCTAGGCAAAGAATGAAGTTGTTTGGTATCTCACGCAAGTCAACAAAAAAATAGAAAAGCAGCTGTTTAATGAGGTTTTGCTAATTTTTTAAATAATGAGATGCCAAAGTGGTACCCACACACCAAAAAAGCTCTGCTCTAATTAAGGTGATATCTGATGCCAGTGTCAATGGATTTCATAAATACAGCTTCTTCATATGGGCCCTTCCAGTCTGTCACAACTTAGTGGTTTCAGTAATGAAAAATCATGCTTGAGCAAAATGTTATTTACAAATGCAAATGTGCTTCTAAAAATAAGTTTTTTAAAATAAATCTTACAACTTTTCTGAAAGAAGTTATATTAGCCATTTGACTTACGTTCATTAGATTCTGATATCTAAAAATATAAAACATAAGCTCTACTTGGCATCACTTCTATTCACTTTCAGTACCTTTTTCTTTGTTCATCACCCACACAAAATTTCTTAAAAATATGATATCATATCCAGAAATTTCCATTACATATTTCACATTCATAATGAGTCATTATGTATTTAGGTATTTCTGTCAGTTCTCACATCAAACAGACAGTGGAACAAAATAAAAAAAAAAAAGTACAGTGTCTTTCCTGACTACTTGAGGCAATCACTAAAGTGAATATTTTTGGCATTAAATTTAGAAACTCCATAGTTTAATATTATCTGTCATTTGGGGATATGAACTCATCATTTGGATAGCCTAAAACATTCAACTAATGAGCCAACCAATCAAAAACATTTATTCTCTGTGATAAAGAAGATCTCTGGCTGAATTCACACTACTAATAATATCCTAATCTTTGAATTAAATATGAAGTCGTATCCAGCAGTAATAATAGTTGACACTTAGGGGTGCCTGGGTAGCTCAGTGGGTTAAAGCCTCTGCGTTTGGTTCAGGTCATGATCTCAGGGTCCTGGGATTGAGCACCCCATCGGGCTCTCTGCTCAGCAGGAAACCTGCTTCCTTCTTTCTCTCTCCACCTGCTTCTCTGCCTACTTGTGATCTCTCTCCTCTCTGTCAAATAAATAAAATCTTTTAAAAAAATTGTTGACACTTATTGTGCTCGGCACATATCAGATGCTGTGTATACCTTATCTCATGTAACTTAATTCCTGCAATAATGCAATAATACTTAGATAGGAACATTCCAGCTTAACAAATGTGAAAACAGAGTCTTAGAGAGGTTGACTAACTTTAACTACGATCATACAGTGTGTAGGCAGTAGAGCTGAGACTTAAACTTAGGGATGTCTGCCTGCAACACTGTCCTTTGTACAATAAAGTATTTCAGGTGAGGATCCATTTGTGCCATAGTCATCATTTGTAAACTAGTTGGTCTATGGGGTTCAGTTGATGGAAATAGTGGAAATGGCTGGAAATAGGCCAGTCATTTGGTCTCAGGGTGAATTCTAAAATCTTTTTCTTCATTAATATCATGAGCTAAGTGATTGAACAAACTTATCAAAGACATCCCTAATGACAGGATGAATGTGATTTGGAACCATAACCTCTAGTCAACTTGGGTTTGGACTAATATGCTAAACATCTGAAGCATTTATGAACATTTATTATTGAATGGAGCTGTCCCTAAAGGCTGTATAATTTGTTGATCATGTACAGATATTGCTTAAGATACTCGTGCATACAGAGGAAAATTAAGGGCAACAAGATAATTAATACCTCCTAACCAAAGGTCCTTCTCATAGGATTTCTTGAAGTTAAAAAATTTGATGACATCTTCTGCCAATATATCACGCAATTTTTGTATACATCTATTTCCCAACCCAGCCTTGGCTACAGTTTGATGCTCCAAATAATTATTGAATAAGAATCACAAATAAATAGAACGTGTTTGTAACAGAAATATATTATTAAAAATAAAATGATAATGATGACAGTAATAAGACCTGAGTATTATGGGACAAGTAGATATTTAGAAATGGCTAAAAATTGAGATTAACAACTGACGGGAAATCTCAGAAAGATACAAGAGTTTGACGCAGTGTGAACAGTACTATTTGTCATGTAATGCGAGCACCACTACTCTTTCCATTTGGTTCGCCACCTATTCTTAAGAGCTGAGTGGTAGTGGATTCAGGTTACAAATCCCTGAGTTCTAAAGATACTAAGCATGCTAAACTCTCATCGCAGACACATATAATCCATCTCCATTAGGGAGAGTAATGCACGCCGACGGCAGCAGTAAATGTCAACAATCTGCACTCAAGAACTCAATCAGGAGATTTCAGGGAAACCAATTTCTCAGAATCCTTCAGTCCTCAATATGTTCATATCCTTCGGTCCAGCAGTTCCACTTCCAGAAAATTATCCCACAATACTACCCACCCATATATACTACACATTCAGTGTAATAGTTAAAAGCTAAAAGGAGGGAAAGCTAAACCTCTATCTATAAAAAAATGATTAGATAAATTATTATGGAGCCATCAAAAAGAATCATGTAGAATTTTTGTACTGATATGAAAAGCTCTTTAATATACATTTTGGTAAAAATAAACAAGGTAAAAGATAATATCTATAGTATGATAAATTTCTTTAAAAATAAATATGTTCACACATGTGCATAAAAATGCACAGGAGGAACCAGGAAAAGCTATACCAAATATTTGACTTTAGTTACCTCTTGGGAAGAAAGCGAAACTGAGAAGAAAAGTAAGCATTCTCATTCTTCTAAATATTCTATTTTGTTTGGATATCTTATAATGAGAATCAATTTCTGTAGTACTTGTGTAATAAAAAGGTAAAGAATTCAGTTATGATACTAAAAAATTGTTTTTAATATATCAGAATCATTAAAGGATATATATTTTTGTATGATGTGTATATATATGTGTGTGTGTATATATATACATGTATACACACACACATATATATGAAATAGTTTTTAACTAACTTGATTCTAACTTGATTCTCTGACCCAAGGTATATTTATAGCTATAAACTGTACTCCAAATCTGAGTAATGTGAAAACTTTTTGTTGGAAACATGTGGAGCTTTAAAAAGTATATTTAATTCATGTAACAAACCAAGTTAATTCAGACAGTGATATCAAAGTGCAAGGCCTTGATCTGATTTAAAAATTATGCCCAAACACCACTCTGACACTGTGCACCGTGTTACCCTCCATCATTTGTGCATGGCAGTGTGTAGCATCATGATTGAACTTATCATTAAGGAGCAGATAAGACTTTTCTCTTTTATTAATCTTATGTTAAAATGCCTAATTCAAATAAGAAACACTCTATATCTACATGTCACATAGTTTCTTAATGAAGGCACAGTAATGGAAAAACTGCTGGATCTAAATGTATTAAGAAATTAATTAAACTTCAACTATTGTGATCATGGACATCAATGACTATTAAATAGCAATAAAAATGCAAAGACTCATAAATCAGGAAGTTTATCATAACACTCTTAAAGTACTCAGAATTCCTTGCTTTTTTAAACTCCTAAGTGTCTTCACGATTCATTCACTGATTTTTTTTTATTTATGGTCAAAATCTCCCCTACATTAATCCTGTTCCTTTTATTTGGTCTTTTGCAAATATGTAGAACAACTCCATTTCCTTGTCAAAAAATCTCCTCAAATATTTCACTAAGGCATGAATGAAAATACATTTTTTCCTCAGGGCATCTGAGTTCCACGGAGTGCAACTGGTACAATCTCACCATGATTACACAGAATTATGTAATATTCTATAATATATATATAGTAGATTTTAATGTATATATACCAACTACATACGAATTTTTTTTAATTTTGTGTTGATCCTTTAGAGAGTCTACAATTTGGGGTATTTTAAATACTACTGTGATGAACAATTATGTGTATACATGGACTTTGATTATGTCATTGATAGAAAAATAAAACATAAGGTCTAATTTTGGTAATTTTTCTTTGCTGTTATTATTAGGGCTACATTTGTAGCTCCATTTCATAGCCTTAGTTGCTTAGTATTAACTTTAGGACAGCTATTTACAAAACGGATCAAATGTCAAGCAAAAGAAGCTTTCAATGTATGTGCATGGTAAGTATGAAAATAATTCCCCATGTGGGAAATGTTCCTATCCTTTCGCCCAGCAGTTCTACTTCTAGAAAATTATCCCACAATACTTCCCACCCATATATGCTACACAATCAGTGTAATAGTTAAAAGCTAAAAGGAGGGAAAGCTAAACCTCTATCTATAAAAGAACATAAAATGAATATTTGTGACTATAGACTAAGGACTATGTTTGAGAGTCATCAATCATATATATCAAAGTATTGAGTCTCAATTAATGAATGGGGTAACAGAAGAACTGATTAGTGCTGTTATGCTCATCTTGGGTAGAGGGAAACGCAGACAGACTTTGTTGCTTCTTTCCTAATGTTCTCAAATTTATTTCTTACAATTCTTACAATTGTGTGTTTCTCACAAACAAAGAAAAAGAAAAGAAAGCACATTTAATGTAATGTTTTAGGCTCATACTCTGAGATACTGTTTTTTAAAGAGTAGGATTAATGGTCTTTTTAAAATGAAAGAGCATGAACAAATTTGCTTATGTATATAGATGTCTATAAAAGTGCCTTTTAAGAAACCTAGCACTTTAGAACTGGAAAAAAAAAACTGTATAGGTTGCTTAGTCCACTGATAAGAGAAAATGAAGCCCCCAAAAGGCTAAATGACTTGCCCAAGGTCACACATCCAGTAAGCAGCAGAAATAACACCAGAATCCAGGCCCGGATACCCCATCCGGTGTCTTTTTCATTATACCATTTACATGAAAAGTATAATTGATAAAAATAAACCAGTCACGCTTTGTTCATTTCTTGGCACCTACAGAGTCAGATAGAAAGGGAAAGTTGGCAAATCCTTGGCTTGTGTGATTAGTGATGATCGACTCGAACCCTGCTGTGGGGGCTGAATTATGCTGATCTGGAAGTGATTGCAGAGGCTGCCCTACCTGCCCTGCACTCTGTGTGTGCACCCCCACCGGGGCGGAAACACAGCTAGAAAATGGCAGTGCTCCACACAGTGATCCCACTGGCTGGGATCAAGAAGGAGAATAGCTGTCCAAACGATAACTATCTATTAACAAGCAGGCTATATGGACGATGGCCTGACAAGAAATCAAGCTTCAGCCATTTGTGACTCTTCTCATTGCAGAGGGTGGCTCTGCTTTTGCAAGATATTCTGTCCACAGCACAAGACTTGGTAAAACCAAGGGGAATCCACCGTAACTTTAGCTTAAAACAGTGAAAACTAGATTATATAACTATGCCGCTAAAGCCATAGGCCACCATGATACCTTCAGGATGGCATTTATTCCTGATTCTTCCTCTTCAACCTGAGGTAAGCAGATTTTTGCATTACTGCAGTGTCCCCTCTCATGCACAAATGACAACTGGAGACAGGGCCCCCCAGGTTCTCAGAGCAGTGTTTCTTAACTCCCATCACACTCCATCCTCTACTATCTAACATATCTACTGTAAGTCCTGAGAATGATAGAGGTGAAAGAAAGGGAGGAACAAAATATATAAAATCCTCATTCTGGGAAAGGACAGTAAAAATTTCTACTTAGCTGGAGAAATCTTAGTCATCCTTCAACGTGGAATTCAAATGTCACCTCCTTAGTGACAATTCCTTAATTCCCCAGGGGTTATCAATCACCTTTAAAACCACGATAGTGATTGTATGTGTTTGCCCACTAGGATCTTATTGCATTGGTATAACAACCCTGTGAATCTATATCTCCCATAATTGTGAATTTCTTGAGGAGATAAATTTTATTCATCATTGTTTGCCAAAAGCCTATCACACAGTAGGCAATCAGCTAACATACGTTAAGTTTCTACGATGACCTTTGTGTCATCTGGTTTGGTCAGAAAGTACAGTTAACGCTTCCGATGAAAAGAAAAATGTATATACTCTATTATAAATGGCCAATTTGAAGAGTATACAATAAAATGCACTTACCACCTGAATTGCACTGACATGGTTTTATTGTCCTTTGATAATTCACACAACATTTACTGTGCCTCAGGGTCATCATTAAAAATGTCAGCTGCTGCTGTATAGAATATGGGCAGACATGCCAGTTCATTCAAATCTCTGGTTGATAAAGGAGCAGATAAACCACCTATTTGTTCTGCCCTCTACGAGGCAGCACTTAAGTATCTACTTTGACCCTGTTGGGGTCACCCATGAGCTGTTTGTCTGTGGGCTACTTCAATCCTTATTTCTAAGCATCAAGACTGGATGCTTAAAGATTCTTATTTCTCTTTCTTACTCTACCTGTATTCCCTCCAGTGCAACTATGCACGCACACATACACACACATACACATCTCATCATATTTTAATATCCATATTTAGTTGTGTAGTCACTCATCACGTAGAAATGAAAGTGAAATGAGCCAAGCAAGCATCCCCTCCAATAGTACTCAGCTTATGTAGTTTTAAAAATCTAATGTTTTATTCAAGCACTGTCTCTCTGGTAATTCTCCTCAGAAGATGTTAATGTATATCCAATTACTAAGGCCAACTACACATACAGTAGACCAATAATCTCATTTGGGGCTCAATAAAGTATAGCAAAGTACAGATTCGAACTTTCAGATGGGTCTCATTCTTTTTTTTAAGACTTTATTTACTTGAGAGAGAGTGAGAGAGAAAGAGAGAGAGAGCACGTGCAAGAGGGGGAGGGTCAGAGGGAGAAGCAGACTCCCTGCTGAGTGGGGAGTTTGATGTGGGGGCTCAATATGGGACTTGATGTTGGGGGCTCAATGCAGGGCTCAATCCCAGGACTCCAGGATCATGACCTGAGCCGAAGGCAGACGCTTAACGGACTGAGCCACCCAGGTGCCCCTGATTTTTCTCATTCTTGATTTGACTTCCAAGGAAAGGAGAAAAGTTAGTAATTATAATGCAAAATTGTAATAAAAAATTGGGAAATATCGGTCTTCTGACTTCAAAAACAGAGCCCTACTCTGCCAAATATTTAGTAACTACTGAGAATTACATTTTCTATAATTACACAAACAGCTCTGACTATTCAGAAAAAAAGATGATCTGCTCTTAGCTTACCACAACTAGAGAATACTTGGGCCCCAAAGCAACAAGACTCAACCTTATGAATTTGTAAGTTGGTGATAATTATAAACATTTGACATTAATTATTGAGTTAGTAACAGCCTATGAATCCAGAAATGTTCTTTCTTAAAAAAAATACATGTGGCAAATATGAATATCTTTACAAGGGACATATAAATTAGAATTGCCACATTTGGCAAATAAAAACACAGACACCTAGTTAAGTTTGAGATAAACAACAAGTAATTTCTAGTATAAGTAAGTCCTATGCAATATTTCATCTGGAAACTCCAATATAAATCTATTAAAGAGGCAATTCATCCAGCGAGTTTTGTGGCAGAGAAGGAAAAAAAAATTCCTCACACTTGACTTTACTCAAATCTATCACTCATTCCTGAAAATAGGGAAGGAGATAGAATGGGAGTAAATCTATTTACAAGTTTGTACTTTTTAAGGTCTAGAGAGGTTCAACCATTTAGTTATGTGCTTACTTTCCCTCATCACAGCATGACAAACCTAAATATGGCTTGTAAAGAGCTAGTGTGTAGTCATTTTATACCCAGAAGTTCTCCAAAGACTGAATCTCCCAAACTCAACCCCACAATCCCCTCACGCAAGTGTGTTAAGCTTCTTGCCTATTCCAAGCAGCAGGGCTCACTGGATACAGGTGGTAAATGAATGAAGAAGTATATGATGGGGCACCTGGGTGGCTCAGTCAGTTAAGTGCCAGACTCTTGATTTCAGCTCAGGTCATGATCTTGGGTTGTGAGACTGAGCCCAGAGTCAGGCTCTATGTTGGGTGGGGAGCCTGCTTGGGATTCTCTCTCTTCCTCTTCTTCCCCTCTGCTCATGCTTTTTCTCTTTTTTTTCCCTAATTAATTAATTAATTAAAATAAAAAATAAATGGAAGAAGTATGTGAATTGCTTTGTGAATAGTCAATTGACAGTCCCTCATGGAGTAACTTTGTAATAAAAATGGATAACTTCTTTCAGGGTCGGCACTGATTAGCATGGGATATTTTCTTGGTATATTTAGACCTCCACAAGAGACATTCAAATGTTCAGCCTCTGCCAGTCACACTTGAGTTGGTTCATCCACTAACCAAGACCTGCTAGTACACTGACAAGTCATTTTCCCACTTTGTTCTTCTAATGACACAGAACACCAGGGAAGAGCTAGTCACCAACAAAGAATGCTTCAGCAGTGATTTGATATGTTATGGGAACTTTGCAGTCACGATCAACTTAAGACCAGTGATCCACCATATATCATTGAACTCAAGATGCTGTCAACTGTAAGACACAACAACACTTATGTTACACTAAGAAAGAAACAAATGTGGATTCTACACTATGATGCAATGCTTTCTTGAGACTTGGAATTATCTACTTATTGAAAGGTCTCATATACTTCTTCAGACATAGATTTTTTCAAGCAGTTATTGTTTTCGTGCATACATAAGAAGAAAAATAAGCAAAATAATTTGATTAAAGTATTCCTAAAATATTTTTGTATTTAGAATTCGACTCATCTAAACGGACCTACCTCTAACATTGTAGGGCCCAGGAAAATGAAGGCCCAAATGCCATATCCCTAAATAGGTAGAAGTTATAAATTAAATTACACTCACGGTCTGGACCTTGTTTCCACTGATGCTCCCAAGGAATTACTCTCATTATTGCAGAAACTGAAGGAGCCCTTCCTGTCCCAGACCCAGTTTCCCAATTGCAAACGAGGTGACTGGACTTAGCAGAACCAGGTCAGTTTCCTAGGAACTGGAAAGAACAACTTCCCCTTACCCATCTCATGTTTCTGACTCAGAATTCCAGTAGTTCTAGTACTTCCCCAAACCATGCCACACAGTAAAGGGGAGGAAGGGCGTACTATTATTCTGAGACCCAGCTCTGCCATGGTGTGAAGGGACCAACCGGAAGCAAAGCAGCCACTCTTTCTGTGGTTTCTTACAGGAAGTCCATAAACCTTTTTAACCACCCCTACCCCATTTCCTCCAGAAAGTTTGGGGGCAACAATCATAATTCCCAAATACTCAACTTTCCAAAAACTTCTTATAGAATGTAAAAGAAATGAAGAATGTGTTTCAATGTGTGCAAAATATAAGCCTTCTGAAGGTCAGGACCTAGAGCCAGGCCCCTCTAGCTGAGTTGATGAGCAGTACTTCTGAATCACCTTTTTATTCAGAGTCAGAGGTGTGCTGTTTTCCACTGAATATCATCCTCTATGCTTTAAAACCATTGATGATGAGCATTTCTTTAAGAGTTTTACCAGGGGGCGCCTGGGTGGCTCAGTTGGTTGGGCGACTGCCTTTAGCTCAGGTCATGATCCTTGAGTTCCGGGATCATGGGGAGTCTACCTCTCCCCTGTCATGTTCTCTCTCACTCTCTCTCAAATAAATAAAATCTTTAAAAAAAAAAAAAGAGTTTTACCAGGATTTTTTTCTAAGCTACTAATCACTAAGAAGTGCTTTCAGATTATTAAGCAAACGATAAAATGTTGGCACATTATTTTTAGTATGTTTGCCCCTTTCAAAGTTGGTAGGTAAATATACCATATGATTAATATTTTTTTTCAAGATATTATTTATTTATTTGACACAAACAGAGAGAGATCACAAGTAGGCAGAGAGGCAGGCAGAGAGAGAGAGAGAAGCAGGCTCCACCGCTGAGCAGAGAGCCCGATGCGGGGCTTGATCCCAGGACCCTGAGATCATGACCTGGGCCGAAAACAGAGGCTTTAACCCACTGAGCCACCCAGGTGCTCCTCAATGTCTTTTTCATTTTTTTTCTTCCACCTTCCCTAGGTATGAGGTACAGGGAAATTATCCTTTCAAAATAAAAATAGCCTTTTTTGTTTTTAGCTCCAAATTATTGGTGGAGGTATAACTATCCATTAACAGAATTAAATTCAAAGAGTTCCCTTGAGTGCTATATAATTCATAAAGTCACAATTACTTTCTACATAACAATGAAAGATAATGAAAGCCACAAAAGGTATTGGTAGGCTGAATCCAGATTTTGATATAATACCCACTCCTATTTAAAAAGAAAATACCAAAAAATAATACAATACAATACAATACAATACAATACAATACAATACAATACAATACAATAAATACCAGGAAATTGAGATAGTTATGCAGGTAGCTATAGTAAATGTTTTCCTAATCTGTACAAAAAAGTTATGAGTTATTATTTCAATAGGTAATTGATATCCTTTTATGAAAACTGAGAAGATAAGCAACTAACTCATTTATTCATGGAGTTGCCAGAATTCAGAGGAAGAAAAAATTAAATTTTAATTACAGTGAAAATTTTTAAGATATGTATATCACAAACACTTTATGGGACATATTCATACTAAAAATCATTCACTATGTATCTGAAAATTAAATTTAACTGCAGATCCTGTATTTTGCCTGGCAATGCCATTTGCTGATCACAACCAGTCTCTGAGGTAGGTTTTATCATCCCAAGTTATAATTAGGGAAATCGAGTCTCAGAGAATTTAAGCAGATCACAGCTAGAAATTAGCAGCATCCACATGAGAATCCAAAGTCCATGTTGCAAATCTACATTCTGTCTATGTACTAACTGAAACACATTTTGTATATTTAGCATACATATAGGCAGAATTTTACATGCTTTATAAAAATTAGTTCAGTCAGCTCTCATTACAAACCTACAGGGTAAGTACTGCTATTATTCCCTTTTTATAGGTGAGAAATCTGAGGCACAGTGAAGTTAAACGATGGCCCAGGTCACATAACTAGGAAATGGTAGAACCTAGTTTTGAACCCAGGCCATCTGGCTCCAGAGCTTGCCCACTTGTCTCCATTCATCACTCTGCAGTGTCGCCTATAATCACTACCCCGTTTCCAGATTTTGAGTTAACTAAAGACATACAAAGATGGACACTGAAACAAGCTTTAGAGCATGGTTTTCAAGTATAATTAGCAAAACTTAGTTATAAGAAAAATATGATCCTCCAGGTGATATAAGACACCAATGACATGAGTAGGATAGGAATATTATATTTGAGTTTTAAATGGTAAATATCAAGAAATATTATGTGTAAATATAGCGATTTAAGTAAATATGAAGACATTGAGCTATTTAAAAGGTTTCTTAATGTGATAGATTTTGAAGATGATTGAGTTTCATATAATTCCTAAAGCAAAGCTTACTTAAAGGAAAATACTTTCCACAAGGTCATGTTTCTCCATCGGCAATGGTGTGAAGTAAGAGACATATCTGCGACGCCCAGCCCCCCTCCTGGTTTTGCTCCAGTCACAGCCTCATTTACCTACAGTACCATCATTACCTCTGCTTACCCATCACCATCACTCTCAGAGCTCTCTCCTAGTCTCTCCTAAGTTAGGCTTAGTCTGTTCATCCTTTATGGAACATAGGTGTCTTAATAAAAGCTTGCAGGAATACTGCCTTAACTCCCAAAAGAGCTTCATTTTAACATTGATAATTTTAGGTATAAAGACAAGTTATTTGAAGAGATAGTTGTGGATAAGTCTACCTTTCTAACCAGTCAAATCATAACCTTTATGTGTTATATTGGTTAAAATTAGATTCAGCTGTATAGAACATAATGAAAAAGGAACAATACTTAAACAAGAGGGAAGTTTATTTTATTTTCACTTAAATGAAGTCCAGAGATAGAAAGCCAGGGCTAGTTTAGCAGCTCCGTCATGACATCAGAAGTCTAGTCTCCAGTCTTCATGTTCAACCATCTTCTGTTCATGGCTTCCAAGTTCAAGGGCACCTCCAGTACCAAAATAGTTGCTAGAGCTCCAGCCTTTTGTCTGTATTCTAGGCCAGTACCTATCCTTTCAAAGGAGTTTACCTGGAGTTTAATCACATAGCCAAACGAGGCAAAAAGAGAGTTTGGGAAATAGAGCCTTTTAGCAAACCACAGCCTTCAAGGTTATGTTATAAAGGGAAAGGGGGGAAATAGATAATAGGAGACAATTACCAGTCCTTGTGGAGTGGAATCAATTATTTCACTTCCCAGTGGAGGTAGCCTTCCTATGACAACCAGAAATCTAAGATCCACTGGCTATGTCATGTGTACCCTCAAATCCAGAAAAATCCTGGGCTTTGAAGTCCTCAAATTCCCAATGCTACTAGATGGGTATCGAACACTAACACATCCCTTTAGATTCTGGGGGGGTAGAAATATGTGAATGTGTTTATGTATGTAATGGAAGATGATCTTAGGTTACATTATCTACAGAAGCATTACTTGACAGTGACAATAGTTAAACATCAAAATGGAATTTCTCAGAGAATCCTTAAGAGGCCATTTTTGAGAAATGGTTAAACATAAAACAGGTATTCATTATGCTGGAAAGGATTGGGAAGGGAGTATAGGATTAATTGGGGCAGGAACATGACTTGGCAAATTTTTGACTTTGCTTTTTATATGTAGATTCCAACTGCATAATTGACATTTTTTTAAGATAAGTTTTTTTACAATATCGGATAAACTATGTTTAAAATCTGATACCAAGATATTTATAATAATTAATCATGGTATTTTAAAACCCAGTCTCTTTGGTTTAGATCTGTTAAAACTTGGGAGAATTCTGCTTTGATTTACATTGCAATACTAGAATCTCAGTACAACTATATATGCTTAATATGCTTAATGTAAAATGAGCATTGGGTTGCTCTTATTTTAAAGGTTTTAAATAATTGTATTTCAAATTTGTTTCTGTTTTCTACCAACCACCCCTTTCTCCAACCATACTTTGATGGTGATTGACATCACAAAGGTCCAGCCACCTATGAACAGTATCACTTTCTTGAATTAATATCACTTTCTTGAATTAATTATGCATATTTCTCAAAATAGGTTCAGAAGGCACCTACTAAAGCAGAATTAAATTAGAAAGGAATGTGGTGATCACAAAAACTACTTATTTTTTGTACAATAGATAATTATCAGCATTTTCAGAATGAATAATAAATTGAGACAAGCATAATTAAAATGACCTATTTTCAGCCAAATCTGTCAGGTTATGAAATTTAGTGTATAAATGTCAAGTCAACTGAATGTATAAAAATGACACATTTTATACCCATGAAGAGAGTTGGTAGGCAGTATCTTTTTTTTTTTTCCGCCAACACGTTATTCTAGTTGGTTCTAACTCTAGGCCCTCTGAGAAAAATGCAAATTAAACAAAAGATGTGGTCTTAGCCTTCAGGAGATCTACAATTTGTTGATGTCAAAAATACAAACATTAAAGAAACGCAAACGTGCAAACCATAAGTACTTATTTAATTTAGATCCAATTCATTCTGTTTTAAGGAAATCTAAATATAATACAATATAATTTTTGAAAGAATGTGTCCATTTGGATTTGCATTTTTGTATGTTATTTTTCATAATGGTATCATGAATGTACTCAATTTCATTGAATTTTATCTTAGTTTTAACCTATACTTTATTACTTGAAATCATTCTCCTCTTAGTTTATTATACTTTTTCACATCATTAGACAGAATCTTATTTCTTCTGGGTATTCATATTCATTCAATATATACTTTTTGACCTTACTGTGTACAAGGCACTATTCTAAGGACAAACATTAATTAGGTGTTACTTTCTGTCCTGCCTCATATGTAAAAGCCTTTCCAATTGTTGAAAGTTTTGAGTCATTCATTTTCTCGCTTCTTTCCATTCTTCAGTCTTTTCTATGGCTTCAAATTTTGCCTCTAAAAAAATGACCTCTGGGGACGCCTGGGTGGCTCAGTTGGTTGGGCAGCTGCCTTCGGCTCAGGTCATGATCCCGGAGTCCTGGGATCGAGTCCCGCATCGGGCTCCTTGCTCGGCAGGAACCTGCTCCTCTCTCCGCCTCTGCCTGCCTCTCTGCCTACTTGTGTTCTCTCTCTGTTAAATAAATAAATTAAATCTTTAAAAAAAAAAATGACCTCTGATTCTTTACTTCATCCTTGATGTCTCACCTGAATTTTATTCTCATATTATCAAATACTTCCATTTAGATACCCTTCTTTAAACTGATCCTCTTCCTGAACATCCTTTACATCCTATGGATCCATCCATAACTACCATTCTCCCTCTGCCCTCAGGCAGAGCCCTTCGACCTGATTTTATGCATTTCTAAGTAGCAATGCTCTGACCTACTAAAGAGCCTTTCCTCTGCACAGCTCACAAGCCATGCTCATGTGCTCACACTATTTCCTTTGTTCCTTTATTCCTTTGGCTCTTCAAATGTTTATTGGTCACCAGTTATGTGCCAAGCACTCTTCTAAGTGCTTGGATAAAAAACAAAAACAAAAAACAAAACTCTGCATGGAGCCCCGTGCCGAGTTTCTGATAGTGAGTTTCTGATACTCTCCTGGTTGAATTAGTAATAATAATATGCAACATTTACAGAATGCATGGTTATGCACCAGACACTGTGTTAATCTTTTTATATCCATTCAACAAATATTTATTGAGTGCTTAGGATGTTCCAGAATATCCTAGATACCTCAGATGTAACAGTGAACAAAATATATTTCACTGCTGGGAAAGAAACACTAAACAATGACCATAATAAATCAGCAAATTATAGAATATTTTAGAAGGTGACCGCTATGGGAACAAAAAAAGAGTAGAACAGGATAAGCAAGAACAGAAGCCTTTGCAATTTTAGATACAGCGGTCAGGGTAATTCTTTTTGAAAAGGTAACATTTCAGCAAAGACATCAAAGAAATGAGGAAGTTAACCCTGCTGATATCTCAGGGAAGAACTTATAAGGAAGAGGGAACAGTCCATAAAAATATTCTAAGAAGATAGCATACCTGGCATGTTCAAGAACACTAGAGGCTGAAGTGTCTGCTGTAAAATGTGCAAAATGTAGAAAGAGTAAAGGAGGTCACAGGAACAAGATGGACCTTTTGGCCAGTGTAAGGATTTCAACTTGGACTCTAAGTGAAACAGGTAATCATGGAAGGTTTGGAACAAAACTAGCATGTGTCTTAGGATTTTAAAAGATCATTCCATGCTGTCCTGGTGATCACAACTTTGAAATATAGCTTGAAATCAGGCAATGTAATGATCTCAGCTTTGTTTTTCTTTTTCAACATTTCCTTGGTGATTCGGGGTCTTTTCTGGTTCCATACAAATTTTAGGACTGTTTGTTCTAGCATTTTGAAAAATGCCATTTGTATTTTGATCAGGATGGCATTGAAAGTATAGATTGCTCTGGGCAGCATAGACATTTTAACAATGTTTATTCTTCCAATAGCATGGAATGTTTTTCCATATCTTTGTGTCTTCCTCAATTTCCCATAAGTGTTCTGTAGTTTCTAGAATATAGATCCTTTACCTCTTTGGTTAGTTTTATTACAAGGTATCTTAAGGTTTTTGGTGCTTTGTAAATGGAATCGATTCCCTAATTTCTCTTTCTACAGTTACATTGTTAGTGTATAGGAAAGCAACTGATTTCTGTGCATTGGTTTTGTATCCTGTCACACAGCATGATACTGGCACAAAAACAGACACATAGATCAATGGAAAAGAATAGAGGGGCAAGATATGGTCCCTCAACTCTACGGTCAACTAGTCTTTGAAAAAGTGGGAAAAAATATCCAATGGAAAAAAGATAATCTCCTCAATAAATGGTGCTGGGAAAATTGGACAGCTATATATAGAAGAATGAAACCTGACCATTCTCTCACACCTTACATAAAGATAAACTCTAAGTGGATGAAAGACCTCAATGTGACATAGGAATCCATCAAAATCCTAGAGGAGAACATAGGCAGTAACCTTTTTGACATCAGCCACAACAACTTCTTTCAAAACATGTCTCCAAAGGCAAGGGAAACAAAAGCAAAAATGAACTTCTGGGATTTCACCAAGACAAAAAGCTTCTGCACAGCAAAGAAAACAGTCAACAAAACAAAGAGCAACACACAGAATGGGAGAAGATATTTGCAAATTACACTACAGTTAAAGTGCTGATATCTAAGATCTATAAAGAACTTCTCAAACTCGACACCCAAAAAACCAAATGATCAAGTCAAAAAATTGGCAGAAGACATGAACAGACACTTCTCCAAAGAAGATATACAAATGGTTAACAGACACATGAAAAAATGTTCAACATCATTAGCCATCAGGGAAATTCAAAGCAAAACCACACTGAGATACTACCTTACACCAGTGAGAAGGGCAAAAATTGACAAGACAAGAAACAACAAATGTTGGAGAGGTTGTGGAGAAAGGGAAACCCTCTTACACTGTTGGTAGGAGTCCAAGTTGGTACAGGCACTTTGGAAAACAGTGTGGAGGTTACTCAAAAAGTTAAAAATAGAGCTACCCTATGACCCAGCAATTGCAGTCCTGGGTACTTACCCCAAAGATACAGATGTAGTGAAAAGAAGGACCATATCACCCCAATGTTCATATCAGTAATGGCCACAATCGTCAAACTGTGGAAGGAGCCAAGATGCCCTTCGACAGATGAATGGATAAAGAAGATGCAGTCCATATATACAACGGAATATTACTCAGCCAGCAGAAAGGATGAATATCCAACATTTGCATCAGCATGGATGGAACTGGAGGGGATTATGCTAAGTGAAATAAATCAAACAGAGAAAGACAATTATCATATGGTTTCACTTATTTATGAAACATAAGGAATAACATGGAGGACATTAGGAGAAGGAAGGGGAAAATGAAGGGGAGAAATCAGGGGGGAAGACAAACCATGAGAGACTATGGACTCCAGGAATCAAACTGAGAGTTTTGGCAGGGAGAATGGGTGAGCCCAGTGATGGGTATTTAGGAGGGCACATATTGCATGGAGCACTGGGGGTTATATGCAAACAATGAATCACAGAACACTGCATCAAAAACTAATGATGTACTGTATGGTGACTAACATAACATAATAAAAAAATAAAAAAATCAGTCCCACTGCAATGTTGGGAATTGAGCATAAAGGGGCAAAGATAAAAGGAGGGATATCAGTGAGGAAACTATTAAAAAAAGATCCAGGAAGAGATGATAGCAGAGCACCATTGTAAAGCAGGGGAAGTTTTACTGGATGAAGAAACAGAGCCTTACAAACAGAAGTGACTTGTCTTTAGAAGAACTAAAGACAATGACTTCTTTACTATATGTCTCCTGCTTTCCACTGAGATCACTTTGAGCTCAGAAGGATCTAATGAAGTCAGTATGAATGGTGCCTTAAAAATGACAGATCATTTCAGGAGGTAAATCTTCAAATTGTTAAAAGAAAAATTTCTTCTGTAGCCAAATTACAAGTCCTGCCCATCCTTCAAAGCCCATTATCAAGTTCCAAGAGCTACTCTGGCTCTTACTTGAAATCCTGTTGCATTATATTTGATGCTACACATTCCCTCATATGTCTGTGTAAGTTTTTATGATTCCTCAATGGTATTGTGAATCCTTGAGGGCAGGAAACAGGATCACGTCTATATCCCCAACATTGCCTGCATAAAAATAGGGATATTGATATTTTAAAATATTGACTGATGGATTTTCATCAGCATCCCATTTTTATAGTGTTCTGCAAATAATGCAAATGTAAACTTATTTTTAAAATAAGGCTCATATGGAAGGGAAAAAAGATAAAAGGTCTATACTTTATATATAAATCCTGACAATAACAATATGTGATAGATAGGGAATTTATTATGAAAGCAAAATTGCTCATATTTATATTGGACACTGCTGATTACTTAGTCATTTCACACAAATTATTTATTTATTTATTTATTTATTTATTTTTACAAATTATTTATTTTAATCATTGTAGTACCCATGATTTTATTCTCACATTGATACTTTTAGAAAAGACCAAAATTATCAAATAATGTTTGATGAAAGATATATAATGTATCAAAGGAAAAATCAATCCAAAGTTAAATTTAAATTCTGTTCACTGTAACTTCAGGATTTCTATTTTATAAGAACTACTAAAAAGTAGAAAAATGATTAATTAAGAGTATATTCTGGTGACTTGAAAGTAATGTTGGTTCTATGACAAATACTTCTACTTTCCTCAAATATATTCCACGCATAGATCCACACATACTCCTTCTCACAGGTGAATTAAGCACATACTTAAAGCTGACCTCTCTGTCCTCTTCCAATACCTTGCCATTTGATGTGGGTTTTAAATGTCACCTACTTGCGTATCCTTTTTTTCTCAACCACACAAAGACCATTAATCATGCTCATCTATATGCAACATTGCATAGAGTCATATTAACTCCGATGCATGCCTATAACTCCCATCCCTCTCAGATAGAACTACCACATTTGGGTTTTCAACCCTTCTTCAGATTTCCACCATTCATCCCTTCCATGGAATTCTAAATACCTTGATAGTGCTTCCTCTTTATTATCTGTGCTAATGGCACACCAGGGTAAGTGAGAGTCACAGAAAACTTGTAACCTCAATTTAGCCTTTGATCCTCCCCTTTACCGCCCTTTACATGAGTTGCTAATGAGCAATGAAGTTGACAGATTGAAATGTCACCTCTTTCTGCCCTCTGATATAAGTGTTAATGAAAATGAATATGACAAGGGGCTGATAGGACATTAGGCAGAGAAAAGCAAGGGCCTGCCTGACCTATATGATAGTCAACTCTTCTTCATAATTGAGTTTATTTTAGCTATTTCTTTCACAAATTATCCTGTGAGTTGGGGTTGCATGTTATACTCTTCTTATTTCTGATTTTGTGACCAAGTATGTCACTGAGTACATCCAAGTAACAGGTTTTCTATATATTCAGGTTGGTCAACTAAAATATTCATGGCAATTTCATAACAAAACTATAGGACATAGCTTTCCAGTTCAGATTTGCTCTCTTTCAATTTCTCATAAAAAGGCAGAAAAGGTTTATATGACATAACAGAAAATCACAACTCAAAACCTTCTTACTGCCAGGAAATGAGGAGATTCTCTACCTACTGCATCATCAATGGAGCAGACTTCAGAATCCCATGTCGTAGTTCGTGCATATTTTGCTGCCATAAATGGAACATTATCTACCGAACTGAGAGTAAAGGGAAAATTGTACTCTCATAATCTTCTACTCCTTCAGAGACCCAGAGGCCATAGCAACAGGAAACTCAGCAGCTATCCTTCAAGACAGGATGCTGCTGGAAACAACTCCCCTTCCCAACACTAGTTTCCTACTTCTCTTCCCAGAGGACAACACACTTCGAAATGAGAGGTAAAGAGAGGTAGCAATGTTACATAACCATGTGAGAGATCCAGCATTTGACTTGTTAGAGTCATAACAACAAACTACAGAAACAAGAAGAGCCTGACAATGGCATAAACTGAGAAGGAAAATGATAGTGCCTGTCTTAGGGAAAAATGCCGCAAAAGCCAAAGAGCCATCCTAAAGAAATGCCTGCTAGAGAAGGTTTAACACGTCAACCTGTCTTCCAGCTGAAGATCTGAGGACATATTTTACCAAAGCCCAAGGAGTCAAGGAGCCAGGAGAAGCATCATCACTCACCCTGCCTTTTGGCAAATATGAAGATTAGAGAGATCTCATATCATTCCAGCTTTGGCAAGTAGAAAGAAAGTAACATGGAATTCTGAAGATGTGGAAGAACAAGAGACATGGAAGATTATCCTGAAAGTTTAGAGTAAAAACATACTTTCCAAAATAAGTAATGACAATAACTAGAGGGTTTTTAAGATTATTAATTATGAAATATCAATAAGGTATAAAATTTTATGATTTCTCTGAAACAGGATAAGAAAGTTATGACAGAAGAGCATGTAGATAAAATGACAATCCAGTAAACTATAAAGATAATATGTTGAAATGAAAAGAGATCTGAGTGAGATAAAGAAGGATTAAAAAATAACTAAAGAAAAATAAAAGGAATGAAAAATGCAAAATAAGAAAGATGATATAAGAAGAACAGACAAGACAGACCCAGTCCCCAAGGGAGAGATATTCCTAAGGAAGAATTTAGGGTGGTCGAAAACAATATAATAATGAAGATATAATTAAGGAAAGCATCTCTGAAACTGAGGAAAAAATAGCATGTCAATTGATATATTTCCTTTTATTCCTGGAAAAATTACTGAGATTAACACATATTTTTGTACATGTATTACTTTATTTTATAAATTTATTATACAATTATATAGTTATATTTATATACTTAAATATTACACATTTATTATATTATATAAAATAAATATGTAAAATATTTCAAATATATAGAAAAAACTAAGCCAGTTTCATGTTTTCTTCATTTTCTTTCAACATATTTAAAAGATGTTATGAAATATTCATTTATATCTTTCAAATTTTACCTAAAAGCCAGTTGTATCTTTAAATGACCGCTTTCTTCTAAAATTATATATTCTAAAAAAAAATTATATATTCTAATAAGTCCATTGCCCATGGAAGGGGACCTATTGTCCATCGATCCAAAGGTGGTGTGTTCATACTCAGTAATGGCAACAGCTAAATTGTTTGGCATGTTAGGTAATGGAAATTGAGTTTCTGGCAAATTCCAAGTGGGAGAAGTAAAGAAATCAATGGCAGGGAAAGAAGAATGATGTAAGGAGAGATGGAATTGAAGCTCCAGGGAAACAGGATGCCAAAGAGAGTGAGCTAGTGACAGATTCCCAGGATCTTTAAGAATGGGATGTTATTGTACTCCCCAAAAATGAGAACAAATATTCATCAAAAACATGAACAAGAATGTTTATCATGCTTTATCCATAACAGTCCCAAACTAGAAACTACCCATATGCCCATCAGCAATAGAATAGATAAATAAAATGTGTTTTATTCACATGCAGGAATACTACAAATACTCAAATACAAATACAAAAATGATAGTAAACCACAACTTCAAGCGACATCATGAATGAATCTCACAGGTATAAATTTGAGCAAAAGAAGGCAATATGAAAGCATGCTTTACTGTATGATTCTTTTTCTATAAAGGCTAGAATAATTGAAACTAATTTTAGTGTTAAAAGTTGGCTAATTATTCTTGGGGGGATTTTGACTAGATGAGGACACAGTGAGGGAATTTTGGAAAGCTGGTAGCATGCTATGTCCTGATCTGGGTGTCGGTCGCCACTATGTTCAGTGTGTGAAAATCCGTTAAGCTTTACAATTGTGATTTATGCATTTTTTGAATATTTGTTATCTAATAAAAAGGAGGGGCATCTGGGTAGCTCAGATGGTTTGGCACCCGACTCTTGATTTTTGGCTCAAGTCATGACCTCAGGGTCATAAGGTCAAGCCCCATGTCAGTCTCTGCGCTGAGAGTAGAGCCTGCTTAAGATTCTCTCTCTCCCTCACCCTGCCCCACCCCTCTGCCACTGGCATGCACTCTTTCACACGTGCATTCTCCCTCTCAAAAAAATTAATAAAAATAAAAAAGGAAAAATTGTAGGGACATTTGTGCTGTGGGGGACAGCTTCAAGAACTGCTGCTTGAAGAACTCTAGTAAAAATGTACCACACTTGAACCACACTGGGAAGAAATCAAGGCTGTATGTTCTCCACACATCTATATTATGAATGAAAAGGGTATGTATGTTTTGGTCATAAAATACACTTATAATTCTTTTTTCACTCACCTTTCCTCACAAGCCTTATTAGATGATCCATTCCTGCTTTTTTCCCTTTTTGATATCTATTTCGTTCTATATCCTTGGAAATATGGCTTCCATCTCAGCTGCTTTACCAAAATGACTCGTACTGAATTTCTTATAAAATCTAATGGTCTTTCCTCTGTCCTTTTCTTTTCATCCAGTAGAGAGATATGCATTGAGGAGCAACCATGTGTAGGCCACTGCTCTAAGAGTTAGCAGTATGAAGTGAATAAAACAGACACAAATCCCTGGCCCTGTGATGCTTATATTTTCCATTTTTGATAAATTTGGCAAATGATCATTCTCTTTTAATAACCATTATCATATACGATATTGGTACCTTACTACATCTCCAGATTTCACTGTAGACACTAACTAACTCCAGACTGCTAACTTTTAGGTGTTACCAGCCCTTTGCTTTTCTCTGATGTTCTCCCTTGGAGAGTTCACTTTTACACAAAGCTCCACCACCAGCCTATTTATTAGGGCTTCCAAATCCATCTCTCCAGCCCTGACTGTTAGCCCAGGTTAGAGCACAATTTCATTTCCATGATAACACCATTGCATCCCCACTTCTCACTTGAATAGCGCATGGGCATGATCGAATTCTCCTCAAGTTCCTCATGCTTTTCAGTAAAAATACCATTTTCCATGTTGTCATCTAAACTAAAAACTTGGGATCAATTTTTAGTTTCTCTTCATTTACTATATTTGATTTGTTCTTAAATCCAATTTGCTTTGTCTAGAAGAGTACAGTGATTCAATCTTTTATCTCCTCATGACTGCAATAAATTGGTTCTGTTTCCTAAATTCTTTCCAACTTTCAGGACACCTTGCATACCATAGCTTGGCTAACTTCCCAAGACCCTACTTTCATGGTCAGACCCCAATGCCCACAAAAGCTGGGGACCAGGCTCTGAACTCAGGTAGGAAGGAGTATCCTGGGCTAAGGGCACTATCAAAGGCTATGTGGGACAAGAAAATGAAGATACTGCACAAGAAGACAGAAATCTGGGCATCAGAAGAAAACAGGTCACTGTTATATTTTCCCAATTCTTCATTTTAATACATTTCTTACATTTTCTATTTAAAGACTGTGGACTCTGAGCAACAAACTGAGGGTTTTGGAGGGAAGGTGGTCATGGGTTGGGCGAGCCTGGTGGTGGGTATTGAGGAGGGCACATCCTTCATGGAACACTGGGTGTGGTGCATGAACAATTAATCTTGTAACACTGAAAAAATAAAATAAAAGTATTTGGGGAAAAAAATAAAGGCTAACCAAAATCAACACCTACTGAATTTATGGAATATGAAAATGTATATGTACAGAGGGCATAAAGAAAACCTGTTTGGTGGAAACAGTACTAATCTGTTCTTTTACGCTTCTGTTTGAGTTTTGGCTCTTGTAAAACAGAAACATAGAATTTTACACTTCTGAACAATGTCACAAAATTCTCCTACAGAAAAGATCTGTCACAAGAAAGCATCAACAATAAGCATTGATGGCTCCTGGACAGGAGCAGCCCACAAGGCAAATAGGGTTCTGCAATGAGGCAGCACCTTGGAGAAGCAATTACTAAGGAAGTGGATGTTCCTGTCATTGTAAGAAAGAAGGAAAATGCTGTTTTTGCTCTGAACTAACACTTTCTTTCCAAGATCACAAAGTTGTGCCTACTTAGCATAGTTGGTTCTATCACATCTTATATTTTTAAGAAACTCAGGAAGATCATATGTATTTCAGAAAGTAAAAGCCAACATAAAGAACTTGGTGGAAAATTCTCTAATTCTTCAAAAAAAATTGTGGTACATAATATTTAAGCTGTTTTTAAAACCCCAAAGGCATTTCTGGATATATAATATCTAATTTGTGGTACTCTTTCTTTATCCAGTGAGATAATTTATTCCTTTTCTGAAGAAATATTTAAATTCCCTGCATTTTGAGCTGCTATAGGTTTGCTCCATTTAATAGGCTTCCTTTTCCTAATACTGACCAACTCAGAATTATGGCCTATAAAAATGCACAGCCCTCCCCAGTTAACTATGGTTAGTTTGATTTTTTTCCTGTAGTAAAACACACATAGTATAAAATATACTATTTTAACCATTTTTAAATGTAAAGCTCAGTGAATGATAAGGCATTTACACTGTTGCACAGCCATCCCCACCACCTCTCTCCAGAATTTTTTCATTTCCTCCAACCGAAATTCTGTCTCCATTGAACACTAACTCCCCATTCCTCCTCCCTCCAACCCCTGGCAACCACAATTCTGCTTCATGTCCCTATGAATTTGACTATCCCAGCTACCTCGTATAAGTGGAATCATATATTTGTCCTTTTGAGACTGGCTTATTCACTTAGCCTATTACCTTCAAGGTTCATCCATGTTGTCGTCTGTATCAGAATGTCCTTCCTTTTTAAGGCAAAATAATATTCCGGCATATGGATATACCACATTTTGTTTACCCATTCATACAGTAATGGCCACATGGGTTGTTTCTGCCTTTTGGCTATTGCGAATAATGCTGCTGTGAACATGGATGCACAAATATGTATTCAATTTCCTGCTTTTGCTTCTTTTGCCTGTATATCCAGAAGTGAAATTGCTGGATCATATCATAATTTATGTTCATTCTTTGACGAATCACCATACAGCTTTCCACAGCAGCTCTACCACTTTACACGACCAGCAACAACTCAAAAGCGTTCCAATTTCTCTACACGTTTGCCAACACTTGGCATTTTATGGTTTGTCTTTAATAGCCATCCTAATTGGTATGAATTGGTTAGCCTTATATTTGTTTTGAACAAGAGGAAGAAAGCTGTGCCAGAGCTAGATCGGAGTGGGTCTTTAAGGGAAGCTAAAACATTGCTGGACTAAAATAACCACATAACCTCATTTCTTCATGCCCCTACTTATAAAAACAGACCAATTGTAAATTAGCTAGTAACCTCAGTTAAAGGAGGGGAAGTAGCACCTAAATTTCTCTCATGAAATTGGGCAAGTCATAGGCTGCAATTAAAGCTATACCCCAGGGGTGTCTGGGTGGCTCAGTGGGTTAAAGCCTTTCCCTTTGGCTCAGGTCATGATCTCAGGGTCCTGGGATTGAGCCCTTTATCGGGCTCTCTGCTCAGCAGGGAGCCTGCTTCCCCCTCTCTCTTTACCTCCCTCTCTGCCTACTTGTGAGCTCTCTCTGTCAAATAAATAAATAAAATCTTTAATAATAATAATAGTGGGGCGCCTGAGTGGCTCAGTGGGTTAAAGCCCCTGCCTTCGGCTCAGGTCATTATCTCAGGGTCCTGGGATCGAGCCCCACATCGGGCTCTCTGCTTGGTAGGGAGCCTGCTTCCCTCTCTCTCTCTGCCTGCCTCTCTGCCTACTTGTGATCTCTCTGTCAAATAAATAAATAAAATCTTTAAAAATAATAATAATAGTAATAGTAAAGCTATGACCCCAATGAGACTCAGTCTGATATTTGTTGAAGTCAATAGCTGCAATTAATTGAAATTCCAAAACCAAA
Source organism: Nasua narica (assembly GCA_028533885.1). Taxonomy (NCBI): domain Eukaryota; kingdom Metazoa; phylum Chordata; class Mammalia; order Carnivora; family Procyonidae; genus Nasua; species Nasua narica. The sequence goes on from CM052802.1 coordinate 53,769,370, forward strand.
TAATATATCACATGAAGCTATTCACTGGCACTTAATTGCAATTTATTATATAAACTAAATTTTAAAACTTTTGCTACCTTCCTTGGAAGTTTTCTGGTTTTCTCTCTCTCTCTCTCTCTCTCTCACACACACACACACACACACACACACACTCACACACACTGAATAGATTAAGAGCTACCAAAATATAGGAATCTTTTTACACATACGGAATCCAGAAAAAAATAAGTTTTAGACATGAATGGGATTTGAAAATGACTTTATAACTAAAATCACAGCATACATTATGTCAGAGTCAAGAAAGAGATGGCACACTGGTAGAATTTAATGGACAGGGTATCTACAAAGTTATGAGCAGGGTCTAAGGAAGCCAACAAGGGATTGTGCTATTCAGTGAGCCCTTACCACTCCTAGACCTACAAGAGCAATGGAAGAGAGTAGTTTCCAGGGAAGGATAAAGCTGATCTGCAGCAACCCAGCAGGGAGGGATCTGGGGGAATTTCTACCCCAATATCAAGAGATCTGAGCTGAAACATTACACCCACCCACCCCACGGTGAATGGTCTTGTGCCCCTGCTTGTCTTCTTCCCATCCTCCTTTTCCCTCTCTTCAACACTTTGGTCAAATACAGGATTTTCAAAATCCTCTCCCAACACCTCACCTACTAACCTCTCCACAAGTACATCATCTACTATGGAGTCAGTTACTACCCATGAGCAGCTAATCCCTCCAGAAGGTTTCAGTTTTCCATGATATATGCAGATTTTCCCTGCAGAAAGGAGCTCACCCAAATTCCACCACCACAGGTGAAATAACTTCAGAAGCATGCAAATAAGGCCAGAACTCTAGTGTTGGGGAAGAGCTGCTTTTTGCAACTCCCAGTTCATCAAACCAGGTCTCCTGAGGACAGAAGTCAGTGCTCAGTGATATCTGCTGCACTATGCTTTTTTTCAAATAACATGGAGAATATTTTTTTAAATTAATCTCTTCTACCTGAACCCTTTGTTTTTATATTACCTGCCATTTCCAGTCTCTAGTGACTTTACGCAACAGATTATTAGCCTCTAGAGAGTATATCCATTTTATTTTTTTACAGTAGTACATTTTTTTTTTTGCCACCATCAGAATTAATATTCTTCTTCAATCTAGCCAGGATAACAATTCCAATTTTAAATTGATCCTATCTGGCTTCTATTTACTATGTTAGCTGTTAATGTCTCATTAAACTTTTCATGAAAGTTGTAATAGCTTCCCATATGTCTTGGATCCCAAGGACACCTTTGGCACGGCACACACCATCCTCCAGCATGATTTGCCTCCCAGTTTATAAATGGTTCATAAGCAGAGCTGAGATTGTTTCAAGTCAGCCTGGCCTCAGAGTTTCTATATCTACATACTACCTCTGTAGCAGATACACTGCCTTGCCCTGTCTGTATGTTCAATGGATGTGTGTAAACTAAAGGAGATACAAAAGTTTCTATCATAAAGTAAAATGCAGAATTATACAATATGCAGAAATTTATCAAAGCAATAGGTAAAAATGTGTAACATGTAAGACATGCTTATCTTTTAGGATACTAGAAAATAATGCCTTACTACTTAAGGAAGAGGAGTGGGTAATCTTGAGATGATTATTTCTATTATAATGATGTGTAAATTCAAGACACTTTCTGGAAAAAAATATGAAAAGGTACCTTAATGAATATTGAGCTTTTTACTCTGTGCTTTTCTGAAACTGTGACTCACCTATAAAGCATTATTCTGTGAATATAAATGTTTATCCCCTTAGCATATAGGTAGGTCTTCAAATGTACACAACTCTGCTCAGATGGTTTATATGTTTTTTTTTATATATACCCAGTTCTGCTTAAATGCTTTCTAGGTGATAAATATTTCAGATCTCAAAAAGCCATTAGTAAAAATGGCTGTTGACATTGTGATTGATATTAACAGTCTCTACCATAAATAATTAAATGATATTATTAAAGTTAAAACCACAGATCTGATTATTATGGGTTATACTGGTAAAACTACCCATACTGCCTAGAATAAGTAGGTGGCCCGTACCTTCACCTCAGCCCCACCTGACCGCAGGCAGACAGTATGACCAGCAGAGTGGATGGGGACCACAGGGACACTCCGATCTCCAGTTATATCTGACTCTGACTCTGGTCCATCCCCTTAGCTCTTCCATTCCCATGGTGGCTCTTTCTCCCTTACCAGCCACTGGTATTCCCAGGATGCCCTTCATAAGTAGACAATATATTAGAGTCAACATGTACGGTTCTGATACAAATAGTTTTAAAAAATACTTGTTAACATAATTAATTCAGATTTTCTAGAGCAGTGATGGTCCTTTGGGCCACTCTTTTCCCAATTCATATTGTTTCAGCTCAGCACAGAGGAACCCCATTCCACAGCCCTGTAGAACCTAAGGAGTTCTCCCTCCACTCTTCTCCCCCACTCCCCTCCTGCAGGTCTCACCTGCTCCTCCTCCTTCCTCACTTGCCTCATGTTTTCCCAGAGAAATCACTATCTACTGTGCCCTAGACCTGAATTATAATACCATTGATAGAAATTTCCAACCAAAACATTTATTTGCCATCATATAAAACAGTGTGAACATTTCTTAATGTGTTTACACACTGTTGAATGCCATCTTGGGTTTCTACTTTTTTCTTTTAAATATTTATTTATTTATTTATGTATTTGAGAGAGAGAGAGAGAACACATACATGGGGAGAGGACAGAGAAAGCAGACTCTGTGCTCATCTTGGAACCCCACTCAGAGCCCAACATGGGGCTCAATCTCAGGACCCTGAGATTAGAACTGAGCCCAAACCAAGGGCCAAACGCTCAAGGGACTGCACAACCCAGGAGCCCTCGGTTTCTACTCTTTACTCAAGGGGTATCTCCTAACAGAGTAATAGGTGAGTAGATCAGGAAAACTTTTGAGAGTGTGTTCAGATACACCTAGCTCTTCATAAGAAAGACTTAGGACCTCTTTGCTTGACTGAAAAGTAATTATGGATTTTTAAAAATTCTCCTAAATTTCAGACTCCTCATTGGAAGGATGAATATTTCATAAATTCTCTTTGTTGGATATTCTTTTGCTATAAAAATAAGTACCCGGGATATTTCAAATCACCTTTTTAATGATATAGTATTAACTTTCTCCCCCCACACCAAAATGAGGTAAGAATCTACTCTTCTTGGAAACTAATTAAAATGTAAAGAGGATGATATTGTCATAGTAATAAAAATCCTATTGCTGAGCACTTGGACATTCCCACATCATTTTATGGTATCCAGGTCCAATTTAGATGTAACTGTGCAATGTGACCCGAGACAAGATTGAACTAGAACCAGATATTTATGAACAGATTAAAGTCTCAAAGGTTATTGCTAAGACTTTTTGCTCAAAAAAAAAAAAAAAAAAGCTTCCACTAACCCCACCTGTTGGACAGAGCTGACACATTTCTGCTATGGTATGCAACTTTCTTCATATCTGTGAAACCTCATATCTGTGAAACCTCATAAAGTTTTAAGTCTAGGAGATTCCTTAATAAAGATAAAGTATTTTATATTGCCTACTACCATCATCAAATCTGAGCTCATCAGAGAAATCCAATCATCAGTATTCTGTGGACTAACCATTCACATGTGGCATTTTTTGAAAAGTATATCCAAGGACACTACCACCTTGTTTCTGAATTTACTTACAAACAGAGCCACAAATGAAGTTAGAGAAATAGTTGAATGTTATCAGCCATCTTTCAATTCACAGATGTAGAAACTGGGGCTCAGGGGACAAGGCCCCGGTGCCGCCCATCTAGGAAGTGGAGAGTGGGACTCTCATTCCAGGGCTCCTACCATGGGATGTCCTCTTTTTATCATGTAAGAGTAATGAGGAGAGAGGAAATTTAAAGTGCTTTTTGCTAGCTTGTTAGCCAACCTTTGATTAATCTAAATCATAGTACTGAAGTCTGGTACATAAAGGATTTCACTTCAGTTATTTTAGAAATCAAAATAAATGGTAGGAATATTTAAATGGACTAAGAGGTGTCTCTCAGTTCCACTATAAAAGAAAGATCCGAGTGTTGGAAATTCTATATTCCCAGTCAACCTACTTTCTTTTGCATCTCATTAACCCTTTTCCTAAATAGGCACTTCATCTGACCATTGTGAGCACCCCTCTCCCAGGTTTGTCAACTACAAATTAGAGTATAAATACTCTGTGGTATAAGACTCAGTACATTCTGAATGAAGGCCTTCTTCGTGAGACCTGCTCCCATTAATTTCTATTCTGTCTCAACTCCACGTACAAGTAACAACAAAAAGAAAGGTAAGGAGATTGAAAGGGAAATATAGCTGAACAGTTACAGTATTTGGCTTTCCTTTACTTCCAGGGTTTACAAAAAATGTAGCTGTCCTATATCTTATATTTGCCTCTTTTCACAACTGAAGTGTTCCTTCACTTCATAATCCACTTCCCTATGGAACTGTCTCAGTCTTTATCCTTTGTTTTCTTTGACAAGAACATACCCCAGAGGAGAAGGATCAAGAATGCCCTAGAAGAAAAGGGTCAAGAACTCCTTAGAATTGAAGTGAGATCAGCCACAAGCCATTCTGAATCCTCCATAGCAGGCTAGAGAAAGAGAAGAGAAACTACCCAAAAGAAGGAACGTGGAGGAGTGTAAGAAGCTCTGGTGTGTATTAGATGTAAGGGCTTCAACGGGGGAGCGCATTCTGACCTTGTCAAGGCAGATGACAGAGTCCAAGGGGTGCCCATCTAGTCATTTGAGCAAAGCAGCAGGGTAGTAGCTGTAAAGTTTCCTGAGGCAGCAGCTGTGCTAAGACAAGCTTGAAGCAGCCTCACAGCTCATAATGACCCAATGATTTGGCAGTGAGGGTCCAAATTCCAACTAGTGGCTAGGATAAAGACTTTTCCAGCCCAGAGGTGAAAGTAGGCAGCCCATTTCCTGCCTACTACCAACGAGGTAGTAGGCAGGATCAGACTAGGGCCTGGGACTTAGAAAATCCCAGGAATACCATTCAAATCATATTCCATGCAACTGAGCTCATCCCAGCCAAACTCAGACTGAACCTAATGAAGAATAAAAGGAACTGGACAAGCACAGAAGGCCGTGACATGGTCTGATTTCTGTTTGAAAAGATCACTCTGTCTAGAGTATAAAGAATGCAGCCACCATTGGGAATCTTTGTAAAAGACCCCAAAATGGCTTAGAGGGCATTGGTTAGTTCATGTTGCTGAAAAGCTGAGAGAAAGAAAGGGCTTTAGGCATGGGTTGATGGGAAGTTTGCTCCATTTCTCTGAGATTCCAATGGCTCTGCATCCTACTATGGCGGCTGCATCCTCAGCCTGGCTGTGCAAGATGGCCACCCCCAGTCTGCATACCACCTCACATTCTCTCTTCCATATCCAGGAGAAAGAATAGGATGCCTTCCATCAACTATTTGACAAATGCCTTACATTTTGTACTAGTTAGACCATCTTGAACCAGTCTTTTGGCCAGATGGATGTCAGGGGCTGATTGGATTTGTGCTGAATTATCCAAACCAATTAATTATGTTACAGTAGGGCTTAGATTTACTTGATAAGCATTAAGTCATTAGAGGTTGCCCTGGAGATGGGGGTGGGGCCAGTCTCACAAAAACCACACAGCTACCACAACAGAGAGAGGTGACCGGAGGTTGTCAAAACAACCATTATACCAACTGAGGGAAGGAAGAGAGAGGAGAACTAGATAGAATACTTTTTGACACCATTGTCCAATTAAGAGAGAAGAGTAGCTTGGCCTGGGATACTGGCCATCCAAGTGAAAAGAAGTGAATAGATTCTAAAGGTAGAGTCAAGAGGACTTACTGCTAGATTGGGATGGGGAAGGGGTGATGTGTTAAATTTTTAAGTATGAAAAACAGATCAGAAAGCACTGGGTATCGCCCACTTCTGCTCCTAGTTTTTCTCCAGGCAGAATAAAAATCAGGACAGTGTTGAGTGGCAGGCTCAGCTCCCAGCCAATTTACCAGAGAACAAGCTTCTCTGCTTCTCAATGCAAATTCCTTCTAGACAGCAATATCAACAGGCAAGTCATATATGAAAATACTTAATGGTTGGCAACTGTTGCCATTTTAAACCAAGGAAGAAACCCAATTTAAGTGTCATACCCAGAAGTTGATCATGCCACTTCAATTTGACCCTCTTACACACAAGTCAGATTATTTTCCTCATGATCAGGGCTTCTATCTCAGGCACAAGCCCCTCCTATTTTCCTCTCTAGATCCTTCTTACTATATTATCATCATAGGTTGGAGCCTGAATGGATTCATTACAATTCCATGTGTCAGGTTCTGTGCTAGGACTTATACACTTTGCCTCATTAATTTGAAGGTAAGTATCATCCCCATTCCCAAAATGAAGAAATCTAAGTTGTGTGGGCTGGAGATTTGGAGTGAAGGAGACTATAATTTCTAAAAGGCCACTATGTGTTGCTTCACACCTTCTATGTTACAAAGTGGTCATAACAATGCTAAGATTATCACACGAATAAGAAAAATGAGACTCTACGAGATTCAATATTGTGGACAGGTCACACACCAAATTAGGAGGAGAGTCGAAATTCCACCCTGGTTTTTGTTTTCTGGATTCCCAGTCTTTCTACCACACCATGATGTCTTCCTGGGCAAGGATACCCATCACAGACTTGGGTGGAGAAATGCTGAGCTGAACTGAGCTGAGCTTTGACAGATGGAGAGAGAGTAAGAAGGTACCTCTAAGAAGCCATCAGCACAGTCTTCTCTCCTGACTTTAAAGATGGGTTCCAAGGGGTGCCTGGGTGGCCCAGGCATTCAGCATCTGCCTTCAGCTCAGGTCATGGTGCCAGGGTCCTGGGATCGAGCCCCACCTTGGGCTCCCTGCTCAGCAGGAGCCTGCTTTTCCCTCTCCAACTCTTCCTGCTTGTGTTCTCTCTCTCACTGTCTCTCTGTCAAATAAATACAATCTTAAAAAAAAAAAAAAAGTCCCAAGACTTTCCTTCGGAGATTTTCTTACCCCAACGAATAAACTTTATCCTCCATCACACCCACTAGTCAGTACCCTGACTCTCCACAGCAGTCTCTGCTTGACTGAGGACACTCTTTTTTTTTAAGTTTGATTGATTGATTGATGGATTGATTGATTTAAGAGAGAGAGGAGGAGGAGGGGCAGAGAGAAGGAGAGAGAATCTCAAGCAGATTCCACACCAAGCGCAGAGCCCAACACAGGCTTGATCTCAGAACCCTGAGATCACAACCTGAAGAGAAACCAAGAGTCAGACACTCAACTGACTGTACCATCCAGGCGTGCCCAAATGAGGACACCCTTGATGACCACAGTTCATGCCTACACGTGGACACATACATTGGGAGAGAGTGTAATAGTAGTAATAATACATATTGTAGCTTTTCCATACACATTCCTTTTCTCATTGGATCTTTCAGCAACTCTAAGAGATAAATAGAGCCGATCATTTTATTCCTTCTCCGCTTATGAAGAAACTAAATCTCAGAGAGGTAAAGGGACTGATCCAATACTGTTTGGTGCCAGAAGGGATACATATTTTCTCAATGTATGTAAATGTATGCCACTGGGTGAGACTTCCTTGCAAACAAAAGAATTGGGTTATTTTAATTTTTTCCATCCTCTAACAATAGCATAATGAGTTAGGTAGTTGTTTCATGAGCAATGTTGTAGAGAAGGATGAGCATATAAGAGGCGTTATAATTACCATCAAAACCCTCTAAAGATCCCCAGCTCTCCCATCTGCAGAGGACACTGGAGAAAGCAGCACTTTGATGTGGCTGCTCTGAATGCTAATGCAGTTATTGTTTTCCCCGGGTACCTCCCAGGACCCACCGCCCTGCGCGTGGAGGTGCTGACAAGGCTGTGTGCACCACACGCTCCCGCTGTCTTTCAAGGGCAGCGTTAAGGTCACATTATCCTCCACCAGGCTGGCACCGCTTCTCTTCTCACCCTGCAGGGCCCCGCACTGTCATCTGTCAAGAGCTTCCTCCAAATTTCAATGCAGATGAAATTCACCCAGACCATGTGTGACAGCAATTTGAAAATAGCAATATGCATGGAACAAATTTGAGTTCATTCAGGGAAAAGGCACTTACTGAGCGCCTACCGTCTTCTACACAAGACGCTGAAAGATGATTGATTTAAGTCCACAGATAATGGAGCACTTAAAATAGAATTTAATATCCCCCAAAGATAATATATACGATATACATATATATATGTTTCCCTTCTTTCCACTACCAGAAAATAATATCTTCCAAAGCAGGAACCATATCTGCTATATTCTTTTTATCTTTTCTTGGCACCTAGTGCAGTAAAAACAGATAAATGCTATTCACTGATTCAAAACAAGTTAGTCTGTTTAAATGAAAGGAGAATTGATTTGGATTGATGCCTATGCCTGCTGTATTTCCTGCCTCCCCACCCCCCAACCAAAAATGCAGTGACCAAGAATGACCAAAAAAATGATATCATATAGGAAAACTGAATAAAATTAAAAATACCTCTTTATCACTGTATTTGGTCATTTATTTGCATAAAGCATAATTAGTATGTGCTGACAGGTCATTTTATTCCAAATGTGCTCACAGTGTAATATTTGCTGAAAAGGTAAACTAAAAGCAATGTGCTTTACATGTATAAATTGTAAAAAATTTCTTTTCAAATCTATTGTGCTTCAGAAATTACTGACTGGGAATTTTATCTGATGTTTTTGAAAAGAAGAAATTAATCAACATATTCTAAATCATTACTTCTTCACTGAAATAACTAGTTGTTGTTGTTTTTTTTTTCTTTAACTATATGGGAAGGAGACCTCCTGTCCTGTATGTTAGATGAAATCTCTTCACATTATGACTGGCATTTATGCCTAACAGGCCAGTTCTCTAAAACATCCTTGTCTAATAAAAGGGACTCTGGCCACATGTTCTTAATTTGCTTTATACCATTTTAAAATCTTAACAGTAGACAAATTTGAAATATAGAACATTCTGTAAGACTCTGCAAAAAAGTCAGTGATGTAAAAAATGAACAAAAGAAGTCAGTAGACTGTTCTAGATTAAAAGAGGCAAAAGCAGCACAGACAAATGCAATGCACAAAGCTTCATTAGAAACAAGATTGAAAAAAAAGGCTGTACAATAGGACATTTGGGGGACAATTGGGAAAATGTAAGTGCATTTCCCACAACAGGGAATTATTGTTAATTTTTCTAGGCGAAAGAAAGATGTGTGTTAATTATATTAATCTTTCAACTTTTTAAACAGATTTTTAAAACTTCAGAATAAAAAAATGAGGAGACAGAAACCCCAGGAGGGAATGAGTATGAAAGAGGAGGTGCACCACCCTGTGTCCAAGTCTCCACCATGAGCACCTGAACAGGGCATACCCAGGTATTAAATGTCCATATACTGCAAACAGGAAGTGTTGATGTCAAGCTTTGCTACTGCTTACAGGTCATTAGTGGCAACATCACTGAATAGTCCACAGGCCAAAAATGTTCATTCATTCATTTATTCCCTCAACAAACGTATACTAAATATCCCCATGTTGGATGCAACAATGAATAAGGAACCAATGTCTGCCTGCGGGCTGCTCAGAGAGCTCTATATGCTGAGGGACCATAGAATTTATTCTATAGTCTAGTGAGTTCTACAAATTCTATCAATTTCTTAAAAGACTTTGTTATATTGACTATCTGAATGCTTTAAAAATGAAATAAACAGAATAGTTATTTGAAGTATATACTCATGTGTTTCTATCATTTGCCTAGCTGCATCTGCCTTAAAATGTCACTAGTATTTCCTTAAAGAATGTATTTTTTAATATCTTAATATTTTTAAATTATTCATCAGTTGTAATCTTCAGAATTTTACGTTGGCTGCTAATACATTTGAAATTGCTGACACCTGAAATTGACACTTCTCTATACTTTTCTGTGATAAAATGCTCTGCCCATAAGGTAGTGAGGTAGCTGATAAACTCAGAGCTGATCACAGAGAATATACCCAATTTCAAGTTTTCTACTTAAATACGCAAATAGATTACCCCAAATATTGTCACAGGTATTGATTTTGCCTCCAGAGCACATCTCATTGATAAATCATTTTGCAAGAAAAAAAAAACTTGTTAAAAAAACTCTATTCTTTTGAATAGTCTACAATATATATAAACATTGCAAAATCTAAGCTTTCTTAGTATTTTTCAGTTCCAGTTGATGATATTTGAATTTATCTGAAGTAGGAGCTCCATCAGTATATTCTTTGCATAAATCAAGATATTCAAAGGCTCAACTGTAAATTTCAAAATTTGCACCTGGGGGCGCCCAGTGGCTCAGTGGATTAAAGCCTCTGCCTTCGGCTCAGGTCATGATCTCAGGGTCCTGTGATCAAGCCCCACAAAGGGCTTTCTGCTCAGCGGGGAGCCTGCTTCCTCTTCTCTCTCTGCCTGCCTCTCTGCCTACTTGTGATGTCTCTCCCATCTGCCAAATGAATAAATAAAAAAAAATCTTAAAAAAAAAAAAATTGCACCTGTACACACTATTTGAGTTCTCTACAGTTTCTTCAGTTCCTCTGTGATTTTGTAGAAATGAACGTCAATGTCTTCCATGTTAGAGGATTATTTATTTATTTACTGAGAGAGAGAGAGAGAGAGAGAGAGAGCACATGTGTGAGTGGTGGGGGAAGGGACAGGGGAGAGAGAGAGAACCCGGAGCAGGCACCAAGCTCAGTGCAGAGCCCCATCCAGAGATCACAACCTAAGCCAAAATCAAGAGTCAGATGCTTAACTGACAGAGCCACCCAGGTATCTTATAGGATTTTTTTTTAATATTTTGTTTATTTATTTGACAGAGAGAGATCACAAGCAGGCAGAGAGGCAGACAGAGAGAGAAGGGGAAGCAGGCCCCTGCTAAGCAGAGAGCCCGATGTGGGGCTCGATCCCAGGACCCTGAGATCATGACCTGAGCTGAAGGCAGAGGCCCTAACCCACTGAGCCACCCAGGCGCCCCTCCATAGGATTTTTTAAATGAACTTTCTCTTTGAGAAGAATTTTAAATTTATAGAAAATTGCAAAAGTAGGACAGAGAGGTCCTGTATATCCTTCACACAGTTTCTTCTATCGTTTAACATCTTGCATAACCCTAGTACATTTGTCACAACTAAGAGATTAACATTGGTCCATTACTGTCTTAGTTTGAGTTGCTGTAACATATGCTATAACATATACCCTAGACTGGGTACCTTAACATCAAACATTAATTTCTCACAGTTCTGGAGGCTGGAAGTCTGATATCAGGGTGCCAGCATGATCAGGTTCTGGTGAGAGCCCTCTCTGGGTTGAAGGGCTGACTTCCCTTTGTATCTTCACATGACAGAAAGAGAACTGGTTAACTCTCTGGCCTCTTCTAATAAGGCCACTAATCCTCTTCATGACCTAGTCTCATGACCTGACTACCACCCAAAGTCCCCACCTTCAAATACCATCAGATTGAGATTCGGGTTTCACCATATAGATTTTCGGGAAACATAAACATTTAGTCCATAACAATATAAACTCCATCCTTTATTCAGATTTTATTAGTTTTTCCCAATGTCCTTTTTCTGTCCAAGATCTCTAGATTACCACATTACATTTAGTTGTCATGTCTCCTTGGTTGCTGCTGGTCTATGAGTTTCTCAGTTTATCTTTGGTTTTGATGACCTTGACCAATTTGAGGAGTAATGGTAAGATATTTTATAAAATGTTCCTCAGTTTGGGTTCACCTGATTTTTTTTTATGGTTACCCCAGGGCAATGGGTTTTAGGGAAGCATATCAAAGACACCGCCTTTCTCTTTACATATATCAGAGGGTGTGTGATATCAACATGACATCACTATTGATGTTAATACTGATCACTTGCTTAAGGTAGTGTTTGCCAGATTTCTCTTCTACTATGATGATACTATGACGATACTATGATGTTACTATTATTTTTTCTATCCATACTCTATTCTTTGGATGTGAGTCACGAAGTCCAGTCCACACTCAGGGAGTATGGAACTAAGGGCACCTGGCTGGCTCAGTCATGCCACTCTTAGAGCACTCAATCTCAAAGTTGCGAGTTCAAGCCCCATGTTGGGCATAGAGATTACTTAAAAAAAAAAAAAAAGAGGATGGAATTCAGCTTCAATTCCTGATATTTACATACAATATTTGGAATTCCTGTGTAAGAAAGATTTTGTCTTTTTCTCCATTTGTTTACTCTCACAAACATAAATCTGTGTGTTTGTATAAAATTATGAATTTATATCATCAAACTACTTGTGAATACAGTACCCAAGAAGTCAACTTTAGAAGCATTTGTTGAGCTGCAGTTATTCAAAAGAAAGCCTGCACCCAGCTCCCAAATTTTTGCTTCTAAAGAACATTCTCCAAAAAAATCAGTAAATATATATAAATATATAGAAAATATACACGGCCAGTAGGTAAGAACTTCTTTTCTTTTTCTTTTTCTTTCTTTCTTTCTTCTTTTTTTTTTTTTTAGTAGATAAGATCTTTAAGAACCATGACTATGAAAGCAAAAAGACAGGGCACTAGTTTGATGGGATCAAAGCAAAGTTTTGAGTTGTTTAAAAATAGGAAATGGGAAAATAAGCACATTTAAATTTTAATTAGAAAGAGAAGGAGCATTTGTACAGGAAAGCCAAAAAGAGAAAACAAAAACAAAAACAAAAAAACCCTGATGTAATCCAGTCCCCATGCAGATAGAAGGGCATGAGGCCCAGGGTATGTGGAAGGATGAGACATAAGGAAGGGAAAGGAAGAAATTCTATTGTGTAGTAAAGTAGGAAGTAAAAAATGTTAGGTCAGCAGAAAGTAATTATATTGATTAGAGCAGGAAGTTGAAGGAGTTACTTGCTGATTTTTTTTTATTTTACTGTAAAGCAGGACATGAGTTTAGTAAACAGTTTAAAAAGCTGCCAGGAAGAACAGGAGAGACAACAAAGGTCGTGAAAAAAGACTGGGCAGTGTGGAAGCCCAAGTGAAGAGGAAAGCCAGTGTTTCCGTGTAATGGAGATAATCGGTGTATACTGCTTATCATTAGAAGCTCTCAATCTGTAAACATGGGGGAGGCAGAGAGTTGGATTGATCTAAGTATGGAGTTCCTCCAGGGAGGTCCTATATTGGTTAGAGTAAAGGTTGAGCAGCTATGACCAAAAAAAAAAAAAAAAAAAAAAACCAATGCACAGTGGCTTAAATAAAATAGAAGTTTATTTCTTTCTCACTTAATAGTCACAAGATGAAAAGTCCAAGTGACTAGAAGGCTTGGATTCTATGAGTTTATACAGGGAACTAAATTCCTACCATCCCTTCCTCATCTGTGTCATCAAAGTTGGTTAGCTGGTTCATCTGTGTTCTCATGGGGAAGAAAGAAGAGGAAGTCTGGAGCAAGGTATTTTCTTTTTAAAAGAAAGGTAGAATTGCAGACATCACTTGCACTCACATTCATTGGTGAAAACTTAGTCCTATGGTCACCCCTAGCTAAGGGATGCTAGAAAATATAGAAGAGAAGAAGGATTGGCATGGCGGGGATCTGTAACCTTCAGGAGTATCAAAAAAGGTCAAAGGTTAGTGGAGGGAAGGGATGCTGGTTGAACCCTGGAGCCTGGACTGAATCAAGGAGTAAAGAGAACTTAAGAGACTATGGCCTTGGCTAGAACTAGAGGATATTATGCTAAGTGAAATAAGTCAATCAGAGAAAGACAATTATCATATGATCTCTCTGATAAGAGGAATTTGAGAGGCGGGGGAGGCCATAGGGGGAAGGGAAGGCAAAAAAATGAAACAAGATGGGACCGGGGAGGGAGATAAACCATAAGAGACTCTTAATCTAAGGAAATGAACTGAGGGTTTCTAGGGAGGGTTTGGGGGGGTAGGGATAGGGTAGCTGGGTTATGGACGTTGGGAGGGTATGTGCTATAGTAAGTGCTGTGATATGTGTAAGCCTGATGATTCACAGACCTGTACCCCTGGGGCAAATAATACATTATATGTTAATAAAACAAAAAAATAAAAAGAGAGAGAGAGACTGTCGTCTGAATAGAACACAGCCTTTGCAGTAACAGTGAAAAGGGGACAATAGGTATTAGTTATCAGAGAGTAGGGTTTCATATTTCAGAGGTGGAGAAGTTCAGCTTCTCTAAATGATAGCTATTTCTGGGATAGGGCCCAGAAAATGTGTGACTGATGTGGCACGGAGATAGGGATGATTATAGGACACTAAAGAAATTTTCATTATTCACCTTTTCAGGTGTCACCTAACTATGGCCTATATAATGTCATAAACTGGAGTATGAAACTTTGACCAAACACCTTTTATAGATCCTAAAATGTGAAAGGATAAAGAGAAGTTAGGGACCGCACCTTGGTGTGTACCCTGACCTATTAGGTTGGCACTTAGTTGGCACTGCCATCAAGTGGCCAGTGGTGAGAACTACACTTGGTGTTAGAATTGTCTCTGTGGTACTCCTCTTTTTCCAAGACCCAGCTCTCAGGCTATGGAGGTCTACCAACTCACTAGTGTGATATTTGTGTGACAGCTTTCCAGTGAAATGAGAAATATGTCAATCTACTAAATGAGAAGTACATAAGAGATGTAGCCTGGTAGGTGATCTATTCTAGCACATTTTTAATTTTGATGATTTGGGAAAAGGCTATTTTCAAAAAATTATGCACTTAAGAAAAAATGGAACTCTAAGCATCGAAAAAGTAAGAATGCTGATACCATCCTTATGGCAGAGCCGCATATTCGCAAGCATGCAAATTTCTCGATGTGGATGGATACCATGACATGGCAGACGACGTGGATTTTTACAAGTGTCATGCACAGAGTCTGCTCTTCTACTTTTCACCTTTTCTTGTAAAATTAAGCTCTTTTTACTCATACATAAGGACACTGTGTACCTTTGAAATGACCGTTTGGAAGACAAAAATGAAACTAATCAGATTTGAGAAGCCCATAGTAAACCAGTGGACACTCACCAATCTCTCCTTGACTCAATTGTGGCTTTCAATGAAACTAGGTGAAAAGTGATGATTGGAAGCTAAATGAATACCTTCATTTATTGAACAAATTCAACTATTAGTTATTGAGGACTTACTATGGGCCACGTAAGTATTTACTGTGTTCTGAGTGATGGAGATAAAGTAACCCACAAAAGAGGCCCAAGTCCCTGTCCTCATAGAGTTTACATTCTGGTGGACTGAGGTAGATATTATTGCCCCTGTGTCACAGATAAAGAAGCTGAGGTTCAGAAATACAGTATAGCAAGTAAATGACATAATGAGGTTCTAGGCACATGTCTGTCCTACAATATAACCTGTGCTTGTTATCTCTATCCTACAAGCAAGTCCCTCTGTCCTATTCATTAGTCCCACAGATTCTACCCTAATGGTCTTTACAGGGGCTTCTGACACACACAATATCCTTGGCACCTAAAATATCTCTTTAAGCTTCCCTGATGAGAGTCAGACTCGGCTAGGGGCCTCCACATTTCTGTGACTGTCCTTTTATTATACTATTTGCTGCATTAGGCTGAAACTGATCTATGTATACATCCGTCCCACCTCGCTGGATCATGAGTTCCTCAGGGCAGGAGCTATGTCTTACTTATCTTTGTGCCCAACAGCAGCTCAGATAACTGGCAAGAGCAGGAAGCGGTGGTAGAGAATGTACAAAGACTAGCGTCTTGGAAGTGCTCATTGATGAGCACCCTCTGCCCACCTCACCCACACTACTGTATCCTGACAGAGTCTTCATAAATTCTTGTTGACCCAAACTTGTTTGATTTAGTCTGCAAAGAGGGAGTAAAGTTGCCAAAGGAAAGAGAGCCAGACTAAGAAGCTCAACTTTGCACGTAGATATATTGTATTATTCCCATGAGTACAATACCTCCAAATAGACTTAAGGACAAACCCCTCAACTACCACTTGATAAAGTACTTTCTTCCATTTAATCTATATTAATAATAATTTATATTTATCATTTGTTTACTTTGTAGAGTGGCCAGCGCAAGTTTTATTTTTCCATGTTTTAGCCATGATGAAGTTGAGACTCAGAAACATTAGATGACTTACCACGCAGCACAAAACATACAAAATGAGTCTTTAGACTTGGTTCCAATTCATGCCTAGACTCATACCTAGATCTGTCTTCCTTATCATGTTTTCTTCTAATTTTTTTAAGATTATATTTATTAAGACTGGTTTTAGGGGAGCTTGGGTGGCTCAGTTGGTTAAGTGCCTGCTTTCAGCTCAGGTCATGATCTCAAGGTCCTGGGATCAAGCCTCACATTGGGCTCCTTCCTGAGGGGGGAGCCTGCTTCTCCCTCTCCCTTGCCCCTCCCCCTACTCATGGGTGTGCAAGCACACGTGCACTCTCTCTCTCTCTCAAATAAATAAATAAATAATCTAAAAAAACTGGTTTTGAATGATCCTCTAAATTTTAACATCAATTCTGCTATAAGCATGTTTTGTAATTTCGAATTTGTCAAATACCTTATGCTTTTTTTTTTTTTTTTTTTTACTGTTTAGTGCAGTTGTTTTTGCTCGGTACTCAAGGACAATATACCCTTGAAATAAAAAGAAATGAGGAGCACCTGGTTTGGCTTAGTTGGTTAGGGAGTCGACTCTTGATTTTGGCTCAGGTCATGATCTCAGGGTGGTGAGATTGAACCCAGTGTGGCACTCATGCTGGGCACAAAGCCTGTTTAAGATTCTCTATCTCTCCTTCTCGATCGGCTCTTCCCCTTCCTGCTACCACATGAGCATACACTCTCACTTAAAAAAAAAAGAGAAAGAGAGATGAAATTTGTCACGATTGAGAAATAAATAGTTAAGCAGTGAATTGTCTTCAATCTCCCTTTTGGATTTATGGCAACTCTTCACTAAAATTGAGATAAAGTAAATCATTTTCTGAGTATCTGTATCAGTAAACTGAAGAGCATTTATACGATTTTTAAAAGATTTTATTTATTTGAGAAAGAGAGAGCATGACTGGGGGGAGGGGCGGAGAGATAAGGAGAAGCAGACACATTCCCCCCCACCCTCCACTGAACAAGGAGTTGAGACGGCGCTCGATCCCAGGACTCTGGGATCATGAACTAGTCAAGATAGATAGATACTTAACTGACTGAGCTACCCAGGCATCCCAGGCATTTGTAAATTATTAAAACAACAATTTGAAAATACAAATGTATAAATAAAAAAAGGGAGCTTTTAAACATTTCATAATTTCTCTTAAAAATGAATTCAGTATAGATTATAACAATGGAGTTAAGAATTGGATCTTTCAGGGCGTCTGGGTGGCTCAGTCGTTAAGCTGCTGCCTTCGGCTCAGGTCATGATTTCAGGGTCCTGGGATCAAACCCCGCATCTGGCTCCCTGCTTGGTGGGGAGCTTCCTTCTCCCTCTCCCACCCCTCTGCTTGTGTTCCCTTTCTCGCTATGTCTCTCTCTGTCAAATAAATAAATAAAATCTTAAAAAAAGAAAGAACGAAAAAAGAATTGGATCTTTCTAAGAACAAAATCGTTAAAAAAAAAAAAACAAACCTCTAAGATTGCAGAGCAATGTAGCATATGCAAAATGATTGCTCCAATTTTCCACCCAAAGCTGGACAAAATGAGGTGGTTCCTGCTGGTGATGGACTTACTAGGGTAGATCCCCTTGCAAAAGATTCTTTTGTGTATCCAGACTGCTAAATTTACCATTGAGCACATGTCTGCTAGTACATTTCTATATAACCAGTTGTAAGTTTGCACATTTATGATTCATAAGCAGTAACACATACGTTCAGACTTGTGCTAAAGAAACACAGCCAAGTGGTTGCTTTGCATACATTTGTACTATGAGATTACATGTTTTCTTTCCACCCTCTTCTCTGCTCACTCTCTAAAACCAAGCTCAAACCACCACAGCTGAGTCGTCTCAGAGCCCTCCCACACAGTTAGTCATGCCTTCTCCTGTGCTCTCAGAGAATGTGTGTGTATGTGTGTGTGCATGTGTGTGTATGTGTGTTCATGAAGCTCATTGGATGGGGTTCTAAAATGATAAAACCTTAGAATTCTAAGCTACTGACCCCTAGGAAGATACTCACGATGATCTGTAGAAGTATCATGGTACCTACATTTCTTCTTTGTTTCTTCCCATTCCTTCCCCATATGATGCGTAGGACACATAGGTGGTTGTCCCAGGCACTCACAACACTGGCATTAGACACTGTGAATAATCATGCTAGAACAAAGGCATTAACTGGAATTGTCCCAAGCAAACTGAAATATATGGCAACCTGAGCAGTAAGTAGTATGCACTTCTCAGAGCATTTTAGAAGTCAATTATCTCTATAAACTCTGGACTCAAAGTGAAACTTGAGCAAGTGAATTAGCTGAGACTGAAAATGAGGTCCTGGCATTTCCATCTCAGCCCAGGGAGCCCTGAAGACACGGCAGAGAGTTACCGAACCTGATGCAACAGGAGAAATATCAACCCGGTTAAACCAGGGTCAGTTTACTTAAATTGGCTTGATCAGAGTTTTTCACAAATTCTTGAGGATGGAGTTGGATATGAACAAGTACCCCTGTTTCTATATTATATGCAGTTTACCACGTACAATTATGTTTAAGGTAACTGATTAGTAGACAGTATGCAGTTCTCATTCCAAAGATTAAAGCAGTGGTTCACAGAAAAGCCCCTCTTATGTTTTTTCAAATAACAAAAGCAAGACTGAGGATTCTCTTACCTCACTAGCCAGTCAAAATTCTGGTCCCTAAAATGACCTTTTTCAGCAATATGGAATTAATATGTTTTACTTCTATCTAGAAATATATATCATACTGCCATTTCATACTGAACTATAAGTGATACTTATTTTTCCCACAAGATTGCAAATATCCCTCTTCATTGGAAGGGAGGATATCTTGTTCATCTTTGCACCCCCAGAGTCTAGAATAACTACTGGTGTGTAGTAGATGGATTGGCTTGTTGGTTGAATACCTGGTTGGCTGTCTGGTTGATTTTCTAGTTATTTGCTTGTCTGGTTGGCCATTACCAATTAATTGGTTGACTGGTTGGTTGGCTGATTGGCTGATTAGTTGGATGGTTGACTGGTTGACTGGCTGGCTACTTGGTAGATAAGTGGGTTGGCTGTGTGGCTGAATGGCAGGTTGGTTTATATCTAGCTAGCTAACTGGTTGTTTGATCAACTTTTGCAGATTTCCATTTTAAAAATTTCCAAAAGTTTATATTGACACAACTTTATTTTATCACAAAATCCCAAGAAAAGCAAGTTAAGGTTAAGGAACTGATTATAACCCCTATAGGCAGCAAATTATAACCACTTCAAGGTGTGATATCCCATTTTTATTATCGGCCCAGCTCTAAGAGTATCTTTCAGGACTTGCCAAATTCACACAAGATACGATTGAAAGATTATTGAGCAGAATATTGTCAAGTTCATCACTTGTCTTTCTACCCTTATAGACTAAGTTCTTCAAGTCTCCGATCATTTTGTCATTGGATACAGGTGTCTTTAAGCATGCCTTTAAAAAGTATCACTTAAATACCTTAAGAAGAATAATGAAGCTTTAATAATACACTTTAGTTAATAGATTACACCTTACTATAGACCAACTAGCCATGGGCAAATGTAGTAGAAAGAAAGAAGTTCACATAAGAAAAAGGAAAATGTGCAAGAGTTCAATTGACTTTTCCCTTTGTCTTAAGACATTCTAGGGTCATAGTCATTTATGGTTGCTAAAACAGCATACATAATAATCTATAGTACTTCAAAAAATCAGAAAAAATTAAGTATAAATTGTTGCATGTACCTCATTGCCAATGGTGAGTTTTGAACACAAGCACCTGTGAGTATTTGAAAATAAATGCATATGCCAAGGCCCACTAAAGAATATAAACAGATCTCAACAATGATGCATAATTACCAAAATAAAAAGGGAGTTGTTACTTGTCTGTTTCTTAAAACCTGTGTTTTCTTTGGTGCTTGACATTGTGGCTAAGCTTGAAAAAGAGCTCTCCTATACATGCTCCACATTTCTCTAAATTAAGGAGAAAGAGGGATTAACTACTATTTCAGGTAATTCATTCTCATCTTTTATTCCAACATGGTTTCTGAGTAACTTTAATAGTAAATATTAGATATGTGATTTTAAAAAACAATGAAAGTAATTAAAATTGATCAATTTAATTTATTGGTCATTTATTTAAAAATAAATGTTCATATACTGATTATAAAATCACTCTGAAATATGGCTGGCATCAGCAGTGGAAAATAGCTTTTAATCATTAAGAAATTTGGAGCTGTACAAGTCATTGATGGGAAATTCAGCAGCCATGAGAAAGTAAATGGGAACTTACTAATAAGCAAAATTTTAAAGAGTCTAATTAAGTCCTGAAAATCATTGACAATTGGTCTAAGAGTTCGTTTCAGGTTTCTTAATAGCAAGTCTAGGATTTACATAAACTGCCTTAATTTTTAAAAATTTCAAAGTATATATTCCATAAGATATTATGATAAAAAGGTACAAACATGAAATGAGTTTGGGAAGCAATGGTTACTGCAGTCCTTTTCAGAGCCTTTAACATGTCAACGTGCACTATAACTCTCCAAGAAGGAGTGAGGAGTCATATAACACATACTGTATCCCAAGCCCTTTGACCACTACAACAGTTATCTATTGCCACAATAATTCTGGATAGCAAACCACATCAAATTCAGTAGCTATAAACAATCATCATTTATTTTGACAGATCTATAGTTTGGCTATGGATCTGGGTGCTCCACACTTCTCTCACCCTCTTCAGCCTAGCAGGTCAGCCAGAACATGTTCTCGGGCAGTAGCAGAGGGACAAAAGGGGCAATGAAAAGGTAGGGCATCTCTTAAGTTGTAGGCTGAGAACTGTCACCCTATCTCTCTAATCTAAAGTCAACTGGACAAACTGCGGCCAGCCACAGCGCCCGGCCGAAGTAAAGGGGTGGTGGAATATGCTGTCCACGACGAGGCCATTGCAAGCAAGGGGACCACCTGGACCAGTAAGTCAATCCATCATAACCATAAAACCCTTTGTTTATAGGTCATTTAACGGCATCAGTGGTGTACGGAACATACTTACAGAAACATTGCAATATCTCATTGGTGTGTAGGCAATGTTCACGTGGGTAGGCATGGAATGACATAAGACAGTAACATCCTGAGATACAGCAGTCTGAGAGTTTTAAAGTATAATTTACAAGAGCATCCCCTCGGAGATTCCTAGCAAGGAAACAGGCTTTCTGTTGATGGGGCTTTAAAATCCCTCCCCCTGTCACAGCTCACGAAGAATTCAACCTCTAGAGTGAATGTAAACACCGAGAGTTCAGTTTGGGAAGAGAGTACTTTTTCCAGAATACTGAGCACTTCCAGAGCTTTTTAGCCAGAATACCATTAAGCTTTTTAGAGGGAGGCAGATCCTCCCATTGGAGTGAGAGATTAAAACTCAGTTCTCAGAGCCTGTGCTTTGAGGAAACGTAGAGCCAAAGACCAAGTGGATAGCAAGTGGATGATGGAGAGAAGTGACAGCCCAGCCCAGGCCAAGGTCCTCAGAAGAAGGCCATGCCAGGTCAGTCAGCACAGAGACATCCCTGAACACCCCCTTAATGCGGAAGAATAAACACCAGGAGCCACTGAATGCCCTCGCCATCCACACCTCTACACGCATGGAGCACAAGGGACTTCATTCTCGGCAGCATGTATGGTCAGTCATCTCATCCATTTCTCTTGTTGCTTTTATAAGACCAGAATCAATGGATCCCCTCAGAAATCCTTGAACTAGATGAAAGTTTATCTGATAAGCATAGTCAAAACATCTGTGTCCAGGGAGGGACAAAACCAGGCCAGCAGCAACTTCCCCACATACCACCAGTAACATGGAAGTGGTTTGTCTCGAACTCGCAGCCCAGTTTCCAGCTGAGAGAAAAGGAACAGATGTTCCAGGGATGGCATTTAAGTCTGAGTTCTAGCTCCCCTAGTGCTGTCTAAGGCAGGTGACATCATCAAAAGAGCTCATTGGGCGCCTGGGTGGCTCAGTGGGTTAAGCCTCTGCCTTTGGCTCAAGTCATGATCTCAGGGTCCTGGGATCAAGTCCCACATCGGGCTCTCTGTTCAGTGGGGATCCTGCTTCCCCCTCTCCCTCTGCCTGCCTCTCTGCCTACTTGTGATCTCTGTCAAATAAATAAATAAATCTTTAAAAAAAAAAAAAAGAGCTCATGGTTTAGGATAAGAACTGGACAGGATACTATTCCTGGATTATGCCTCTACTTCACAGCCTATCATTTATTCTAACTTTTACCTCAACTTTGTATTAGTGAAATGGGATTAACCTATCCTACATATCGTCCAAAGTTGTAATACCTATAACATTGGTAGGTTGTTAAAAATGTTAAAAATGATGACATTTTTAAAGTATATTTAATAAAAGTGTCACCACAATAGATGAGGCCACATATCCTCCCTGAGTGTCTAAGAAAACTGGCAAACATAAACAAGGATGCAATTCAATCTCATATGGTGATATTTTCCTGAATAGTGGTCTGTAGCACAGGTCTTTCAACTACAAATGCCTAGTACAACACAATGCAATATATTGGGCTAGGAAAAAAGTTGTTTTCTTCACTTTTTCACTATGGCAACAACAACAACAAAGAGACTTATTTATCCCTCATGTAGAGTACACAAGTAGAGAGAGCTTGATTGTCATCCTTCTCAATCACTGGAACAAAGAATTGAAAATTATTATTGCACAGAGCCCTACCTTTTTCAAATGGATGCCTCCAGGTGCAAATTGCAAGACAAGCACCCCGCCTTGAGTTTACTTGGAAAAGACTCAGAATCTGATCAGGGATAATAAAGTTGTACAGGGAAATAAACTTCAAGATTTAATCTGGAGAACATGTAAGGTGTATGAACTCAGTAGGGTGCATTTTTATATTATCAAAGAAATAGTAAATGCTTTTCCACAAGGATATTGTAGTGGAAGTTTCAATAACAGATAAGAATTAGCCCAAGAGATGGATTAGGTGGGGATTTTTTCCTCTTTTCTCAAAAGTGCCCTGATAAAATCTCACGTGTCACACCTACTAATAATCACACACCCTTCTAGGATCTTGGCTGCTAAATTTCCCCTTTGAAAGCTCCTTAACTTCTCTTTAAATTCCATTTCCCATACTCCTCACCTTGGTTTCTCTCTAAGAGATTTTAGAACACATACTCATTTAAAGGCAATATCTTTTTGCATAAAACACTAAGGTAAGTTCCAGTTCTAAAATTTATAATCAGTGACTCCATACTTGCTTTTAAACATTCTGATCTGTTGAATTTCGAAGCCAATTTCTTCACTCTCTCAAGGTTTTTTATTTTTCTAATTTAATATGTACATACATGACATTTCACCAGGCATTCTGACCACCCAGATTCTAGAAGGAAGGTGCTGTAATCACCATTAATCATCATAGGGACCACTTACTGAGCATTTGCTACCTTCCAGGCACTCTCTAAGTGCGTTTGCATATGCTGATCACAATGTAGCCCCCCAGCGTCCTTACAGTCCTCATTTTCACAAGGGGCAACTGAGGATGGGAGACATTAACAAACCTGCCCAAGGTCAAACACTTAATAGTAAATTATGAGGCTGGGATGGAATCAGGGCTTACTGTCTTCAGAACCCTGTGAGGCTCTCTTGGGTAAGAAGTGACCGAGGTCCAGCTTTATAAATATCACCTTATTTGCTAAGTAGCAACTGATCAGATTTGATCTATAGGAAAGCATGAACCTCATGGTCACTTGTAAAGCAGCTTTGTTGGCTTGAGTTTACCATTTGGGAGATAACAAAGAGATTTAATCAGGCTAAGTCAAAGTTTCTAAAAAGAAACTAGCTCCTTGGTGATGTTGTAAGTTTCATTTCCCTCCTTTCCTCCCACCTTTCCTTTGGATCTTTGGGACATTAATTAACATTTATACATTAATAAACATTCAACATCTGTTGAAATAAAAAGCAAGTCAGAATTCTATTCCCTCACCCTTTAGCTGAAAACACCTACAAATGTTCACAGGAACAGGACTGATTACCAGTCACTAGAAACAACAGCTCGCTGAAGAGCAGAGAAGTTTTAACTTTGTATTCGCTAGGGCTTCCCAGTCTCCTAGAAGATCTCAGGGCACACGGAAGGTGCTCAGTAAAGGTGCTGATTGAATGAAGTGGCTTTAAGTGACACAAGTAAGCCCCCTGCTTGTGGCTGAGGCCGTTTCTTTCTCCTGGCACTCCCTTTGGAAGTGGAGGTAGGGTTGGGCTCCAGACCTGTCTTAGACCGAGCTCCGGATCCAGACCCTCCCACTCCTCCCCACCTTCCCGCAGAGGGGACGGCTCTGCATCGAGGACCTGTCTGCTAGGTCTCCAGTCCCTCACCCCCTCACCGAAGGCTGTTCGGGCCGCTGGCTGCCGTGTCACTCCAGGGGGAGGACAGTGAGCCTTCAGGTGACGCTTCAGCTGGCCGGAGCTCGGAGCTTGGAGCTCGAAGCCAAGGGATTCTAGAGTGGGCGCGCCCGGGGTGGGGGGGCCGCCCTGGGGGGCTGTCCCCTCCGGCTCCACCCGCTGCTCCTCCCAAAGGGAGGGTTCACTGCAGGTGTCCGACCTCTGTGAGCATCTTCTCTCCAGCCGCGGAAGGTACAGAATGTGCTTCAGTGGCGGCGCCTGAGGGGAGGAGCGGGGCGGGGGGGAGGGGAAAGGGGCGACTAGTTTCATACTCAGTGAAGAAAATGGAAATAAAAGTGGGAAAAGAAAGGCAGTATGGCTTTCAGGGAGGCAGCAGCCTCAGCTCAGAAAAATGGAGCGCACGGAGCTTGTCTCTAAAAGGGAATAAAAAGGATGGAATAGAGTGGCAATGGCGAGGCACTGATCCCGGGGTTGTTTTCCTAACCCAGAGCTCAGGATGCCTTTTCTGAACTAGAAAAGCCAAGGACAGTTCCACACCTTTGGTAGCTCTCCCTCTCTGCCTCTGCCTGTGTCTGTGTTCGCTCACCGGCTTGGGCGGCCTTCTGTGACGACCCCTCCCCACTTGGCTAACTTTATATTACTCATAGATCACAGGAGGCGTGCAGGGTCATCTGAACTCCTCCTCCGATGGCCTCCCAGTTAGCAGGGAACTGGGTTGAGAAGGCAGGAAGGAGCCTAGGATTTTGCATATCAGTTTGGGGCTTTGAGAAATTCTTAGAGCCTTTGAGAAATTCTTAAAGTTCTTTCTTTAGCAATGACAGAATAATGTGCTTTCTTATGCTTCTTAATAAGATTTTGCCCCAAAGTCTGGTATCTTCATTTGTAGTGGAATCTTCTCATTAAAAGGCCCCTGAAGCTACGACTAAAGAATCAAGCAGAAACACGGAATTGTTTCCCCTTAAGGTATGCACAGAAATTTCACTGAGTTTAGCTCAGCACAGATTTGCAGGTGGGGTGTTTTCAGTGAATGTTTTCTAACTTTTTAATATTGCATTTTCTACTTAAATATATTTGTTAGTATAACCTAGTGGGCGGAGATGTGGGGAGGGGGCACCGACTGGCTGGATATGACTAGGTTAGGTTGGTAAACCATTATTTGTATCTCATTTGGATCATGACATCTGTTTAATGTCACCATTGAACTGGCCTTTTGCAGAGCAGACATGTCCTCATCTATCATCTCATGCCATGACAAGATAATTACACGGGCGATATTGCTTGACTCTTAGCCTAGCACTGGCGGTTACGCTGCCCAAAGCAATCCAATTCCAAGAAAAGAGTTTTTCGAGCCTAGGGAATAAAGTACCATCAATAGACATGCCACCTAATGTTTCTGAAATATTAATACAGACTGTTAAACAGAGATCAAAGTTGGGAAAGAAAACCACCAGGCGCTTTAAAGAGGAGCCAGGAATAGTCCTGTGGGTCCAAGATGTTGTTAGAGAACCAATTACATTTTTAGTATCTGCTTAGCTTTTCCCAAACACCAGAAATGCATTTTGGGGAGAGATCTATTGCAGTATAGTGATAAGTCCAGTATCAGTCAAGAAGTGAGCCTTTAGCACTTAAACAAGCGATAAGCCAAATGCATAAGGTGCTGTGATTATCCTGTCCGACACCCCGAGCTCCCCAGCTTACTAGTCCCAGAGCAGCATACAGGGCTTTCTCTGGACAGGACCTTTGGAAGCCCATTAGACCTGATGGGTGGGGCAGTGTCTGGTCAGAGGCCCTAGGTGCCTTGGGAAGGACAGTCACATCTCCCACGCCACAAAGGACAAAAGATAGAAAATGCTCCTGTGCCTTGAAGACATTGCCTTTCTCCATGACACCCTCTCCAGGACTGTGACATTCCCCCTGTATGTAATCCACCAGGAAGGAACCAAGAGCTGTCGCTTATCTTCTGTCTCATACTCACCCCCAAAACTTTGTACGTTTATTTTTAACATTCTGATCCTCAGAAGTGAAATGAAATAAATACGGACGGGGAAAACTGAGGAAAGCTGGAGATGGGGAAAGATGGGGCTGGGGTGGAGGGAGCCTTCTTTGTGCTTCAGGGGAGAAGAAAAGAAAAGAAAGAACTTTCATCAAGAGCCTACTCTGTTAAGCAATGTCTGGAGGCTTCATTTCATTAAATCTTTGCAAGAACTATGTAAGGTAGAGAGTATCACTCCTATTTCATCAATGGGAAAATCATCCCTCAGGAAAATGAGGCTTGAGAAGGTTGGTGACTATCAGAAGTTACACAGCTAGAAAGTGACAGGACTGAGATTGGGCCTTAATCTGCCTGATTCCTCCAGAGAGCTAAGCACGCTTTACCTGTGAGGGCAGGTGAGAAAAGCCAGAGCGGCTCTGCTCTCCCTGTCTATCCACCTCCCAGCTTTCTTTGGGATTTGGACCTTAGGCTAAATCTGCCAAAAGCTATGCCCCAGGGACATGTATGGACACAGGGTCTCTTGCAGAGGTAGTGGACCCCAGAGGCTGCGCTACTCCCCTCTTTTCCCCATCCTTTAGCTCCATCCCTGCTCTCATTCCTCTTAACCCCAAACTGTCAAATGCTGAGGGTCCTGAAACATTAGCACATGCCCTTTCTCTCCCTGTGGTCTCACATTCTTACCTCATGCTCAGGTTCCTTCTTTCTGTCCTACACTCAAATATTGGGGATGTTATAAAGATCCCTACAAATAAAGCAGGAGATGCACATTTAAGGATCCAAATAAGGCATGGCTTCAAAGTCTGCAGGCATGAAAATGTACTTATTTTAAAGCAAATAAATAAATAAGTAGCCAAAGTCTGCAGAATCCAGGACCTGCCATTTCCCAAGTAGCTGGATCCCCTGATGACGGTGGGGAGAGAGAGGGGGTGATGAATGGGAATGCTGCGCCAGAACTGGGGGTCCCTTCATCTTGGGAAAGGGCAGGAGGAAAAGCAAAAGGAGACAGAGAGGAAGAGAGAGAAGGATTCTTATCTAGGCAAAACTGTACAACTATAAAGAAGTCGTAATTTAAAAATTAGATTTGACTGTGTAAAATTAGTGCTAACAAAAAATTAGTGCTGGCAAAATGACAGTCCTTTTACAATTTCTTATGGCTTGCAGCTAATTACCACGCAGCACAATAACAACTGTGTATTTCACTAAATACACATCGGAGTAACTTTGGTACATTTTATTTCATTAAAATAATAGAAAAAAGTCTTAACTCTTTCTATAGACTCAAATCTTTTAAAAATGTTTTTATTTAAATTCCAGTTAGTTAACATACAGTGTAGTATTAGTTTCGGGAGTACAATATAGGGATTCAACACTTCCATACAACACCCAGCGCTCGTCACAAGTGCACTCTTCAATCCCCATCACCTATTTCACCCATCCCCCCACCCACCTCCCCTCTGGTAACCATCAGTTTGTTCTCCATAGTTAAGAGTCTGTTTCTTGATTTATCTCTCTCGCTCTTTTTCCCCCTTTGCTCATTTGTTTTATTTCTTTTTTTTTTTTAAGGATTTTTTTTTCTATGTCAGAGAGAGAGAGAGAGAGAGAGAGAGAGCACACAAGCAGGCAGAGAGGCAGAGGCAGAGAGAGAAGCAGGCTCCCTGCCGAACAAGGAACCCAATGCGGGACTCGATCCCAGGACCCTAGGATCATGACCTGAGCCAAAGGCAATGGCTTAACCAACTGAGCCACTCAGGCGTCCCTCATTTGTTTTATTTCTTAAATTCCACATACAAGTGAAATCATATGGTATTTGTCTTTCTCTGACTGACTTATTTCACTCAGCATAAAACGGTCTGGTTCCAAACATGTTGCTGCAAATGGCAAGACTTCATTCTTTTTGATGGCTGAGTAATATTCCACCCTGTGTGTGTGTGGAATATATATACATACACCTCACTTCTTCTTTATCCATTCATCTGTAGAAGGACACTTGGGCTATTTCCATAATTTGGCTATTGTAGATAATGCTGCTATAAACATCAGGGTGGGTGTATCCCTTTAAATTAGTACTTTTGTATCCTTTGGATAAATACCTAGTAGCACAATTGCTGGAGAGTAAGGTAGTTCTGTTTTTAACTTTTTGAGGAAACTCCAAACTGTTTTCAGTGTGGCTGCACCAGTTTGCATTCCCATCAACAGTGCAGGAGCATTCCCCATTCTCCACAGCCTTGCCAACACCTATCATTTCTTATTGTTTGATTTTAACCATTCTAATAGGTGTGAGGTCATAGCTCATTGTAATTTTGATTTGCATTTCTCTGATGATGAGCAATGTTGAGCAACTCTTCATGTATTTCTATGTCTTCTTTGGAAAAATGTCTATTCACATCTTCCCATTTTTAATTGGATTATTCATTTTGGGTGGTGTTGAGTTTTATAAGTTCTTTATAGGTTTTGGATACTCACCCTTTATCAGATAGGTCATTTGCAATATCTTCTCCCATTCCATAGGTTGCCTTTAGTTTTGTTTCCTTTGCTGTGAATGTTTCCTTTGCTTTTTATTTGTAGTCCCAACAGTTTATTTTTGCTTTGGTTTTCCTTGCCTCAGGAGACATATCTAGGAAGAAATTGCTGCAGTCAATGTCAAAAAAATTACTGCCTATGTTCTCTTGTAGGGTTTTTATGGTTTCAGCTCTCACATTTAGGTCTTTAATCCATTTTGAATTTATTTTTGTGTATGGGTAAGAAAGTGGAGCAGTTCCATTCTTTGGTATTTTGATGTCCAGTTTTCCCAACATAATTTGTTGAAGAGGCTGTCTTTTTCCCATTGGATATTCCTTCTTGCTTTGTCGAAGATTAACTGACCGTGGAGTTGTGGGTTCATCTCTGTGCTTCCTATTCTGTTCCATGGAGCCATGTGTCTATTTTTCGCCAGTACCATACTGTTTTGATCACCAGAGCTTTTAATATAAATTGAAGTCTGGTATTGTGATGCCTCCAGTCCTGCTTTTCTTTTTCAAGGTTGCTTTGGCTATTTGGGGTCTTTTGTCATTCCTTAAAAATTTTAAGATTCTTTGCTTCAGTTTTGTGGAATATGCTATCAGTCTATATACTCATATCTAATAGAATTGCTCATGAATCCAAGTATCTGGCATGATCATCCATTGCAATAATCACACACACATGCACACACGCGATAGTGTGTTTATTTTGTGACTCTAACATTCTGAGAGAACTAGATGGGATAAGGATGGCATGCTAGGGGCCCTGAAAATTTGTGATTACATACCTATCAAAATTGGAAGAGAAGAGGGAAAGAAGACGGGAGGTTTCTTGGGATACATGTGAGTCAAAGGATAATTTACCCAAGCTGACAAAACAAATATTTAAAATATAAAAACACTAAAATGTACAAAGCTAAAAACTAAAAATATAATATGTTGGCCCAAAATAGAATAAAGAGGACGGGCCAGACACTTAAAGGCGAAGGGAAGAGCAAGTGTGAAGAGGCAAAGACGGAACAGTTTGTGGCAGCTTCCAAGAGCTGCACCAACACTGTGGGAGCAGCAGGTGCACAAGCGCAGGCAGGAGAGAGAAGCACAAGTCTGTCATCTAGCTTCACTGAGGCGGGGCACCTCGAGTCTGGGGGCAATGCGGAGCCATTAAAGGGTATGTAAGCAGACAAATTATACCATCTGTTTAGTACGGGCTGCAGACGGAGCGAGACAAGAGGCAAGGAATCCAGTTATGAAGTTACTACAGTAACTGAGACAAAAGTTAACTTACAGCATCCAAAACCAGGGTAGCAGCAATGCAGCTAGAGAAACATGGGTGGATCCAGGGAAAGGCACAGAATGGAGAAGATCTGCCACCTAATTAAACAGCAGGTAAGAGTGAAGGTAAGACAGTGCCAGGTGCGCAGCCTTGCCAGCTGGGCGGAAGCGGCGCCACCCTTGCAAATAGGGAACACAGGAGAAAGAGCAGTATATGGGAGGATGATTAAGTTTAGTTCTTAATGTATTTTATTTGAGGTGCCTGTGGGAAAGCCAAAGCCAAAGCCAAAGGCTTTTACCTTTGGCCAAAGATAAATTTCAGAAATTTATTTCTGAAATTTACTTATTTCAGAAATTTATTTCTGAAATTTACTTATTTCAGAAATAAAGACAGAATTCTAGAATTGAAACAGGTAGTACAGGGTGTTGACTAACAGTGCACGATCCAAGGCCAGACTGTTTGGCCAGTTTCTGACTCTGCGCTTACCTATAAAATAAAATTAATAATAGTTCTACCTCATAGGCTTCCTGGATGATTAAACCACTTTATACCAATTAAAATTCTTAAAGTACATGGCATGTAGTAAGAGCTCAATCCATATCTTCTTCATCAACACCATGATTATCATTTTAGCAGCAATACACATACACGCATGTGAACACTCACAAAAGTCTTGAAATCGGGAATGGATAAGAACTTGCAGAGGAGGAGGGGTGAGAGGTAAGAGGGAGTGGCTTAGGACCCAACATTAGGAGTGTCAACACTTTAAGGACTGGCAAGGGAAGAGAAACAAGCAAAGGAGACTGAGTAGAACATCGAGACAGTAATAAGAAAACTAAGCAAGTGTGATGTTAAGGAAGTCAACAGAAAAGAGTGGGGTTTTTTTTAATTTTTTTTTTTTTTTAGATTTTATTTATTTATTTGAGATAGAGACAGTGAGAGAGAGCATGAGAGGGGAGAAGGTCAGAGGGAGAAGCAGACTCCCCGTGGAGCCGGGAGCCCGACGTGGGACTCGATTCCAGGACTCCGGGATCACGACCTGAGCCAAAGGCAGTTGCTCAACCAACTGAGCCACCCAGGCGCCCAGAAAAGAGTGTTTTAAGGAGAAATTATGCAATGATGTTAGTTATTGCCAGGAAATCAACTAAAATAAGAATTCACTATATGTAGTCAGCCATCAGATTATATAAGCTTGACAAGGACAGTTTCATGGGAGTGATGAGACAAAAGCTAGACTGTGATAATTTCAAATTTTCTTTCTGGGGGTGCCTGGGTGGCTCAGTCAGTTAAGTGTCTGCCTTCAGCTCAGGGTCATGATCCCAGGGTCCTAGAATCGAGTCCCACACTGGGCTCAGCCTGCTTCTCCCTCTCACTCTGCCTGCCACTCTCCCTGCTTGTGCTCTCTCTCCCTCTGTCAAATAAATAAATAAAATCTTTTTTAAAAAAAATAACAAAAAATTCTCTTTTTTAGAACAATTAGGAGAAGGCTTGCCTCTGAAAGTTCAGAGTAGCAGACAGAATGGTAATAAAAGAGAAAAGGGTCCTAGTTACAGAAAGGACAGTTGTCACACATATTCTGCTGGTGTGGATAGTGCTTTTAGACATAAATTCTACTCATGACACCCTCTATGAATAAACATCTAAGCATGAGGACTCAGAAGCAAGAAATTCCTTTTCCGGGAGGGGTCACTAAGGCCATGGCTGGCACCCACTGTATTACACCTTGAGAAAGACCACTCTCCCCACAAAGTGCCTTTTGAGATGTAACATTTGTACCATGCTTTGGTACTGTTACATTTCTGAGCAGTCATCCTGGGTAGAGTTGGAGAGAGGTGCGCTGATGTGAGTCATTAACTAAGGCTTACCTTAGGAGGCAGCTTTGATGTGTACCATGAAAGACTAAGGAGCAATTCTGTTGTGGTGGGAGAGGGGAAGGGCCCTAACCAAAGGAAGCAGTGAGGCTAAGAGAAGGAGAACCCAAAAAAGGCCCATCTGAAAGGAACACAAAGACGGGTGGGAAGCAAGGCGTCTCCGGGGCCATGAAATCACAGTCTGGAATGTGGAATTAGATGCAAGGTATATGGGAAGTTGCCGGGGGGAACAAGGGTTGGAGAGAGAAGCTATCTGTTAATTCAGTCAAAAAGCAGATGTTGAACATATGCCACATGTTTACAGTAACTTACAGTTTGGGGGAAGAGGAATGTGAACATAGCACTAAAAATCACGAAATCCGTACAAAACCTAAGAGCATAGAGACAGGTGGGACTCATGGCCCCTGGAGAAAAAATGGAGGAGATTTCTCCAAGAAGGTGAGGCATTCCTAAAAAGAGGAGTTCTTGACATCACCAAGGAGGGACAGGTACTTTCATGCAGAAAGAACATGAGCAAAGCCATAGGTAGAAAATTAACAAAGACAACAGCAATTGCCAGCAGTTACTTCACACTTCCTGTGTGCCAGGTGCTCCCCCTATTCCATCTCATTTCCTCAAAACAGCCTTAGGAGATGGGCTCTGGCATCCTCATTAAGCAGGTAGGAAACTGAAGTTACAAGACGTTGAGTAATTTTCCCACTTCTCAGTCCCAGTAGGGTAGAACATGAATTCAGTCCCAGCATCCCCAGTCTTATACCCACACTCCACTGGCCAGGTCCCCTTTGAGGACAAGGCGTTTCCCAGAGGCCAGACCCCAATTTTGAGGAAAACAGCTCAGGTCACAAGCTGATGCCCAGGATTAGACTGTCTTTTCTTTAGGGCCACCCTCTTCATTGTTCTTGAAACTCTTACCTGTAGGGAAATGTTTAGCAGAAAAATACCAGCCATTTTTATCTCAACTCTAGTAAATAAAATATCTGTAAAACCTCCCATACTGCCCTTTCGTTCCACAACATCTCCTAGATACACAGAAGAAGAGGGAATTATGGAATATGAGGATGGATGGGGTACAAAGTACCCCTTTCCATCTACAAACACTTATTAGTTGACTAGTCCTTTTTTACCTTCTAAAATCTTTTTTTTTTTAATTTACTTATTTTAGAGTAAGAGCATATGTGGGAGGGGCAGGGAGAAGGAGAGAGAATCTCAGATAGGTTCCATACTGTGTGTGGAACCTGACACAGGGCTCAGCTTGACGACCCTGAAATCACAATGTGAGCCAAAACCAAAAGTGAGACACTTAACTGACTGTGCCTCCGAGGCACCCGGCCCTCTGAAATCTTAAAGCAACACAGGGAACTTGAGTAGGGGCAAGTCTGAATGAGAGAGGAGGCAGAGATGGTGCCAGCAAAAGGAAGGCAGAACCACAAAGTTTGGGGAAAAGAGCAGGCCATTATAGCAACAGATATCTTCCTATCATTGGAAGTTCGGTGAACTAAAAGGATGCTAAGGAAATGTATTAAATAAACTAATAGTTGTCAATTTCATTTTCTGCACCAACACTTTTAAGACTATGGGCACAGAGCTGTGAGAATTAAATTATTCATAAATATTGATGAGCACTTACCCTACATCTGGCATGGTGGTTTAAATGCATTATTTCATTCAATCCTCAAAACAACCCTTATGAGGTAGGTACTATTATTATTCCCCAATCTACAGATGAAGATTCTGAGGGATAGAAAAGTGAAATGACCTGCCCAAGGTCACAGACAGTGTCAGAGCCAGGATTCAGTGTCAGGTACTCAGGCTCTAGAGCTTACACTTTTAATCATGAGACAAGCCTCTAAGCTCTCTTATCTCTTGTGAAATTATTTTAATATTTTAGTGGCTTCAGGAATGTTTCCTAGGCTATGGCTGGGTTCCTATGAAGTATTCCTGCCCATAAGCACTCCTTATCAGGGGGCACCATTCAATTCACGAGAGAGACAGAGAGACGGGGAGAGAGAGAGAGAAGGGTCATCTCCTAAAAAGCCTGGGATGAAAATCAAATGTGTCTTCCCAAAAATATTTTTAAAAAGGCATTATGTTCATATGAGATTACTTAAATAATGCTAGCAGATTTTCAGGAATAACCTTTTTTTTCTTTCCAGGATATGGGCTCATGTGCCTGGGGAGGAAATGGGGAGGTTAGGTGCCCATGATTTTTTTTAAGGTTTTATTTATTTGTTTGTTTGTTTGTTTGAGAGAGAGAAAGAGAACACAAGCAGGGAAAAAGGGAGAGGGAGAGAATCTCAAGGAGACTCCCTGCTGAGCACGGAGCCCAACGCCCAGCTCGAGCCCAGGAAATCAAGTCAGACAGACACTCAGTCAACCGACTGAGCCACCCAGGTGCCCTGGTTATTTTTTTATTATTAAATAAAACATCTTTACTTTTTGTCTTCAGTATTGAATAGGAAGTGATAGATATATGAATTAGTAACTTTTTATTTGGACCACAGCTTAGGACAGTCTGTACTTTTGAAATTAAAAATAATAACAATCATAAAAATAAACAAGGAGGGCGCCTGGGTGGCTCAGTGGGTTAAAGCCTCAGCCTTCAGCTCAGGTCATGGTCTCGGGGTCCTGGGATCGAGCCCCGCATCGGGCTCTCTGCTCGGCAGGGAGCCTGCTTCCCCCTCTCTCTCTGTCTGCCTCTCTGCCTACTTGTCATCTCTCTCTTCTCTGTTAAATAAATAAATAAAATCTTTAAAAAAATAAAATAAAAAATAAACAAGGAGATGAATCATTCTTTGATGACCAAGTTAAGGATTAGCAGTGAGGAAGACCCTTGTTTTCTTTACTGTAGTAAATTTCTCATTGTCAAACTAAGATGTTTCTTATTTTATTAGTATTTGACCTATTTGAAAGAAGTGTAAATTATCTGAGAGTTTCTTTTGTTAAATTCACAGCCCCACCTTGACATCTATTCAAATACGTAATAACTATTTATCATAAAATCTGCAGTATTAACACTGATGAGTACTAATATTTCATGCATCCCATCTGGGATTGCACCATCTGAATGACTATTATCTTTTCTTCGACGTTTTATGTGAGCAGTGCCTGTAAGTGGACCACTGAATATTAACTTTCTCTCTCTCTCTCTTTGTCTCACACACACACACACACACACACACACACACACACACACACACACAGAAGCAGCTTTAATCTCAGCCTGCCCTCCCTGACCTGGCAACCAGATGCTCCCAGGTAAGGTTATTTGTCTTTAGCATGAGACCAGTCCAGATTCAATAGAGTATACTGGCCTTCCTTTGGTCCATCTCACTCATGCCCAAACGAGAGTCTGCGGTGCTGAGCAAAAGTCATATATCTAGAAACCTGTAGTTAACAAAGGTCCCTATTTGGCTGAATAAAGCTTTCTAGTGTGCTTTTAGAATGCTTACTTTCTCATTAGTTTATAGATAAACTACAAAACAATAAACGATTACAAAATAATAAAACCATAAAACCATAATCAGCATATAAAGTGAAAGGATCAAATTAAACAAAAATCTGTACCAAACGTGAGTCACTAGTTCATATGAAGCTACTTAAATAATGTTAGCAGATTTTCAGGAACAAACAATGTTCTTCTCCAAATAAAAACTTGCAGATCATCTGGGCAAAATGCCAAGCCATAAAAAAAATTATTTTTTTCTTTCTAACTTAATGTCTTTGCCATGAAGAAACATACATTTTTCAGAAGTTTTCTTCTTAACCCTATTTAAGATTATGTCTCATATCATTCTTAAAGATAATATGAAGTAGATCAGAATTATATTAACTAAAGGGTATTAAACTGGTGATAATGTAAATGATTATTGTATAAATTATTATCAAGGATTTTTTTCTAGTCAGATGTCTAAGGAAGAGCTCTGTTCAGCAGAAATATGAACCACCAATGCAAGCCACATGTGTAACTTTACATTTTCCAGCAGCCATATTTAAAAAGTAAAAAGAAACAGGTGGAGTTAATTTTAATAACATATTTTATAATAATATAATCCAGTTAACCCACTATATAAAAAAATTATCATTTCCATATATAATCTATTTAAACTAGTTATTAATTATCATTTCCATATATAATCTATATAAACTAGTTATTAAGGCTTGTTAGTTATTAAGGAGCTATTTTATATTTTTTCACACTTTGCCTTAAAAATCCAGTGTATTTGACACTGTGCATCTCAATTCAAACAAGCCATGTTTCAAGTGCTCAGCAGTCACGTGTGGTCAGTGGCTACCTTGGTTCTGGGAAGGTTCAATTTCATATGTAAACTGCACTACTATATTAGGTGGCAGGAAAAAATGATGGAAAAAATATGACTCCTGCCCTCAGAGAGGGAAAAATGCAGGAATTCTTTCAGGCTGAGGAATTTGCTAAAGGGGTACAGGGCTACTAGGCTAAATGTGCCTTTCTGCAATTTACAGACTCTCTCCTTCCCCAAGACACTTGACTTCCATTTGTCAGAAAATGGACAAAATATGCCAATTTTATTAAAACAAAGTACTACCATCAGTCAGGAGATTGTTTTAATAAATATATAAACCTGTGTTGCCTACAAAGTAAATAAACCACCCTCCCTTAGATGTGGCACCCTGGAGCAGGGCACAACCTGTACAATTGTAGCAGGAGCACTGCTGTTTCTCTTGGCCCAATTCTAGCCATGGTGCCTTCTCCTCTCCCCATCCTCTCCCTGCCCACACTCCAACCAACATCAGAAGAGCAGGACTCTCCAACACTGCTTCAGAAAGTCCACTGCCCTCTTACTTTGATTATAGTACAAGTTATGGAAAAGGGGACCTGGCCTCCTTTATCTGTATCCCCCAATCAACCCCCAACACGCTATTCCTCCTTCAGGAAAGGCCAATGGATGACCTATACTTAAAGAACTGCCTTGACTTCCCATATCCTCTTCCAGATTCTAAAAGCTAAGCAAAACCAGGACATTCCCCCTTAACGCAACCTGTTTTCTGAGAAAGCTCAGATGGCAATCCTTAATTCTGCATCATGCATTTAAAGCAGTGCTTCATTTTCTCAAGCATGTTCACATGATAAGCAATATTTGCACCATGGATATGAAAGTCAATATTCTCAGTTAAGTTAGTTTCAGGCATTAGTGGAGGGGCGTCTTCCTGGAGCTGCTGAATGGTTTCTTTGGGTGGGGCCCTGGCAGACAGGCTATTCAGTTGTACTTTCTTCCTTCACATTTTTCTATGCCTTTGCCACCTAACACTAGACTCTCCGCTAAAGCTGATTCTGAGCGCGCTTTTTTCCTTGCTACTCAATTTGTGGGTATAATGATTGTACTTACCACACATTAGAAGCATTTACATTCAGTTTATATTTATTTCCAGAAATAAACATATGATATGGCCCAAGACTGAATGTTAGCATGATAAAGTATACTTATCATCTAGAAAACTTCACTGTGGTTCCACTGACTGGTAATAATAGCCTTGTTACTACGTAATTGAGTCATTTTCACTCAAAGCTGAGGGACCAGCATTTTGAGTGACATTTTGAGTTTCTAAGTCAACACTTTGTTGTATTTTGTTAAATATAAGGATAAGTGGAATGGACTTATCCACTGGGCATAGAAGCCACAAAGCCCTAGGGCCCACGAAATTTGTAGAGGCCAATGAAAATGTTTTAATTTTTTCTAAATTCAAAAGGGAAAAATAAATAGAATCCAACCTGGATTATATCTGTATTTATACCAGTGCAATTATAAGATATAATTTGTAAGTTTTTATGGAGAAAAGGGCTTATGAAAGCAAAACTATCTAGGACTAATGAGAGTACTGACACAGCCCTACTCTGGCTGATAACACAACTCTTGTGAACAATCTCGTGGAAACTCTGTTCTTCATAGGCAAAGAGTATATTTCCTTCAAAATTTATTTCCAACTATTGTTTAAAAAGAAAACGAAAAACAAAAAAACTTCTCTAGCAAAATGATAAGCTGGAGTTTTCCAAAGAATCTAAAGAGTTTAGAAAAAGAAAGCCTAGAATGTCAGAGTCTGGACCCTCTAACCTGTTTTGAAGTCTGCAAAAAACATTCCCTTCCAGCTAGTACAGTTCAAGGTCAAAGGAGATTTTGAACGTGCTAATTTAAATGTTAGATAATGCTTGAGCAGAAGAAGACTCATTCTTATTCACACATTTTGAGAGTGACTCATGAGTGAGTGGGATAACATGTCAGACTGTATCCCAGACCTTAATCACTTACCAAAAGTTAAGCATTTACTTACAT
The DNA here is from genome assembly GCA_028533885.1 of Nasua narica. Classification (NCBI taxonomy): domain Eukaryota; kingdom Metazoa; phylum Chordata; class Mammalia; order Carnivora; family Procyonidae; genus Nasua; species Nasua narica. The sequence continues at coordinate 53,807,910 of CM052802.1, forward strand.
CAAACCAAATTTACTAAATATAACTTCATAATAAAAGTGAAATTAAACTTAGAACAAAATCAGTAAGTCAGCTAGGTATTAGCATGATGGTCTCTATAAGCTTAAGATCGCTCTTGATGGGGAATGTGTGAGTGGCTGACAAAGAAATGTGTGGCAAGAGGCCAGCAAGCATATGAGGCAAGAACTCTAGCAAAGGACGCAAATCCCTTAAATTAAAGGTAAAACAAATTTGAGCAGCAGGCCTTGGATTCCAGCCAGTGCTCCTTACCTTAGCAAGGCCTGAGCAGTCCAGACGCAGAGACTGAAAGGTGCTGGTACAAAAGAAGCTGCCAGAAAGTGAGCTGAAGTAGGACCCAGGGGCTCAAAAACCCTGGGTTCATCAATAAACATCGAGGTAGCTGGGGAGAGCTGTCAAAAAGCTGCAGGTGATGCTTCATAAGAGATGAAAGCCTTGGCAGGCCTGCAGCAGCCAGACCTAAGGTAGCATTTTGGAGCAAAAGCACGGGCAGCTGGTGATTTGAAGGGCGGAGCTGTGGAGCAGCTGGGCTCCACAAGCAGTGCCTTTCGCAACCAGGTTCCCTCACGCCATTCATCACCACCGGGGGCTTCATCTCCTAGAGTAATAATGTCAACCACCGATGCCCCAAATCCAGGCAGAACTGGTGCCCACCAGACTATAAGTGGTTTTCACTTAGGCTAAAAAAAACTCAGACATTAACACACTGAGACTTGTGCAAAATCACATAGTTAACTAAAGCGCCTGGGTGGCTCAGTTGGTTAAGTGTCTGACTCTTGATTTCAGCTCAGGTTATAAATGCAGGGTCCTGGAGATGGCTCAGGTCATGATCTCAGAGTCATGTGTTCGAGCCCTGCATCAGGCTCCACGCTCAGTGTGGATTCTGCTTATCCCTCTCTCTTTATTCCTCCACCTACTCTCTCTCTCAAATAAATAAATAAAATATTAAAAAAGAAAGGTTGACACACTGCGATACCACCTTACACTGGTTAGAATGGCCAAAATTAACAAGACAGTTAACAAAAAATGCTGGAGAGGATGTGGAGAAAGGGGAACCCTCCTCCACTGTTGGTGGGAATGCAAGTTGGTGCAGCCACTTTGGAAAACAGTATGGAGATTCCTCAGGAAATTAAATATACAGCTACCCTATGACCCTGCAATTGCACTACTCGGTGTTTACCCCAAAGAAGCAGATGCAGTACAAAGAAGGGCCACACGTACCCCAATGTTCATAGCCACAATGGCCACAGCTGCCAAACTGTGGAAAGAACCAAAATACCCTTCAACAGATGAGTGGATAAAGAAGATGTGGTATATCTATACAATGGAATATTACGCCTCCATCAGAAAGGATGAATATCCAACTTTTGTATCAACATGGACAGGACTAGAAGAGATTATGCAGAGTGAAATAAGTCAAGCAGAGAGAGTCAATTATCTTATGGTCTCACTTATTTGTGGAGTATAAAGAAAATCATGGAGAGCATTGTGAGAAGGAAGGGAAGGATGAATGAAGGTAAATTGGAGGGGGTGATGAACCATGAGAGACTGTGTACTCTGAGCAACAAACTGAGGGTTTTGGAGGGGAGGGGGTGGGAGGGGGTGGGAGGGGTGGGCAAGCCTGGTGGTGGGTATTGAGAAGGGCACGTATTGCATGGAGCACTGGGTGTGGTGCATGAACAATCAATCTTGTAACACTGAAAAATTAAAATAAACATATTTGGGGAAAAAAAAAAATAAATAAATAAATAAATAATATAAAATACCAAAAAGAAAGAAAGAAAGAAAGAAAGAAAGAAAGAAAGAAAGAAAGAAAGGTTGAGACTTTTGCAAAATCACATAGTTTCCTAAGGCTATATATTCTGAACTGTGACAGAGATGATATTTTATAATCGTTGTCATTTGTAGAGATAATTAAGGATTATGCAACCAAAACATGTGGGAGAAAGATACTTGTTAGGCAATTAACAAAAATATTATGTTATTTTCCTGGATTTTGTGTTTAGGGTATTTTCACCTTTTTAAAATTTGTAAAGTGTCATGTCTTTTCTCATTCTAAAGAAACATCTGCACTGAAATGTGTATTTGTACCTCTGTTTTTATGTAAAGAGCACCCCTCCCACTGAATAAGCCAAAGCACCCACAAATCTGCATCTATTTCTGACCATCTGCATACCCACCACCAGACGTGAGATCCAATTCCTTCATCATTCCAATGAAGAGAACCTTCTCTCTGGTTAGTTGGGAAAAGAATCCAAATGAAGGATGTTGTGAATATGTGAAGTAAAAAGTGAAAATGCCTTTGTATCAATCCAGGGTGAACATCAAGTTCTGTATTAATCAAGTAGGCTGCATTGGTTACGGTGTTGAGTTACTACTTACCCAAAGGAGACAGGTGAGAGGTAGAAATGAAGTGGTGGGTATGTTCAAAGCACAATCCCAGCCAATCTGGCCAGATTTGTTCATCATCATCACCAACTCATGGTACCATCTTCCTCAGGCTAACCTCTCTTAGTCCCTTCTCTCCAGCTTCTCCTTGTCTCTTAGAGATATATAGGAAGCTGAGAAATGAGAGTAACACCTGGAAGGTTTCATTCTAGCTGTGAGAGATGACCAAACCTGGTTTCCCTTGCTTATCAGGTCATTGTAGCTGCTGTCTAGACAATCAGTAAAGCCAGGTCATGGGAGTAAGCCCTTTTCTACTGGTTCTCTTTACCGTTTGAAGTATTTTGAGCTAAAAACTGTACCGTGTTTTGTTAAAGTGATTAAACAAGGAGGCCAGTCGACTGAGGTGGTCCTAATGCATTGGTAGCTTCTGTAATAACATCAAACCCTAAGCTGAAGTCAATGCACTTGAATCCATGAAATATAACATGAAAATAAAATCTATGAAAATAATGAAAATAACACTTAAGAACAACCAATCAGAAACAGCCAACGAGGCTTTCCCAAATAAAACCATAAGCTACAGCCAATCAAATAATTTTCTTGACTTGCTTCTGCATCTTCCCTAGAAAAACCTTTCCCCTTGCCCCTGTCAGTGGAGTACTTCCAACCACTTTCAGTTTGTTACTCGATTCCAATCAATGTCTACTCAAATAAACTCTTGAAAAAAAATTTAATGTGCCTCAGTTTACACCTTTTAACAGTTTCTAAAGCCACTCACTGTCAATTAAAGTTTAAAAAGTGGAGGGACACCTGGGTGGCTCAGTCAGTTAAGTGTCCAACACTTGATTTTGGCTCAGGGCATGATCTCAGGGTCTGAAATCAAGCCCTGGGTTGGGCTCCGTCCTGGGTGTGGAGTCTGCCTAAGGTTCTCTCTCTCCCTCTCCCTCTCTCCACCCCACCCTCATTGTCTTGCACTCTTTCTCTCGCTCTCTCTCTCTCTCTCTCAATGTCTCTTCAAAAAAGAAAAAAAAAAAAAGTGGAGCCTTAACCTCAGCCCTGCCTTGGTTCACAGCTCCTACTCCTACAACTCATGTCACTCTGTCCCCTTCCTCAGGTTCTACACCCTCATAAGGAAGCTCTACTGCATTTGATGAGGATGATGATGACTAGTTTAATAGAACACTTACTAGAACACATTATGCTCAACACTTTTTCGTATGATCACATTAATCATCACAACCATACTTTGTGATAGGTACTATTATTATCGTTTTACCAGTGGAGGAACTGAGACTTGGAGAAATTACTTAACCAAAGTTACAGATTTCAAGTGGCAGAATTCAGTACACATTTATAAACCATAAACCCTTATATATTAGAATAATTCCAGGAGGTGGAAATTTTGTTGATCTTGTTCTTTGCTATAGACATCATAAAGTTTGTTGAATAAATAAGTGACATAAAATAGAGCATGCCTGGAGATAATTAAAATAAAGATTCCCCAGCGTGCCTGGGGGGGCTCAGTCAATTAAGCATCTGACTCTTGATTTCAGTTCAGGTCATGATCTCAGGGTCCTGGAACTGAGCCCTGCAGCAGCCTCCTTGCTTAGCAGGGAGTCTACTGGAAGATTCTCTCTCCCTCCCCCTCTGCCCCTACCCCATTCGCACTCTTTCTCTCTCTCTCTCTAAAATAAATAAAAAATCTTTTTAAAAAAATAAAATTAAAAATAGAGATTCCCCAATTTAATAGAATGGAGGGAGATAGATGAATTAGATGAAAAATAAAGAACCCCGATGAGTTGGGCCATAATTTGGAAAGCAATTCTATACAACTTGGACCCATAGGAGAGTGTGGGGAGGGGCAGGGGTATAGTAGGTAAATGTAAGTGTTATATTTTGTGCCTTATGGCTATTAAAACATCCTTATTGATTTAGCTAGTTATGAGCTGCAGAACTTTTTCCCATATAATTTTTTTCTGATATTTAACCTGAAAGGAGTAACAAGACAAACAGCCATAAAGCTGGACCATGAGATTTACTTAATCCCATCAACAGGATTATATTCATTGAAAAATAATCAAGGATTATTATTTTAGAATTCATTTTTTAAAATAATTGAAATAGTGTGAAATACCACTCAATGTAAGTAAATTCATCATCTGTTCTTTTGATTTATTCTCTACATCATGCTCTTCTTTGCCATGTACATTTTCTTATCACTTTTCAGACTTCTTAACACTCTCTCTTTTTCTTAAAAAAAAAAAAACCTAATTTCCTTTATATCCAGTCCTCCTTTTGCTTGTCCTAGTCATCATGAATAAATTGTGTATGTATGAAGATGTCAGTGTACATAGATGAATGATGTGAATCAGAATACATTAAACTGACACTGTCAGTCTTCTCTTAACACCAACCTCACAAGCATAAATTTCCCCCTTTTATTTTTTTAAGAAAATCTTTCCACAAAAAGATGTCTTCAACTATTTAGGACCAGATTTCTGGAGTTATATTTCACATAAGTGTCAAAACTTGCAATTTAATAAATGAGAAAGAGTTTTACACCTAAAAGTTTCAAGGGGAAAGTATTTTCATGTAATACCTGGCTGGATGGATTTACCCTCAGGGTCCCACATGAGGACAGACAAAGGCAATACAGATAGTTTTCTGCAAAGGAGTATTTATTAAGTTAATCTTTTTAAAAATTTTATTATTATTTCTTTTGAGAGAGAGAGAGAGAGAGAGAGAGAACTCAAGCATGTGAAGGTGGCGAGGAGGGGCTGAGGGAGATGGAGAGAAAGTCTTGAGCAGGCTCCAGGCTAGCTCTAAGCCCAGTGCAAAGGTTCTGTCTCATCACCCTGAGCTCATGACCTGAGCCAAAATCAAGAGTCAGACGCTTAACCAAATGAGCCAACCAGGTGCCCTGAAGTTAATCTTATTTAAGTACTAGTTTTCCCTTTTTTTCTTAATTTGTATTTAAATTCCAGTTGGTTAATGTATAATGTAATATTACGTTCAAGTGTACATTTTAGTGATTCAACACTTAGGTACAACACCCGGTACTCAGCACCACAAGTGCACTCCTTCATCCCCATCACCTATTTTATTGATACCCCCACCCACCTTCCCTCTGGTAACCATCAATTCATCCTCTCTAGTTAAGAATCTGTTTCTTGGTTTGCCTCTCTTTTCTTCTCCCTATGATCATTTGTTTTGTTTCTTAAATTCCACATATGAGTGAAATGCACCCTGATGTTTATAGCAGCATTATCTACAATAGCCAAAGTATGGAAAGAGTCCAAATGTCCCTCAACTGATGAACAGAGAAAGAAGTTGTGGTATATATAGATACAAGGAAATACTACTTGGCCCTAAAAAAGAATGAAATTTTGCCATTTGCAATGATGTGGATGGAGCTTGAATTTTAATGCTAAGTAAACTAAGTTAGTCAGAGAAAGCACTGGTTTTCATGATAAAATTAGAGGGCATTGTCCTGGATGAAAATGGCCCTTAGATATGATGAAAACTTACTTAATTGAAAGATTCTCTGTGTAAAAGATTTTTTTAAAAAATAACCTTCTGAGTACATATTAGCAATATTTAAAATATGAACATAATTTAATAATGCTTAAAACTTTTCAACAGCTAATATTTCTTAACCATCACTAAATTAATATTTCATTTCTCCATACTTAACCAGTGAGCAGTGTCTATTAAGGATTAGATAAGAAAATGGTATAAGGATAAGAAATAAGGACAAGAAAGATAAGAATATGGTACTTGCTGAGCCTGGTGAAGCACCAAATATTGTTGGCCAGTAACTTCATGGTTGGCTTTTCTCATGTTCACATATCTAGAGGAAAAGCAGGCCACTGCCTGTCACAGCTAACAAAATGAGATAAAGGACAAGAACGTTATTTTCCTTGACATGGGTTTATTATTCAATTGATGTTCTCAAATTTGAAATTAGGTGAATTGGTAGTGCAAGAAATTTCTTATAAACATGATATAAGGATTTGTAAAATTTTAATTGAATAGAATTTTTACAGATTCAGCAATTTGAATTCCAACATTTACAGGAGATGCTACACAATGGCTTTAATGACATCAGGAGAAAAACACTAACTGCCAAGGTAACAGGGTTCTTCACTTTGTCAGGTTTTTAATGACATGAGCAAAGATTTTAGATTAAAGGTTAAGGTTTACATTCAGGGTTCTTTCCACACATAGTGTTCTTTTACAGATAACTTTTTTCCCCACTCTCTGACATTCATTTCTTCCTCAGAGAACTTGAGAATTGGGATAAATAAAGGAAGAGGTATAGAGAGATGGAAAGGTGAGAGTGAAGAGATTTGGGCTGAGATTTTAATAGTCCAAGAGCTGTTGATCACAGGTGAGCCTTCCAACTTTGCAATTCTTTTTATTAATGTTAAAAAAAAACATAGCCATATTAATTATAGTCCCAAATCTTAGACGTGAGGTCATTAGTCTTAGAAACACACTTATTAGCATGACTGTTGGCTAAAACTTGGGGAGTCATATTCCTATAAATTATATTTGGAGAAGAGATAATTAATTACATAAATGATTTGGGAGATAATAGATATTGCTATACATAATTCACTGGAAAATGTTTACCTACATCTTAAATTTAAGTAATTTCTAAAAACTGCATATATGTTTGCTAAACCTATTATTTTGAATATATAATCCATATTTTCTTTATTGAACTTGTGGAAATGCTTAAAAACAATTGTCACAGAAGTTCATTTTCACCTATTAAACACTAGATTTTTGTGTATCTCCCAGAATCTTTCTTAAGCACTAGTTTTTCATGATCTAAATAACAGAATGAAAACTGAAATAAATTAGTCATCTTGGCTTTTTCAAATAGCCAAATTTGTTGCTTTTAAAACATGAGGTGCCTGACTGTGAATATGTTTCTCTGTGTGAGATTATTCAGTGAGTTCAGTCCGTCAGTCATATATAACTGTTTTGCTTGAAAATGGCTCTTTTGCAAAATTTTTGCATATATTTTGACATGAAATTTCAGCATAACAGAAACACGATCAAAGTTAACATTTATATTAGCCGATTTTTAATGTTTGAAATAACAGGATAGAAATATAGAATGCAGAGGCAAAGTAGGAAAATTAAGCATAAGATAAGTATTAAGAAAGAAGATTCAGATTATTGCCTTGAAACCATATGGTTAGATATGGGACTGCATTTTAAAAGCTATTTTTACTGTTAATATAACCTGCAGAGTCATACATAAAACCCTCCCATCAATCTAACTTTTCCAGTTATCACTCCTTTGCTTTTCTCTATATTTTTCACTATTATATCTATCTCTAATTACGTACATTTGTTTTGCCTGTATTTTTAAAGTCTGTGTAAATAGAATCATGCTATATGAATTGTTGCTTTTGTCTAGCCTTAAGTCATTAGATTCATCCATGCTATTGTGGGTACTGGTAATTTGTTCCCTCCAGTATTGTAAGCATTTCATTGTGTGAGTATATCACAATTGATTTATCCATCCCATTGTTAATGGGCATTTTAATTATTTTCCATTTAGGACATTTAAAACCAGCCTGGTGGTGGGTATTGAGGAGGGCATGTATTGCATGGAGCACTGGATGTGGTGCATGAACAATTAATCTTGTAATACTGAAAAAATAAAGTAAATGTATTTGGGGAAAAAAATTAAAAAATAAAACCAGTATTTCTATGAACACACAGGAGCATCATCCTGGTACATATTACTGTATCTCTAGGTATATCCCATCTTGAGGGAAGTTTCTCGGTCATGGAAAAATATGTATATATTCAACTATAATAAATAATGCCTCCTTGTTTTCCACACCAGTATATCAATTTATACTCCTACCAGTGGGGGTTGTTTCTGTGGCTCTCTATCCTCACCAGCACTTGGAACTCTCAGACTTGAAAATTTTTACCAATCTGATAGGTATGTGCAGATATCCCATTGTGGTTTCAATTTGCCTTTTCTTTATCACCAGTGATACTGAATACCTTACAAAATGTTTATTGACCGTTGGATACCTGTTTTGTAATTGCCTATTGAAGTCAATGGCCATTTTTCTTATTGGTTTATAGACTTATTTTATATATTCAGAACAAGAGCCTTATTTTATATATTCAGAACAAGAGCATGTCTTAGAAACATCCTGTGAGGCTTGCGTTTTGGCTATCTTAATAATATCTTTTTTCCCAATTTCCATGTTACCTTTTCTGTGAGCATAGTTTACCAATAGGCCACTGACTGAAATATTCCATCTAGAAAATGAAATAGTCACTCTGCCCCTAGAGAGTGACTGTAGTAAACTATGTAAACTGTAGTAAACTATGTAAACTATGCCCCTACATAGTTTACCAATAGGCCACTGACTGAAATATTCCACCTAGAAAATGAAATAGTCACTCTACATTTTTTATTATTGAGTTACCAATCCTCTTAACAAATTTTTAAGGGAATAGTAGTGTTGAATATTGAATAAGCACAATGTTATACAGCAGATGTCTAGAACTTTTCATCTTACACAACTAAAACTTTATACCCATTAAATAGCAACTCCCCATTTCCCCTTTCTACCTTGGCCACTATTCTATTTCTAAGTGTTCAGCTTTTTTTAGGTTCCATATATAAATGAGAACATACAGTATTTGTCTTTCTCTGTCTGACTTATTTTACTTAGCATAATACTCTCAAGTTCCATCCACGTTGTCACAAAGGGCAAGATTTCCTTCTTTTTCATGGCTGAATAATATTCCTCTGTGTGTGTGTGTGTGTGTGTGTGTGTGTGTGTGTGTGTGTGTGAGAGAGAGAGAGAGAGAGAGAGAGAGAGATTTTCTTTATTCATTTATCCATTAGGTTGTTTCCATATCTTGGCAATTGCAAATAATCATACCATGAACATGGGAATACAAATATCTCTTTGATATACTGATTTCCTTTCCTTCAGATATATACCCAGGATTATGATTGCTGGATCTTATGGTAATTCTTTTTCTAATTTATTGAGGAAACTCCATATTGTTTCCCATAGCGGCTATATTAATTTACATTTCTTACAAGCAAAAAAATTCCCTTTCCTCCACATCCTCGCCAACACTTGTTATTTCTTGTCTTTTTTATTTTAGCCATTTTAACAAGTGTGAGGTGATCTCATTGCAATTTTAATTTGCATTTCCCTGATGATTAGTGATGTTGAGCATCTTTTCATGTGTTTATTGGCCATGCGTGTGTCTTCTTTGGAAAGATGCCTACTCAAATCCTTTGTCCATTTTTTAATTGTAATATTTGTATTTTACTACTGGGTTGCATGAGTTCCTTGGATATTTTTGATAAAAACTGCTTATCAGATGAATATTTGCATATATTTTCTGCCACTCCATACGTTGCCTTTTCATTTTGCTAATTGTTTCTTCTGCTGCTCAGAAGCTTATTAGTTTGATGTAGTCTCATTTACTTATTTTTGCTCTTGTTCCTTGCACTTCTGGTATCATTTCCAAAAAACTGTTGTCAAGACCAGTGTTCAGGAGCTTTTTCCCTGCATTTTCTTCTTGTAGTTTTACAAGTTAGGGTCTTACTTTTAAGTCTAATCCATTTCAAGCAGTATATAAGTAATACTTATGTATTCGACTGCTTGCTGGCCATTAACCTCAAAAAATATTTTGAGAGTTACCTGGGGCCTTGGGATAACTGCTTTCCCCCTCAAGAATGATTTGCATTTGCATCTGGCCTGTACCTAGGGGCTTCATACTTCTGGACCATATCAGGCTAAGTTCAAGTCCTGAGAGTCCCTGGTCTAATTAGGCTTTGCCTACTTAGAGTAGAAACCTGAGAAAGTATTCTTCTGGACCCTCCTAATGAAGGGTCTCTGGAAGCCACAACCCCAGAGACCCATTTTCTTCTCCATTCCAAAGATGACAGGATAGCCATCTGTGCAGTTCCCAATGGTAGCAGAGGTAGGAGAGAAAAATCTAAATCCAGTTCATCCATACCTGAGGATGTAATATCTGGGGCTCCAGCTCACTAGAAGCATTCTCCTGCAAAATCTTCCACCTTAGTAAGCTGTGGGCCTTGACTTCTCTCTCGACACGATTACAGACATGGAACCAGAGCTCAAATGGCTGTGGCAACAATAAGTGCCTTCTGGATAAAGATAGCCTTGGTGCCTTCATATTCTGCTTACCTCCCAGTTACAGGATCTTATCCAAACATTGGTCAGGGAGGGCCAGTAACTTCTCAGATCTTGAATATTTTTAACTGCTGTATATACAAACATACACATATTCTTACATATACATATAAACTTTTGTCCAGCATATTTTATTGTTTTCAGTGGGAGGGTTAATCTGAGTTACCCAATTTACCATTACTAGAAACAAGACTTAGATGACGTTTTTGTTTGTTTGTTTTTGTTTTAAGATTTTATTTATTTATTTGACAGAGAGAGAGAGATCACAAGTAGGCAGAGAGGCAGGCAGAGACAGAGGGGGAAGCAGACTCCCTGCTGAGCAGAGAGCCTGATGCGGGGCTCGATCCCAGGACCCTGAGATCATGACCTGAGCCGAAGGCAGAGGCTTTAACCCACTGAGCCACTCAGGCACCTCTTAGATGACATTTTTAAGTGTCTTTGTCAAGCAAATAATTTTCCAGATCTATTTGGTTTTGTTTCTTTACTTGTTTTTTTTTTTTTACATTTTCCTGTGCCATAATTATACTTTATATGTGGTACCCCCCAGCTATAATACTTTTTTCCTTCCCACATTGCCCTTTACTGAGCTCTTTTTGTTTAAATGTACCCATTTCTTTTTCTTTTTTTTTGAGAGAGAGAGCGAGAGAGAGAGAGGTGGGGGTGGGGTGTGTGCCGAGGGAGAAGAAGAGAGAAAATCTTAAGCAGGCTCCATGCCCAGCACAGAGCCCAACACAGGGCTCAATCTCATGACCTGAGCCAAAATCAGGAGTCAGACACTCAACCAACTGAGCCACCCAGGAACCCCTAGTGAGCTGACTTTTATTCATCCTTTAAGATAGTGCAGGAGTCATCTCAGGAAGTCTTATTGTATTCCATTCCTAAATAATCAGAGTTGATGCCCCATGCATTTTATTGCAGACAGAGAAGATATGTTTAACAACCTAAGTATTGTAGGGGTTCTAGTCAATACAAGTAGACACACAGACAAATAAGAACAGATGCCAGCTGTAAAAGACCAGTACTAGCGTGTACTGAGTAAATATCAGCAATGTCCAAAGCATGTACTAAAATAAGATGTAATAACATATGCATACTGTCACAGTTAAGATGTAATAACATATGCATACTGTCACAGTACACTGTGATCTGTACAGTACACTGTTAATCTGCTGTTAACATATCCCCTTTGACAATCTGTGAGGCCATTATGGACAGGAAGCAGTCATATTCACCTGGAATCTTACGTGGCGTGGGTTATTGGTGCAAAGAAGGCCCCAATAAATATTTTTTTCAATTAAGTTAAAGAAATGCTATGTTCATGGAACTGCTTAAAAAACTCATTAAATAAATCACTTCTTATCCTTTCACAGCTTTAACCACTGGAAATTCATGAGCAATGAATTCACTTCACTCATCCTGTTGGAACACCTCTGCTGAACTTTTGAACAAATCCTGCAATAAAGAGTTTGCTCATCAAACCCTCAGCATTGTGGATACAATCATCCTCCCTTCTATGATTGGGATTATCTGTTCAATGGGGCTGGTTGGCAATATCCTCATTATATTCACTATAATAAGGTAAGAGCTTCCATTATTTTCCATAATTTAGGCACATTCCATACTCACTAAATGAATCCTTTTCCCTCTATAGGATTTTTCTTAATGAAACCGGTTTTGGAAAGATTTGGTTAAGAGCATTAAAGAAGATTCTACAGATATTTGCATCATGTATTAAGTAACATCTGAGCTGCAAAACTCAAAATGAAGAGACCTAAGCAATGTTTACTGCTGGGTTAGTGAATTTTTAGAGCAGTGGTTCTCAATCTTAGCCCCATATAAGATTACCTGGGGAGCTTTCAAAAATCCTAATACATAGTTTCATCCTAAACTAATTAATTCAGAATCTCCAGAGCTGGAGCCCAGGCATGGAGTAAAGCTGCAATACAACCATTTTACTATTGACTTTTGACAATAAGAGTCATCCTGTGTACAGCTCAGAGGTGTTTATACAGCCAATAAGGATGGAGTTTCTATATTTATTTAAAAAAAAAAACTGACCCCCTCAGTTGATGAAAAGAGATTATTTTGCACTCATCTGGGCAAGAGAGAGACTCTACCTGATCACCCAAAGATTCAGGCAGTCACAGAGGGTGAGTTGTTCCCTCGGTGTAGACCAGCCCCATGTGGGCCACACTGAAAGCCATCTGCTCCCAACACCTCCTGCTTTTGCATCACATCTCCCACTTCACTCAGGTAATTTCTTCCTTCCTCTCAACCCCAGGGCATAAAGCTCAACCTGGAACATAATAATAGATTTACTTGTTTCCCATGGGTTCAGAGTTAGTGTCCAGAGTCAGTGTGCCCCATCACTGCTTGATAGCTTTGCTATCCTCATAATTTTTACATGTAAGTTTTACTTGTTTTAATCAACATAAGATGGTAAATGCTATTGCCCTAGTCTCTAATCATGCTAATAACAATCATTAAAGAAAATTTCATCCATTCTTCTATATAAGAAAACACATTTGAGAGCACTTCCTAGTGGGTGTATATTAACACATAACTACAACAATCTTTTGTGTAGCATATTATACTTACAAAGCACAGTTGCAGTCTCATTTAATCCTCAAAAGAGCAGTACTATGATTATACCCATTTAGGGAAGGAGACTTAGGAGAGAGAATAACTTGTCCATCATCACACAGCTAGAAAGTGATAGTCCTGGAATTGAACTCAGATCCCATGATTGCAAATTTCAGGCTATTTTCTCCACACTAATAAAAACAAACAAATTGGGGCACCTTGGTGGTTCAGTTGCTTAAGCATCTGCCTTCGGCTCAGGTCATGATCCTAGGGTCCTGGAATAGAGTCCCACATCGGGCTCCCTGCTCAGCGGGAGCCTGCTTCTCCCTCTCCCTCTGCTCCTCCCTCCCTGCTTTCTCAAATAAATAAATAAAAATCTTTTTTAAAAAAATCATCAAAACTAGAAAGATGGCTGGATTTACCATGTGGATAAAAGAATCCTCACAGAAGCAATTAAGAGTGAGAGCAGCCTTCAGGATGGTGATGGAGATGACACTCACCATCCCTGAGAAAGCTCATAACTGGTCACTTTCCCCAGGTGGCTTCTCATCAACAAGCCCACTTTCAAATTTTTATCATTATCTCTGCAGTTAAGTGTAGCATTATGAATGGCGTTTTTTATACCATCCATAACTGAAGTTTTATTTAGTATATTAGAATTTTACTCTCAATGAATTCAGGCATTTCTTATTGTATCCTGTAAAGCCATTTGTGAATATCAAGCACTTTATTTTTTTAATTTAAATTTTAGGTAGTTAACATACAGTGCAATATTGGTTTCTGGAATATCAAGCATTTTACACTAATTTTTTAAGTGCTAGAAGTAGTTCAATGCAATATGTATTACTAATACCTAATGCAAACCCAGCGCCGAGGGTTATGAAAATACCAAAGAAATGTGGCAGCATCTGACTCTAAAAGTTCAAAGACTAGTGGAAAAGATAAGATTTAAACACAAAAAATTGAAAAACAATACAAGAATATAAGACATTAAAAACAATTGAGTGAAGGAAAAAAAGATGGTTCAAATAATGAGTTTCAGAAAGGAAAATAGAAGTAATCAGATATTCTCAGGGAGCCTCAAGGAGAAAATAAGGCCAAATAGTTAGTTAATAGTCAGAAACATGAGGATGTTTCTAGCTCTCTCTGTTTGCCTGTTGCTCCTGCCCACTTCTCCTTCCCTCTTTCCCTCATCCTCCTTGGTATATTTGCTGTCCTCTCCTAGAGATACATGTAGCAAGCCTCACTCTCATAGAGCCTTGGCCTCACTGGGAAGAAATTGAGTTCTTATAATATGTTGGCCCTGCAGAAATGACTGTATTTTTTACAGGCAACTTTTATATGCAAAAACTCTTCAATGTTAGATTTCAGACCCTGCAACAAGCTGTTGAAGAGGCATTTGGGGACAGAGAAAATTCTTAGTTCCCCTCAAATTACACCAATAGATAATGGCCTGATCCTACCTACTCATCAGGAGACAAAACTGGAAAAAAGAAGAAATGTGGAGTATGAACTCTTCCAAAAGTCGATACTGAGCTATAATTCCTGGAAACAGATTCTCAACATAAAGCAAATAATCATTTAACTAGAAAAAAGAAAACCTGAGCCATCATACTGACCAATTTATTTGCAATGACTGTGAAAAATCTGTCCTTTCTTTGTATCTTTACCATTTTATAGATAATATGTGAGAAGATATATGTTAACGGAGCATTTAAGATGAATCTTTTAGTCTCTCAAAAAACATTTGGAAGCAACTTAATTTTAACTTTCATTACTAGGACTTTAATATTTTTCTTTACAAAATGCTCTCCAAAAATGTACTCGTCTTTCAAAAGTCATGTGAACACAAATTAATTTTAATTTTTGGCTTGAAATTTATCTAACACTTTTTTTTAAATTGCTCTCTAAAATTTTTAAGGCAATTTGTTATTAATATTTTCATCATGCCTCACCATGATCTTTTACTTGTTACCTTTAGGATGGGTAGCCTAATTAGAATACTAAGACTACACTAAAAATAAGAAGAAATCAATGCACTTAAAGATTTAGGAACTTTCCCATTTATGATGAATATTTGTCTCAGAAGATGTACAGAACTAAAGTCAGTAAGATCATTAGTAATGCTGGAAGAAAGCAATGAACTAACTCCTAACATTGCACAAGAAAACTAGAAACATATATGAAAAAATAGGTTTGAGGAAGATGGAGTTTCCAGAATAAGAGGTTCTGTGTGACTGTTTTTAAAAGTAAGAAGCAATTTGTGCATTAGGAAGGTGACTATGAAGTAGTGAGGTCAGATCATTACTAGTCTGTCACACGTTAAATTCATAGCTAGTCAAAAGGAAGCTAGATCAGAAAATGTAGGAGGGAAATTGGTCCAATTATAACATAATCATTTCTCCCTTTTATTCTTCAGAGAGAGACTAGAGAACTCAACCCCATTACATAACTTTGTTCCACAGTCACAGTGGGTCCTGGAAAGCTACTTCCACAAAGGGGAGGATGTTCTTCTCCATCAGTGCCTCACCCCCACCTCCTGAACACATCTTTCCCCTGGCTACTGACAGACAGCTTCATGTGGGCAAAGACTCTAAGAGATGCCCTTCTTCCTGATAAAAAAAAAGTCTTTGTTCTGTCATTCTGTAATCTCAACTCCCTGTCAACAAAGTCACACTAAACCATCAACTACTAAAACACCTTACTTTACACCCTCCCAATGGTATCTACATTTTATACAGAGGTTATAAGAGGGTCAGTGCATTAACCTAAAGGAATACTAATGATCTGATGGTGGGAGACCAGTTGCTAAGACAGATGGGGAGGGGAAATACTTAGAACAAGGTTTCTTCCTTTATCCAACCCAGCTTAAATCATAACTACTGGCTCCCTCTGACCCAGCCCTCAGCCATTCTCAGAATGTCAGTCCAATATGTAAGCTCTTGCTGGGGTTGACCATACTCTTGCTGCACACATACCCTATGTTTTAGATACTGCAGAACCTTTCAGCCACATCTATTCACCTGAAATGGAAAGTTGTCGGGAGAGCTCCTTGCGATAGTCTGGTGCAGGACAACTCTGGGATCTAAACGGGTTGAAGGTCTTGCCCAAAGACACAAGGGGGGGCCCAGAAATGGAAGTGGAATTCCCAGGCAGGTTCTCTTTCAACTGTATTATACTATGTATCTAGAGCAAGACTGACAAATATGTCCCTCAGCCCTAACTCTCCCATCCAGGCCAGTCATCTTCAATTCGACCACAGGTTTGTCCTCTAAGTAGTGCCTGAGTGAAGATGCAGAATTCTTTTCAGCACAGTGCTTCACAAAATCACTACTAATCCATTGGGGTTGGCTCACAATAAGAATTTAATTCAAGGGGCGCCTGGGTGGCTCAGTTGGTTAAGCGACTGCCTTTGGCTCAGGTCATGATCCCGTAGTCCCGGGATTGAGTCCCACATCGGGCTCCCAGCTCCACGGAGAGTCCGCTTCTCCCTCTGACCTTCTCCCCTCTCGTGCTCTCTCTCACTTGCTCTCTCTCTCTCTCCAATAAATAAATAAAATCTTTAAAAAAAATAATTAAAAAAAAAGAATTTAATTCAACTAGAGTTAAATACCTAACAGGGGCTGGTAAGGCAACCCAGAGATATACAAAAGCAGGAAGCTTCTACCCGGTCCTGCCACCATCTCCCACCCCAACACCTCCCTTCTCCTGGCCCTGAGCTGGATGGAGAAAAGGAGGCAGGTGGTTTTATGGACCTCAGGAGTCTGGGCTGCCTGGTGGGAGCTATAGCCATAATGGGACCTGGGACCATGGAACAGGGACTACAGGATGAAGATGGAGCCATGGATGGAATGCAGCCACTGCCTAGAGATGCCAACAGTAGAAGAACAAGGAATTGCCCTGGCCTCTCCTCTCCTCCATCTTCCAGTTTCCCTCCAATAGTGCTTCCTATTGGCCAAAACCAACCAAAAGCCAGTTGGCAAGGACACCTAGGAGCACAGCTGGAGAAGGGTGGGAAGTGGATTTGAGAGCAAGCTGATCAGCAGAGCAGCCTCCTGCATGTAAAGCATTATATGTTTTAGCAGCTTTCTTTAATCCATAGCATATACTGTTATTTCTGACTGCAAAATGTAAACACGTTTTTAATAGAAAAATTTTAAAGTCAAAATCAGTCCTACTATTATTACCCAATAGATAATCACTGTAACCTATTGATATATGATAGCAACATATTTTTAAATACATGTTGAAATACATTATTTAAATGTTACTAAATTTATGCTGCATACATAATTGGGAATTTTTTTACTTAATCAGTATGTTTCCCCTTTGAGTAAATATTCTTGCAAACTATGACTTGTAACAACTATATAATTTATTACAGGGTAATGAGGAATAGCATAATTTATTTTATCATTCTCCAAATTAGTGAACATTAGATGTGGCCATGTTAACCATATGGAAAACATGTTAGCTAAAATGATCACTAAATAAATAAATAAATAATAAAAAAATAAAATGATCACTAGTCTACATTTTTTATTTTCAATGTTTGAGTCATGAGAGACAGAAATCTAATGAAGTCTGGCAACAGAAAATCTGGAGATAAATTAGACCTAAAAAAAGAATGTAAGTTGTATAGATAGAGATTTTACAATTTCTCTTTATTTTTGTTTTAATTTCTATGCTGTCACTTTGAGTAAAGAAAGCAGTAACAGACATAATGTGTTATTTTTTTGCCCTATTATCTTATGCCCAGATCATCTTTTGCTTCAGAATTCTCTTTCTCTATACAGAATATTATCTAGAAACACTTAATTTTTTAATTGCCAGTTAATGGCCTGTACTGTCTCGACAATGGAATTACCATAGTTCATAATCAGTAAATGATGGTGCCTGTCTAGAGAAGAGCAAGGGCCGTGAATCTAATTGCTGCAATTAGACCCTAAGCAACCACTTATGGTTTATAGCCCAATTCAAATGGAAATAACATTTCCTTATGGGCTAAGATTTATGGAGGTTTCTTTGGTGTTTTGCTTTGTTTTTTGTTGTTTTAATGTGGAAATTTTTCTACCTGACCTCTAGGGTCTATCCTTCTCCACCCCTAACCATCTCGCACTGCCACAGGCCTGGAGAAGACAGAGGATGAGAAACCAAGGAGAGTCCTTGACTGCTCTTTTGGTTGACAAGATCTTTTCCTCAAATCTCTTCTCATTTGAGGTCTTTTTGATAGGAGTCACCACTTGCTGGGGACAAGGAACCGACATGCTTTACAGTGATATCAACAATGCCTAGAGTATAGTTGCTGAGTTAAGTATTCAATGGCAATAACTTCCCACACAACGTGTACTTGTCAGGGCCTGGGTAAAATATCCTCGCCAACTAGTTTCACAAGAGGACTCACTGGCTTAGAAATAAAATTCACAGGCTGTAGAATTTTCAGCCAATGAATAATAAAGAAACACACTAGCCTCCAAGAGAGGAGCAAAGACCTGAACTAGCAATTGTGGCATAACCTTAGGGCTAATTTTTATGTGCTCTTAAAAGTCTTATTTATCCTCCATTCAGATGCCACTTCTGCCAAGAAATCTGCTTTGACTGTCCCCAGGGGAGGGGGACAGAGGCCCGTTTTGTATGCTCCTTGTGCTTGCTCTAGCTTTGTCTCATCACACTGCAGGAATCGTGTATTTAGATGAATCTAGAGTACAAGCTCCTTGATGTTGTGGTTTATAGATTATTTAGCTTTGCAGCCCCAGAGCACAATATTATGCTTGACCCATAATTGGTCAATAAAATATTTGTTGAATTAATGAATATCATATCTCAGATAAAGATGTTACCTGTTTAGTATTGAATGCCCCAACTCCTTTGAACATAGGGACCAACTGAATTTTAAATATAAATTTCTGCTCTTAGAAAATTCTTTTGCCTGCAAAGAAGAGTGCCATATCTAGATAGCATTGAAATCACTTCCCCCAGGAGAAGTCATGAGATCATTCTCCGAGCCCTCTAACAGTTTACTCTTTTCAGATTTCTTCTCTACACTGTCTGGATTTCGGTGTCTCGTAGTCTTTGCTATTGGGTTAAAGTTTATTGGAATAATCTAAGTAAAGGTTGAAATTTCTTTAACAATGACCTGTTAGGATTGACTTCCACTTCAGCGGAGGGGGGGGATGCATTAGACAATGGAAACCTTTTGTTTTCCCTGTTCTGCTATTTTTGGTGATAGGCATAAGCAAGGACAAAGTCTTTTGCCTGAGTGAGCTTAGAGTTGGTATAATTTGTTGCTATGTAGAAACTACCTCCAAAACTTGATGGCTTAAAATAATAAACATTTATTATCTCACACCATTTCAAGGGACAAGAATCCAGGAACAACTTAGCTGGGTGGTTCTGGCTTGGAGTCTCTCACCAAGTTGCAATTAAGCTCTCCTCCAAGGCAATAGGAGCATCTACTCCAAAGTAGTTCACTCACACACCTGGAAGACTGATGCTGGTTGTTGGCAGCGTGTGGACCTCTCCATGTGGACCTCCCCACAGAGTTGCTTGGGTATCCTCCCAAGAGGACACAGAGAAAGTGATCCAAGGGAGAGCAAGGAGGAACCTTATAATGCCTCTATGCTCTTATGTCACGCATTGTCATTTCCACCATATTCCATTTGTGAAAAGTGGGTTACTAAGCTCAACCACCCTCAAAGAGAGGGAACTAGGTTCCATCTTTTGAAAGTAGTATCAGAGAATTTGTGGCCATATTTTTAAGCTACCACAGTTAGTTATCAGATCTATAGTTCAGAATGTTTAAATATGCACAAGACTAAGCATTCGTATGTGCATTTGTGTAGCTGTTCCCTTAACTTCTTTTAAAATTCATTTTGACAATTAACAATTTGTAACAGGTGGCATAAATTGAAGAAGGTGCATACTTTCAATATCAATCCTCAGTTCCATGCTTTTCTTTCAGGTCCAGGAAAAAAACCGTTCCTGACATTTATATCTGCAACCTGGCTGTGGCTGATCTTGTTCACATCATTGGAATGCCTTTTCTTATTCATCAGTGGGCCCGGGGAGGAGAATGGGTGTTTGGGGGGCCCCTCTGCACCATAATCACATCCCTGGATACCTGCAACCAGTTTGCCTGTAGCGCCATCATGACTGTGATGAGTGTGGACAGGTAAGTGAAGAAACTTTGAAATAGCTTAACATTATTCAGTTATTCCTGTTCTTCCCCACTGCCATCCCAACTTAACTAACACCAGTGCTGGTTTATAACAGCCAAGTTCCTCTTCCTTTGCTTGTTTCATTGTAGGACTTAAAAATCTTTTCATAGACATAAATTTTTTAATGGAAAACTTAAAACACTAAAATCTCCTTTTTGCGAATCATTCTTTTAACATCAGTTTTATTTATAATTCACTGCAAGATAAAAAATATCTTGAAATCATGAAAGGTTGGAAACCAGAATGAGTGCATCATTCTTGCAATAAGGAAGCTAAGGTCCCAAGAAGTGAGGAGCTTTTCTGAAGGCACATGGCAAGTTAGTGGCAGAGCTGAGAACTGAAGTAGGTCTCCTCACTCTGTCCAGGGCTCTTTCTGGTATGTTCATTGTCTCATAGACTCCTGTTATCACCTAGCATCTTGAAGGAATCTGGGGAACAGATTTGGGCTCCTGAATAGCTATAAAGAGATGTTCCAGTACCAGGAAGACCATATTTTAGATCTTTTGCACCCCTTCTTATGATTGGTTAATGCAAATGCTGCCATTTTACGTCACTAGAAGTACATTTGACTATGACCTGGAATGCACCCAACCATATTCACCAACAATGTAAACTAATGTTATTAAAGGAGATGATAGTGATGGTGGGTACTTGTGGAGCCAGTGAGTGGTAGAGCCTAGTTCAGGACCAGGCTGTCTCTAGAGAGGGCAGGTTGCTCGTAACTACCTCCTTGTCTGGCCTCTGTAGCAGCAGGCAAGCTAGGATGTCCCTACATCATCCAGATGCTAGGACCTCCAGACTAGGTCTTAGCAGCACTCCCCAAATAGAAACAAGCCCTATAGACATAGTAATATGCATAACAGGAATTGTCTCAGAGAACAACCCACTTAAAATCTCCATCCATCTTCCCATCCCTACCCCAAGCTGGCACACTTGACCCCCGCCCCCGCCTTGCTCTGATCTATTTTATCTTTCTCCCTTGTTGCCAATATATTACACAGTTTAATTTACTTTGTGTGTGGATGTATGTGTGTACTGTTTATTGTTCAGTTTCCCCTGCCCCTCAAAGGTAAATTCCACAAAGGCAGGGTCTTTGATCACTAATATATCCCAAGTATCTGTGACAGTGCCTGGCACAGCAGTGCTCAAAAAATATTGATGAATGAATGACTCTCAGTCTTGAGGGCTATGTTAAATTTCCCTGGGTCCATCTGGAACTCCTTCCTGAATTCTGCCTCTTTTTCCCTTTCACATGTGCCTATGCGGTGGGGAAGTGATGAGCAGATTTTCAAATGAATAAACAAAGGAGTAGCAAGGTTTAAAAAAATAATTCACTGAATCATTATTATTCAGACATGAATAATGATTGTGATGGTCAATGCACTTTTTATAACCTGTTCCTTTCCTGTAAAAGAATTCTAAAAATATAGAGTGTGCTTCTCAATTTATAATTAACACCGCATTTTAAAATCAATGTACTATGTAGGTCTGGTTAGTTCAGCTGATGCCAGTCAATGCTGATAGGGTCTTGAGTTAAGGCTGGTGAGCTTGCCAGCATCTCCACACAGGAAGAGGGCTCTGCACGGGGCAGGCCCACTGCAAGAAAGCAACTAAAGTACAGGACTTAACCAATCGTAATTCCATTCTCAGAGATAATAAAATCTTTATACCCTGTCCCCTGAAACCAGGAAACTATTAGCTTCTTCTTTAAAGAAGGGAAATCGTACCTCTTCTGTAAACCTCTTACTGCAAATAAAGAGAATGGACATTGTCTGCGTTGGAAGAGACCAACTGTATACATTTCCTAAGGCTCACAGGTTCTTTCCTGTGAGTGTATGTGTGCATGTGCACGTGTGTCTTATACACCTGAATGTCATTTTTTTTTAAATCTAGTGGACATACTATGCTAAAATTTTACTTTAGAATTAAGACATTAGGACCCTTATCCTTCTCTCTGCCCTCACTGGATTATATGACAGAGAAAAATGAAGGTTCTACAAAACTGAACTTTTTCCCCTTCAGCATTTCTTCAAGTTCCAGCTGTACTAAATGCATAAAACTTCAACAATAACTGCAATTTTGTAAAAAGAAATGGAATTCTCTTTGCAAGGCCATAACCACAGCATTGACCTTGTCAGTGCCATCAATAAGCCTTATATACATTAAGTCATTTTAATTGCCAATTCAATAGAGCATAAATTTCAAGTGTTTCTGATAATTTTCATCCTTTTTCCTCTGATTAGTAATAATTACAAGTATGTGTAGTATTTCAAAAGTAGGTGCCTACTTCCAAATCAATACCAAAAAAGTTATGTAAACATCCAAAATATTAAAAACATATACCTCCAGGGGTGCCTGGGTGGCTCAGTGGGTTAAAGCCTCTGCCTTCAGCTTAGATCATGATCTCAGGGTCCTGGAATAGAGCCCCACATCGGGCTCTCTGCTCAGCAGGGAGCCTGCTTCCCCCTCTCTCTCTGCCTACCTCTCTGCCTACTTGTGATCTCTCTCTCTCTCTCTCTCTCTCTGTTAAATAAATAAATAAAACATTTAAAAAAAAAACCAAACATATACCTCCAAATGAAAGCTGCCTACACTACTTTTGTAAATAAATTCTCCAGAACATCAGAAGTCAGTAAGTAGAAGCCAAATCCCCTATTCATTTATTCATTCATTCAACAAATATTTGAGTATGACCATAGGCCAGGAACTATGCTGGATATAGGAAATACAACAGCATTAAACTAATAGTCAAGGTTCTTTCCTTCGTGGGGCTTCTACACCTGAGATGGAGACAGACATTAAGTGAAGAGTCGCACAGGTGAATGTGTATTTCCACACAATGACACATACTCGGAAGGGAAAAGAGAGTTCCCCTACAAACTGTATGTATAGTCATGGGCCGTTATATAGAGTGAGTGGTCAGGGGAAGCTTCCCTGAGACACAGATTATTAAAAAAAGGCTCAAAAGAAGAGCAAGAAGAATCAGAGGGAGAATCTGCCAGGCAGGTAGGACAGCATGCACATGTCCCTGAAAGAGAAGAGAGCTTGAAGGAAGGCCACGGAGAGAATGACACAAGCTTCAGCCTGAGTGACAGGGAGGGCCAGGTGGAGAAAGTCTTTGCAAGCAATGGTAAGAATTGTAATGCCAGTCAATGCTGAATTTTATCTGAAAGGTGATGGAAAACCAGTGAGAGGTTTTCAGCTGGGGCAAAGAGGGTGTTGGGGTGAGGATACAATCAGAGTAGATTCACTAATCTATTGATGCCACGACTCCACCCTCCTTTAATCCCAGACAGAAAGATGGCTGGGCATCTGTACAATCACTACCTCATTTTCTTCCCCAGCAAGGGGGTAGGGGGAGGGGTCCATCTTTCCTTAGCCGCAGGTAATGAAGGTGCAGAATCCAGGAGGAGGAGCAACTGGGGTACCCTGGGCCAGAAGAGTCTCCCTGCATGCCAAAGGGTCCCTTAATTAAGTGTCTCTTAAAAAAGTCTTGCCTCTTATGCAAAATTGAAAGAACAGGGGATAGAAAATTTTTTATTTTTATAAATCTTCCTTAAGTACCTTTACAAAAATTAAATGACCATCAAAACATATTTTAATGTCTACAAATACCACCTTCCAACACCTGCACCTCCAGCAAAAGTGCACTTTCACAAATATTCTTCCTTCTGGGTCTAGGCTCTTTAGCCTTCAGTTGGCTCTGAAAAATTCTTCTTGGATTTGCTAGAGAACCAAATATATTTGACATGTTGGGGCTTCAAATTTAATTCATGATTATCCTTTTTTTCTGAATCAGAAATGGAAAAAAAAAGAGAAGAAAACCACTTTCCCTATGAAAATAGCCCATATCCCCTCTCTGGCCTCCAGCCCAAGTTCCTTGAGGAATTTGCATTGTCTGTACTAGTCACGTTTGTATATTCTCACTGTGATCTCTGTGAACTGAACCCCCAGGAGCCTGGGGCCCCCACTGGAAAGCCATCTGGGCAAAATGTCTGTCCCAGTGGCGCAGAGCCTCATTCTGCCGGCAAACTCTCCTACCAGACAGAGCACTTGCTTCCATGTCAGTAAATCCTACTAGCAAGAGGGCCTCTCCCTCCTAGAGGAAAGCCCCTCTCAGATATAAAGTTTTCCAGAGCCTAGACTGCGTGGGTAGCACCTTTGTAAAAAGAGAGTTTGCACAGGGTTAAATTTCACCATTATCGGTATATTCGTGGAAATGACAGCTATTTCAGTGAGTGGTTTATTTAGACTTGCAAGGTCAAGAGTTGTTTTCTCTACAGGTACCAGCCAGCTCTTAAAAAATATAACTTTCTTTTACCCTGATAGAGGTGTGCTTCAGGGAAGATAATAATACTAATAATTTACTCTGGTCATGAACCTTTCATCCCTGGAGCTCAGTGCTTTTATTGATTGCTCCCAAACCCTTCTTAACGGGCTTTGCAGGTACTTGGCTCTCGTCCAACCATTTCGACTTACAAGTTGGAGAACAAGGTACAAGACCATCCGCATCAATTTGGGCCTTTGGGCAGCTTCCTTCATTCTGGCGTTGCCTGTCTGGGTCTACTCGAAGGTCATCAAATTTAAAGACGGTGTGGAGAGTTGTGCTTTTGATTTAACATCCCCTGATGATGTACTCCGGTAGGTTGTTAAACTTAAGAAAAATAGACTCGAATTAAGTTGTGAAGTGCTTCATCTTTCTTGTCAATGTGTGAGCAGCCTCGAAGAGTGTCCTTGGAGACCCTCTAAGGGGCAGTCTCCCTGCTTACTTTTCTGCTTTCCACAATCAGGTTGGTAGTTTGATTTTAAGGGGAGGGTAACATTTAGAAAAAGATTTGGAGTTTAGTTATGTAGCTTCAGTGGACACAAATATATTTAAATATGAATTTTAAAGGTCTATGGCAATCAGACACC
The DNA here is from genome assembly GCA_028533885.1 of Nasua narica. NCBI lineage: Eukaryota > Metazoa > Chordata > Mammalia > Carnivora > Procyonidae > Nasua > Nasua narica. Next base: position 53,833,253 of record CM052802.1, read on the forward strand.
AAAACGCAAAAATTAAGGGAGGGGCAAAATTTCCAAAAGGGTGTAGGAGTTACCGAGACTCAGACCTTATCGGTATGCCACTGGAGTTTGGTTGAATGGTGTTCCCCCCAAAAAGATATAGTCAAGTCCTAATTCTCGTGAATGTGACCTTATTTAGAAATAGGGTCTTTGCAGATATATGCTGGATTAGAGCCAGCCCCAAATCCAGGGATTAGTGTCCTCCTGAGGAGAGTGAAATTTGAAGGAACACACAGAGGAGAAAGCCTGTGGAGACAGAGGCAGAAACTGGGGTGATGCATCTACAAATGAAATAACACCAAAGATTGCTCAAAACTAGCAAAGGTGAGGGGAAAGGCATGGAACAGATTGTCCCTCCAAGCCTCCAAAAGGAGCCAACCCTGCCAACCCCTTCGTTACAGACTTCTGTCACCAGAATGGACACAATAAATTTCTGTTGTTTCAAGCCATCTGGTTTGTGGGAATTTGTTATAGCAGCTCTCAGTAACTAATACAGCTAACCAACTAACTGGTTAGTTACAACTAACCATGTTACCCTCCCCTTAAAATCAGTAACCAACGCAGGGATTTCTTACATTTGAATTTGAAAGGAAAAATTAAATCAAAAAATTTTTTTGAAATTTTGAACACAGCATTGGAGTCTATGACTAAAATTTTTTGATGGCCTACTAAGGGCCACATATTGTGCTAGGTGCTTTTTGAATATATTATTTCAAGTCAATCTAGACGATTCCTTTTTCTCATCCACCACTTGTTGAATAGGTGAGTCATTTCTGCATCATGTAGTCATAGCCTGAGAGAGATGGAGGTAAGGCCCTTGCAAGGCTGCAAATTCAGTAATGAAAATCTCCAGAGGACCGAAACATCCGTAGGATTGATTGTTTAGTCATTATTTCTCTCACCAGCACTGGCTGCACTTACAGGTAAAAACCATCTGCCAATCTAAAGGGGAAATGATACTTAATCACTGGTGGCTGATACGTTAATATGGACCCCAGCATATCTAAAAGAGGAGCCCAAACTGAGATGACTGTACAACTTCAGCCCATGTCAAAGAAATAACAATGATTGACTGTTTTGCACCGGCATCTGCTTCTGTTATTTTGGGTTGATTACCATAAGGGGTATTCTGAGGTTCTAGCCTCTGTTGATCCTCCTAGAGTTAAGTTCTTTTGGGGAACTGAGACTGGAACCACTGTACGGCTTTCAGAGTCCGTCTGGTCCCAGGTGCTCTCTCTCCTTGTCATTCCGTTCACACCCACCCAACGTGGGCTGCCTTCTTCCACCAACACCAAGCTTCTTCCCAGAAAGGAGGACACCTGGCATCTGTGCAGAAATGGAGTTGGCTTACCTGAGAACTTCCCCTGGGGAAGCACGGAGGAAAAGACTGGCTTATTTCACAACAAGACCTTTGAGAGGCCATCTGGAGCCTTGATTACAAGTGTGAGGTTGTGCAGCTCAACTGTGTGTCTGGGTTCATCCTACCCAGATGCTCATTACCAGCTGGATAACCTTGGCCAAGCCACTTAACACTACTGTGCCTTAGTTTGTTCTTCTGTAACAGAATACTAATGGCAATTGTACTCTTGGGGTTGCAGAGATTCAATGGATTAAAGTATGTAAAGTACTCACATCAGTGCCTACTATATAATAAATGCTGCCTGCTGTTCCGTATTGTTAATAACGCTAAAAGCTAATGGTAATACATACACTGCTGTTTCTACTCAGTAGCCTCAGACTTGGCTAGAGAAGAGATAAGCACTGTTGCTCCAGACAATGAAGAGCAAGACCTTTTTTTTTTCTTCAAGATTTTAAATTCAAATTAGTTAACATATAATGTATTAGTTTCAGGGCTAGAATTTAGTGATTCATCATTTGCATAATAACACCCAGTGCTCATTCCATCAAGTACCCTCCTTAATGCCCATCACTCAGTTACCCCATTCCCCCACCCACCTCCCCTCCAGCAAGCCTCAGTTTGTTCCCTATAGTTAAGAGTCTCTTACAGTTTGCCCCCTCTGTTTTTATCTTATTTTATTTTTTTTTCTATGTAAAAGCAACAAAGATCCTTAACTTCTCCCCAGGGACTTTTATCCTGAGCCTTGAAAAATTAGAGAATCATGCCTCATAAACTGTACAAGTTCCTGGCATTGTGAATAGTGACATTGTGACAGTCATGTCTTCTCTCTTTCTCTCTCATTTTACAGGTATACACTTTATTTGACGATAACAACTTTTTTTTTCCCTTTGCCTTTAATTTTGGTGTGCTATATTTTAATTTTATGCTATACTTGGGAGATGTATCAACAGAATAAGGATGCCAGATGGTAAGTGTTTACCCTATTTTGCTTTATATGTTGAAAGAACAATTCAGAGATCCTAAGACATCTACAACAGAAATTTAAACAACAATCACTTGAAACATACATTTAGACATACGGGCATTAATGTCTACATGAGCAATTTCTGAAAACAGGACATGTTCTGAAGCACCTATTTGAGGATCTCTCAGTGATAAATGTTGCAATCGCTGATGTAATGGTTTCATAAAAATGTAAACAGAACTCAAGATACTATTTAAAGAATATCTTCATATTTGTCATCAACAATGTTATTTAAATGTTTTATTTGTACACTTTGCAGAGTTGTATACATATGTAAATATCTTAGATGCCATGTATAACTTTCTAATTTTTGTGTTCTAAATTTTTAATTTGGAGATAGGGATTTCATTAATATTTGAATACTTAAGATAAGATTAATTAGGACTAAATAAAGCCAAAGACTTACCCTAAGACAATAAACTTGGGAAGAAACTTTGAAGATATTTGTCTTTAAAACTCTCTGAATAATTCTAAATTATTTTCTAGGGGGCCCTGAATGGGTCAGTAGGTTAAGCATCTGACTCTTGACTTTGGCTCAGCTCATGGTCTCAGGGTCCTGAGATGGAGCCCTGCCTAGGCTCCATGCTCATTGAGGGGTAGGGGGTTGGAGAGGGTCTGCTAAGGATTCTCTCTCCCTCCTTCATCCTCTACTCCTCCCTCCCATGCACACGTGCTCTCTCTTTCTCTAAAATAAATAAACAAATCTTTTTAAAAAATTATTTTCTACTTGAAATTGTCTATACCAAGTTGTTCAAGTGAGTGAGTCAGTGAATACGTAACATGTTGGGTTTTAAAAATACTATTAAAATTTGTCCTTAGACTAGACTACTCTATTTGTTTTGGACAGACAAGATCGGTAGATTTCCCATGCATAACTGCCTCTTAATCCCCTCTTAAACCCCTTCACCTATTTTAACCATCCTCCACCCATATCCCCTCTGCCAACCACTAGTTTCTTCTCTGTTTTTAAAAGCCTGGTTTTTTGTTTGTCTTTTTTGCTTTCTTCATTTGTTTTGTTTCTTCTATGTATGAGTGAAATCATATGGTATTTGTCTTTCTCTGACTGACAGTTCCCTCAGCATTATACTCTCTAGCTCAATCCATGTTGTTGCAAATGGCAAGATTTTACTCTTCTGTATGGGTGAGTAATATTCCATCATATGTATATTTCATACATTCTTTATCTATGTTTATCAATGGACACTACAGTTGCTTCCATATCTTGGCTATTATAAATAATGCTGCAATAAATACAGAGTTACATATATTTTTTTTAAATTAGTGTTTTTGTATTTTGGGGATAAATACCCAGTGGTACATTACTGGATCATATGGTAATTCTATTTTTAATTTTTTAAGGAACCTCCATACTGTTTCCACAGTGGCTGCACCAGTTTGCATTCCCTCTAACAGTGCAAGAGAATTCCTGTTTCTCCACATCCTCACCAACACTTGTTTTTTTCTGTTTTTGATTTTAGCCATTCTGATATGTATGAGGTAGTATCTCATTGTGGTTTTGAAATGCACTTCCCTGATGATGAGTGATGTTGAGCATCTTTTCATTTGTGCTGTTAGCCATCTGTATGTCTTCTTTGGAGAAATATCTATTCATATCTTCTGCCCATTTTTAAATTGGAACATTTGGTTTTTTGGTGGTGAGTTGCATAAGTTCTTTATATATTTTGGATACTAACCCTTTATCAGGTATGTCATTGCAAATACCTTCTCCCATTTTGTATGTGGTCTTTTTGCTTTGTTATAGTTTCTTTTGTTGTGAAGAGGTTTTTTATTTTGATATAGTCCCAATAGTTTATTTTTGCTTTTGTTTCCCTTGCCTCAGAAGACCTGGATAGAAAAATCTTACCATGGCTGATGTTAGAGAAATTACTGTCTATACTCTCTTCTGGCATTTTTATGGTTTTAGGTCTCACATTTAGGTCCTTAATCCATTTTGAGTTTATTTTTGTTCATGGTATGATATGGTGGTCCAGCTTCATTCTTTTGCATTGAGTTGTCCAGTTTCCTAACACCATTTGTTGAAGAGAATGTCTTTTTCCCATTGCACATTCTTGCCTCTTTTGCCAAAGATTAATTGACTGTATATATAATTGTGGGTTTATTTTTGGACATCCCAGGGATAATCCCACTTAATTGTGGTGAATGATTTTAATGTATGTTGGATTCAGTTTGCTAATATTTTGTTGAGGATTTTTGCATCTATGCTCATCAGAGATATTGGCCTATAGATCTTTTTTTGAAGGGTCTTTATCTGGTTTTGTTATCGGGGTAATGCTGACCTCAGAGAATGAATCTAGAAGCTATCCTTCCTCTTCTATTTTTTTGGAATAGGTTGAGAACAAATATTAACTTTTCTTTAAATGTTTGATACAATTCACCTGTGAAGCCATCTGGTCTGGACTTTTTTTTGTTGGGAGTTTTTTGATACTAATTCAATTTCATTGCTGGTAATCAGTCCATTCAAATTTTCTATTTCTTCCTGATTAAGTTGGGGAAATTACATGTTCCTTGGAATATATTCATTTCTTTTATGTTGTCTTATTTGTAGGCATATAGTTTTTCATAATATTTCCTTATGATCTTTTCCATTTCTGTAGTGTTGGTTGTTATTTTTTCTCTTTCTGATTTTATTTGAGTCCTTTTTTTTTAAATGAGTTTAGCTAATGTTTTATCAATTTTGTTGATCTCCTCACAGAACCAGTTCCTAGTTTCATTGATCTGTTCTATTGTGGGTTTTGTTTGTTTGTTTGTTTCTGTTTCATTTATTCTGCTCTATTATTTACTATTTATTTCCTTTTCTTGATTTTGGATTTTGTTTGTTCTTGTTCTAGCTCTTTTATGTATAAGAGTAGGATGTTTATTTGAGATTTTTCTTGCTGATTGAGGTAAGCCTGTATTGCTATAAACGTCCCTCATAGAACAGCTTTTGCTGCATCCCAAGTATTTGGGACCATTATGTTATCATTTTCATTTGTATCCATATATTTTTATTTCCTCTTTGATTTCTTGATTGACTCATTGTTATTAAACATCCATGTATTTGTGTTCTTTCTAGATTTTTTTCTTGTGGTTGATTTCTAGTTTCATAGCATATGGTCAGAAAAACATGTATGATATGATTTCAATCTTCTTTAATTTGTTAAGACTTGTTTTGTGGCCCAACATGTGATCTATTTTGGAGAATATTCCATGTGCATTTGAAAGAATGTGTATTCTATTCTTTTAAGATGGAAGGTTCTGAATATATCTGTTGGATCTGGTCCAATGTGTCATTCAAAGCCACTGTTTCCTTGTTGATTTTCTCTCTGATCTACCCATTGATATAAGTGGAATATTAAAGTCTCCTACTATTAGTATGTTACTATCAATTACTTTCTTCATTTTTGTTTATAGCTGCTTTATGTATTTGGGTGTTCCCATACTGTTTCCATAAATATTTACAATTGTTATATGTTCTTGTTAGATTGTTCCCTTTATGGCTATGTAGTATCTATCCTTTGTCTCTTCTATAGTTTTGTTTTTGTTTTTTTAGTGTATTTTGTCCAATATAAGTAATGCTACCCCAGCTTTTTTTTTTTTTAACTTCCATTTGCATGATAAATGTTTTCTATCACTTCACTGTCAAACTCCATGTATGGTTAGGAATGAAATGAGTCTCTGGTATGTAACATATAGATGGGTCTTACTTGTTTATCTATGCAGTCACCCTATTTTTGATTGGAGCATTTAATCCATTTACATTAAAAGTAATTATTGATAGGTATGTACTTACTGTCATTTTTCAAATTATTTTATGGTTGTTTTTGTACTTCTTTGTTTCTTTCTTCCCTTACCCTCTTCTCTCATGGTTTGATGGCTTTCTTTGGTGATATACCTGGATTCCTTTCTCTTTATATTTTGCAAATCTATTACTGGTTTTTTATTTGTGGTTATTGTTAGGTTATATATAACATTTTATGCATGTAGCAGTCTGTATTAAGTTGATGGTTTCTTAAGTTTGAACTCTAGATCTAAAAGCACTAAATTTTTACTTCCCTCCCCCCAATATCTTAGGTATATGATGTTATACTTTACATCCTTTTATTTTGTGGATCCCTTGGCTGATTTTTATAAATATACTTATTTTTGCTGCTTTTGTGCTTTCTGCTTTTCTTACTCCTGCTTATGGTCTTTCCTTTTCACTCAAATAATTCCCTTTAATATTTCTTGTGAGGTTGGTTTAGAGGTGATGAATTTCTTTTTTTTTTTAATATTTTTTTAGAGATTTTTATTTATTTATTTGACAGAGAGAGAGAGATCGCAAGCAGGCAGAGAGGCAGGCAGAGAGAGAGAGAGGGAAGCAGGCTCCCCACTGAGCAGAGAGCCCGATGTGGAGCTCGATCCCAGGACCCTGAGATCAGGGCCTGAGCCGAAGGCAGAGTCTTTAACCCACTGAGCCACCCAGGCGCCCCTAGGAGGTGATGAATTTCTTTAACTTTCATTTGTCTGGGGAACTCTTTTATCTCTTGTTCTATCCTGAATGATAGTCTTGCTGAATAGAGCATTCTTGGTTGCAGGGGTTTTTTTCTTTCAGCCCTTTGACTATATCATGCCACTTCCTTCTTGCCTGCAAAATCAACTGAAAGCCTTCCGGGGTTTTCCTTGTTTGTAAATGTTTTCTTTTCTCTTGCTGGTTTTAAAATTCTCTCTTTAGCACTGTGTCTTGTCACTTGAATTATTATGTGTCTTGCTGTGGCTCTCCTTAGGTTGGTTTTATTGGGAGTTTTCTGTGCCTCCTGGATCTTGAGGTCTTTTTCCTTCCTCCAATTATGGAAGTTTTCAGCTATTATTTCTTCAAATAAATGTTCTGCCCCCTTTTCTTTTTCTTCTCCTTCTGGAATCTCTGTGATACAAATATTATTATGCTTGATTGTGTCACTGAGTTCCCTTAATCTATTCTCATTTTTTATTTTTTTTTTCCTCTCCTGTTCAGCTTGATTGCTTTCCATTATCCTGTCTTCTAGGTCGCTGATCCATTCTTCTGCTTCTTCTATTTTACTATTTTGTGCTCACCTACCTCTATTCTACTATTAATTCCCTCTAGTGTATTTTTTTTAAGATTTTATTTTATTTATTTTAACAGAGAGAGAACACAACAGGCAGAGAGGCAGGCAGAGGCAGAGAGAGGAGCAGGCTCCCTGCCAAGCAAGGAGCCCAATGTGGGACTCAATCCCAGGACGCCAGGATCATGACCTGAGCCAAAGGCAGCTGCTTAACCAACTGAGCCACCCAGCCGTCCCCCCTCTAGTGTATTTTTACTCTCAGTAATTTCTTAAGCCTACAGAATATCTTTATGACCATTACTTTAAATTCCCTATCAGGCTTATTGCTTATCTCCATTTCATTTGGCGCTCTTGCTGTGATTTTCATCCTGTTCTTTCATTTGGGGCCCATTCCACTGATCCTCATCTTGTCTAACTCTGTGTCTGTTTCTCTGTGTTAGGAAAGACAGCTACATCCTCTGCTCTTGAAAGTAGTGGCCTTATGAAGAAGAGGTCCTATAGTGGCCTGCAGTGCAATGTTCCCTGTTCACCAGAACCTGACACTTCAGGGGGCTCTCCCATGTGTTGCATGTGCCTTACTATTATGGCCGAACTGCATTTGCCTTTAGTCCAGTCATCAGCAATGGCTCTCTCTGCCTGCTGTGGGCAGGGTTTTGTTCCTGTATTGTTAATGGATCAGTATGGGGTTGCTTTGGGCTTGAGTTGGATCAAACCAGGCATCTGCCAGAGTTTCAGTCACACTGAACTGCAGGACACTCTCCCTGTGTTGTTCCCTGAGCAGCTTTCATTGGTGGTCAGGGCCCACAGTGAGACCAGATGTCTGCCATTAGCCCACTGCTGGGGCCACAGTGGAGCTTGATTCCTCTGTGGAATCTGTGGAAAGTATGTGGTTATCATCCCCTCTCCCGAGGGCAGGAGTCACTTTGGAGTGCTGCTGGCCACTGTCAGGGCAGTTTGCACACTTCCAAGCTTGTGGCAGTGCATTGGATGGGCTCCAGCCAAAGGCATATTAAATAAGGCAAATACGCAGAATGTGGAGTTGGGGCATGCAGGATTAGCAAAATTTGCATAGTTCTTTCTGGGAGAGGACCGATAGCCACTTTTGAGGACTGCCAAAGGCAGGTTGGAGAGGTCAGTTCTGAGAGCAGAGGGGTGGGGCACACTGTTCATGTTGGTTTCATAGGTGTCCATGTATCTGGGCTGGAAGGCAGGGGAGGGAAATGGCACCACCAGCTCTTTTATTATTGAAGAAGTCTCCTAATGATCTCTGCTCCTCCAGCAAATGTTCTGAGATTAGTGCATAAACCTTCCAGTAAACCCCATGTATTTTTCAAATTGCTGCTTCCATTCTATATCTCCAAGGGCCTGTTTTCTGGGTTGTCTCTTTAAGGGTGAGAACTCAGTTTCCTACTACCCTTTGGTTCTGCCAGAGCTGAACCTGTTGATTTTTGAAGTTCCAGGTGTTAAGCCTCACTGATTGTACAAACTTGTAACGTTAAGCCCCTCTAGTTTAAAGCCAAACGTAGAGATTCATCTTCTGAGTGCAAGGACCCCCCTACCAGGGTACCTGGTGTAGGGTCTGCTCCTCTGCCTTCTTCATGCATGCAGCTTTCTGCCCTCCTGAAGACAGTCTCACATATCAGTTTGGCTATTCATTGTCCTTCCAACCATTTTTGATGTGCCATCTTCTCTATGATTAACCATGGAGAGTCTGTTCTGCCAGTGTTTGGGTCATTTCCTGAGCTATTTACCCTGATGCGGGTGTTATGTAGGTGTATCCATGGGACAAGGTAAGTTTATAACCCACCATCTTCCCTAGAAGTTAAATAGGTGATCAATTTGACTATGAGTCAAAATTTGTGGCAAACTCTGGTACCAAAAATGTTCTATTGACCCATGACATTTTTTTCTCACTTAGCTTCTTGAAATTCTTTGGAAATATTACATTCTTTTTTTTTTACAAGTTTTTTTTTAATATTTTATTTATTTATTTGACAGAGAGAGAGATCACAAGTAGCCAGAGAGGCAGGCAGAGGAGGAGGGGAGGAAGTAGGCTCCCCACTGAGCAGAGAACCCAATGTAGAGCTCGATCCCAGGACCCTGAGATCATGACCTGAGCCAAAGGCAAAGGCTTTAACCCACTGAGCCACCCAGGTGCCCTAGAAATATTACATTCTTAAAGGACATTCTGTTTAGAATGGGAAAGGGAAGGAGCCATAGTTGTAGAAGAATAACTTAGCTTCTAAAATAAATGTATCCCAGGCAGCTGAGCTGGTGAGACATTTGAAATGGAATCATATGGAATATTAAGACACTGACAGCTGGAGAGGATGCTTGAGCCCTTTAAACACAGTTCTCCAAAGCAGATCACTTTGTGCCCAGCGCTTTTCTCAGAATGCAAAGAGCTTCTTATGAAACAGAACTCATACTGTCCAGTTATCCCTCAAAATGGAAGAAGTTAGAGGAACTATGATGCCTACTGTGATAAACTGCAGAGGAATCATTACCTTACAATGACTTTCAGTTGCCATGATTTTTTTATATTATTCCCCAGGCTTATTCATCTGCTTCAACTATGTACCGATGTTCTATTAGTAGAACAAATATGTTCTATTAAATGTCTAAATATATTATAACATGATAATACGTGGGAATTTTAAAATATGTTTTATTTTAGAATCATTTTAAATTAATAGAAAAGTTGCATAAACAGTAGCAGGCCTATATATGCCTCATTTTGTTTCTCCATTAATATCCTACCTTGCTATGATGCATTTGTCAAAGCAAAGAAAATGGCATTAGGACATTACTACTAACTAAACTCTATCCCTTATTGGATTTCTTCCGTTTGTTCCATTAAAGTCCTCTTTCTGGCCTAGGATTCAATGCAGAATACCATATTGTATTCAGTTGTCATGTCTCCCCAGTCTCCTCTGGTCCATGACAGTTGCCTACTTTTTCCTAAATTTTTCATGACCTCAAGGATATTAAGGAGTACTGGTAAAGTATCCTGTAGAATGTTCCCAATCTGGATTTGTCTGATATTGTATCACAATTAGACTGGAGATAGGTGTTTTGGGGCAAAATCAGTTCTTCTCATCACAACATACGCAGGGGCACACGGTAACTGCATTACATCTTTGTTGATGAAAGTTCTAGGAAATCATTGCCCATAATTTCTCTGGTTGTTTATGTTCTGTCTATCCTAATATTTCCTTTGTAGTTACAACCCCAGTGTTCCAAAAGAGAGAGTGATGAAGCTGACAAAAATGGTGTTGGTGCTGGTGGCAGTCTTTATCCTGAGCACTGCCCCCTACCATGTGATACAACTAGTGAACTTACAGATGGAGCAGCCCACACTGGCCTTCCATGTAGGCTATTATCTCTCCATCTGTTTCAGCTACGCCAGCAGCAGCATTAACCCTTTTCTCTACATCATGCTGAGTGGAAATTTCCGGAAACGCCTGCCTCAAGTGCAAAGGAGAGTGACTGAGAAGGAAATCAACAATATAGAAAATACCTTGAAGTCAAGCTTTTAGGAAAGTACACGGATCACCAAAAGTCTAGATAGGCTTGTCTTTGTCGGTATTATTAGAAAGGGCAGGTGAAACAGTGTGCTTGTGTCTATCCTTTCTGTGTACTTGTGACTGACTTTTAGGAGCATGGAATGGAAGTGTAACCATTCAAATGCAGTGAGTTTAATATGCTAACTTTAGTAAGATGTAAATATTTGTCTGCATTGAAAATAAGGAATAGGATAGTCTAAGATACCTGAGTTCCATGGTTGTGGATGTTATTTCAGTGCATTATAAACTAGTCACTGATAAAAAGGCCATCCATGACTATTAACTGAAAACTCACAAAGGAATCTGGCCCTGCCATCCATACTTTGCTCACTGTAACAGTGCTCTTGAGGTTCCTAGGAGGAGAACAACTTACAATGAGGTCTGAAATTTGTCCATTTTTTATCTACAAAATTTCATATGGTCCCATCTAATGCCTTTGATAATCAGCTCCACCTATTAGCATAACAGTTACCATGTATGGAACATATGCAGTATGTAAGATCACATGTAACAAACCCTTGAGGTATGTATTACCTCAATTTACTTAGCCTCAGAAATGTTAAGCCATAGCTTGATGCTGCACAGCTACATAAGAGCTAGGCTAAAATCCAGGTCTGCCTGTTTCTGTCCTTTGAAAGCACCATCTTGGCAACCTGTAACTATAATTCCGGAGAATCAAAATGGGGGGGGGGGGGGTTCTTTCTTCTATAGACCCATAAGGAAATAACTAATGTCTGAAAGAAATTAGTCAACGGCAGAAAAATATTTTGCATTTAGCTTTGTTCTCATGCTTATGAATTTTAGAAACCAGTATCTGCATTTTAATAATAGTATTCTTCAGGATGTTAAGCATACACTCAGATACATTCTCTTTAAGTACCGTATATGTTTGTTCAAGGGTACAAAAGTAATACCCCTAAATTTATAGATGTTCATTGTATCTATCTCTTCCTCTTTGGGCTTATATAAAACATGCACTTTGTATAGAAAGAAAAGAAAGAAATGCTTTTATAGCCTGTATTCTCAACAAAGGTAAATACTGTTATTTTGTTTCTGGATGAAATCTATAAACCCCACTCCTTCATCTAAATCACAAAATCACTTGCTCCATGGATGTCTTAAACTGATTTTTAATCTACCCTTCATAGAAAAGAGTCACAGAGACCAGCTTTTTTAACAACCTAATGTCCATTTTTACCTCTCAATTGTCAAGACACATGACTTTTAACCCAATGTATTTGGTCTAGATCTTCCAAAGACCATTTCGAAACAAGGTAATATATAAACACATATCTGGGTTAAAGGTCATGTAAACACCATGAGACTGATGTAGGTCACATCTGAGATATTTCAGTTCTATAACTGAGCTCTCCAGAGCTACACCCAGAGCCTAGGTGCTCCTTCAAAATGTCAAAAGAAGTTGAGTCATGGCTATAGTCCAGCAGCCTTCCTTCTCACTTCCCTAAGGTGCATAGTCAGGGTTCGGTGAGTAACCCTGACATCTGAAGACCCACCACCATGGGTCATACACAGATGTGGTCATTTGGTAATTGAAAAACAGCTAAAGAGTTTACCTCTATTGTCTTTTTTAATACAGACAATATTATGAATTTAAAGATTTAAATGATTTTAAACCAACAGACATTTTTCTAATACCATTTCCAATAGGTCTCAAATAATTCCAGTATATAAATTGGTTGGTGATTTGTTTTAATTTATATGTATTAAGAATTATAAAGAACTTTAACACTTAATTAAAGTATAAAATAAAAAGGGTGACTATTAAACTCATTTCTGTGTCTTTATACAGTTTTTCTATACATAAGTGTATACACACACGCACACACACACATGCACAGATGCAGATTTGCTCAGGTGGTTTGATAGAGATGCTGTTTTGTATTTTTGCCTATGATATATGTACATGTTTACTTTCAAGACAAGTTAATGATCAGTTTCCCATATCTAATTAATACTTGGGTATTTGTCATTACTTACAATCAGAACTATATACTTATTCAATTTTAGGTACCTCATTTGAATTTTGACCAATTAATATAAATCAATGGCTAATGCTTGTATATTTATTTACTTCTGGCTTGTAGTTTGTATTCTTAAGGCTTTCTTATATAAAGGATCTCATATTTCCTTAATATAGTTTCTCCTGAGCAAAACATAAAGAGTTCAGAATTAGTAAAATGTGTCCTAAATATGGCTAATAGTCAATTGGCACAATCACACCAGATTCTCGGAAATCAAGGCACTTGTATTATACCTGAAGTCCTAGAAATTACTGCTTTTCATGGGTTATGTTATCACAGGAGTGGTAGAATCTTGGACTTGAAATATATTTTAGAAATTATCAGATGCTACAGATGAGAAAAATAATATCCAGTAAGATCGTTATTTTTACACATTCAGAGAAAATTCTCTAGTAACAAGCTATAGAAATGATCCCTGAAACTATAGTTTTAAGATAGAGTTACTTTTAACACAGTCTAGTGTGTGTCGAGAGAGCCACCCCAATGGGCAGCTAAAAACCAATCCCGAGTTCTTTCTACCAAACTTTCCTCCCCTTTGGGACAGTGAGAAACAACTAATAAGAAAATTAAAGTTAACAATGATTATAACAAAGTCCTAAGAGTTCAATGAGTAAATCAAGATTGTGTAAGTATGTATTAAAAGTAGAAAAAAATAAACAAGTGATTCTAAATAATTTGCTTGGGCTTCTATTCAGGATGGCAGAGATTAATTTTCCATTTATTTCACAGAGGTCTATAGAATGAGCCCAAAGCAAAATATAAAAAGTAAGAATATTTTCTTTTACCATTCCCAGTTTTTTTGATACCTCTCTATACCAAAAATTTAGTTCCTTCTACAGGTAGCCTCCTCCATTGCCTAAGGCTAGGAACAGCCCTACAGTTATGACTCCTTTATGACTTCACCCCAGGAAGAATACTATTCAATTATTTCATTTGCTCTTTCAGCAATTAGCTCAGATACAATAATATCCATCCAAAAAAACTATGCTAAACTGGTATCTTGATTTTTGGTGTTTGTATATTCATTATTTAACAAGTATCTACATAACAAATTTACCTCCAGGACACTATGCTGGACTACACTTGGGGGGGGGGGGATTAATGTCTAAAACATTACCCAATCTCAAGAATTGAAAATCCAGTGCCTCCTGTTTCCTGTGGATCAATTCCACCCACGTGGGTGACGCAAAAAACAATCTCCAGTGATTTCTCAATTCTAAAATATAATTCATGTGTAAGATGCACCATTAACTTAATAACTGCCTTTGGGGATTAAAAATATAACATTAAATATTCACATTAATAGTAAGGCATACCCTAATTTCAAAAACACTAACATGTGGGTAAAGTACACATCACTGAATTGAGAAAAAATATATTGACAATTCACTGTTGCATTTTCTTCTAAGATTAAATGTACTCATCTCTATCATTCAATGAAATAATTCTATACCAACTGATTTCCTCCCTACTAATAAATACCTAAATCTAAATACATAAAAGAATCATATAAAAGAATCTAGATTAATTAAACACCTCACAAAATGTTTTACTGTTTTTCAGGCACATGACTGAGGGAAAAAATGTAAATAATTTTGAAATAAATTTTATTTCTATAACAACAAAGTCACAAGTAATTGCTACCTTAACAACTGAAAAACTTAACATGGCATCCTGAAAATAAAACTTTGAGTTTCTTGAGAATAAAAACTTATTTTGGGCTCCATTACTTCTTACTGGGAATGTAATTCTGGTAGACTGCTTCAAAGGTATACTCTTCTATCAAAAGCCTATTCAAAAGTATAAAGTCACATCCAAATCAAAGCAAAAAAGGGCGACAAACCATAAGAGACTCTTAATCTGAGATCTCAGGAAACAAAGTGAAAGTTCCAGGGGGGTAGGGATAGGGTGCCTAGGTTATGGACATTGGGGAGGGTATGTGCTATGGTGAGTGCTGTGCATTGTGTAAGACTGATGATTTACAGACCTGTACCCCTGAAACAAATAATACATTATATGTTAATTAAAAAAATAAAATCCATGATTTTTACTGAAAATACAGTTGTTTCTCTAACACATATAATAAAATGTGTTTTGGGACACCTGGGTGGCTCAGTTGGTTAAGCAGCTGCCTTTGGCTCAGGGCATGATTCTAGTGCCTTGGGATCGAGTCCCGCATCGGGCTCCTTGCTCTGCGGGGAGCCTGCTCCTCTCTCTGCCTCTGCCTGCCTCTCTGCCTGCTTGTGTTCTCTCTCTGTTAAATAAATAAATAAAATCTTTAAAAAAAATTAAAAAAATAAAAATAAAATGTGTTCTTAATTTAATGTAATACATTTGCTATTTCTATCAAAAAAATTCAAGGCAAGTATGTTTCACTAAAAGATTTAAGTAATAGTAGGCACTTTTTTTTTTAAGATTTTATTTATTTATTTGACAGAGAGAGAGATCACAAGTAGGCAGAGAGGCAGGCAGAGAGAGGGGAGGAAGCAGGCTCCTGCCGAGCAGAGAGCCCGATGCAGGGCTCGATCCCAGGACCCTGAGATCATGACTTGAGCCAAAGGCAGAGGCTTTAACCCACTGAGCCATCCAGGTGCCCCCTAGTAGGCACTTCTTAATAATAGCTCTCTAGGGATGCTTGGGTGGCTCAGTTGGTTAAGCTTCTGACTTCAGCTCCGGTCATGATCCCAGGATCTTGGGATCAAGTCCCACATCAGGCTTCTTGCTCAGCAGGGAGCCTACTTCTCCCTCTGTCTGCCGCTCCCCCTGCTTGTGCTCTCACTCTCTCTCTCTCTCTCTCTGACAAATAAGTGAATAAAATCTTAAAAAATAGTAATAATAACAGCTCTCTAAAAACCATATGTAGATTTGTTCCTGTTAAGTAACAAAAATTCAACCAAGTAAATTTTAAAGATCTAATTGACTTTATTAAAGGAGTCATGAATCAGGTAGTAGCCCATCTAGCAAACAGAAGGGCTCTCAGAGGAGTTGTACAAAATGGAAGGTCCTTATAGAAGGAGCATGGAGCAAGAAAGTTACTAACAAAAGAAAAAGATTATTCCAGGCAAGACCATTTTCCCTAGGGGTAAAGGCAAGGGGTCTGACCACAAAGATGACCTCATCTCCCTTTTGGGGGATGGAGAGGGCCCATGCAGTGGACTCGTTGGCACTGATCGAAAAATTCCTGACTGACTAGTTAAGATGACATTTCTGGGGAAGGTTGAAACTGTAATGAGGTTAGGTAATAAGCCACAGTTTGGGAACCTGGTCCAAGTGACACTCTTTTGGACCTGTGGTTTTCTTTTTAACAGTTGACGAACTTATTTCCGGGAATAAGAAATAAGAAATGAGGTCCCTCTCCTCTCCTTTTCAATATTGTGCAAAGCTCTGGAATTCCTAGTGTGCAATAGAGCTGGCTTCAGCTCCAGCCTCATCAATCACTGGATGTAAAAGATCTTCGTAAAACTATTAAACAAACTATATTTAATTGCACGAATTAGAAAAATTGGAGCCCAAAGAAGGGTAGACAAAGTCAAACAGCTTTTTCTTGTTAAAACAAGAGCACAGTTTTGTAGCTCCTGCCTCAGGCCTGTTCCCTGTTTCCAGTGTATTGTTCTCTCTGGGCTGCACTCAGACAGTAGGAGGCAGTAAATTTCCTGCAAAGAAGTTTGGGTCACAAATGCAGTAAAATGCTAATAAATGTGGTGAGAGGCCCTGAAGTTTTTTGAGAAGAGCAGTATCACAATCAGATATTTGCTGGTGGAAATAACTGGCACTGGAGTATAGAATGGGATGAATGGGAAGAGCCTAAAACTAGAAAAGCGGGTAGGAAATCATCACAACGGTCCAATGGGAGAAAAAAATGCTGCCAACTAGACGATGACAATAGTTGTGTATGCTTAACTGACATTTGTTGAGTACACAAAATGTGCCAGATGTTGAACATAATCTTATATAATTCTCACACCAACCCTCAAAGCTACATACATGTTGTTATTGTCACCATTTTACAGATGAGGAACTCAGAGCTTGAGGTTACAGCCTCAGGTTACATAGCCAGCAAGGGGCACTCAGAACTCAAACCCAGATCTGATGCTCTTATCCATTCACTATGCCATTGCTTCTTAAAATTTACAATACCCGCATATCACTTGGGGATACCGTTAGAATACAGATTCCTTTCTTTCCCACATTTTAACAGAGGATTTTTTCCAGATATATTAAAGGGTAATTGACAATTTTTTAAGGTATATGACTTGATGTTTTGATATATATAATATGTATTGATTGTGAAATGATTACCACAATCAAGTTAATTAACATACCATATCCATCACCTTGCTTATTTATGAGAACACTTAAGATCTACCCACTTAGCAAGCTTCAAGGATACAATACAGTATTGTTAACTAAAACCAGCATACTGGACATTAGATCTCCAGAATTTACTCATGTTGTAGAACTGAAACTTTGTACTCTAACATCTCCCCCATTCACTCCACCTCCTGGCCCTTGGCAACCACAATGTCACTCATTGCTTCTGTAAATTGGACTATTTTAGATTCCACATAAGTGAGATCATGCAGTATTTATCCATCTGTGTCTGGCTTATTTCAGTTGCCATAATGTCCTCCAAGTTCATCCATGTAGTCACAAATGGCAGATTTCCTTCTTTTTATAAGCTGAATAATATTCCTGTGTGTATGTGTGTGTAGTCTATCTGTGTGTCATCTGTATTACATTTTCTTTATCCATACATCTGTTGATGGGCATTTAGGTTGTTTCCATATCTTGACTATTGGGAATAATGCTGCAAAAACATGGAAATGCAGACACCTCTTCTAGATTTCATTTATCTTGGATATATACTCAGAAGTGGGATTGCTGAATTGTATGGCTGCTCTATTTTTAATTTTTTGAAGAATCGCCATACCATTTTTCATAATGGCTATACCAATTTACATCTCACTAATGGTGTACATCCTTTTTCTCCACATCCTTTTCTATACATCCTCTTCTCCACATCCTTGCCAACATTTATCTTTCGTCTTTGTGATAATAGCTATTCTAACAGGTGTGAGGTGATATCTCACTGTGCTTTCAACTTGCATTTCCCTGATGACTAGTGAAGTTGAGCAACTTTTCCTCTGCCTGTTGGCCATTTGTATATCTTCTTTGGAGAAATACCTATTTAGGTCCTTCGCCCACTTTTTAATTAGGTTGTTTTCTTCCTATTGAGCTGTTTGAGTTCCTTATATTTTTTGGATATTAACCCCTTATAAGATTTATAGTTTGAAAATATTTCTCCCATTCTATAAGTTGTTTCTTCATTCTGTTTATTGTTTCCTTTGCTGAGCAGGAGCATTTTACTTTGATACAATACCATTTGTCTATTTTTGCTTTGGTTATCTGTGCACTTGGTGTCATATCTATGAAATCAATGCCAAGACCAATGTCAAAAGATTTTTCCCTATGTTTTCCTCTTGTAGTTTTATATTTCAGGTCTTACATTTAAGTCTTTAATCATATCAAGTTGATTTTGTATCAATGATCTCACATTTTTACATGGTAGGAGATGAGTCCAATTTCCTTCTCCATGCAGACATCCAGTTTTCCAACACTATATTAAAGAGAGTATTCTTTCTCCATTGTGTGTTCATGGCACACTTGTCGAAGATCAGTTGGCCATAAGTGCATGTATTTGTTTCTGGACTTTCTATCCTGTTTCATTGGTTTACACATCTATCCTTACGCAAGAACCATACTATTTTAATTACTGTAGCTTTTAAAATATATTTTGAAATCAGGAAGTATGATGCCCTCCAGCTTTGTTCTTCTGGCTTAACATTGCTGTGACTATTTGGGGTCATTTGTATTTCCATATGAATTCTAGAATTGTTTTTTTCTATTTCTGAAAAGAATGCCATTGGGATTTTGATAGTGATTTCACATTAAAAATGTGCTGTTGAATTCAGTTTGTTAGCATTTTATTGAGGACTTTTGCATCTAAATTTATTAGAAATACTGGCCTATAGTTTTCTTTTTTTAAGATTTTATTTATTTATTTGACAGAGAGTGAACAAGCAGGGGGAGTGGCAGGCACAAGGAGAAGCAGGCTCCCTACTGAGCATGGAGCCTAATGTGGAACTCCATCTAGCACCCTGGGATGATGACCTGAGCTGAAGGCAGACGCCTATTGAACTGAGCCACCCAGGCATCCCGGCCTATAGCTTTCTTGTTTTATCTTTCGTATCTGGGAATACTAGCCTCCTAAGATTGTTTGGAAGTGTTTTCTCCATTTATAATTTTGGAATAGTTTAAGAAACATTGATATTAATTATTCTTTGACTGTTTGGTGGAATTCACCAGTAAGGCCACTTGGTTCTGGGCTTTTCTTTGTTAGGGGTTTATTGTTGTTCTTGTTTAACTGACTCAGTCTCTTTCCTCATTATTGGCCTGTTTGGGCTTTCTATTTCTTCTTGATTCAATCTTGAAAGGTTGTATGTTTCTAGGAATTTACCTCTTTTGTTTAGGTTATTAATTTTTTGGCATATGATTGTTCATCTTCATTGTTCTTCTGGTTCTTTGTATATTTGTGGTATCAGTTGTAATGTCTCCTCTTTCATTTCTAATTTTATTTGTCTTCTCTCTTTTTAATGCAGATTCTGATTTAGCAGTTCTAGGTGCAGTCTGAGATTCTGCATATTTAACAAGTTTCCAGTTGACGCCAATATTGCCAGTCCATAGACCAGACTTTGAACTGTAAGGAGTTATATCCAGTGGAAGTGCAAAAAAGGAGACAGACAGGAGAAATCTTCCAAAAAACTAAAGCTGGTTATGCAGACTGAAGAAGACTAGAGAGAAAAAATTGTTTTTGAGATTTCTAGCCTATGAGAAAATTACCATTTGAAATAGTAACCTAAGAAGAGCACCAGTTGCAATCTGTATTCATTAACTAATTTCTGCCTCTCTGTTCTTAAATCAATTTTATTATTTTTTAAAGATGTATTTATTAATTTGGGAGAAAGAATGAGAGAGATCATATGAGTAGGGTAGGGACAGATGGAAAGAATCTCAAGCAGACTCCCCACTGAGCATGGAGCCCGACATGGGGCTCAGTCTTACAACTCTGAGATCATGACCTGAACCAAAATCAAGAGTTGGATGTTTAACTGACTAAGCCACCCAGGTGTCCCTTAAATCAATTTTTTAAAGGGCTAAATAACATTCATAATAATAATAAAGATAAAAATAAATAAAAAGGACTGAAACCACTCTCTAACAAATTATCAAAATCAGGCCACCAGTAGTAGTGAATGGTGCATACACATCAACTTATTTGTTCAACTCTATAGTTTATTAGCAACCCAGCCAAAACGATAATCTCTGTTTACTTAAATCAGGATTGATGGTGATGTGGAAAGGCTTAACACAGACAGCAGGGATTAATTACTTCATAAAGAGTACAGAGAAGGGGAAGGAGGGGAAAACTATAGGCTATAAAGTTAGTCAACCTATGTTTGCATCCCTAAATTTGTGTAATACTTTGAGCAAGTGCTTTAACTGTTCTAAACCTGTTCCCTGTCTATAAATTGAGGATGATGATATCACCCAATTCATAGTTCTTTTGTGAGTTGTAAACACCTAAAGCACTGAGAACACTGCTTATTATAAATACTTAGTACTTTTAGTATCATCATCACCTTCATCATCTTCATTATCATCACTTTAAAATACTCAACAAGTTGAAAAATGTATGAACAATATTTTACAATCCTTCTTATTGAGAAGTAGAGTCTTTTCCCCCATCTCTTGAAGCTATGCTGACCTTGTGACTTCCTTTGACCAATAGATTGTGGCAGAAGTGATGTTGTGTCAATTACAAAGTGTAGGCTTCAAGAGAGCTTGCAGCTTCTATCTGTGCCCTCTTGGAATCCTGCACTGAGATACCATGTAAAAAGCCAGGCCAGCCTACTGGTGGATGAGAGCCATGGGGAGGAGAGCTGAAGCACCCAACACCAACTCCCAGATGTGAGTGAGACCATCTTGGACCTGAGAGTTCAGCTGACTATCTAGCATTCACAGTCATATGAGTAACCCAAACGAAAGCCACAGAGGAACCACCCAACTAATCCACAGAACTGAGAAAAATAATAAATTGTTATTGTTTTAGTCATAGCTTTGGGGCAACTTGTTCCACAGCAATAGGTAACCGAAATAGCATCCATGAAAGTAAAAATTAATAAAATGACCCTTGGTAATAAAAAAAAATTGTGAGCTTCTTAAAGTATTACAGTTATTATAAACCTTGATTCCTTCCTTTCTTCCTTCATTCTATAAAGATTTATTGAGCACCTAGCACACCCTTGATAATATACTAAGCTTCAGATATAAATTGATGAACAAAACATTTTCCTGCCCTTACTGAGTTTACTGTCCAGTTAGCACTACAAATGTGAACACAGAAATACATATATAATTATAAATTGTGATAAGTGCCTAGAGAAGAGAATAGCAGAGACATACCTTAGTTGTACTGGACAGTTTTTTGTCAGTGCTTAGACACAGAGTTGCTGTGAAATCAATTCTCTCACATTGATTTTATTTTAAAAGAAATGGCTATTACATCAAACTCAAAACATTTAAAGTATGAGGAAACTGTTGTTCCATCTCTTTTCTATTTAAAATAGTAGATATAAATAAACTATCTCCAGAGATGGAGAAAGCAGATGGATTTGAAAATTCAAGCTCACACTGAATATAATTAACTTGGAAAGGGAGAGAAGCTAATGACGCCTGAGATTATAGGTGCCCAGGAGACAGGCAAAGGGCTAACTTATTTTTAACACTACACTAGTCTCAGCAGTAAGGAAAATTCAAACTTGATTAAAGTCTCTGAGGAGGTGAGAAAGCAAATGAAGAGAAGAAAAAAAATGTGGCTATTGGAGAGTAATTAACATTTTGACCCAGTTGCCAGCCTGAGTAGGTGTTCATTGCTTATTAACAAAGCTGGGTTTCTTGGGTCATTGCAAATGAGAAGGTCTTGTGAAAGTACTCTGGGCATTGTTTACTATTTGATTCTGAAGAAGGTACACCTGAAAAGACAAATGGGCTTAGGCAAAGCATTTCCTCAGCAGGAATGGAGGATTGCTTTCTGCCCCGAGGAGACCTTATTTGCATTTCCAAATAGAACCCTCCAGGGATATTAGATCAGGCAAAGGACAAGATGACCCTTGGCCTTGAAGCTTGATAGTGGTCATAACCCAGGTCACTGAGATTGAGATTTAAATATAGCCCAGTCTACAAAGCCCTTCACAATTGAACCCCAAGGGCCATTCCCCTCTGCCCACCCTACAATTTGGTCAGTTATATATAAGGAATATATACATTCACAGACCCATGCTTTTTCATGTGCCATTCCTACTACCTAGAGTACTCTTTTCCTCTCCACCTAACAAACTCCTGCTCTTCAGGCCCAGAGTAATTGTTATTTCTGTACACTCCCACTCCCAAAGTAAGCCAAATTAATCATTTTCTTGTTGGTACATACTGCTCTGTGGTGTCCTCTATTGTAACAGCACTATGTACTTGTCTTACCCACTACATTGGTAAGTTTCTCAAACCAAAACATATCTAACTCATCTTGGTATTGGTTATACTTAAGTATCTACCACATAACAAATGTCCAGGAAACAATCAATTGATGGAATAAATAAATAAGTAAATAAGAAAAGGAGACAAAGAACACTTGGAGATGTTAGAATGTGTGTGTGTGTGTGTGTGTGTGTGTGTGTGTGTCCATACTCATATGTGGGCATGGAAAGATATATATCTAAATATTAACATATAGGAAGATTTCTTATATAAACTATAAAAAGACTTGTGATTGAAATATGTTACAAATCTCTTTAAACTTCTGTTTATTTTTTTATTTTGAATGTAGCAATACAGCACTGGTATACCACTTGTGTATTAAAATGCTTGCAGACATTTTGCCTTAGTTAGGTCTTAGCGAGGGTTTTCTAAAAGGCATCTGATTTGCACTTCTTAAGATTTGACGTGGAAAAATGTAAGTAAATGAGATAAAAGGATTTAATGTGGTTTCAAATGCCTTACTGTGATATGAGAAAATATTTGATAAATGTTGCAAGTGCTTAACTTAAAGCTTAGACCTCGGTAAACTTATTTCTAAACTTCAAAAATGCCTAGTACATTTAAGAACATTTGAAAGTTCAAAGAATAACCTTTTCAAAATTATATAGTTACATCAGTTATCAAGCAGAAAATACTCAATTCTGTCTTCTTTTTCAATGAATCAAAATCCCATAAATGTTATCAAGCAAATAACTACAGGTTCTAAAGATGGCTGGTTCTACCAAGTTTCTTCTCTACATGAATAAGTTCTTTCTTGCCTCTATAGAATTATTATAATTCGATGGGCATTTGAATATATTCTTACTGTCAAGACATGCTTTTAAATAATGCTTATTTCTTCTCTGAATTTAGAAAAGATATAAAAATGCTCAATATAGAGAATTTGGGAAGCAAATAAGTAATTTTCTTTAGAAGAAAATAAAAATCATCCTAAGTTCAGCAGCCCAAGATAATTATTCCTAATATTTTATTATAATAATATTTCATTCAAAAAATAATATAGAGGGGCACCTGGGTGGCTCAGTTGGTTAAGCGTCCAACTCTTGATTTCTGCTCAGGTCATGATCTCAGGGTTGTGAGATCCAGCCCTGTGTCAGGCTCTGTGCTTAGCCAGGCATCTGCTTGAGATTCTCTCTCCCTCTCTCCCTCCACCTATGCCCTTGCACTCGCTCTCTCTAAAATAAATAAATAAATCTTAAAAAAAAAAAGGAATATAGACAGAAAACTTAGAAATATAAAATCAAAAAATGAAATGAAAATCACAGTGTTTTCTAGATCAGTTTTCCTAAGTATATTGGACCATGGTATATATTTTTAAATAGAATTTCGGTTACTCCTAGGATTTTGTTTTGGTTTGGTTTGGTTTTTTAAGGTTATAACTTATATTGCAGTGGACTTTGTGTGTAGGTATTTGAATTTTTGACTACTTTTTTAGAGCAGATTTATAGAAGAGAAATAAATAAATAAAGGAGTACCCAGTTTTTAAAACTCTCAATACATGTTGCAAAGATACTCTCCAAAATGTTGCCAATATGGAACTTCCTACTTGCAATAGATAAGAGCATCTATTTCCCATCTCTTCAATAATACTCAGTATTATTATTTTTCGTCTCTGCGATTATGACAGGCCAAGGTTTTTCCCAATAATTTCACATATTTCTTCAATTATGAAATGAAATTAGGTGTGTTTTACATGTTAATTGGTCATTTGTATTTCATTTACTGTGAATTAAGCCGTTTGAGGACAGGGATGTTTTTCTG
The DNA here is from genome assembly GCA_028533885.1 of Nasua narica. NCBI lineage: Eukaryota > Metazoa > Chordata > Mammalia > Carnivora > Procyonidae > Nasua > Nasua narica. The sequence continues at coordinate 53,857,735 of CM052802.1, forward strand.
CCACACTGTAATCACTCAATAACTGCTGTTAAAAGAATCTTTTTTTTTTTTTAAAGAATCATATTTTCACATACTCTGACCACTTGTTACATTGATATTTAGCATTTTTCTTTTTGATTCTAAAAGCCATTTATATACTAGACACTTATTGCAATTATTTTCCCACAATTTCTCATTTTGCTTTTACTCTTATTTATAATTTTCTTTGATGATCAGTCTCATTTTATATAGTCATCCATTAGCCTTTTTACTTTGAATTTCTTCTATTGCTTTTAGGGCTTAATGGACTCCTCTTCAATTCCAAGATGCCTTTTAGTATAAACATAACTCATAGTTATTGTTGGGTGGAAGAGGGTATTTATTACTTCTGTCAAGGTATTTAATTTTCAGAAAAGGATTCAGTGCCTTATGAGAATAACTTCTGGAGTAATTGGTGTGTTCTGGCAATCCCTAAGAAGTGAAAATATGAGACTTTAGAAAGTATATATATATATATATATATATATATATATATATATATATATATATATATATTTAGGGCGCCTGAGTGGCTTAGTTGGTTGAGCAACTGCCTTGGGCCCAGGTCATGATCCTTGAGTTCCGGGATCGAGTCCCATATCAGGCTCCCAGCCCCACGGGTAGTCTGCTTCTTCCTCTGACCTTCTCTCCTCTCATGCTCTCTCTCACTCTCTCTGTCTCCCAAATAAATAAATAAAATCTTTAAAAAGAAGAAGAATCGTGAGAAGTTCGGGTGCCTGGGTGGCTCAGTGGGTTGAGGCCTCTGCCTTCGACTCGGGTCATGGTCTCAGGGTCCTGGGATTGAGCCTCACATCAGGCTCTCTGCTCAGTGGGGAGCCTGCTTCCCCTTCTCTCTCTGACTGCCTCTCTGCCTGCTTGTGATCTCTCTCCTCTCTGTCAAATAAATAAAAAATCTTTGAAAAAAAAAAGTATCATGAGAAGTTCTTCAAGGATTTTTCACATTTGACACTATCTGGATTCCCCAGTCTTTAAACTTTAAAAACTTTCTTCAAATCCAGAGTTTGACATCCCACAAAGAACAGGCTGAAGAATAGTGACTGATGTTTTTAAGTTGAAGAATAAATTTAGCACAAGCTTTTCTGAAGATGACATCATGCTGAACCTAAACTTAACCACTGATAACTTAGAACCCTGGGTGCCAGGCTTACATGGGTACCAACCCATATGTATGTCATTGAAAATTCAATAGATCCGAAGGCCTAGTATGTCAATCTTTTCACACAATTTAAACTCATATACCCTCCCAATTGGATATGACTATATAAGCCTACGAGCCTTACAATCCTACATCACCATCCTCTCCAAAATATCTCCAACAGCAGTGACCAAATCAATGATTAAAGATTTCTAGGGATAAAAAGCTCTTTGCTTTTTAAGACAGTTCACTGCAGAATTTCTCCCTCCAGCCCTTATTTCATGAAGATCTAAGATTTCCATTTATCTTCCTGAAACAATGGAGCCCAGGTAATCAGGCACACCTGCAGGAAATCTGCTGAAACAACTTTTCAGCCTTCTTAAACGGATGAGCTAAGACATAATCAAAACAGCATGTCACTGCTCTGTACAGATTTCTTGCTGAAACAGTGCGAGATTTTGAATACAGAGTGCTCCCTAAAAATAAAGGCAACATTTAAGTTTTAAAAATCATATAGTAAAGATTAAGCTATACTGGTGTTTAGACCTCCTAATTTGGGGAAACAGAGATGGTAGTTAGTCCCCATGTAGATAATCATTAGACTATAAGGTCAGGCTATTTCCACAAAACTACCCAATCATTTTGACAAAGCTAAGCAAATGAGCACAGATATTGTCGATTTGACTTGGAGAAATATCCCAATGTCAACATTGGCTAATGTTTCTGGCAATTGTCCAACCACCATCTAGATTCCTGTAACAGTCTGAGGGGAGTGTAGAACTGAGTGTGTAGTTGTTTTCTAGGGAAAAAAATGTGCATATGGATGCAAAAACATGTGAAATAACCTCAAAATCTTTAAATACTTATTTTTTTTTAATTTATTTATTAGAGAGAGAGAGACTGAGAATGAGAGGGGAGAAGGTCAGAGGGAGAAGCAGACTTCCCGCAGAGCCGGGAGTCCGACATGGGACTCGATCCCGGGACTCCGGGATCATGACCTGAGCCGAAGGCAGTCGCTCAACCAA
>CM052802.1:53860433-53913716 GCA_028533885.1 Nasua narica
GAGCCTGGTGGTGGGTATCGAGAGGGGCACGTACTGCATGGAGCACTGGGTGTGGTGCATGAACAATCAATCTTGTAACACTGAAAAATTAAAATAAACAAATATGGGGAGAAAAAAAAAAAAAGAAATACAGAGCCATCATTTCCCAGTCCATCTTCAGAGTATTCTTCTAGCCCTCTCTGCACATATGTCTCACCTCTGGATCTCTGGCTACTCAATGAAAACATCTCACCTCTTCTTACATCCTAGTATAGTAAGAACTTCTGGAAGCAGCAGCAGGGCTCCAACAGCAGCGGCCGTGGCAGCACCCTGGGTGGCAGCTGATGCCTGGGTAACATACTCTTTTCTGATTTGCTCCCCCATCCTTCCAACAAGTTATCAATCAGCTCCCTGCATTGATCCCTCTCTGCTTGAAATACCTAGAAATACCCCCTACCTCTGTTTTCCTGACTGAACCCTAACTAATAGGGACTATATTTACCTTCATTGCCCATGTTTCTCCACTTATTCCTTATATTTTGGTAATTTACAAATAAATACTACAAAATGAAATGCTGTCAATATATTTTTAAATACTTTACTTTTTACAGGTAAAGAAACTTTAACCAAATAAATTATTCCTGAGTTTTAGAACTCTCAGATAGCTACCACATTGCCCATTTATACACAAGAAGATTTAACTGATAGTCTGAAAATTGACTAGAGTCTGTTTTGATCTTCTGACGATAGATTAGCCACTTAACAAAATAAGACCTTTATTTTTACCAGTCCAATATCATCTAAAGAACCTACAAAGAGACCAGCTGGCAGAAAGAGGTAAGAGTGTTTGAAGATTAACTCTTCTGAATCAATTTAGAACAAAGTGTGACAAAAACAGACCATATAAGTGAACGTTATATGAAATATGGTATTAAATTATCTCTGAGACACATGTGGGCCCTGAAACTATTGAAACCAAGTCTAAACGTGTTTGGAGTTGAGCATGAAATGTTCAATTTGGTAAATATAATACCAAAAAAGATTGGTTTAAGTTTGACAATACTACCTTCTCCAAAGGTATTTTTTTATCTACTCTGATTTAAACTAACTAGCAACTAATAGTATTATTGCCTGAGCAATCAGAGATTTTGCTAAGAGTCTTGAGAACCAAGTAATGTCTTTTTTTGAACTGTCAGATATAGCTGAAAGCCATCAGTTAGGCATGGTAACAGAACCATGGTCTCTTTCTCTGTAAGTACCAGTTAGTTCTACTCAGTTTCAAGCCATTGGGCTGCTCTCAATCCCCAAACAACTACCCTTTGAATATATTCTATGGTCCCAAGAAAATTAAAGAATAAATGAATTATGGTATTTTAGAACTTCATCAGACCTCAGAAAACTTTTCAAGATATTACATTATATATACATATATATACAACATTTATATAAAGGTTTATCCAAAAATTTATCCACATTAATAAATTGAGCAGTCAGGATAAGAGCTTGAGCAGTCAGGATAAGAGCAGGTCATTTTGCCTCGAGTGCATGGACGAAGATCTTGGGAACGTGTAACCATGTGCAGGAAACTCAGAGCATGTTCTGCTTAAAGTCAGTGAATCACACACTCATTCACCCTTCCTAGGTCTTCAGAATCTATTCCACTCCAACAACAAATTCTGAGTTGCAGCTAAAAATCAATCTGTAAGAAGCTACATTTTACTTGTGAATTTGTTTTCAAGAGGAATATATGCCTTTAGCCGTCTATTTTTAAGAAAATTTTCACAGAGCTTTTATTCAGGTTGAGTTATCAAAGCTAAACCATAGTAAAACAGCTAATTCTACCAGTAAATCAATAAATGCCCAAGTTAATATGCCAATATAGCTTATAACCTTAAGTGAATGCAATTTTATATAGCAATGTTCTTGTAAGTGTCGTTTCTTACAATAAAGATTCTAGTCTAAAGGTTATGTGTGTACAGTTTAGAGAACTATTTAAAATTTTTCTTTGTTGTAAGAAAAGTCTTTCCCCTGATTAGCAAAAAGTCTTAGAGAGAATTATAACTACACAGTGATAAGATACAAATAAATATTTATCAAATAAATTTTTTAGTGACAAGTATTCAAATACTAAATATTATTTAGTATCTAATTAAACAATTAGATTTTGTTCTTATCTAACAACAAGTAATGTTCTTATTGTTATTATCTGACAATAAATAATGGCTAGCTGCATGCTTGTCCTCCCAAAGCACCTATGTCCGCAGTCCCCCCTTTTTCCAAGGTTCTTAATTTATAGCCATTAACTAAGGAGAGCAATTTCTGCTCTATCATATGTTTTTAACTAAGCTGAGGTAAAATATGCAAGGCTTATAATTTAATGTTTCCACAACCTCACTTTTCATTTTCACTTTTCTAGATCATCATCACCACAAGATGTGGACATAGGAAGGAGGCTGTAGCAATAAACTCCTTCAGGCATCTCTTTGCTCACCTGCTCTAAGAAAATCCATTCTCTCACTGCAGTCAGGTTAATCCTCAAAAACTACATCACAGCCCCACTCACCCCTCTTGTCTTATTACTTGTCCAAGTCCTGTGTTTCCCTCCAGGATGACTCAATGAAGTCTGTCCTTATTCCTCAAAGATAACTCCTTCCACTAACTTTTCCTGACATATAATGTCTTTACTGCTTGCATGGCTTTTGTGCGCCATTTTGAATTGTTATTCATCATCATTCCCATTCATATTCCTAGATCCTTATTTTATATTTTGAAACCTTGCATAGTAACCTGCTCATGGTAGGCGATTAATAAATTACTTACTGATTTTGGAAGTCAGTTGATGAAAAATAGGAGCTTTGGGGTCAGACTGACTGTTGCAAACCTTAGCTCTACCCTTTTGAGTCACAGTTGTCCTCAACATGAAAGTAATAAGACCTCTCTGAGGGTTGTTGTAAAAAAAAAAAAAAATACCAAAGTAGTATTTACTAGAATAGTAGCTGACATATATTTAGTGCTTGATAGCAGTAGCTTTAATAATGAACAGAAGCCTGTGTAGCATTAATAACCATATTGTTTTCAGCCGCACTATCAATTAGTCATTATCAATAACAAAACAAAGCTTGAATCTCTTTAATTCTACTCCCACTATCCAATACTCATGTTGTTATCAAAACAAAATGTTGAACTTTTCAAGCTTGACCGGACAGTATCTGTATTTATGCACTTTATCTATGGAATCTATGAAGTATTTTTAATATTTTATTTACCATACCATATTTGTTTAATTTTCTTTTACATTTATCACAAGCTTACTTTATTTTTGTGCAACAAAATAACAGGTGATTACAGCTTGACAACAGTTCTACCTTTGATATGCCAAGTTGTAGTAGGGTCATTTTTAATCTTGGTCTTTAACACCTACGTGACATTTCAGTAAGGCACAGAGAAAGCCATCAATTTTTCATAATGAGATTTTATTTTGCCTTCAAAAGTTGGCAGATTAAGTAATCTATTGTCAATGACCTTTATAAATGAAAAATAAAAATTAGAACAACTTTGGAATCTTTTTATCCAGAAAGATGGAAATAGACCTTATGACAACTGAGGCATTCAAAAAACAAGTTGGTCTATCAGCAGAAGCCTCCATTTCTATATCCCAAGCATGTTTCCAATAGGGACAAAATACATTCAAAGGCAGTTCTACTCATCGTGTTCTAAACATCTCAAACCAGTCCCTATGACTGTGGAAATAATAGCAAACTCACTGGCTCACATATATAATATCATTATAACCCTATCCATCTCCTTGACTGCATTCAAAATATTCACAGCATTCACATCTCTCACTCAGGATATCCTCCCTGACCTCACTGCCATCTCTTAACACTCATCCTAAGTCAGCCCATCATTTGGCCTCTACTCTTCCCCAATCTGATAGCTCTGCATTTGGTTAACCAGGCTATGCATTGTATTTCAAAGCATCCCAAATTTCCGAATCAAAAGTATCACTTAGATAGTAGATAAATAGTAGATAGAGATAAATAGATGATAGATAGATAGATGATAGATAGATAGATAGATAGATAGATAGATAGATAGATATTCACAGAACCTTTTCCTGAATATTCTGACTTAGAAGTTCTGGGGCTATCCCTGGGATTCTTGCTTTTAACCAGACCTCAGGTAATACTTATCATGTGCCTGATTTGACAGCATCATCTTAGTTCAGAAATCCCACACTCACAGACTCTGGGCTTTAGCCCACAAAGTGTTTTTCAAAAATTTGAATTGTATGCCTTTAAGTGAAACACACACTCACCATTTTCCTCAGCATCTACCCCTTGCTAGTATCATACCTTGGGACTTCACAACTTTAAGTCACTTGTCGGTCACGTCTGTCATCTGAAGACATCTGAGTTTGTGAATTCTGCTTTAGATACTATCTATATTCATGTTTCCTCTTTCACATAAACCGTTAATTAAGAATAAGTAGACTATAATCATCAGGGAAATGCAAACCAAAACCACAGTAAGATATCCCATCACACGTGTTAGAATGGCTATCATCAAAAAGATGAGAAATAACAAGTGTTGGTGAGGATGTGGAGAAAAGAGGACCTTCATGCACTGTTGTATGGAATATAAATTGGTGGGCATGTAAATTGGTGCAACCAGTATGGAAAACTGTATGAAAGTTCCTCAAAAAATTAAAAATAGAAATACCATACAATCCAGTAAACCCCACTAGTAAGTATTTAGCCAAAAACCAAAAATATTAATTCAAAATGATATATGCACCCCTGTGTTTACTGCAGCATTATTTACAATAGTGAAGATATGGAAGCAATCTGTGTCCATCAATAAATCAATGGACAAAGAAAATGTGAGATACACATGCACACACACACAGACACACACACATACATATATGCTGGAATATTACTCAGCCATAAAAAAGAATGAGTGTTTTGTCATTTCCAACAATATGGATGGGCCTGAGGATATTATGCTGAGCAAAATAAGTCAGACAACGACAGATACCATAGGATTTCACTTACATATAGAATCTAAAACACAAAACAAATAAATGGAAAAAGACCCATAAATACAGAGAATAAAATGGTGGCTACCAAAAGAAAAATGGTGGGCAAAATGGGTAAAATGACATGGGAGTTACAGGCTTCCAGTTATGAAAAATAAGTCATGGGGATGAAAGGTACAGCATAGGAATACAGTCAAAAGCATTGCCACAGGGGTATATGGTGACAGATGACGCCTACACTAGTGGTCAGCATAGCATGATATATACAGTTGTTCAATCACTATATTGTACACCCGAAAATAATGTGATATTGTACACCTGAAAATAATATGATGTTGTTCCATTTAAAAAATAAATTTAAGGGGCACCTGGGTGGCTTAGTGGGTTAAGCCTCTGCCTTCGGCTCAGGTCACGATCTCAGGGTCCTGGGATCAAGCCCCGTATCCGGTTCTCCCCTCAGCGGGGAACCTGCTTCCCCCTCTCCCTCTGCCTGTCTCTCTGCCTACTTGCGATCTCTTTCTCTCTGTCAAATAAATAAATAAAATCTTTTAAATAAATAAATAAATAAATAAATAAATAAATAAATAAATAAATAAATAAATAAATTTAAAAGGTTTTTATATGATTTGAAGGCCCATTTTTAGGTATTATTATTAACACAAAGTGTATTACTCTGATTTACTTTCTCATGTTATTTAAAAGTATAAACTGAAAGTTATCCATTCAAGTTTCAAGTGTATTTTGTATATATGGTTATAATAAATTTGTAATTATATGCCCTTAGTAGGGTTTAAGTGTTTGTTTTATACTTTATGCTATTAAAAATTAGGGATAAAAAGATTAAGTAGAATAGATAAAATAGAATCTTCTCTTTTTGCAATACGTTTAGTATTCAAGGAGGGTTTTTGTGGGGGTTTTTTTTGCTTTGTTTTGATTTTTTTTTTTTTTTTTGCTTTTTTTAAAGAGTAGCCCTCTCTAATCTATTCACTGACATTCTCTTAAACACCAAAAGCAAGCTGACAGGCACAAGATTCTGATTTCACCTTGACTCAGGTTTAGAGTAGCTGAGTTTATCTCTGCAATATTAAATCCCTCTGGCTTGAACTATCAGACATTGTTCTCTGAAGCAAAGAAGATGACATAGCAGGTACCTGAAGCAGTTAGCATCCTGCTGAGACAGCATCCCCTCTGCACTCATTTGGAGTATTTACTCTGGGAAAAAGTGCCATCCACTATTCTCTATGCTAGTTGAGACTCTGGGTAATCCCCTTACCCTGCATAAAGCTCAGAGGATTGACCCCAGTGTTACACACAGCCATTTCTCCAACAAGAGAGATCAGGTTTGTTTTTTTTTTTTTTTTTTTTGTTACTCAACTTAACGATACTATTTTATAGGGTTCAGAAAAGAAAAAAGGAGGAGGAGGGAGAAGCAAGGAGAAGAGGAAATGTGCTTCAGGAGGAATATTTCAGGGTTGGAATATATATTTCCTTTCAGCTTGAGAGAATTTAATTAATTAGGGGAAATTTGACAGTTGAGAGTAAATGGCTTCTAATGAGAATCACAATTTCTCCTTTTCCAGAACTCTCCAAGAGAAATGCCAAGAGACCTGTGTTCTGGATGTTTCAGACTTTCTTTTTTTTTTTTTTTTTTTAAGATTTTATTTATTTATTTGACAGAGAGAGAGAGAGATCACAAGTAGGCAGAGAGGCAGGCAAAGAGAGAGTGGGAAGTGGGCTCCCTGCTGAGCAGAGAGGCCAATGTGGGGCTTGACCCCAGGACCCTGAGATCATGACCTGAGCCGAAGACAGAGGCTCTAACCCACTGAGCCACTCAGGCATCCCTGTTTCAGACTTTCTAAAGTAGCAGAAGAATGAGGGAAAAAAATGCATCCTGAGTACTTTCAGTAAACATGTGAGTGCTTATTGTGTGGCAAGGACAATTCTGAGCACTAGGATTAGGAGATAGATAATTCACTGCCCTTAAAGTCAAAACAGACCAGTAAAATTAATCAGTGCTACATATTGGAAATAAATGCAAGGTGATTTGGGCCATAAAACATAAATTCTGCCTTTACCTAAGGGTAAGAGCAGGAAAGGCATCAGCAAAAACAAAATAAGTGGGAACACTTGGGTTAGTCTTGATAGCTGAGTAAAAGCTCACCAGGTATATAAAATAGGGCAAGACATACCAGGCAGAGGGCATTTCGTCCCCATGGAAGTTTTGGAAAGTATTCTGGGTCAGATTTACTGGAATATGGACCAGCACAGGCTCATGGACTAGAAAGATTAGAGAGAACTCAGATAATCGCTTCTCGGCCTTTTGGCTAAGATCATGTGTAGAGAGAACTCAGATAGATGTGGACCAATAGGCAGATGTTGGGATGCTGGGTGATATAAGGTTCATAAGCTAGGCCATCACACTCAGCAGTATAGCCTTCCCCATAGACACATCTGACTGGCAAGAGATATGTACATTCAGGCATTAGAATTTGTCCAAGACCTAAAAGCTATCATGAGGGCTGATAATAGCCACAAAGATCACCAGAAATATGATACATAGAGCAAGAAGTTCCATCTGAAACCCAAAATGGTAACCTGAGTATTGAAAATGAAAGCAAACTTCCAGATAAATATAGTTAATTCAGCATGCATTTTTATGGTCTCTCTTTTCTGTACTTGCACCAAAACGTCAGTAAAAGGGGGAAAAAGTATAATCTACAAAGGCAAAGAGTATACGAACGTTAAGTAAGCAATACCCAAAAAAGGAAAATGGAAAGCAAAGAGAAAAGTGGTAACTGATGGAAGAATAGAAGTTGAAATCTAAGTGCCTACACAGAGAGATGATAAAGAGAAGCAAAGCCGGCAGAACACAGAAAAGCAAAAGTACTAGGGATAATAAGGAGAAGCATGAAAGTGAATAAAAGAGGTGATGCACATCTTTACACTACATAATCACACACCTCTAAACCCCCTTTGTCACTTTTGCAGCAAGAGAAGATCTCTCACCCATTCCTCCACACTCTTGCTATCAAATGCTCACAACTGGGCATATTCATCTTAGGGAACTAGACAATTATTTGCTGGAGATATTGGGTCTGTATTAATCAGGAAAGGGTAGACCTTGCTGCAATAATTAATGAATACTTTAGTGTATTTCTTACTCATCACTTTCTGAAACATGCCAAGTTGTCTTTCTCTATAGTGTGTCTAAACATCCAGAATGTATGGCATCCAAGGGCCACAATAAAGGCTTTTGCCCACACTTCCCTCTCACTCATTCTGCTTCCTGGCTGACACTGGTGATTCTTCATGTGGCCCTACGTGCCATGGCATGGCCCCTCCTCTTGGATATTATGAATAACCAACTATCTTTTCAAGATAATTATCTCCTGCTTTATTAGAACTCACCATATCTGAATAAAAACAAAATCATGGGTATATTTTAAAACAATTGTCCAGGAAAATCTTCCAACATGGAAAACAGAGACAATGTGACTACATAGAGGAAAAAATGACCGCCCCCCAAAAAATACATATATATAGACAATATACGGAAAAGACAAAAAATTTAAATACCTACAATACTATCCTAAGATAAAAGTGAAAATATTGTATTTTTATACAAAAATAGACTAGTAAGATAAAAACAGATCAACAAATAAGAAAGACCTCTTAGAAATTAATATAATGATGCTCCTGCTAAAATTCAAAAGAATTAATGTTGAATGATAAAAGTCAAAAATCTGCAAGAAAAAACTTTTTAATGGAAAATGGAAAAAAAAAGGAATCAGAGGATCAATCTAGGAGATCCAATATCTGATGAATAACTGTTCCTGGGGCAAAAAAAAGGGGGGGAAAGTAAATTATCAAAAGAATTACAAAATTTATTTCTCAAAACTGATGTACCTGAATTTCTAAACTGAAAGGGCCTCCAAAGACCCAGTACAATAAATGTATAAAGACCTACACCAGGGCACATCATCATGAATTTTTATAATATTAGAGTTAAAGAAAAATCCCAACAGACTCCAAATTAGAGAAAAAAGATGAGGAATCATGCTGGTATTAAAATTTTTTTAATTTTTAATATATAGCAATTATCCTAAATGTTAAGGAAAAGTGATTTCTAATTCATAATCTTGTACCTAATCACCAATCAAGTATAACAGAAAAATAAAATAAAAGACATTTTAAAACTTGCAGTGAGGGGCACCTGGGTGGCTCAGTGGGTTAAAGCCTCTGCCTTCGGCTCAGGTCATGACCTTAGGGTCCTGGGATCGAGCCCTGCATCAGGCTCTCTGCTCAGTGGGGAGCCTGCTTCCCCCTCTCTTTCTCTGCCTGTCTCTCTGCCAACTTGTGACCTCTTTCTCTCCATCAAATGAATAAATAAAATCTTTAAAAAAAAAAAAAAAAAACTTGCAGTGACCCAGAAATTTTATCTCCTATGTACCGTTTCCCAGGAAGATTCTGGAGAATCTACTTTACCAAAATTGAGAGAGTAAATCAAGAAAAACAAGACTTGGGAACCAAAAGGAAAACATCCACTGAAGGAGAGGGGCAAAGGAAATCTCTAGACAGTAAAGACAACTGACAATACTGAAGTAGGCCTTAGACTGCTTTAGTCTGGATAATGGAAAATTCCAGGGAGGAGGTCTCCAGGAAATAAATAAATAAATAAATAAATAAATAAATAAATAAATAAATAAATAAAATTATTTTTTTTTATGGATGAGTAGATGTATTTGAACACATAGAAAATAGAAGTATAAGACATTCTATAATTTGACATGTGAAGAGCTTAGAAGTCATCACTCCCACCCTTACAACAAGGCAAATGCTAAATATTTGAAAATCAATTACTTTTCTTAGATCATTCAGAAAATTCAAATCACAGAACAAAGCACCACCCTCAAAACTGTACAGAGAAGTGAATACAGAGAATACAGATTGGTTTACCTAAGCAGGAGACACTAGTACTAGAAGCCATTCAAACACTTAAATGGTAACTTCAGTGAATTGCTGGGAGCTAAGAGTAGACTAGTTTGAGAGTTTTAAATGTCTAGGACCCCAATATCGGCAGAGTCACACATATGGGTTTTACCTCCAGGAGCTTCACCAGGTTCCTACAGTAAAGAGTGGAAAAAAATCTCATATTTACCTGGGAATGGAAAAGTAACCGTTTTGAAATAAACCACGAGCATTGTCCACAACAAAGGCCTACCTGGCAGGGAATATATTTCATCAGAGCTTTATCAGACTCAGATAAGGGAAATTACCCAACTCTAGTCCCCTCTAGGCTTCCTGTTTCATCTAAAGCAGGAGGAGGTAGTAGAAGCTGAAAAATACTGTTAAAGTCACATCCCAGAGGTACAGTCCCACCAAAAAAACTGAGACCTAATCACAGAAATATAGAATGTTTCCCTTCCTCCTATATCTTACCAGCATATCAATCAGGATTCTTTGTAAGGAGTCTCTAGGGAGGGACGCCTGGGTGGCTCAGCTGGTTGAGCAGCTGCCTTTGGCTCAGGTCATGATCCCAGCGTCTTGGGATCGAGTCCCGCATTGGGCTCCTTGCTGCGCAGGGAGCCTGCTCCTCTCTCTGCCTCTGCCTGCCTCTCTGCCCGCTTGTGTTCTCTCTCTGTTAAATGAATAAATAAAATCTTAAAAAAAAAAAAAAAAAGGAGTCTCTAGGGAAAACCAAAAAGAAGAGAAGAGACAAAAATTAGGACACCAGAGGAAACTAAAGCCTCTATTACTTAACAGCTAAAGTAAACAATACACATAGCCTAACTCCTAGCCAAATAGACATAAAACCTTGCACTAAAGTCCTATCTCAGTTCCTATCACTCGTTACATCATGTCCAGTTTTCAATGAAAAAAAAAAAGCAAGCCATGGTAAAATGTAAATATATATATATGTATACATATATATATATTGACATGTTTAATAATATAAGGAAATATATTAGGAATATAATAAGGAATGTCATATATATATTATTATAAGGAATATTATATATATGACATGTTTAATAATATATGACATGTTTAATAATATAATAATATATTATGTATTATAATAATATAATCTGAAGGGACAAACATCAAAACCAGACTCAGATATGTTAGAGATTTTGGAATTATCACACCAGTAAATTTAAAATAACCATGATTAATATGCCAAAAGATCCAATGATAAAACAAAAGAACAGATGGGTAGAGCTAGAAACTCTAAGAACAAGTCAAAAAGAAATGCTAGAAATCCATTGTAACAGAAATTAAAAAATACTTCTGTTGGGCTCATCAGTAAATTGGACATAGACAAGGAAAGAATCAGTGATCTTGACACTAGGTCAATAGAAACCTCCCAAACTAAAATGCAAAGAAAAAAGGGATGGAAAAGGAGGGAATTAAATATCCAAGAACTGTGAGACAACTACAAGGAAGTATAACAAAGCATAATGGGACTACCAGAAGCAGTAGAACCAGAGAAAGAAGCCAAAGAAACATTGAAGTAATAATGGTTGAGAATTTTCCATAATTAAAGGCAGATAGCACATCACAGATCCAGGAACCACAGAGTACATCACATAGGATCAATATCCATAAAATCTACACCTAGACATGCAGTATTCAAAATATAAAAAATCAAGAGTAAAGAGAAAATCTTAAAAGAAGCCATAGGAGAAAAACACCTTAACTTTATAGAAATAAGGATAGCAATTACACAGGACTTCTTGTCAAAATACATGTAAGTAAGAAGAGACTGAAGTGAAATATTCAAAATGCTAGTGGAAAAAAAAAACCCTGAAATTCTGTACCAAGCAAAATTATCCTTCAAAAATAAAGAAGAAATAGACTCCTTAAATAAACAGAACTGAGGGAATGTACTGCTAGTTGGCCTGTCTTGAAAAAATCTTAAAAGTAGTTCTCCAGAGAAAAGAAAAATGACATAGTTTTAAAAATTAGATCTACATAAATAAAGGAAGAGTACCAAAGGTGTAAGTGAAAGTAAAATAAATTTTTATTTTTCTTCTTCCTTCCTGATCTCATAAATATTTGTCCAAAGTAATAACAACAACTATTATATAAGTGAGATGAATGTAGCAATGTTATATATCATAGGATGAAGAAATTCGGAATATTCTGTTATAAGGTACATGTCCTACCCATGAAGATTTGAGAGTTACTTGAAAGTCAACTTAGAATTATTGAAAAATACATATTGCAAACTCTAGAGCAACCACTAAAAAGAATAGTTTTAAAGGAGTATAATTGATACACTCAAAGAGGAGAAAAGGGAATCATATAAAATTGTCAATTAAAAGCAGACAGGGCAGTGAAAGAGAGGAAGACATCCCATAAAAGAAAACAAACAACAAGTACAACAAATACAAAACAGTTACAGATATGCTAGAATATCTTGGGGGGAAATCACCGATGTCTTCAAAGAACACCCAAAATATAAAACACGAGGCAGAGTGATGTCACCAAGATGGTGGAATAGGAAGCACTGGACTCTCTTTACCCAGTGGACACACAAGTTCAACATCAAAAATGGATGCATTTCCTTTGTGAAAAAACCAGGAACTAGTTAGGAGGTTACTACATCCTGTACAAGTACAAAATTAGCCACATCGAAACTGGTAGAAAAATTGGAGATGCCCTCTTTCCATAATCTCCCTTCCCAGCACAGCATATGATCAGGAAGAGAACTTCAGCTCCCAGTTTCTTCCTTAGGAGCGAAAAGTTTAGACCACACATCGAACATCCCAACTTTTCAGAGTACTGCCCAAGGGACTGGCTTCTATTTTGCCTATCTCAGAGCACTGATAGGACCTAGCATATGCTAGATGCTGGCTACTATAGATACAGAAACAACAGTTTGAACTAGCATGTGAGCTAGTTTCTCCCCACCAGCTCAGTGCAGCACAAGTCGGGAGGGGGAAAAACAGCTTCCAACTTCACCATGCAGAGGGAATGAGTTGGACCACACATCACATTCCTAATTTTCTAGGGAGTGCCCAAAAGACTGACTTCTTTCTTGCCTGTCTCTTTTGGAGCACTTTTGGAACCAAGCATGCTCTAGATTCTTAGGGGTCACTAAAAACAAAGATGGTGCTTTGTACCACGACACACCATAATGAGACTGTCAAAAGTCGAAGACAGAGGATTTTGAAATCACCAAAACAAAAGCAACTCCTCATACACAAAGGAATCCACATAAAACGCTCAGAGGACTTTTCAGCAGAAGGTTTTCAGTTCAAAAGGGAGTGAGATGATATTCAAAGTGCTGAAAAACAAAAACAAAAATCCCACTAGCCAAGGTTATATCTGGCAAAACTCCCTTTCAAAAATGAAAGGGAGATAAAGACTCTTTCGGATAAATAAAAGTTAAGGAAATTAGTCACCACCACATCCACCTACAAAAAATACTTAGTTTTTCAACTTGAAATGAAGGGACCCTAAGCAGCAACCCAATAGCATAGCAAAATATAAAGCTTACTGGTAAAAGACATATATAAAATACAGAATACATATTGCTCCAACAGCGGTGGGTAAATTACTCTTTTTTAGTCTCAAAGTTAAAAGACAGGGTGCCTGGGTGGCTCAGTAGGTTAAGCCTCTGGCTCTTGGTTTCAGCTCGGGTCATGATCTGGGGTAGGTGGGGTGTCTTAGGAGACAAGTCTGCTTGTCTCCCTCTCCCTCTTGTCTACCCCTCCCCAGTCGTGTTCTCTCATGTGCACATACACTGTCCTTCTCTCTCTCTCTCAAATAAATAAATAAATCTTTTTTAAAAAGTTAAAAGGCAAAAGAATTAAAAATAACTATAATTTTTAAAATGTAAATAGATGTAAAGTGTAGGGGGAAGAAGTAAAAATAGAGAGTTATTATATACAATTGAAGTTACATTTTTATCAGCTTAAAATAGACTTTTGTAACTGTAAGATATTTTATGTCCATGGTAACCACAAAGATCTTTGTGAAATCTTTGTGAAAATCTTTGTACAGTTACGCAAAAAGAGAGAGAGAGAGAGAGAGAAAGTAATCAAAGCATATCAATACCAAAAATCAGTGAAACACAAAGGAAGGCAGTAAGAAAGGAAGAGGGGAAAAAAGAACTTTAAGACATAAATAAAAACAATTAACAATTATGGACATTGGGGAGGGTATGTGCTATGGCAAATGCTGTAAAATAGGTAAGCCTGATGATTCACAGACATGTACCCTGGGGCAAATAATACATTATATGTTAATAAAAATTTTAAAAAAAACAATTAACAAAATGGCAAGTATAAATCCTTCCATATAAATAATTAGTTTAAATGTAAGTAAGTGTAAGTTTAAATGTAAGTCAAAAGACATAGAATGATGGTTACCAGAGGAGAGGCGGTGGGGGATGGGGAAAATAGATGATGGGGATGAAGGAGTAAACTTGTGATGAACCTTGGGTGATGTATGGAAGTGTTGAATCACTAAATTGTATACCTGAAACTAATATAACACTGTATGTTAACTAACTGGAAATAAAATTAAAACAATAAGAAAAGACATAAAGTAACTACATAGATTTTTTTAAAGGCCCAATTATATGTTTTCTACAAGAGACTGACTTTAGATTTAAGGATACATGCAGGCTGAAAGTAAAAGATGGGAAAAGATGTTCCATGCAAATGGTAACAAAAAGACAGCAGGGGAGAGTACACTTATACCTGACAAAATATAGACTTTGAGTCAAAAACCGTGACTCACAAAGAAGACACAAAGAAGACAAAAAAGACAAAGAAGAACAATATATAATGATAAAAGGGTCAACTCACCAGGAAGATATAACAATTATATATGCACCCAAGTTCAGAGCACCTAAATATATGAAGCAAACATTGACAGAACTGAAGGGAGAAATAGACAGCAATATAATAATAGTAGGAGACTTCAATACCCCACTATCAGTAATGGATAGAACAACCGAACAGAAAATCAACAAAGAAACAGCAAACTTGAACAAATGGACATAACAGACTTACACAGAACATTCCACCCGAAAGCAGAATATATGTATTTTTCCCAAGTACACATGTAACATTTACCAGTATAGATCACATTAAGTCACAAAACCAGTTTTAAGTTTAGGAAGACTATAATCATACCAAGAATTTTTTTTAACCATAATGGAATAACACTTGAAATCAATAGCAGAAAAAAACTGGAAAATTCACGAATATGTGGGAATTAAGCAACACACCTTTGGACAACCAATAAGTCAAAGAAGAAATCAAAAGGGAAAATAGAAAATATCTCAAAACAAATGAAAACAAAAACTCAACATACCAAATTAATGAAATGCACAAAAGCAGTACTTAGAGGAAAGTTTATTGGATTTATGCCCACATTTACAAAAAAAAGACCACAAATAAACAACCTAACTTCATATCTCAAGGAACTGGGAAAAGATCTAATCTCATAGATAGCAGAAGAAAATAATAAATTATAGCAGAAACAAATTAAATAAAGAATAAAAAATAGAAAAAAAATCAATGAACCTAGGAGTTGGTTTCTTGCAAAGATCAACAAAATTGACTAAGAAAAAAAAAAGACTCAAATAAAATCAGAAATGAGGGCGCCTGGGTGGCTTAGTTGGTTGAGCGACTGCCTTCGGCTCAGGTCATGATCCCGGAGTCCCAGGATCGAGTCCCATATCGGGCTCCCGGCTCTGCGGGAAGTCTGCTTCTCCTTCTGACCTTCTCCCCTCTCATTCTCAGTCTCTCTCTCTCTAATAAATAAATAAAAATCTTTAAAAAAAATAAAATAAAATAAAATCAGAAATGAAAGGGAAGACATTACAACTGATATCACAAGGGGAAAAAGGACGATGAGACTACTATGAACACTTACACACCCACTAGGGATGCCTGGGTGGCTCAGCCAGTTAAGCGTCTGCCTTCGGCTCAGGTTATGATCCCAGAGTTCTGGGATCAAGCCCTGCATCAGAGTCCCTGCTTAATGGAGAGCCTGCTTCTCCCTCTGCCCCTCACCCTGCCCATGCACGCTCTTGTCTCTCTCTCACTCTCTCTCTCTCAAATAAGTAAATAAAAAATCTTTAAAAAAAATTATACACTAACTAAATAACCTAGAAGAAATGGATAAATTCCTGGGAACATAAAATCTACCAAGACCGAATTATGAAGAAATATAAAGTCTGAACAGATCAATTACTAGTAAGTAAGGATTCTGAATCAGTCAAAAAAAAAAAAAAATCCCAACAAAATAAATCCCAGGACAAGATATCTTGACTGGTAAATTTTACCAAACAAAGAATTAATACTAATCCCTCTCAAACTCTTTCAAAAAATTGAAGAGGAGGCAATACTTTCAAACTCATTTCATAAGGTCAGCATTAACCTGATACCAAAGCCACATGAACACCACAAAAAAGCTACAGATCAATAACTCTGATGAAGATAGATGCAAAAGTCCTCAACAAGTACTAACAAACCAAATTCAACAGCACATTAAAAGGATCATACACCATGACCAAGTGGTATTTATCCCCGGGATGCAGAGATGAACCAACTATGAAAATCAATTAATATAATACTCCACATTACAGAATAAAGATAAAATCACACAATCATCTCAATAGATCCAGAAAAGGTGATTCATAAATTTAAATCTCTTTCATGACAAAAACACTCAACAAACTAGGAATACGGGGACATTATCTCAACATAATAAAGGCCATATTTGACAAGCCCACAACTAACATCTTCCTTAATGATGAAAATGTGAAAGATTTTCTTTTCTCTAAGATCAGGAATAAGGCAAAGATGATGACTCTTCCTTGCTCTTTCTTTTCATTTATTTTTTAATTCCAGTATAATTAAAATATGGTGTTAGTTTTAGATGTACAATATTGTAATTCACAAATTCTATACATTATTCAGTGTTCAACACAATAAGTGTACCCTTAAACCCCTTCACCTAATTCAGCCATACCTCCACTCGCCTCCTTTCTGATAACCACCTTTTAGTTCTCTATAGTTAAGAATCTGGGTTTTTTTTGTCTCTTTTTCATTTGTTTTGCTTCTTAAATTCCACATCTGAGTGAAATCATATGGTATTTGTCTTTCTCTGATTGACTTATTACACTTAGCATTATACCTCTAGATCCATCCATGTTGTTGCAAATGGCAACATTTTATTCTTTTTTATGGCTGAGTAATATACCACTGTGTGGAATCTTTTTTATCCATCCATCTATGCACACTTAGACTATTTCCACATTTTGGCTATTGTAAATAATGCTATGATAAATAAAGTTGTGCATATATCTTTTCAAATTAGTATTTCTATATTCTTTGGGTAAATAACCAGCAGTGGAATTACTGGGTCATATGGTAATATTATTTCTAATTTTTTGAGGAATCTCCATACTGTTTTTCTTCATTGCTGCACCAGCTTGCAATCCTACCAACAGAGTTCAAGGGTTCTTCTTCTATTTCTTAGAATAGTTTGAAAAGAATGGACATTAACTCTTCTCTAATGTTTTATAGAATTCACTTGTGAAGCCATCTGTCCTGGACTTTTGTTTGTTGGGAGTTTTTTTGATTACTGATTCAATTTCGTAGCTGGTAATTCGTCTTTTCAAGTTTTCTATTTCTTCCTGATTAAGTTTTGGGAGATCATATATTTCTGGGAATTTATTCACTTCTAGTTTGTCCAATTTGTTGGCATATAGTTTCTCATAATATTCTTTTATGACCCTTTTAATTTCTCTAGTGTTGGTTTTTACTTCTCCTCTTTTGTTTTTGATTTTGTTTATCAGGGTTTTTTCTCTCTCTCTCTCTTTTTCCTTTTTGGATGGGTCTGGCTAGAGGTTTATCAATATTATTGATCTTTTCAAAGCACCAGCTCCTGGTTTCATTCATCTCTTCTATTGTTCTTGGTTTATTTGCTTCTATTTCATTTATTCTACTGGTTTGGCATTTAATTGTTCTTTTTCTTACTGCCTTAGGTATAAAGTTACATAGTTTATTTGAGATTTTTCTTGCTATAAACTTCCCTCATAAAACAGCTTTTCCTGCATTCCAAAGATTTTGGACCATTGTGCTATCATTTTTATTTGTCTCTATGTATTTTTTAATTGCTTCTTTGATTTCTTGGTTGACTCATTTATCTAGTATTATGTTATTTAACCTCCACATATTTGTTTTCTTTCCAGGTTTTTTCTTGTGATTGATTTCTAGTTTCGAACAGTTGTGGTCAGAAAAAAATGTATGAATTGATTTCAATCTTTTGGAATCTGCTGAGACTTGATTTGTGGCTCAACATGTGATCTATTCTGGAGAATGTTTCATGTGCACTTGAAAATAATGTGTATTCCACTGTTTTAGAATGGAATGTTCTGAATATATCTGTTAAATCCATCTGGCCCAGTATGTTATTGAAAGCCACTATTTCCTTGTTGATTTTCTTTCGGGATGATCTATCCACTGATGTAAATAGGTGTTATAGTCTCCTACTGTTATTGTATTATTACTATCAATTTTTTCCTTTATGTCTGTTAATAGTTGCTTTATGTATTTGGGTGCTCCCATGTTGGGTGTATAAATATTTACAATCGTGGGTGTGTGGGTGGCTCAGTTGGTTAAGCAACTGCCTTCGGCTCGGATCATGATCCCGGAGTCCCGGGATCGAGTCCCGTATCGGGCTCCCAGGTCCACAGGGAGTCCGCTTCTCCCTCTGACCTTCTCCCTTCTCATGCTCTCTCTCACTCTCTCTCTTTCCTAATAAATAAATAAATAAATAAATAAATAAATAAATAAATAAAATCTTTAAAAAAAATATTTACAATTGTTATATCTTCTTGTTGGATTGTTTTCTGTATCATTATGTAGTATCCTTCTTTGTCTTTTGTTACTGTCTTTGTTTTAAAGTCTATTTTGTCTGATATAAGTATCACTATCCCAGCTTTCTTTTCACTCCATTTGCTTGATAAATCTTTTCCCATCCCTTCACTTAATATCTGCATGTGTCTTTAGGTCTGAACTGAGCCTCTTATAGGCAGCATATGGATAGTAATAACCCAATTTTTTAAATGCACTTAAGAAGTTGAATAGACATTTCTCCAAAGAAGAATACAAATGACCAATGGATATAAGAAAAGATGCTCAATGTCACTAATGATCAGGAAAATGCTAATCAACATTTCAGATCCCTCCCCTAACTTAACTAGAGGAGCTTAACTGTTATCTTTTTTCTTTTTATTCCAGATAAGATTTCATTTGAATAAAGAGTTTGATTGCTGCTCGAAGGGCATTAATGTTTAAATCCCTAGTCTGCCAGTTTCTAGATGAGTAACTTTGATCTAGTCCCTTCACCTCCTTTTAACTACCTCACCTGGAATCAGTGAGACATATCAACCACCTAACACAGTGCCCAGTCCATAGTAGGTGCTCTTATGAATGTTAATTCCCCAATTTTCTTATCACCCTGGAAATCCTAAAGGTACTGGGTGGTCCTTGATGATAAGACACCATAAGGCCAAAGGAAAAGGCTTTTGCTTTTCTTGCTAAAAGGGAGAGCATTCATCTGGCATCCTTCCTCACTTTTTATGCCTTATACACAGAGGTGTAGTAGCATCTACATTGCAAACATGAAGGAAAGGAAAAAAAAAATCAAAGAAATGGTGCCAATCTGATATCTCCATTCTGCTGACTCAAAAACTCAATGGCACTGAATGCTGTATCACTTAGAGTGTCAGTGGGAAACAGGTGGCACACTCAAAAAATAACTAAACAATTTAATAAAGGAGCTTCTTACAATGGTGTGGGCAGGACTAGGAGAACCAAAAAGAATAATGAAACCCCAGGACCCAGCAACAGTGAAAAGCCATCATGATCTGAAGCTTGAAAGAGAAATAGAAAAAGGCAATAGGCCTTGAATCAGAAGAGGAGGGGAAGGGTTGCCCCACAGGAGCTGTGGTATTAGGTAAAAGATCCAAGCCTCAATCCAACTTAGCTCAGCAGGGAGGAAGCCAGGCAAAGAAATATCCCAACTTCTCTGTCCTGCTCGCTTGGTATTTCCAGCTGTTGCCACCCATCAGTCAAACTCAGCCTGAAGTCTGAGGGTAAAAGAACACAGACGTGCTGAGAAGCCAGATCTGGTGTATTAATTAAGAATATGCAAATTATGACATACCGAATGAGTGGGCACAAGCCACATACACAGGGTTGGCAGGTGACTTCCTCAGCATCCGAATACACTCACACATAGGACAGAAAGTCCCAAATTTATCACTTGCAAGTTCCAGAAACAGGTGAGGAGGGGGTGGGGGCATAAAAAACAGGAGGAAGAGCAGTCCCTCATCCTAGCAGATCAGGGTAGCAGGCACCGATTACTTATCATGAGGTTGAGACAAAGTCACTAAATTCGGAGGTAGGGGAAGTTTCAACCTTAAGTGGTTATTTTAAAAGGTGTCCCAGGAAAAACAAAGCAGGAACTTGGGTTTGGAATGCTAAGGTCAGGTCCTTATCTAAATGTCCAAACACTGGTTGTGAGCAGGGTTGTCATACTCTAAAAGGTCTAGCCAGCAACTCAATTTAGCCATTTTCTCATTACGCTAGGTGACACAATCCTCAGAGATCAGCCTCCCAGGGCACAAAGAAGGGCAGAGAAAGGTACAAAGTGAACTATCTTCAAACATCTCATCATACAACACAAATAAATTCTTATTTCTTAAAACCAACGTTAGGTTTCCAAACACACCTTAACTGATAAATCCATCAATATAGTCCAATCAAGGCCCTTGGGTTGGTAGAGGGAAGCCTGAATTGGGGCTAGGACAGAGTTGCACCAGGAAACAGTAGATAGGAATAGGAAATGAAGAGGAAAAATCTCAAAAACAAAAATCCTTATTGTCAATCAGATGGGATGTTAGAGGTAGAGGCAGATTTTAGCTTGGTCTCACCAAGTTACCCACATTTAGGGTCCTCTGGTTTTTCTGCTGAATTTAAGGTGGCAAGCAGATGTACTGAGAAGCTAAATCACATGAAACACATCAGGTGCATTTTAAAATAGAGATATTAAAGAGAGCACTCCAGAAACTGAACCCCATGACCTCCGGACCACATTATCACCTCATCTGGAAGGCTGTAACGTCTGACGATTTCACAGAGGAATGGAGCTTCTAGGCTATCTGTGGTCCCGGATCAGGTTCCCTAGAATCAGCTCTAGGTCTTCAGGTTAAACGTATTAATATTAACTTATATTGATCTAGGTCACACAGTAGCTCAGGTAGAGAAAACAGACCCAGAACCCCCACAGGATGCCTAAAGGTAAGGATATCCATCCAGAAGGATTTAAATAAGGTTTCCAGAACATGGAGGACATAAAAATTGAACCACGTGAATAACAATGGTTTCTGCACCTGTTGCTAGCTAAGCTGCTTGGGCATATATATTGGGATGGAAAGGCCAAATTCAATAACATTCCTTTGTCACATTTGGAACTAATTCAGAAGTAAGAACCAAGAAACAGATATATGGAGATTAACATGTCAGCTTTACTTTTGGTAAAGGTGATTGCAGAATAGGGCTTTACATAGTGGTTTTTGTGGGCATCCTGAATCAACTCCAGAAATATTCCTACCTGCCCTACCACACATTGAACTGGAAACCACAGACCACCCCTTTAAAAGCAAAGCTTGCCCAATAATCTTTCCATATTCCTGAGAAAAGCCCAAATATACCCTCTATGCAATTCAGTAGTTTTGAGAGAGCTCAGGAGGTTTCAAGAAAATGATTTCCACTTCTGCCCCTAGACTCACCAATCAGATAAGTCACTCACCCTGCCTCAGAAAGGATTAGGCGAGAAAGCTAAAATGCTGGAAGCCCATTTTGGCAATGGAGTTTAACTGCATATCCTCTGTTAACTGATATGACAAGGAAGGGTATCAGTGGCGAAGGCACTGTCCCTACAATATGGAAAAGTTCAAAGTCAGATCCTCACAGAGAATAACAACATGGCTTCCTGGCCAGGATTTTGTTGTCAACATAATTAGCTGGATTTCATTTTACCAAGAGTTAGCACAAGCAAATGATCAGCCAACTAACAAAGCTTCTTAAGACAGGGAAGAACCTATGCTTATTTCAATGCATTAGTCTGTATCAAAAACGGGTAAGTGGCTTAGAGAAAACCAGAAGTGGACCCAAAGGAAAGTGTATTTAGGATAGGAAAGGCTTCCTGGACAAACTTAAGCCACTGGAACTGCTGG
The DNA here is from genome assembly GCA_028533885.1 of Nasua narica. Classification (NCBI taxonomy): domain Eukaryota; kingdom Metazoa; phylum Chordata; class Mammalia; order Carnivora; family Procyonidae; genus Nasua; species Nasua narica. The sequence goes on from CM052802.1 coordinate 53,882,729, forward strand.
TATTTCATGAGTAGGTCTATAAGGGGGACATTTGAAAGGTGAATAGAGGAACCACAGAAGCACCAAACATCCTCCACGTCCCCTGTCATCCCCACCCCGGCACAACATCAACCAAATGTTAACTGCTGAGCTTTTTCTCAGGGCCTGTGCCGGGAATGGCCAGCGATCCCCGTACCGACGGATGAAAGATGACTCCAAACTTTGCTGTGAAAGAGAGGAGAAGGCAAGGGGTCAATGCTCAGAGAGGAAGACCCTTTGCTCTTCTTTGCTCCCCCTTTTATCGATCCTTCAGGATAATTGCAAATCCTTATCACTGTTTCTCAAGCACGTAATGTGTGACAAGGGGTCTTACGGAAACGAGGAGGACCTGTTTATGGGAAAGATACGATATGCTAATCTGCATGTTCTACGAGTTCGGCTAAACACAGCCTAAGGGACAATGCATAGGTCTCTTAGATCCCAGGGCGGCCGTTTGGGCAACTCCTCCACGATGTTCCAACTGCAGAGTGGTCACACTCTGGTCACAGTGGTCACACAGGCCTCAGCATCCCAAAGGCCTACGCCCTTCTCCGAAACCTTCCCTGCCCTCCGCGGCCTCTGTGTTACATTTTAGCTTAGCCAGGTATTACGGCTGATTTCATGCTCCACATTAACCCCAACAGGGCTGCCCTTCGACTCCTCCTCACTACTGTTGTCAAGGGACAATGGGCTTGTGCGAGTGCCTGATGAGAGTGACAGTCTTGGCATGTGCTTGGAAAGATGCATGTTCCTTCTGTGGGAGCAGGCTTTGTGCTAAGTTAGCCACAAGCCCGGACAAAGCAAGAAAATTAATAAGTGAACAATGCTAACGAAGTCCTTGTCAGAGATGTTAAAAGCTTGAATGATTTCTTATTGATGGACCGTTTCTACACTCTAACTCACCGACTTAGCTCTCAGCCCCCAGGGGGGAATTAAATTGCGGTGGAAAATGAATTGGCTGCAAGAGATTGTCCTCCATGGATAATGCCGGTCGGGGGCCTACCACTGTTCTGCTTACTACTGAGGCCCGTGGGCTGCCCATAGAAGTGTTACAGGGAGGGAATTCATCAGCCCGGGTCCTGGGCCAACGTGAAACTAGATCCAGCTCACAAAGTTGCAATTTGTCTTCTCTGATGTTACTCTACTCTACTGCCAATAACTTGATTTACCCCCCACGGAGGTTCTCATCTTTCCCCAGGAAGGGATCCTGTGTTGCACATATGAGCCCATTTTTCTGCTTTCGCATCACCAGGTAAGCCTGCATGTTTCCAGCTGGATCTGAGTTTTCCATCAGTCTGGGCCCGGGCTTTTGTCCTCAAGGGTCTAATTCTCTGGGGAGATTTCTGGCATGTAGGAAGAAGTGAGTTGCCACCCGTTCTTTCAGCTTATCCAAGGGTAATATGGTTGGCTGAAACATTTCTTTCAGAGAATAATCAGTTTGTACATTGCAATTGCTTATTTGGGGATCAGAAGTAGTCTTTGCCACTCTTTTTACAGTAATTTCCATGAGTTCTCCTGGCCTAGAACACAAACAAACAAAAATGTATCTTCTATAGGGTTTCCAACTTGTTATTTTGATAAATAAGAACAATTTTTAAAATAGTTGCCATTCTCCTGTCACTATATCTTGTGAGAGACAAGATATTTAATCAGAATCACAGAATGAAGGATAGTCCTTTAAACTGACTAAATTTAGCCATAAGGGGAAGAAGCAATATTATCTATAGTTGCTAAATTTTACTGACAGCCAATGGAAACTTTGTTATAGTCTGTTTTTTGTGAACCCCTGCTCTTCAACATTAGGTTACAAGTACACAGATAATATAGAATATAAATGATCGTTTAAACATAGCAGGAAAATGGACTAATAATATACATTTTTCTTCAGACAAGTTGTTTACAAAACCTAGACTCACATCCAAATACTTACAAAGCAGCTTCCCTCCTATGAGTGGCTTTCTCAGAAAACAAAATTATAATTTTTTAAAAAAAGACAAATTATACAACAGTACAAACTCGGATAAAAGCTAAAAACCAATTCAATGCTGGCCATCAAAATGAACAGCATGCATAAAATTCAGAGGACACAGTTAGCAATAAATTTTCTTCATTATAAAGCCAATGTTTTTCCAGTGGGTAGAAGCAGATTTAGGCTAGCAAAATTTTCAATAAATTAAAGTATAAAAGCTGAAAATGAATGGAGAAACAATCCCAGCAAGGTTCTTTCCAGAAAGCATGTTTTGAGAGTCTGTACAATTTGATGTTTATTTATCTTAATAAATATATTCTCCTCTGACACCCCTCCCAATGTCTCCCCTCTCTCCAACAAAAACACCCATCCATCTTCATCTTCCAAAAGAAGCTACTCTGTAGTGAAGGATGAATTACAGTTGTATCTTTAAGAATATGGTCTCATCCCTAGAATAGAAGCACTGCAAAACAATACAACAGTGACTGGCTCAAAAAATGTTCCGGAACCACTTTTAAGTACTGAAAGATGGAGGATTTTACTTTAAACTTAGAAGTAAATTATTCAGAATTAATGGCGCTGTGCATAAAGATTTAGTCAACAAATACTGTTAATATTTATTAGGCACAATGCTAATAGGCACTGCAAGGCATTCAAAATGAACAAGACACAGCCACAGCCCTCCAAGAACTCAAATGTAGTAGTTAAATGATACACAGTCCTCCTCGGAGACCATTAGAATAGGCTCAATACTGGGCTACCTCATAGGCAGATTAAACCTGTACTGAGGACAGCACCAGAGAAGGGCCACCAATAAAATCATTTCTTTAAATTTCATCTTTCGGGGCACCTAGGTGGCTCGGTTGGCTGAGCAGCTGCCTTCAGCTCAGGTCATGATCCCAGGATCATTGACCCCAGGGATCGGGTCCCACATCAGGCTCCCTGCTCGGTGGGGAGCCTGCTTCCCCCCCTCTCTCTGCCTGCCTCTCTGCCTACTTGTGATCGATCTCTCTCTCTCTCTCTGTCAAATAAATAAAATCTTTAATAAATAAATAAATAAATTTCATCTTTTCATTTTATCTAGTTTTACTTTCAGAAAATCTAGAAAGTCAGACGCCTGAGTGGCTCAGTCGGTTAGGCATCTGCCTTGGGCTCAGGTCATGATCCCAGTGTCCTGAGATCGAGTCCCACATCGGGCTCCTTGCTCAGCAGGGAGCCTGCTTCTCCCTCTGCCTGCTGCTCTCACTGCTCGTGCTCACTCTCTCTGACAAATAAATAAATAAAATCTTTAAAAAAAAAAAGAATGAAAATCTAGAAAGATTTTATTTTAATTTCACTCTTTTCCAGTATGATGATAAACAATGGGAGGCAGTATCTCTACCTTGCACAGGACATCTGTATTGTCAGTCAGTCCTTCATGTGTCATTTTTCACTGATGTTACTTGCTGTCATGATACATTTAGTTACGAACCATCATATTCTCCATCTTGTCAATGGTAAGTCAAACAGACACTTTGTCTTCAACTTTGGAATATCACCATGTGACTCTTACACAATCATCTTTTAAAAAGAGACACTTTATTACTTTACTGTCCCAAGACAGGACAGGGAGAAGGGAAAACCTTTAAATGTTACATAAAGAGAAGCTTCTCTCCTTCCTTCAGCAGCTAGCCTCCTGAGTGTGGATATGAATTGATGGAGCTGCACACAAATATTTATAGCAGCATTATTTATAATCACCACAGACCAGAGGCCACTCACCATGTCTTTCAATCGGTGCATGTATAAACAAACAGTGACACATCCATACAATACAACATTATTCAACAAAAAGAAAAAATAAGCTATCAGGACATGAAAAGGCATGGAGGAAACTTAAATGCATATTACTAAGTAGAAGAAGCCAGTCTGAAGGCTAAATACTGTATCGTTCCGATTGGGTGACTTTCTGGAAAAGGCGATACTATAGAGACAGTAAAAAGTGGTTTCCAGGGATTATAAGAGGGTGGAGGGTAGAATAGGGGAAGCGTAGAGGATTGGTAGAGTGGTGAGACTCTTCTATAGGATACTGTAATGGTGGATACATGACATTATGTATCTGTCAAAGCTTATAGAACTTTCCAGGAAGGAGAGAATACTGGAACAAAAGAACTTAACCATATTATAAATATATAAAACAACTTCACTGAAGGGGGTATAGGGAGAGGTTCTGACGCAAGTAACTTTGGAAATAAATGAAGTCTGCAAGATTAAAGGCAAAAAGGACAGCAAATAAGCACTTTACTCTAGTTGATAGAGTTGTTTCTCATGTATAGTACTAATAATTCTGATGCTTCTATCTATGATCCTGGAACTTAACAATTAAGTAAATGGATGGTAGATGGTGGAAGACACATCTCACTATTAAAGTAGGAATTTAAGCAAGGGGAGGAGGCTAGAATAATCCATGTGGTGATGGGTTAGAGTCTGAAACACCAGTAAGAACTCACATTTAACTTAATATAGGTATATTTAGATCATAAGACATAGAACTATTTATAGATATGTGGATATAACATGGGTTAGTATACACACATATATTTCTTTGCTTGTCAGCTGAAAGGGCATAAAAGAAAAGATACTCTTTGTAGCAAGAATATATACCTAATTCCCAGATGAACCAGAGATTTTTAAGAAATGGCCAGTTTAAGGTAGAAAACATACAAGATGAGCCTGGAATATCTTGTAGTGACATAAAGTAAGAAAGTACTCAAACACACACAATGATGGGGTTGTTAAAAGGACACAGGAGCCAACTGAAAGAGTTTTCAACATCCAAAGCTGGAAAAATTTGAACAAAAATAAATAAAGTAGTATTGGATTATAAGCTAAATTATTTTAAAAATCAGAAGTCCATACCAACATAAATAATTGAATATATTAATAAATGAGGGAGAAGAGACAAACCTCCATACAAAAGAATTCCAAATAAGTTAGTAGATCCTTCACCCTAAACAAGGAGGAGTACAACTACTTAAGTGTGGGCTGCACATAGTGACTCCCTTCCAAAGACTACAGCATGGGAAGGGGAGAAAGACTAACTTTATAGCAGAGAGACCTTAGACACTAGTGATCACATTACACATCAACATTATAATGTCTCCATGATAGGAGGTAATGAAATGAGACTTTTTTTTTGTGATCTTCCTCCTCAAAACTCATAATCCCAGTTGAATCATGGGAAAAACAGATGCTTGAGAAGAATAATACCTATGACCAGTACTCCTCAAAACTGTGTAGATTATCAAAAGAGGAACATATGAGAAGCTATCACAGCCAAGGAGAGACTAGGGAGACACAACAAGAAAATGTAATGTGGTATCTGGATGGGATGGGATCCTGGAACAGAAAAAGGACACTGAGTAAAAACTGAATGAAATCTGGGGCGCCTGGGTGGCTCATTTGGTTAAGTGGCCAGCTCTTGGTTTCACCTCAGGTCGTGATCTCAGGGTCCTGGGATCAAGGCCCATGTTTGACTCCAAGCTCAGCAGGGAGCCTCCTTGAGCATTCTCTCTCCCCCTCTGCCTCTCTCCCCACTCTCTCTGAAATCAATAAATAAATCTTTTTAAAAAACTGGATGAAATCTGAATAACCAATGGACAATACATTGCTGTATTGATATTGTTCAATGTATCAATATTGGTTCAATATATCTATATTGCTTTATTGATTATAAGGGTATTGATAATTTATCAATACTGGATCGATGTATCAGTATTATAATGATGTATTAATGTTGGTTGATTAACTGTAACAAATGTACCACACTAATACTAGATGTTAATAGGGAAACTCTGTGCAAGAAGAAGGGAGTATATGGGAACTCTCCACACTCTCTGCTCAACTTTTCTATAAATCTAAAGCCATTTTTTAAAAATAACATTTATTAATATTTAAGAGGTTCTTTAAGGCTTTATACACCTCTGGGTGAACTTACTTTCCCACCTGTGTGCTAAAGCCTCCATTGGAATTGGTCACTGAACCTATATCTCTATATCAGTGGAGAAAGCAATTTATGGCACAGGATACCGATCCAAAGAGGGTTCAGCTGGGGCTGGGGCAGTGTGAACATTCTGAGAGAATGTGGACATCAAGAAGAGAGATGAGACACAAGAAAAGTAGATAGCTAACTATCTCAAAACTGTCCTGGGGTCACAGACATGAGAGATCTCTGCTTTTAAAAGTACTTTAAAAATGATTTAATAAAAGAGGGGTGCTTGGGTGCCTTAGTCAGTTGAGCATCTGACTCTTGACTGCAGCCCAGGTCATGATCTCAGCGTCCTGGGATTGAGCCCTGCCTCAGGATCCACACACAGTGGGGAGTCTTGAGGATTTTTCTCCCTCTGCTCCACCTCCCGCTTCTAGTAAATAAATAAATCTTTAAATAAAATTAATAAAAGATAAAGTAATGCACAAAAAATCATTTTGAAAGAGAAAACATTCTCCCTGCTGTGTAACCAACCAGGGGTAACTCATTTGCCAGCTACTTACTGAGTACCCGAGGTCTGCTCACTCTCTCCCCTCCCTCTCTCCATCCTGACTGAGTGGGAGATCTCCGATCTGATCCCTGATACTGTTAACCATTGGCTGCTTTTTGTTGCAACTGCTAGTTTTGCAACCTTGCAATAATCAAGTGAAAAATATAAACCTGAGGGTTACAGTTACTCTGCTTAGCAATAAACTGAGCCAGTTAAGTCAGGAAAATTCAACAAATACATCTTAGACACTATTTGCAAACATCGTTCCATGTTATGGAAGATACAAAGGCAGATAATGCACAGCCTGTTCCCTCAAGTCTAGCATTTAATGAAAGAGATGAGTTGACCTCAAAACAGTCTTTGGTGTTACAAACCTAAGAAACTACATAAATTAACTTTATTAATAGAAACAAGAAGACTTGAAGCAGGAAGGAAGATATTTTGAGTGTCCTGGATTTCAAGCTTCAACTAACAGGGTTGGGCTAGAACTATAGACATGGGAATTTGGCCAGATAATCTTATTCACCCCTCCATATCTACTCTCCACCTTTTTTCACCCTATTGTCTGTTCTAGGAGCCTGATTGTGCGATGAACATGGATTATGGATCATGGCACCCTTTGGCTTCACCTTGGGTTCTCTCAACAGGAGATTGGAGGAAGATGAGAAAGAGATGTCAGAATGTTTATTCCCTAGGTTCCCTTCCTGTGAGGTTGCCTCATATTGGCCAAGCCCTTCACGGTAGGTTCCTACTACTCTATCTATTCCTTTCTCTCTTTTTGGATTCCAATAACCTCTCCCACCTCTGTCTCTTCAGACTTCAGGGGTTACAGTGACATTTACACTAACCCTACGCCACCTCTTGAAGTTCCCCCAAGGCTCTACTCACACCTATATGAGTTCTTTCATAAGTAAACTCTCCTAGAATTATCTTAACTTGAGTTTGCCTTTGGTTTTCTCTTGGGACTCTGACTGCATCAAGAGTCCCTGAATAAATAATACTTTCCCCCAAAAGGGGAAAAATTCAGAAAAGAATCAACAGAGAAAAGATCTCTTGGGACTCCTTTGTAACGCAAGAGGAAAAAGAAGCCACAACAAAGGACTAATTGTGAGAGGGACAGACTTAGAAAGTAAAGGAGAGGTCAAATGGTGGCAGCCTTAGGCTAGCCTCCATCCTGCCCACTCGTTGAAAGAGATGTAATGACAACCATCAGATGAGTGAAGATGCAGATGGCTATTGTGAGACTTGATGCCTTAGGTCTACATCTTCCCAAATCAAACTTACATTAGTGCTGAGCAGAGATTCAGTGGCTGAGTGTGCCCCTCCCATCATCAGTCACCAGCCACTGCCAGTCACCACCCACCCACAAGCCACACCAGTCAACCACCCTCGGTCCTACCATCCTCCCCTTCTATAGTGACCCAGACTCTGCTGGCGGATTGAAGGGCTTATTCCCCAGCTGCTGAGAGTCCTGACAGCTGAAAATCCTCAGCAGACAGCCCTCTGGGGAATTTTCTATGCACTCATTATTACTGAAAGGTTGCTAGACCAGTTAGAGAATGCTTCAGTGTTCTCTGTGATGGTTCTGTCTATGAATTGATTTTTCAGTCTAAGTGCATGGGATTTGGTCAGTAGAAGTTGATGCCCCAAATTTGCATTAGAACACAGATTTTCCAGTTGATTGCTAAGTCATATGACAGGAATCAGGGCTTTCGATGCTTTATGTTGTTTAACTAGAAATGTAAAATGATTCATTTTCAGAATATTTGACCTCAATCTATGTCTTCATAAGAGAAGCATTTCTATTTCTAATACCACATAATTTCTGCACCTGCTAAAGGCCAAATATCCCTTAAAACTCTCCCTAGTCTTTCAGGATAATCACTGTCCTAATGAGAACACATGTAAAAATATTGACTTATGGGACATTGATATGTCACTGAATGATATCAGACAAAAAGTAATCAGAAGTTTTAAAAGTCTTTAATTGATATGCTGACCCTTAAATAATTCATGCATGATTTAACCTGAAACTCATGATCATTTATGAAGTTCCCACTCTGAGCCAGGGAGCACCCAGGCATTTTACATTCATGCATGTATTCATTTAAAAACAGTTATTACTTCTTAATCTTCATTTTTAAAAATTTTGGTTATTGGGATGCCTGAGTGGCTCAGTCAGTTAAGTGTTTGCCTTGGGCTCAGGTCATGATCCCGGGGTCCTGGGATTGAGTCCCACATCAGGCTCCCTGCTCAGCCCTGAACATCTTCTCCCTCTGCCTGGAGCTCCCCCAGCCTGTGGGTTCTCTCTCTCTCTCTCCCTTTGTCAAATAAATAAAATCTTTAAAAAAAATTTGTTTGGTTATTAATTTTCCTTTGTTTATTTTTTTGTACTCTCATAAATATTTATTGATCATCTATTCTATGGAAGGCTCTGTGCTAGGAACTGGGTTACATAAGGTGAACAAAACACACACAATCCCTGTACATCTGGAGCTTATGAAAGTGAACAAGAGTATTAAATATCACACAGTTAAGTGGATAGCTGTGATAAGTGGTGTGAAGGAAAAGTATATCTTGCTGAGAGATGAAGAAAATAAGGGTCTGAGAGATTAAGCAATGTTCTGGCATCCTGCCTCTGTTAGTGCAAGATCTGCTTCATAGCATTATCATTGTAGCTGGCCTTTCTCAAGCCGCCCCACCCTCGTGAGCAGCAGCCTGCTGCCCCCTTCGTGGGAGGACCCCTACCCACCATGGCTCTGCACACACCAGGACCCAAGCTGCTAGTTTATCAGCCTTCCTTCTGGAGCAAGATTACATTGGATAAAGGTTCACATAACTTGTAGGGCAACATATCTGGCACCAGGACAATAATCTAAGTCACAGTGGTTTGGAGCTTATCTTTTAAACAGCTCCACCATACCAAAAATCCTGAACCCATTAGATTAACCCTTTCAAAGCAATTTTCACTTTATGGCTTATGTTACAGCAGTCTGTGTCCATGAACTTACTCACCTTTGTAGCCCCACCTAGAAGCACGTATCTAAATAAATCTCTGTTGATAGAAAGAAAGGGAAAGAGAGAGGAAATGCCAAATATGCAAATATTCCCACAATTCCAGGCAAACTAGAAAAAAAATTAGTGTAACAACAGGAAGGGTCATTTTCAGGAAAAAATCAGCAAGAATCAAAAATCAAATAATATCAATATTTCTATTTTAAAAGTTATAAACCTACTTAGGATATAATTAAGATGCAACAGGTAGTATGAATACTAACTATACATACACAGAAATATTCCTTCATTGTATATCAACATTTTGTAACTGGCGGGTGTGAAAAATGTAATAATCAGGTTGATTTTATAAATGTTCCAACAGTCCTCAAAAATAAACCTAACTACCCGTTTTCAGCTTTGCCAGGTAAGTTACATATCTTGCTTAATATGAATGTTTAGGCTAGAAACTATCTTTTCCACGACAAGTTGCCTAGTTTGACCAAGACACTAAGCAGGTAAGATCCACTGAGAGCACGTGTGCTTTAACAGGCACCTGATAGAAAACATTCTGCCACATCCCAAGCCTGGCAAGCTAAAGATTAGGCAAATCACGGCTTCTGGGAGAATGACAATGTACGGTGCACATCACCAGAATATTATAAGATATGTTACACTTGTCCCCAAATACCTAAAAATATTAAATTATAATGAACTCCATGAAGAATAGAAAAAATCATCAGCACTTCCTCTGAGTGGCCCAGTTTCCTGATTTGTTCATGTGAATATTTCCCAATATATAAACTTGCAAAAAATAACTTAGGGTTATTCAAAATGGAGGCTCTAAACAATTATCAAGAGTTCCGATCAGTTTTATAGAATTTCTTGGTAGTTTCCTGGCAAGGAAGAGTAGAGTAACAATCATTCAATTATTTTGCACCACGTTCATTTGAAACTAGAGGTTATAAAATCTGTCAGACTGTGAAGACTTTGCCATCTGTTCTATTCACTCATGGAAGAACAAAAAATGCGATCGTAAGATTGTTACCTTCATGAATCATTTAAGAGGAAAGAAAAATGGAATCTTGGTTTATGAAATTTTCTTCTAATAAAGTAGAATTTGAAATGTGATATCAATACTGTAACTTGTCATAATTTCCTGACATCTGTTTGAGGATTTACTTATAAATTAGGTTTTGGTTTAGTAGGCACCAGAAAAATTAGGCGTCAGAATTTTAAAAAAATAAATAAACGAACAACAACTACAACAAAAAAAAATCCCCGTTACATGCTCCATGATCTTCTCAAGTGCTCCCGAGTATTGATCTGATGAAGATGGGAACCCAACCCAACAGCAACTCAACCCAGAAGGCCCCTTAGCTGTGTTCCATGGAAATAGACACTAATTTGAAGACAACACCTCTGGGTAGAAAAGGAAATCTCTTTCTTCCCCCAAAGGTAGTCTTTCCTTCCTTAGTTTCTCCCTGGAAAATGCAGTGTTGAAAAGGATTGTGAAGCTCCATCTCAGCTTGCAGGGAGAGTGCTATAACTAATTGTCACTGTCTCCCTGGGTCATGAAATACCACGAATGTGACAAAGAAGAGTTTTGCCCATTATGTCATTTCTGATCCTCTTCCAAAGTAGCTCTTCTGTCCTTTGATGACTTCACCCTCCGAGGTAACATTTTCTTGTATTAGCTGCTAAGAATCACTTGTGAAAAAAAAAGATTATCACTCCTTTGGTCCCTACTCTTAAAGTTCACTTTGGCATTCATACAGGAAAAGGAAAAAAAAAAAAAACCTCTCCCATTAAAAAGTTGTAAGCTTAAAAAGTAGGATAAAATCTAGTAATATCTCCTAATTGGGAAAAATGTCATCAAAGCCAAGGAACTCCATCAGCCGTTTGAAGTACAGAAAGAAGAGAAATATGCATGATATCCACATACTTACCTCGATCTTCATAATTCTTCAAAGAAGTTTTAATCCTCATTTTACAGTTAAAGAAACAGAAGCTCAGAGACATTAAATAAATTCTTTAATGTCTCAAAGCTAAAGTATGTGCCTAGGTCTATCAGTGCCCAAATTACAGACAGCTGGGTGAGTCACACACAAGATTTGGGGAATATTTTTGGCAATATGATAGCCCATGGAAGCTGACTTATACTAGTACAAGCATAGTAATACAAGTGTCAATAATATTCCTTTTACTTCTCCTGCAGAACAAAATGCTTTTTCCTTAGATCTTTTCCAAAGGTCTTTGTGTTTCTAAAAACACACCCTGTAGAATCCAGTAGTCTCTGTCACCATTTCAATAATTGCTTTTTATGTTTTCTTCCTTATACTCCTTAAGGGCAAGTCTGTGTCTTCTTCGCCCTCGTATCTTCAGTGCCCAACACAATGCCCAGCCCATAATAGGCATTATTTGTTGAAGGTAATTAAGGAAAGAGTTAATGTGTTTTAATCACATTACCTGTGCAAAAGATTAACCATTCAAATAATAAAGTGGCTAATGATTCCTGAAGACTGAAATGGAGTCAATAATGTAAAGGGTAATAATGTAAAGAGTCTCCAAGCCTTTTTTAAGTATATAGGGCATTTAGGGGTCCTGTAGGTACTTAAAAGAAGCCCAAGTATTAGTCAAGTTCACAGAACCTTAGAAGAGTTCATTGGTACTGTGAGCCCTATAACACAATGAGAGTTAGGTATGAGTATCAACTGCCTAACTCTAAAATGATCCTTTATGAATAAAAAAAAAGCAAGACCTCTTTTTCTAGCCCTAGACTTCAACTTTTTCTAATTCCAGTTTTATCCCAGCATAATAAACCCACCTTCATACCACAAAGGGTTAGGAGAAAGAAATCTCATCATTGTAATGGGACCACAAATTCACATACAACGATCTCCACTACTCAGCCAAAGTACAGTATGTGTTGTTTCCAACTGACATGATCTCCCTCATAAACCCCGTGTACTGGGGCATCGTCTAATTTCAGTTAATATAGCATCCAATCTAATAAATGAAGCAATTTTTTATTAGGTATCGTTCACCTTTTGGATAAAAGCACTCAGTCTATCTTCACCTTGCCTTTTCTCTTACTTACATCCACCACCCCACTCCAAGTTGATGTCTGGGTTCACAAGCAGCTATTGAGTTAATGAGTGAATGAAGAACTTCATGCGGGCAGGGCGAAGGAGCCCTCACATCCTCATGGTAACCTCCAAACCCTTGCAGGACCCACTGTGGAGTGGCTGGTCCGGCGTACATGGAACATGGTCGACCTGACCCTGACGGTCTCCAGCATTCTGCTGCTATCCACTGTTGGTATTTGCAGCTGGAAATCCGTGGCCTTTCTTTTCTCGACTCGGCCAGGGTCTGGTGGAATATTACCGGGGGCTCAGTATAATATCCAATCACGTTTCTAGCTCTGTAAACTTGATGCTTTAACATCTACCCTATGTGCATATGCCAAAACATCTTTTTCTAGACCCAATAATATGCCTGAGTTACCCTGCCATGACCTTCTGACTACCTTGTAGCTCACACTCTGCCCCCACCAGGGAGGAGTCCTCTTGGGGTCTGGGCAGGGGTGGGGGAGTGTTCAAATACAAACAAGAAAACCCAGAGTCCACACTCCCAACCATCTCCTTTATTGGGTTCTCACACTATGGGCCACTACACACCTGACCTAATCATCCTGGGGCCAGGTCCCAGACAACTAGGGAGAGCCCCAAATGCCCCAGAGCTTGCTGAAATTACTCAGACAGCCAATCGCAAGCCTATTTAGCTTGATCCTTCCCCCAGAAACCACAACAAAAGTTACTGCCTATAGTTCTCTTCCCCTCTGCCTCCTGACTAACCTCGTTGCTTTCCTGTGTGGCCCCCAATGGCATGGCATGCCCCCTCCTCTTAGAAACTGTGAGTAACTATCTTTTCAATGACTATCCTGTCCTGATCGGCTGCCCTTACTATACCTTACCATACCGCAAACTTTGTATTAATGTGTTCCATTTTAAAATGCTCATCTTCCTTTCTCTTGGCTTTCAATGGATAGGGGTAACCCTCGGTCTCCGGTACACCCCCCAGGAGTCCCCCAGGCTGGGTATTCCGCCTTCAGCTTCCACTGTGACGTCACCTTGACCCAACTAGACTGACCAACTAGACTGACTCTCTGGCCACACTGTCCTATTGGGCTGTCACAAACAGGAAGAGAGCACCCTTCATGGGGTCCCAAATAAGAAGCTGAACATATCACCTCTAACTTTTATATTCTCTCAAATTTTTAAGATCATCTGTACTCTGGCTGAAAGCCTGGAACAGAGCGCTGTCTTCCTTTTCTTGTGTCCTTTCTCTGTCTCTTTCTCACCACCCCTTGGATCCAAGAGGAGAACCTTTCCCACTTTCTCTTCCTGTTTACTCTTATACCACTGTTCTAAAATTCTACGCTCAAGTTTTCCAAGCGTGGCGAGAGAGAGAAATACTTTCTATTTCTTCTCTCTCTCTCTCTCTCTTTTTCTCCCTTCCTCTCCCCCTCGCCCTCGACCCAGGCCCTTAGATCGCTCTTTCAAATAACTAATACCTAGTTTTCTTTCTTGTGTATTGCACCATCGTCTCCTGTCATGGAAGGGTAAGCTTCATGACTTAAACTAAAAAGGAAAGAGAACAAAAAGATAATTTAAGTAGGAATTAATGAAACTAATTAATGAATGAAATTAATTAATGAAATTAATTAATGAAATAAGTAATGAAAATTAATCCTTTTATATTTGCCAAAATGTCATCCCTTTTATATCAGCTTGTGATTGCCATCTTCAATCTTAACTCATAGGTATGTTTCTAAAGATCAGGATCCCCTTCTATTTTCCTCAAAAGCTCCAAGCAGTGAGCATCACTCCTCAGAAATAAAATCCCTCTCCCCTTCTAGTATAAAAGATTACCAAGACCAATGCCTCCAATTACAAAGAACATACATATCAACAAAATGAAAAGTGAAATATATTCTATAAATAGTAGTGTAGGTCACTGGTAAATGGTTTTATTCACTAGAAAAAGAAATATTAGGCACATGACTGTAACATTATACAATAGCAGAGCAACTAATTCAGGCTTCGAGTTTTACACAGAGCCTAGAAATCTCACTTAATTCTGACTTACACTATCCTCAGAAATAACATTAATATTTTCCTCCACTTTATAGTTGAGCCATTGTAATAGCTATGGAAGATACTCTCAAAGGCTGGTATGCGGAAGTCATTATTTAAAACACGTCTCTTTATTTTCTCACAATCTAGGATACTCTTACCCCTCCCAAATGTATTCAAATTTGTGCTAAGAGCTTTTTCACACGTTACAATCCAGCTATCACTTTCACAATTTTTCTGCTGTGAATTGCCTAGAAATAGATTAGCCAGACTATAGGTGTGAAAACATAAGAAATGTGAGAAAAGTGAGATTTAGTATTAAAGTCAAGCAGTGAAATTTTTTCTCCTCCACTCTGTGAGAGTGTGTGTGTATGTGAGTGTGAGTGTGTGTCAGTGCATGCACAAGTGTGCTCCTCCACGTACATGGGGGTCCCCACATGGGGATTCTTATTTCTGCCTGAGATGGAAACAAAAATAACAAGTTTTCCAGTTTTTTTTCTTAAAGGTCCACAATACCAAGTTCATGTGGCTATGCATAGCAAGAAAGGCTGTAGTGAAATACCACAGAATGTTAACAAAGTAAGTCTATGATGAGAGATGGTTGTTGCCTCTACTTTCCACATTTTGTCATGTTATACTAAATCACATATTTTTTTAAACATTGGTTTGAGAAATTCCAGAATAAAAGCTCCCACTGAAGTTTTCAAATGCTGATTTATGTTATGTTATGAGGACAGACCCGGTAGAGTTGACTTAAGGTTAGAGCTGTACTAACTTTTTAGGATTAGTTGCTAAAAGCAGGAGAGGAGAGTGTATTCCTACCGAATTACAGGATGGAGGCTGGCAACGTATAATGCAGTAATTGTGGGGATTCTGAGAGCAGAAATCCCGGTTTTACAGACCTTCGTGCATCTCAAGACAGTGTCTTTCAAACTTCAGATAATGACCCGTTAGAGGTTCCAAAATCAAGTGAGGGGGTCAGGAATGCATTTTTTTAAATAAATAAAGTATAACAAAAAATATTAGAACATAGCCCTTTCAACAAAGGCATTGTTCCATGTAAAATATATGTAAACATATATGCACAGGTGTGTAAATATGTGCATACCTATATTTATATATTTACATCATGAGTTATGAAATCAAATACGTTCCTTACTGTAGTGTCCATATGTCTTTCAAAAAAGCTTAGGAAAGGTTATTCTAAAATATTTATCACAAGACCTTATACACAGCAAGTATGGCGGAGTGGGACCCCGGGCACAAGCCCACACACCCGGGCTCAACTAGTGGCAGCAATTTCTGTCTCCTTACATTTTTCTGTGAGGGGGATGGCTTTCCACTAACAAAGCACTTCCCTGCACCATTTGCTCACAGAGAGATGAGCTTCCGAAAAGTTGGAAACAAGGAGAATGAAATTGTTCTACATAATGAAAGGTATGTTGGGCTGCGAGGTCACAACCCAGAAATGAGAGGATCCAAAAAAAAGAGGAGAAGAATAGTTGCAGGTAGGGGGTCTGTGAAGAAAGAGTACCAAGGGGAAACGAGTGAGCAAAGGACAGTGTATTTAATGTTCAATTTCAAAATAAGCTTCTTTGTGGCTGTGTGCTCAGACATCCTGTTCGGTTGTATAACCACCTCAGTGACTTCAAAACCCCCAGTAAAGCCAGCTCCAGACCTAGCTCTGAGTAGGCAGTATTTTCAAGTTCACAGAGCTGACTCAAGAATGGACAAGAGACCTCCTGTTCCCAATGTGCTAGAAAGAGTGACTCTTAGCTTTCATCATAATGCAGATATTTGTTGAATGGAAGAGAAAGAGGAGGAAGCATCATGGCCCCAACATTCTGTGTTCTGTCACCCCAGCTGGAACGGCTAATGTCTGTGACTCCCTCAGCAGCAAAACCCATGATGTACCTCTCCTGGCCTCTGACGGCTACTTCCTGAGAACCTTTTCAAGACAACTTGCTACAGAGATTTAGAACACAGAGGCCACAATCTAATACCACACAGACTACGTCTAGCCAGTTGCGTCCTTTTCTGCCCAGTCTTGTGAGCCATTCTGGGCAGTGCCAATCACCCTGCTCCTTTACCTCTCACTGAAGGGCTGAGTGCTCTCTTTCTGGAATATGGCTCAGAGGCTGACCTCTTCTTTCAGTGAAGAATGACAATGAAGCGACGATATCTTTTGCATTTACATGCACATATGCCTCGTATTTAATGAGAAACAATAGAATCATAAAATGCTAACTCCATTTTTTAAATCTTAATTTATTCATCTACCACATAAAAGGACATGAATAACAAACCCCAAATTATTCAGAAACTTCATTTTCACCAGCTGCCACCTCTTTCTCCAACCTTCCCCTCTATTTCAACACCACAAACTCTACTCCTTACAGGCAGCAAAACAGAAATGACTTGGTGTCATCTCCCTGGATAGTCAACATCATTATGTAAAGAAAATTGGGGAAAGCTGCAAAATGGTTAAAAGGCAAACAATGAAAATTTGGGAGAAAAAGAACCAAGGACTTGAAAAAGCCAAACTGATATCAGTCCTAGAATAAACAGGAATTTGAAGTGACTCCCCCAGGCGGAAAAGTGCACTAAAAAAAATTCAGAGGCAAGCAAATTCAAGTATGCCTGCTCGTATGCCTGAAAGTGAAAGGCACTGCAGTGCGCAAAAACTGTGCTACATGACGTGATAGATCTAAACAAGGCAGTTTTCGGTGTCCGGGTGGCTCAGTGGGTTAAGCAGCTGCCTTCCGCTCAGGTCATGATCCCAGGGTCCTGGGACAGAGCCCCACATCGGACTCTCTGCTTAGCGGGGAGTCTGCTTCTCCCTCTGTCCCTCCCCCTGCTCGTGTGTGCGTTCTCTCTCTCTCAAAAATAAATGTCTTAAAAAATTTTTTTTAATAAACAAGACAGTTCCCCTCCCCAAGGCACACACAGAATAGCTGATGGCATGAGAAACGAACATGAAAAATTTTAAACAATATTTAAAAATAATTACCAAGGGTTCTTTCCGATGATAAACATCCCAGACTTTGAGAAAGTGGGATCTAATCTGATCAGTGACACAGGTGTAGACAAATTTCAAATACTTTGAGCTGCCACCTAGCTTGTTCCTGGATAGCAGCCGCCTCCATATATGGGCACCCAGTCATCAGGACACTCCACCCACATCCCCTAAGTATCCTTTTCAACCTCCCGTCCTTGATCGGGTCCACATCAGTCTAATCTGTCCCGGCCTTCCACATCAACAATGAGAGAGGAGAAGAGGAAGCCAAGGGAGAAGCAATATTTATTGGAAGGATTTGAGAATTAAACCTGAACTACTCTGTGAAGGAGGAGGACAGACGCTGGATGAAGCATCCACAGCAGAAAACAGACTCAGAGGAGGAAGCTGAAGCCAGACTCTGTGTTGAGGGAAGTAGAGCTGCTGGCAGGAAAACAGAGAGCTGTGGGTCCATGGTCCCCATGGTCCCCACTGCCTTAGTTCACTTTACAAAACCTACATTCCCTGGGGGGAGAGGGGGCGTGGCTTTGTGCTATAGGGAAAAGCCACGGGCCTTAGAGACAGAAATGGTCTTGAATATCTCCCCGGCCCCTCACTATTTATAATAAAGCCAGAGCGGCTTTGCAGGAGCTTCAAGTTCAGAGAATGATCTCTGGGGCTTGCACTACCTTCTCCCTTTCCGTGCTGCTTCCCCAGCCTCTCTCTAAATTGTGGCCTCTGTCTGCTACGACTCCCCTGGTTCACTATCCTCTCTCTAACTTGGCTTTATTAAAGACATTTCTTTGGTGTCTTTCATGTCCCCTCCCAGGGAAGGCTGAAGATGGGATGCAGAAGCCCAGAATCACAGAAAGCGGGGGAAGAAATGGATCTTTCTAATTGTCTAGTCCAACAACCTTAGTGTACAGACAAGGAACCTGAGCCTCTAAGAGCCTGGCAGGAAGTCACCCAAGTACAGAACCATAGACTCAAAACCCAGTGTTCTTGCCGCTGAGTCACCCTTGTGCCCAATTTTAGGGGAAGCATGTTACAGCATCAGACCTAAAACCTGAGCCACAATGTAAAGACAAAGTCCCAGTTCAAAAGGGCAGTTTGGGTCATTTCTAAGGCAGATGCTCATTTTGAAAACAAAGTGTTGATTGTGACACTGTAAGATGCTCAGGGTTTGTGTCTACAGTCAGAAAGCAGAACGGCGGGGGCGGGAGCTGGGGGGGGGGAGGTTGCCCACCGCTTTCACCACGAAAAATGGGCAAAGGGCGCCATCTGCTGGATGTCTGGACTTCAGGCTACCTACCACGATTCAGAATGAGAGATGCTTTAGGCAGCTCATTTCTTTTTTTAAAAATTACTATTACTGAAGTATAATTGACATACAATGCTCTGTTAGGTGTAAAACACATTGATTCGACAATTCCATACATTACTCAGTGCTCACCATGATAAGTGTAGTCACCATCTGTCATCATACAATGTTAGTACATTATTATTGACTATATTCTCGGTGCTGTAATTTTCATCTCACTGACATATTTACCTTATATCTGGACTTTTTACCTCTTAATTCCCTTCATCTATTTCTCCCATCCTCCTCACCCATCTCGCCTCTGGCAACCACCAGTTTGTTCTTGGTATTTAAGAGTCTCTTTAGTTTTTTTATTTGTTCATCTGTTTTGTTTTCAGATTCCATATATAAGTGAAACCATATGGTATTCTTCCTTCTCTGTCTGACTTATTTGACTTAAAGCAGCTCATTCCTTGTTGGTCACAACCCAAACACAAAGAAATACTTAGCTGATTTCTTTTCCCCCTTTAATATATCATGGTGATCTTCATTAATAACATGGATTGAGAGCATACTCTTTTTAAATCTAAGCTTCTAAAAATTATATTATGAAGCCTTCCAAGTATTCACAAAACAAGAGAGAATAGGAATAATAGCAATAACAAATAGCAATAACAATAATTCCCCATATACCTTTCCCTCATACTTAAAAATTGTCAAAATTTTGCCAACTTTGCTTCTCTATCTCCCCTTTATTCTTGCTGAAGTAATTAGGCAAATACCAAGTATTCAAACTGCAGTATTGATCTCTTTTAAAATGAGATATTTTCCTCATGAACATAGTATCACTATCACACAACAAAATTATTAATAATTCTTTGTTATTTGCTAATGCCCAATCCACAGATTTCCCTGGTGGTCTAAAAAAAAGTGTTTGTACAATTGGTTAATTCTAATTAAAATCACAACAAGGATTTGATCCAATTAAATATATTTAAAATCCATGAGTTCATATACATCTAAAAAAAAGAGAGAGAAAGTCTGCCGCTAGAAAGAGGGAAAGAAGAAAAGGAGGGAGGGAGGGAAGGAGAAAGAAGGAAGGAGCGATGAAGGCAATGAGAGAAGGAGGGAAGGAACAAAACATTTCTTATTAGACAACATTAAAGTAACTAAGCCACAAACTCCTTACTCTGAAAATTGGCAACTAAAGGAAAGAATTAAATACATATCTGGCCTTTCATGAATGAACTGTACTTCAAGGTAAACAGAGCTCTATTTGATAAAGGACATTCTTCTTCACAGAAGAGGGCCATCTAATAAAAGGAGAAGAAATGATAGAGTTGGAAAATCTCCATTGTACCATGAGATAAAATTGATGAAAAACTTGACCGAAGAGTGATCAGGTCGTCATCACCTACTCCCACTCAACAAAAGGATTATCACTAAAGGTTTGTTTATCTGGATTCCTTCTTAAGTTTATAGTCTGCTCATGGTCTTTTTCAGTCTTAGACCTCTATTTCTTATTTTACAATATTCTACAGTATCTCTCAACCACCTCCACTATAAATTATTCCTCTTCCCACTTCTCCCAATTTCTATATCCTGATTTGGTTAATTATTATTTTCTTTCTTCTGAAGAATATCTTGATAACTTAAAGTATCTGATATTTTTTGTAGGTAAGATCTACTGAATTCAGTTAAGACCAGGAAATTACCTTACTTCCATCTTCTTCTCATTGGGTGTATGTTGTCTTCCGTTTGGCCAACGTTTTAAATTTTAAAATACAACCAAAAATAAAGGCTAGAATAATGAACCCCATGTACCCATCACACAACTTCAACTATTACTGACAAACACATGGCTGCCCTTGTTGCATCTATGTCTCTCCGCCTACTACCTACCTACCCCCACCTCCCACAGCAAGACACTGGCTGAATCCCAGGTCTCAGACCGTTTCATATTTTGGCCAAGTTATTACTCACTGAGGGGGCCTCAGGCATTCTTCTGCTCTCCAGCCAGCAGGGGCTTCGGCATGCTGAATGAACTCCAGTGGTTATCCTCCCTGTAGGGGGTCATGGAGATGGTCAGAAGGGGTCCCACCTCTGTGAAATTTTCTGTTTCATTTCTAAGCTGCCTAGACCTTCTTTTCTGCCTTTTGTCCAGCTGAGGATTATTAGTGGGATTATCTAGAATTTTGCTCATCCGATGGTTCTGAGAAAGAGGAGTTGGGAGCTGCAAGGAAATTTGCTAATTCTCAGAAACCTTGGTCCTATTTTTTCATAGCCACCAGCCTGTTCCTCCTTTTGACAGCTTTTGATTGGTAGGTTTGCCAGAAAAACACAGTATAATAATTTATAACTATATGCAGAAAAATACAAAAAATTCCCAATATTTGGGAAATAATTATATTAAAAATGTTATCATTTACCTGACATTCAAATTTAATCAGACATTCTATAGTTTTCTTTGCGAAACCTAAAAATCTTAGCTATCAGAGTGATTTGCTAGCTTCACCATCGGTGTGTTACCTGCTGGGTGGGTTGATATATCTACATATTATTTCAGCTGCTGGGTTTGTTGGCAGGAAGTTTTTGGGGTCAGGCTTTACTTCGCCATCTTAAACTGGAGACTCTAAAATTTCATTAAATATTAAAATGATTCATTCAATTTGTACATATGTTTAATTTCCTGTCATGTTTACTGTATCAAATGCACTTAGGAAAAGCATACGCATGATTTTTGAGTTTGCTTTTCTCTTTGCTAGAAATGTAATCAACATTTAGGTATATTAGAGGAAGCTAAATAAATAGTGTCCCATCTTGTGGCCAGTGCACCAGGCACATCATGAATTATATTTTGTTATGGATTTTTGTTTCCATTTTTATTATTTTTTGACAAAAGTATTCCTAAAATCCTTCAACACCTAAAGTTTCATGTGGTCAATAAGTTACTTCCTGGGGTGCCTGTCTGTCACAGTCGGTTAGGTGACTGACACTTGGTTTTGACTCAGGTCATGATCTCAGGGTTGTGAGAGCAAACCCTGCATCGCGCTCCACGCTCAGTGAGGGATCTGCTTGAGATTCTGTCTCCCTCTCCCTCTGCCCCTCCCACTCACTCTCTCTCCCTCTCTTTCTCTAAACTAAAAAGTTTTTTTAAAAGATGTTACTTCCCATCGGAAGCCCCAATCTGAACTCCAAAACTTCTTCCTGTCCCAGAGAATGGGGTGTCACCTACCATTCTGGGGTGGTAGGTGAATGGATAAAGAAGATGTGGTATATATATACAATGGAATACTATGCAGCCATCAAGAGAAACGAAATCTTGCCATTTGCAACGACGTGGATGGAACTAGAGGGTATTATGCTAAGCGAAATAAGCCAGTCAGAGAAAGACAATTATCACATGATCTCTCTGATATGAAGACTTCGAGAGGCAGGCGGGGAGTCATGGGGGGGGTGGGGAAGAGAAATGAAACAAGATGGGATGGGGAAGGAGACAAACCAGAAGAGACTACTAAACTCACAAAACAAACCAAGGGTGGCTGGGAGGTGGGGGGGTAGGGTTATGGACATTGGGGAGGGTATGCACTATGGTAAGTACTGTGAAATGTGTAAGCCTGATGATTCACAGACATGTACCCTGGGGCAAATAATATATTATATGTTAATAAAAAAATTAAGTAATTAAAAAAATAAAAATAAAAAGAGGAACCTAAGGAAAAATCCAAAGGAGAAAGAGCAAAGAAACTGCCACAAGAAGCAGTAAGAGGCCTGACCAGTCAGTATGTGCAGACTGCTTCTGAATTGTATCATAAGAAAGATCAAAATGTCCTTAGTATTTAATCTTTGCTTTAGGGTTTCTATTGCATTTAGGCAAAGCATCCTACTTGATATAATTTCTCCTCCACTTCTTAGTGCGCTCTGGGTGGCTTCCCCTTCAGGTGAGCCCCCACCAAGAACTCGGGTGTGGCTGAGTCTGGGAAAGCTTGTCTACAGGCTGCTTCTCAGGAAGCTGGTACATATCCCACCGAACACCTCACCATTTCTAACCTTCTGGACAAGAGACGTAGTTAAGTCCACAGACTGCCACAGACTGCCTCCAGCCCATTGTTCTCTGTCTGGGCCCTACTTCCCTGGCTCTCTGCAAGAAT
Organism: Nasua narica; assembly: GCA_028533885.1. Taxonomy (NCBI): domain Eukaryota; kingdom Metazoa; phylum Chordata; class Mammalia; order Carnivora; family Procyonidae; genus Nasua; species Nasua narica. The sequence goes on from CM052802.1 coordinate 53,905,811, forward strand.
GACAACCTCACCTCAGGAAGCTCTTTACCCGCAACCCCTTTTCTACAGCCTTATAAATTCTGGAGGAAGTTTCCAGAATAACTCTCTCCTTCATCCGTGAGCCAGAGCTTCCGTGGATCTCCTTGTACTGCTCAACCCAGGAGCTGACCTCCAACCTTCTTATCATGCCCTCCAACTCACCCACGCAGGGGGCCAGTCCCTGAACTGCTTTGACAGTGACATTCCTCAGCCTTACCCACCTTCCCTGACCATAAAGCCCTGTTTCAGATCACTCACCAAGAAGGTCTTGCTAATAATTCATTAATTCGGCAAAACCGTTGAACGATTACTTTGTGTTTAGCAGTGTTCGGGGTATCTGAGTTACAATATGAAACAAAGCATAGAGCCTGCCCTGAGGAAGCATACACTCTAGAAAGAGCAGAACAATAATTAAAAGACAATTACAACGCAAGGTCAAAGACATCTAATCTTGCCTAGGAATGGCTTTCCGTTATTTTTAGAATAAAGTCAATACCACTTAACCTAATGGATAAGGCCTCACATACTCAGGCCCCGTGCTCCTCCAGCATCTTCCCATACCATGGTCACCCTGCCTTGATTTCTCCACTTCAGCCTTGAAAGGGTTCCACATTGGTCTTGCCATCCCACAACCACAGGAACTCTGCACTTAGGCCTGAGCGCCTCTTCGCCCTTCTTTCGGCCTAGTTCACCCCGAAGCTTCCTTTAGAGCTCAACAGAGGGTTGCTTCCTTAAAGAAGACTTCTTAGCACCCTCTTCGTAATTTTGCCGGAGTGAAATGTATGTGAGTGGCTAACTGTCTGTCTCCTCCACTAAAGTGTAAGCTCCAGACATTAAATCTGTTTTGCTGACATCATATTCCCCATGTTTAACACCATTGCCTGGCACAAAGTAGACAACTGATAAATACATGTTGAGTAAGTAAGCTAATGAATTAGTAGAGGATAGCTGATTTCCATGTTGGAGTCTGAAGGACAATAGGATTTAGAATAGTAACGAGAGGGTTTGGACATTTCCTTCCCTGTTGCACTGACTTTGAGCAGAATTTAAAGAGGTAGCATTCTTCAACCCAAACTTCCAGAAGCCATCTGGGGAAAATGTTAAAGTTTTACTGTCATGGGACCCAACCAAGACATAATGACCAACAGCTGCAAAGTTTGGGGGGAGGAGGGGGATGAATCTTCGCTGATCATTACAGCAGTTCCCCCTTGTGCTAGTAGCAAGTCAGAACATGTCAAATCATCCCGGCCACGCTCAGTTTGCAGTTTATAAAACACTAGCTGCCACGTCCTTGGGTTTTATCTCCAGTCTCTTTGGGATCATAATTTGGGTCACAGACTGCCTCAGTGATGAATTTTGTGTGGCACATCCTAGAATGGTTGTTTATGGAAAAAGAAAGTATGTTAGTAAAGGCTCATAAAAATATGCGAAGTATTTCGTCCCTCAGGCAACCCGCCTCTCCTCCCAAGTAAAGGGAAGTGGATGCTTTCTCCCTGCGAAGGAGCATCCCACAAAAACTGACACATCCTGACCCGCCCTGTCCGACTGCTAACCTTGGACATAGAGCCACGTCTCTGCCCGAGACCAATAGAAACGCTGCCCATCCAACTGAAACAATTGCAAGAATGGATAACTTCTCTTGCCAGGCCACGAAATTAGGAGGTGGCTGATTATCCAGCAATGGATGACTGACACAGATTTTGTTTCAATGTTTCAAATGTTATTACATTGGTTATAACCTCCGGAGCAATGGTGATAGCAAACAACTGCCGATGTGTATCAAATTTTGAAATCTGCACTCTCATAGACACAGAAATTTGGAATATGTTTTATAAAAAGGCTTGCACATGTGTATTAAGACACGAGCACAGATATTTACTCTTTATTATCTGTTCGGTACCATTAAAAAGTTGGAAACAAATTAAATGTTGAGGGGAATGTTGAAGTCACACATATTAATACTGCACACTTCATACTTACTGACAAAATGTTAGAAGGGGATCAAGTCAGGGGGCAAAATGTTCCTGTTATCACAATTCAACATGGTTTTGAAGACTCTGACCAATATAATGACATTTTAATTTTGTTTTAATGCTAGTTAGTTGACATACAGTTCAATATTGGTTTCAGTAGAGATCAGTGGTTCATTATTTACATATAACAGCCAGTGCTTTTTCCTAACAAGTACCTCCTTAATACCCATCACCCTTATATCCCATCCCCCGCGCACATCCCTCCATTGACCCTCAGATTGTTCTCTATAATTAAAAGTCTCTCTTGATTTATTTCCCTCTCTTTTCCACTCATCCTGAATATTCATTCATTTCATTTCTTAAATTCCATATATGAGTTAAATTATATGGTATATGTCTTTCTCTGATGGATTTATTTCTCTAGCAAAATACATTCTAGCTCCATCCACATCATTGCAAATGGTAAGATTTCATTTTTTTTTGATGGCTGAGCAGTATTCCGTTGCATAGATATAGGTGATATAGATATACCACATCTTCTTTATAATGACATTTATAAAATAAAATAATATTTTAAAATAATATAATATTTTTAAATAATATTTATAAATACTGAAAGGATGGGGCAAAACTGTCATTATTTGCAAATGATATGATTCTATATTTTAAAAATCCAGTGCAAACAACTGAGAAATTATTGGAAATAGTAAGAGTTCAATAAAATGTCTAGATTTCAGAATATTTAAATTTGTATCATCAATAGCTTTCTCATACCATAACTATTAGAAATATTTAAAAAGATTTATTTACAGTAGCAACAGAAAAGTCAAAAGGTTTTCCAACCTACTCATAATGGTTGCCTCTGAGGAGAAGGGGTTTTCAGTGAGGAAAGGAATGAATGAGAAGTGTCTCTTGAAATGTAACAACCAGAATAGAGGACAATAAGCTATAATGAGCCAAACAGAAATGACTAACCTCTACAAATGTAATTCCAAATTGCAATGACATTTTAGGTTGCCAGATCATACTATCGGTGTTAACTGAAGAGCTAACCTTCCTTTTTTTAAAACATATGTTGTTATTTAAGTCATCCTATCCTTATCTGGTTTGCTATTTAGACCTAAGTTGAAGACTTTACAGATGTCATGTTAAATTTCTAGTTATTTGAATTAGCCCACTCTGCAAACATGCTGAAATTATTTTTAATTCTATCTTCCAATCCATTCTCTCTTCACATCATCTGCAAACTTAATCATCACAGCGACACTGTCAACAAAGTCCTTTTAAAATTGTGGATTAGCAAGAGGTTATATGAGGGAAGATTAAAAATCAAAAGTTTCACTGTCATTTTTTATCATTTTTAACATGATCCTTTCCACCTTAAACAATGTAAATTTTCCTTCTTTTTTTTCTCAGACTCTTAGTGGCTCCTACAAGCTCTTATCAACATATTTTTGGTAAGTTTTGTGAGCATCCTTCCATCTCTTAGGCAGTTGGGCTCCCTCTCTTGTCATCCTCCCCCTTTGCCCATATACATACTCTCTTGTTTTTCTAATTAAACTATTTTTGCATTTTACTGCCACGTTTTCATTTTCTGAGCATTGCATTTCCTTCCTGGGCTACCTCCCTACTTCAGTCATTTGTTTCTTCCATAAAAATACATTCAGCAATTATTATATGCTTGGCAATGTAACAAGCAATGAGACATCAAAGATTAAAAGACATATTCTTCAAAATGTATTGTCTCATGGGAAAATAGACACACAAACAACTAAAACACAAAGAGCTTTGTTGAGTAAAAAGGAATATGCAAACTCTCATGGAAAGGAAATTAGTATGTTGATGGCTCTCCAAATTTAGCCTAGGTAAGGGAGGCAGTGAGGTCCAGGGGACCCAGAGAGGTGACAGACCCTGAGTAGAGAACTAGGTCATTGGTAATCATGGGCTGGAACTGACTCATGGGCTCAAGAGCCACATCTCTTCTCAACTCTGCCTTCAGTGACTTCATGCAGGAAGTATTTACACGACAGAAATTGGCAGATGATACAAATGCAGGCACTTTTATTTTTATTAGAAAGCCAGTTGTTAAACATCTACCAGAATATCACAGAATCAACAGATTAGAGGAGCTGTTGTAATTAAAAAGAAAAATTATTAGAGTCAGATGAGCTGGAAAGATAGAAAAAGGTAGTTAGGCTCTGGAATGCTGATGCCAAGATTTTAGCAATAGGTGCAGGGTTCCTGCTCTTTCCTCTCTGTACTCTGCCCATAACCACCCTCTCTTTGTCACATTTCTCTGGGCCTAATTTGCTCTTTTCCCCCTGTTTCAAACCTTTCATGTCCCAATTTCCTCCTATGATTATTACCTGTGATCTCCCCCAAAAGTCAGTTTAAGTCTAAGCTAATAATCCTTATCATTTCTGGTATGCTGAAATTATTTTCTGCATTGAGGCACAATTTCCCCAGCTACCTCTGCACGGAAATCTGAGAAAACTTATCTGTAAAAAGGGCTTTCTTGAGAGCCCCCTATTTGACAACCAATAGCTTAACCGGTCTGAACACTACAGAGGAAGATGAGAGAAAGGGGTGGCATCTGAGTTATTATACCATGACCAGTAACATCCATCCAGCAGGGTACACACAGTCAAAATGGGTATCTTACCTCTGCTGTAAGCTAAGTGGTCTCCTTACCTTCAGAGTCTATCGCTGATTAAAAATTACTGTGCAGTTATGAAATATACTGTGTATATAAGAGGAAGCATGCCAAAGGAACGCCTGACATTAGCTCTTGTCCTGGTGTCTGAGATTACACTGATTTTCTGATGCTCATTTGTACCTCTGGGCATTCAGAAATATTTTCTTTCTGTTTATAAATATGTCAAAGATTCCCTTCTGTTGCTTTGATCATGTACAGCTGTTAAGTTAGGGCTAGTTTCGGAAAATGGCACTACAGGGTGAAAAAGACTGCATTCAGACTTGATCAACCATCTGGAGCGCTGAACTGCTTTGATGGCCTAATAGCTCTCTGATTTGATGTCTACAAAGTGGGAAAGTTTCTAGTAAAAAGTATATTACCATAGATGTTATTGAGAGATGCTCATAGTTTCAGAACTTTTGTGCTTATTGAAGAAATCTCAGTCTTTGCTGCAGCCATATCTACAGAATCATCAGGTTAACCTCCTCCAGCCTGTTCAGCGAGGAGGCACAAGAACTGTTTTAGAGATTTAACATTAGATCACAGCTGCTGTTGACTCTTCTTTGCCCCAATATTTATTATTATTGAAGTGTAGTTGACATACAGTATTTCATTAGTTTCAGGTGTACAGCATAGTGACTCAACATTCATATACATTTTGAAGTGATCACCATGACAAATCTAGCTACAATCTGTCACCGTAAAAAGTTGTTACAATATCATTAACTATGTGCCCTGTGTTGTCCATTGTGACCCCATGTCCTATTCCCCCCTGTTCGTTATTTCATACCAGCTAGGAAACTTCTTTGGGAAGATCCTGGGTGTGCACTCTAGGGTCTTCCGCGAGATTGATGTTACCTATTCACCAAAAAAACCCTGATTCTACGTAATAGGAATGAAATACATAGTACAGTACTTTTAACTCAAACAGTGATTGCACACACACATACCCCACTCTTGAGAGTACCTCATCAGAGGAACAAAACAAAAATTATAATGGTACATTGGCGAATAGTTTCATTCCTTTCCTTAATAATGCAAAGGCTTCCCCAGAAATTACCTCTTCTGTTAAGAAAAGCAATTAATCTTGTGCATGCAGATAATGTCATTAATTTAAAGTAAAAGCAGTTTAAAATAACTATATGTATATTATTTTAAAGATGTAAAGTTGCCAAGTAGTATGCCTTGATTTACCCCTGGTCCTGATGTTTCTCAGAATTATCTTACTTGCAAGACGTTTATCTATATTCTGAGCACTGTGTATTAGTAGTAGAGATTTTTACAAACTTAGTATATATGTAATTGCCTAGAATAATCTATCATTTGGAATGTGTTCAACCTCATATAATAGAAATCCCACCTCAATTGGCTTATAGAGACAGGAAAGTCAACTATCTCACATGACAAGTCCTGAGATTGGACAGCTCAGAATTGGTTGACACAAGTGATGTCATAAACACCCAAATTCTTTTTACCTTGCTGTTCTGCATCATTTATATGTCAGCTGTGTCTCTGCTATCTCTCCTCATGATCACAAGATGACTGCTACTGTTTCAGTCATTATATCCACAAAGAGCAATAACTAGCAAAGATCTTTAGTTCCCCTTTAATGGGGTAATCTTTACTTCTGGGGGATATTTTCTTTAAAAAAAAAACAAATAATCAAAAATATTAAAAAAGCTATGCATAAATAAGTTTAATGAAATACTTCTTTATTACATGAGACATCAGAAATAACCTATGAGGCGATAGAGGAAATTAGTTAAGTAAATCATTAGAATTTCGGGGTTTCCTGGTTTGTTTGTTTGTTTGTTTTAAGATTTTATTTATTTATTGAGAGAAAGAGTGAGTGAGAGAGAGCACAAGCAGGGGGAGCTGTAGAGGGAGAAAGAGAAGCAGGCTCCCTGCTGAACAGGGAGCCCAACGAGGGGGCTCGATCCCAGGACCTTAGGATCATGACCCAAGCTGAAGGCAGACACTTAACAGACTGAGCCACCCAGACACCTCTAGAACTTCATGTTTTTAATATCGTTCCCTTGTGGACTTCCCAAATGTCCCAGGCAGAGAGCAAGAATGCATCACACTCATCTTCAGAGCCCCGTTACCCAGCACATAATACATTCTCAACTCAAATGACACAGGATTTTTGAAAATTACATTTTTGTATTTCCTTAGCACAAAATAAAGTGAAAGGGCCCTACCTACCCAGTAACAGCAGAAAACAAACTTCTTCATTACAAACCCTAATTCATTACGCCGTGACCTCAGCTCCCTCATCTCGCCAGCCTCTGCTCGGCTTCCCTGCTCCAGTTCTGACACCCCCACACCCCCACCAGCCAGAGGTCACCCAGTCCAGGACCCCTGAATGCCGGTGGGATGGCAATTAGGTCTACGGCTGACATTTCAAACAGCGGATACTTTCAAAAAGCTGAAACGTATGCAAAACATGCATTTGGTTCAATTCATTTGATCAAGACATTTGAAAAATCTGCGTGTTATGACACATATGGGGTGGCTGGGTGATGGACATCGGGGAGGGTATGTGCTATGGTGAGTGCTGTGAATTGTGTAAGACTGAAGAATCACAGACCCGTAGCCCTGAAACAAACACTACATTATGCGTTAATAAAAAAAAAAGAAAAGAAAGAAAGGTAAGGTAAAAAAAAAAGATCTGGATTTTTAAAAATTGAAATAAAACCACCTTATCTTTTATATAATCTTTGACATTCTTTCCCTGCCAATTGATCATTTGGTGAAATGTCATTTGATAAACGAATTTTTTTTTATTTTTTATTAACATATAATGTATTATTTGCCCCAGGGTACATGTCTGTGATTCATCAGGCTTACACATTTCACAGCATTTGCCATAGCACATACCCTCCCCAATGTCCATAACCCTACCCCTCCCACCTCCCAGCCACCCTTAGTTTGTTTCATGAGTTTAGGAGTCTCTTCTGGTTTGTCTCCTTCCCCATCCCATCTTGTTTCATTTCTCTTCCCCACCCCCCATGACCCCCTACCCTGCCTCTCAAATTCTTCATATCAGAGCGATCATGTGATAATTGTCTTTCTCTGACTGGCTTATTTCGCTTAGCATAATACCCTCTAGTTCCATCCACGTCATAGCAAATGGCAAGATTTCGATATGTATATACCACTCTTCTTTATCCATTCATCTGTTGATGGACATCTAGGTTCCATAGTTTGGCTATTGTGG
>CM052802.1:53914216-53957171 GCA_028533885.1 Nasua narica
CCCTCCTCTAAGGTCTCCCTTCTCCATATCAACTCTGAGCCCAAAATATTTTAAATGTGTACTAAATTATCTATTTGAGCTTTCTATCCAAAACAGACTCCTTTGTTCACACACACATACATACACACATCCACCATTTCATTTTTGAATGAAAAGAATAATAGAGAGAAACAAGGTATTAGAATAGACTCTGAAATAGGAGAAAACTGATTCTTGTCCTGGTTCTGCCACTGATAAAGCCACTGAGGCTCTATGAGCCCCAATGTCCCCTCCTGTATAACAGAAGACTAAGATTAAACAATATCTAAGATCCTTTGAGGGCTGATCATCTAGAACCAGCATACAATGACACTGTCTATGAAAAGGACAGATGGAGAAGAGAAAGTTGAAAAAAGCAAGACAGGGCACCTGGCCGGCAATAGCTGAGCTCCTGACTGACCACTGGCCTTCAGCTGCTCACTATGGCTAAGCCCAAAGCCTTTAGTCATTAAAGAACCAAAGTGCCCTTAGAGCAACCACCAGCTTCGGCAGTGGATTCAAGCTTTCACTCTGAGAATTTCTCTTCTTTACTATCTCAGCCATGCATTTAAATTACCTTTTTTCTATTTTATCCAGTGTTTACAGTATTTTAAAGAATTTTACAGGCTGTTTCATTATATTGTCAGAATTAGAAGTTGTTGTTCACTTTTTAAAAATATTTATCCCCTGATTATGGATAATAAACTCATAGGAAAAGTGCTATGAACAACATCTAACACAATGCCTCTCTGTGGCACAATATCCCAGACATTTGCAATATCGAGATTAAAAAAAATAATAATTGTTCACGTCAAGGGATGAATCTGAGCACATCTACCCCAGTACTTAAGTACATATCAATTTAATACTTAGTACTACTCAATATCTATCTGACATATTTCATTTAATCTACAATGATAATCCATTAAAAAAAGAACCAATCAAATTTTTCACCATAACTGGCACTTAGAATTTAATTTTAGCAGAATAACAAAATTAATTTGCTCATCTCAAAGCACAAGTGAAGCTTCTACAAGATTATACAGCAAGGGTAAGAGCCAAATCATGACTTGGCCAGGTCACCCCTTTCCCCCCCACTCCTGAGAGCTACCCCGTAATGTCATGACTCATGGAAACCGAGTTGCCATGGTCTTGTTCACTGGCTGTGCAAGGCTTCCAGCATGGAGACTTGTGACAACTCTGGACTACAGTACCTACCTTTGGCCTGGAGCCAAAACAAGGCCTCGCTATCCCTATTAAATGTCAGTATTATCATCCACCACAGCCCCAAACAACTTGAATTCCCAAGCACTGAAGTGCCTTTGTGAAAGGGAGGAAACACAATAGGTAGGCCCGAAAGAGTCCATGGTTCATCTTGCATATTCTTGGACCTGGAGGAACTAGGAATAAAGGAAGGGCTGAGCAGGGAGGCATTCCCTTTCCATACTGCATGCCTGCCTCACCCCTATGTAAATGCAACTAATCAGTTCCAAATTTCAAAATCTCTTTGTTTTTTCAAACAAAAACTTACTGTCTCGGCATTCAGATAAACGTGCCATAGTGTTAACTACATACATATGTTGTTTTAAATATATATATGTAAATTATATATGCGTATATATGCACATGTATAAAAAGATTTATGACAAAAACATTTTCTTAAATGAATAGATTCCTAAAATGATAAGAATTAGTATGTACACTCTCATACAAGTTTTGGTGAGGAAACATTTTAGTCCTACACTCATTTAAACAAATCATCATTGTAGCTAAAAATACAGAAGGAGGGGGCGCCTGGGTGGCTCAGTTGGTTAAGCGACTGCCTTCGGCTCAGGTCATGATCCCGGAGTCCCGGGATCGAGTCCCATATCGGACTCCCGGCTCTGCGGGAAGTCTGCTTCTCCCTCTGACTTTCTCCCCTCTCATTCTCAGTCTCTCTCTCTCTAATAAATAAACAAAATCTTAAAAAAAAAAAAAAATACAGAAGGAGGGGCGCCTGGGTGGCTGAGTTGTTAAGCATCTGCCTTTGGCTTGGGTCATGGTCCCAGGGTCCTGGGATCAAGCCCCGCACCAGGCTTCCTGCTCCGTGGGAAGCCTGCTACTCCCTCTCCCACTCCCCACACTTGTGCTCCTTCTCTCGCTGTGTCTCTCTCTGTCAAATAAATAAAATCTTAAAAAAAAAAAAAAAAAACAGAAGGAGCCTCATTATACAGACTGGATAGTATAAGACTCACTAAAAGAGGATACTACTTGTAAACCACTTTGATTTTCTGTAAAAGAAATATAATATTGAAATAAACAATATCAAAAATAACAAGATAAAGAATAACTCAAAATTTGAAATGAGATTGCCAGATTTGCTTTAAGGTGAATTTTCATAATCTCATGTCTAGTTGTTAAAATGAATGCATTATATAGCAATTTGGAACATTTCTAATCAAATTAAGTTCTCGTTGTAGATAGTCAAGTTCATGTACCTATATATACCTTAATATTTCAGAAAATACTGTCCTTTCTGGTAATACCAGAAATAAAAATACTGAAATTACTCTATGAAACATTTGCCTTCTCTTAAAATTTACCTTTGTAACAAGACATCAATGCATGTTGACACGTTCATTTTATTTTTTTAATATTTATTTTTATTTATTTGGGAGAGAGAACACAGGGGAGAGAGGCAGAAGGAGAGGGAGAGAGAAACCCAAGCAGACTCTGCACTCAACATCAAGCCGGACATAGGGCTCGATCTCATGACCCTGAAGTCATGACCTGAGCTGAAACCAAGAGATGGACACTTAACCGACTGAGCCACCCCAGCGCTCTGACACCTTCAACTGATCTTGAAAGAGGATAATAAATAATAACTCCCACCTATTAAATACCTGACCTGCCTCAAACACTTTGCATATATTTTAAAAATATCTCTACTAGCCGAACAGTGTGGCCCACATTTTACAAATGAGGAAATTGAAGTAAGTCACGCAGCATCTGTGAATAAAGCTGGGCTTTGAGCCAGTCTTTGTCACCACACGCAAGTGACAATGACAACGTAGCCTCTGTGCCTGTCATTTGAAATACCATTTCCTGAAGCCCCAGAGGCTCTCCTGAGGTGCCTCAGAGGGAAAAATGACACAGTTGCTGAGCCCCAGCTGCACCCCCACCCAGCATCAATCCAAACAGCCCTCAAAAATTATCCACGCCCGCTTGTCGGCATGCGCCATTCTCAGCCCGAGCGCTCCCAAATCCCAGGCCCTGACAGTCAGAGGGTGCGAGGGCTCCTCCACCCACATGAGGTGGGGACCTCATCCACTTGTTCACTGAGCAAACATGTGTGAGCTCAGGGGCGTGCCAGGCCCTGCTATGGAAGGAAATGTTAAAAAATAAGTAAGACATAGGCCCTTCAAACATTTGTATGAACTTGGACCAGGAATCTCAAACTCCAATGCCTTTGAAATCCAGGTAGATGATAAAAATGACTGAAACAAGGGGCGCCTGGGTGGCTCAGTTGGTTGAGCCACTGCCTTCGGCTCAGGTCATGATCCTTGAGTTCCGGGATGGAGTCCCACATCGGGGTTCCGGCTCCTTCGGGAATCTGCTTCTTCCTCTGACCTTCTCTCCTTTCATGCTCTCTCTCACTTTCTCTGTTTCTCAAATTAATAAATAAAATCTTAAAAAAAAAAAAAAAAAAGACTGAAACAAGCCAGATGTAAGGAGTCCCAGGTGTTGAAACATTGGGTGGGGGGGCAACCCAGAAATTAAAAACTATAGGAAGTGGTTTCCAACCCTTGGCTGAGAGCAAAGGAAGGAGTTATTAGAACCCTAGAGCCTGGGTGTGGGAGCTAGATCTATAAAAGTGGGGGGGGGGGAAGGGCGGTGCATCCGCAGAAACTGAAACTACAAAGGAGACACAACCAGTGGCTTTTTATTCTTCTCTTCCTCCAACCTCCCAGCACTTCCTTCATCAGCCAAGCCTAACAAGAAGCCAAGGAGTAAGGAAGTCTGAGACACGCAGTGTGAGGGGCAGAACCTGTGACACAGAGCAGAGTTGGAGAAGGGCAGGGGTGGACTCAACAGCACACAGGCAAGTGACCCCTCCAACCCAAGATTCTCGATTCCCAAGCCCCCACTCAAATGCCCCTCCTGCCCTCCTGCTGTGCGATCAATCTCCCCACAGACCCACCCCTGCCTTGTACTGCCTTTGTTTGCTGCGGGTCCCCTCTCTTACCGACTCCCTGTCCCCACCACAAATCCCTCCCTTGTTTGACTTGCTTAGCTCTGAGGAACTCACATGGCTGGTTCCCCCTTGTCATTTACTTCCAGAGGGCCCTCCTTTGTGGGCCATGCCTACAAGTATTTCAATCTAGAGTTAAATTGTTGACCACAGAGATAGTCCAACTCCATGGTAATTCTAAGCATGCCGCCAGCATGCATCACTCAGAGGTTGACATTTTGGAAATATTCATAAGTAACTGAAATAAAAATTAATGCTTCCTCTCCTCGTCAGGGCACAATAGAAAAAAAAGTGGCAAAATATAACCATTTGCATTTAATGAATAATTTATTTACTTTCAAAACTAGAGTCTGGATGTGATAAATCTACTACTTACACATTAAAATGAGGCCCATTCACTTCTTCAAAATTGTTCCAAACTGCTTAGCACAATTTCCTGCTGAACTTTGACCTTTGGTCTTACATTGAATAGCACTGATGGATCTTCCAAGCAAGAAAAGTCACATTAATTATTTTGCATTAATAAAACACAGAACCATGAAGGAGAATGTAGGCATTATTTTTTTTCAAAGTGTATTGAGTCAGAAATCAAAAAGCTTATTATCAAGTATTTTTCAAATTTCATACATGAGAATAAAATCATCTGATATATTTTCTAAGAAAAAAAAATCACCTGCTTAGTGCTTTCTCATACCGTAAAGAATATAGTAATCAACTCTCTCCCAAATTGTTCCTCTCATGGAATGTTCACAGCACTCCAAGCAAAGACCACTTCTTCAAACTCCAATTTTATAGCTTTCCAATTTTTAATTACTTTTCAGTTTATGGAAATAAAAACTCCTTCACAGGTGCACTGGAATTGTGCCTAGCAAAAAAAGATCTTGGACAGGAACCATCAGACTGCATATATCATCAATGAAATTCAAAAAGGACAAATCACTGACAATTGAAAAAAAAACTGGAATTGAAGCAGTTGTCTATAAATTTAAGAAATTAGTATCAAGTCACTTCTTGCCTCTCTAACTCTTAGCTAATGTGTTTGGAAGCTCACTTTTGGAAGATAATTTATTCAATGGCATTTAGATTCCTTAATCGAGTCATGATTATGGTGTTTGGAACTCCAATGAGATAGCTACAAATTAAATATAAGTTTCCTTGGTAGGACACATATTTAGTACACAATAGTTCAATTAGATAATGTAATAAAAATGCTTCTCTTGGTTCTATTAAGTGCAAAATCCCCCAGGACATACTATGGTTTCTCTCCAAGTCATGGATCCTTCTAATACTTCTGCAGCCCCTCTCAGGAATAAAAGTTTTCTCAGTGACAAACTCATTATATCTCATTGTATTTCCTCCTTGTGGGGAAGACATTCACCCTACTCTTTGAATCCTCCAGAAGAGCATTCCACAGAACTCTGATGCTTTCGGATATTACCAGGTGTCTTCCATACACCCACACACATTCACATAAACGAATGTAGCCAAACAATTCCGAGAAATGTTAGATCAAAGAGTTAAATGGGATTATAATTTTCCTGCAGGACTTCTCAGAGATTTTAATACGTTAATGTGTCCTATGAGTCTCCACAAATAGAATATAATCAGCCTTGTTTATGAAGATGATGACCTTTCTGTCACAAAGCATCTCTTAGGGCTAACATGCTATGGAGACACTTTGGCAAATGATGCTCTATGACCTTCTTCAGGGAGATCCTGTTCTATAAGATTAGGATACAGCCGCTTGCGTGAAAATCATGGAAACCAACCAGGAGGCACACCAAGTAAAGGGAAGAAAGACCATCAGGGCTGGGAGTAAATAGGGACAAATTAGGATTATCAACAATAAGAACTACTATTTACTTAGTCCCTCTTACATACTCAATATTTTGTGTGTTATCCTAACCAATGCTTCTAACAACACTTTGGTGTAAATCTTTTCTCCATTTTAAAGATAAGAATATTGGGGCTCAGAAAGATTAAATGTATTGCCCAAAATCACAGAGCTCGCACCTGGCAGACCTGAAAATTAAAACCACACTTGACTTGACTCCAGTATGTCTTCTCCAGGCTACACTGCTAGAAAAAAAATAGAAGGCAGAACAAAGTAGTAAGCGGGGGTAAAAAAGCAAAAGAAAAGACCATTTCTCGAAAACAAAATAGAAGTAGCTTACAGCTAGGCTAACTGTTTCTAAGCCTGCTCTTACAGCTCTGCCTCTCCATGAATGCAAGGATATGTACTGAGACCACACAGGCCTCTAGATCACCCACAGGCTAAGCAATATCATGGTCAAACCCAACACATGTCAGCCTCAGAGGATGCACCTGGCTGGAGTAGTCCATCGAGTAGTCCGGTAGCGCTGGAGGTGGCCCTATTCAGCCCACAAAAGCCAATTTTTTATACCTCTCTCCAGCCCCACATCCAGTGATGTCATGTCGGTAGCTTGTAATCTGCCGTGATGGAAGTACTTACACAATGGAAGTTGGTAAACACTGCAAAGCAGGGAATTTGTGGGGTTTGTGCTTTTTTCTTTTTCCAGAGAGCCAGGATTATCAAGACACCACTGACTGAGTCTTCACCAAAAAGCAGAAGTAGAAAAGATCAAAAGGTGGCAAGACTTTGAGCTAAACAGAATGCCACAGTAATTATCCTCCCAAATGTCAAATTCAAATATGAATAATCTGGCTATACCTGTGCTAATGAAGGGGACCAGTGTCGTGGGTAATGACATTACTCTCTGCTGTCCTCTAATAAGTTGTATAAATAGCTGAAAGCAGAGAACGACCTGACAGAGGCAGTCCCTGGCCCCATCTCGTCCTAGTACCACACTGCCTGGGCCCTATAGAGTCAAGGTTACTTATTCTGTCCCCAGCACAGTGCAAATGTGACTAGGCCTCACTTCCTTTTCCTACATCCGTCAGTGGACCCCAAGCTGCAATCCCCATTCCCCAAAAGCTCACAGAAGCAGTAGTGGATGCAAAGGCTATTTCCAAAATTCAAAAGGTCTAACATAAATAATATATGAATTTCCAATAATATCACGCAGGCTAAATAAAACTTTGGTTTTTGTTGTTGTAGTTTTGCTTTGCTTTTATCAATTCAGTCTGGTCATTTTAGTTATCTCAAGATATTCCAGTTTTTCTCATTGAAAACCATTTTTGAGAAATTTTTTAAAAATTGACCAATGAGCTAATTACATCACAAATGATTATTATAGGGGCACCAGGGTGGCTCAGTCGGTTGAACCTCCAACTCCTGGTTTGGGCTCAGGTCATGCTCTCAGGGTCATGGGATGGAGTTCTGCGTGAGGCTCAGGACTTGGAGCAGAGTCTGCTCGAGATTCTCTCTCCTTCTTCTTCCCCCTCTGCCCTTCCCTGGCTCATGTTCATTCTCTTTCTCTTCCAAATAAATAAAATCTTTTAAAAAAACAAAAGATGAAAAAACAAATGATCACTATATGATAGATAAAGCCTCCTAAACTGGAGTGAAAAAGTGAAGAACCACTGAACATATATAAAGAGAGTTGAAAGAAAAAACTTTTTTTTCTTTCAGCAAATTAGACTCACCCAGAAGAAGAGATTCGCACCAGACATTGAAAGTCCATGATGCATCTCATTTTCCTTATAATAAACCTCCTGAAAAGAGACTTTACATTTGGAATCCGCAGCACCCACCACAGTCCATGGCCTTTTCTAGGGAACTCCCCAGAACAAGACAGAAATGCTACTCCTAACATACAGACCTCTTCCCCTGACCCAACTGCCCCTACTCCCTGCAGTGAACCCATTGAGCCTTCCGGGATCCTCCCTGAGAAAGGCACAGGGAAAGCTGCAAAACATCTTTAAGGAATGTTGCCTAAAAGTCAACCAGTGTGAACACTTACCCAGTTCTTGTGTACATAAACCATCAGCAGATGGAGCCCTTCACTAGTTCAACAATCATTCTAGGTCTGGCTTCAGTGGCCTGTAATAGTGCATTCTCAGTTTTTATGGCTCATACTGAATCCCTATCATCGTTGGGATTAGCTCATGGCTGTATTTTTGTATGGAAGCATCCAGGAACTATATTTCTACAAGTGAATGTTAGAAAAATTAAGATGAGTTCGCTTAGTATTAGAGACAGTATCTGACGTATTGTCCTTGTATTGTCTTCAAATGTGTGAAAATGGTGCTTTAATTCATTCATTCCATAAATATTAAGACCTGCATGTGTTGTCAGAAATATCACATATGTTTGTTCTCTTTAAATCAACCTAATATTATTTTGCGGCCGCATCTAATCAGGCTGTGGGGCAATTCTGTAATAAGTAGAGGTTCCTAAACTCCCAAATTCAGGTCCTATAAAGATTCCAGGGTTTAGACAATTTCAAAGGAAAAGAAGGCAAGGAGGAAGGTGTGCCTGTGGTCATTGACCATCTCTTGGGTTTCTTACTGGGTCATTCTCCGCTCCTTCTAAACCAAATGTGGAAGATAGGAATCATCTGTGAGGCTGGCAACCTTTCAGGGTTTCCAAACCATCTGGTCTCACATCTCCAAAGGGGGCAGCATGCAGCCATTCTTCTCTGGGGTGTTTCCAGAAGTACAGCCAAATTACCTGTTTCTCTGGGAAACATAAGCTTCTCCCTACTCAGCTCTCAAAAAATCTCATTTTCAGTCAGATAAAAATGCTTCGGGGCACCTGGGTGACTCAGTTAGTTAGACGTCTGCCTTCGGTTTCTATCATGATCCCTAGGTCCCGGGATCCAGCCCCAAAGGGCTTCTCTGCTCAGTGGTGAGCCTGCTTTTCCCTCTCCCTCTGCCCTTCCCCCCAGCTCATGCTCACTCTCTCTGGAGCTCTCTATCTCTCTTCTCAAATAAATACATAAAATATTTTTTTTTAAATGCATCTCCCATCCTATTTCCCTGAGAACAATAGTCATCAACCTTAACTATACATTGTAATCACTTAGAGAACTACTAAAAAAAAAAGTGCTGATTCCTGGTTCCTACCTCTAGAGATACTGACCTAATTGGTATTCAGTGTGGCTGGGACAATGAGGTATTTCAAAGCTCCCCAGATGATTCTAATGTGCAGCCAAGGTCAAAAACTGTCATTAATTGTGAAAAACATACGACTATAACATGTCAATAATTAGAGAAACTGGGAATGAGGTATGTAAGAACTTTGTGTACTAACTTTGCAATCCTTCTCTTAGTTTAATACTGTTCTAAAATTAAAAGTTGGCTAAAAACAAAAACAAAAAATCAAAGGGCACAATACCTCCATATGCACAGTATGTGTGTATATACACGTACATATAATTACATGAGATGGAGGGCAATATTTCTTTTTTTAAATAACATTATGTACATAATAAAATTTTTTTCAAATATTACCAAAAGCTGAAAAATGAAAACTAAAAGTGAAAATAAACAAAACCTCTTTAGTCATAGAGTGAGACACCAAAAATTGTGTTTTTTTTAAAAGAGTATTTACCCATAAAAAGTACTTTATGCTATTTTAGAAAATTTGTGAAAAGCAGTAGTATATAAAAGAAAAGTCACCTGTATTTTGTATTTTTGTACAAAGCATACTCAAATGTTAGGTAATGAAAGCATAATTCAATAATGTACTTACAATCATAATCCCAGCTATATCATGAGGTTATATATCTTGAAATTTGTACTGTTTGTACTATGCTCAATTCACTTAATTTTAAATGTCTCCATTTAAAATTAAGATCAAATACTCATCACTGTAAAAAAAAAAAAGTTAAAGGGGCTCTTCATGAAATGTGGGAGATTGGAAATGAAGTGGCGCCTCTCACCTCCCTCTTACTTCCAATCTTTGGTCCCCAGGACAGGACGCCCTCAGATCCCAGGCGTCTCTCTCCTCAGCTACGAAAAGGCTGAGGTGTTGGGATGAACCCCAAGACACCAACTGTCATGGCAATCTCCCCCTGTAAGAGAACTCAGTCTTTTTCCACAGTTCCATATGCCTTCCCCCCACTCTCTGCAGGCACCTCTCTCCAAGCTCCATGTTAGAATGGAAGCTGACCTTTTTTGGTACTTGGACTTCTAAGACATACTCAAAAAAAAAAAAAAAAAAAAAACCAGAGGCTTGATTAATATTAACTGATTTGTTTTACGTAGGGAAGCAAAGTTAAAATAATGCTAGGAATGAAAATATTTTATGTGACCAGGTTTTGATGACCAGTACAAAATTATCTTTAATTCATTTTTTCAAAAACAGCACATCCTAAACTGAGTAAATTCTCTGTGACATTTAATTTTTATCCTAAAAAAAAAGATCATCTTTTTTCAGAAAACTCTTCCTCTGTTACAATCACAGTTTTCCAGGAATCCCTTCCATTGCTTGTGTTGTATCATGAATATCTCAGTTATGAATGGATCGTCTTTCATGTCCCAGAAATTCCTCAGCATTTTTTCTCTTTCTGACATTTCTTCTCCTGTGGCCATGGTTATGATGAATTTGTTTTGATTGTATCTTTCTTCCATTGTTTCAAAGGTAATTCTTGGGGGAGAAGAGGTAAGTGCAGACTTTGCCCACTGATTTGGCCTGACGGTCTCTGAGAGAGCGCCCGGGCCACAGTGAGAATGAGGGGCTGGAATGTAAGGCTGGACATCAGGGAAACAGGGACCACAGTGACAATCCGGATGAGAAATAGTGAAAGCCAGAATTAGAGTCACATCAGTGGGATGGATATGAGGGAACATACTGTCCCTTGGGTTTTGTTTGTTTGTTTGTTTGTTTGTTTAAAGATGTTATTTATTTGACAGAGAGAGACAGCAAGAGAGGGAACCCGAGCAGGGGGAGTGGGAAAGAGACAAGCAGACTCCCTGCTGAGCAGGGAGCCCGACTCGACTTGGGGCTCCATCCCAGGACCCTGGGATCATGGCCTGAGCCGAAGGCAGGCGCTTAACAACTGAGCCACCCAGGCACCCTATTCCCTATTTTGAGGACATTTACTGTGTTGGTGGAAAGACAAAACACAAAACACAACCTGAGTGTCTCGGGCTTTACGGCTTGTAGGTCATATAAAGATCACATAAAGAGTAGTATCGCCAATGTCACTGGCTTCCCCACCTGCTCAAACAAGAGCTCGGCCCTGGACAAGGGTTCCCTTTGTGATACGTGGAGTTGCCCAAGGGGGGCCCACGCACGTGTGCTCACAATGTGTCTGTCCCTGCCGGACTCTGTTGCTCTCCTGAACATTCCAGAGATGAACTGAAGTCCTCATGTAAACCCACAGTAGCTCGAAGTGATGCCCAAGCTTCAATCAAGCTGAAACCCTTGACAACTCCAGCTTTCTTATTAGGTCTCCTTAGAATGAGTTCTCCCCCAAGAGGAGCTTCAGTTCTCATGCAAATAGACCTCTGCTATGATCACAACCACCCCCAAACCCCACCAGATTAACACGGACAAAGAGGAATCCTGTTCAATACAAACTGTGACCTCTCTGCTCACCAGACCCATTATAGCCTAAATAAGCATTTAAAATAATACGAAGTGGGATGGCAGGAAAGAGACGGGTCTTAGGAAACATATATGTTATACGTATATATGTAAGAAAATGATTATTAAAAAATAGCTTCGACCTTGAATTGGAATAGAAAGGAAACTATCAGAAAAAAATAAATGGAAACAAAATGGCAGAGACAACATAGGCCCTTCCACTAAAGAAACACATCAATCTGATGACCACATTCAGTGCTACCAACTTCATTTTAGAGAGGACAATAATAACCGGCCAAAGCTACGAAAAGTGCTCTAAGGCACACTTTTTTTAACTCAATGTCTTAAAACCTTGAAGGAAGTTCACCTCCTCTGAAAGCCTCACCCCTCTGTAAACAGCAAGGCCCCAGGGAAAGCCTGTGAATTACACACATTTCCCTCAAGTTAGGCTTAGCCTGTCAAGAGTATCTGGAAGATAGGATGGTTCAAAATAACCAAAAGACAAGTTGAAAATACTCACTTGCGTCCCTAACTTCTTTGCCTTATTTTCCTACCCAGCAAACGGCTCTCTTCCTCTGCCTGCAATATCCGTCCCAGGACAACTGCTCATGCCCTCTGACAGTCCGCAGCTTCAGCTCCAACCCGGCTCTCAGAAAACAACAAACCTGGTTTACATGGCGCCTGAAAGATAGTACACTTTGGAAATCCCTGGAGAAGATGAGAAAAAGGCACAGGAATCATCTCAAGCTGTTGCAGTCCCAGCCCGCATTTACCAACACAACTGCTACTGAATGAAAGTCAGACTAGCTTTGTTCTTTCACCTCTGTCTCCTTTGGAATCAAGCAGTGAGGAGAGAGAGGGACAGAAGGACCCAGAGAAAGAGAGAGAGTATCGGGAAAAAGAGGGAAGAACTGCTTTTGTTTTCCTATGGCAGACAGAAGAAGAGGAAGCATTCTCATCCAATTTGTTGATCTCATCTCTTCAGAGATCCTTTCAGGAGTAATTATAGCTTGGTCTCCTCTCTGTACTCAGGGAGAGCTGTTTCCTAGGTAAAATGAATCAATCACTTTGAAGGAGCCCACTTAGCATTTTTAGATAAGTTTAGGTCAAAGAAGCCAAACTGACAGGATGTTCTCTTTAAATCACATGAGAAAACACAACTTCTTATTTTAGGCTAGTTTATTGTTTTCCATATGAAAATGCAGCAAGGAATTCTTTAAATTGTCTTCACAGACATATAAATAAAACATGAGTCAAACCATGTATATTATTATTATATGGAGTCATACTGGAAAAGAAACATCTGCTATTCCTAAGACACTCCTGTTCACAGGTATTGTATTATTATATACGATATACAATACACAAGTTTGAGCATATAGAAAAACCTCACAGGAATACAAATTGCTGGAGTATTATTGAGAGTAAATTATATTTTAAATTCTCAGTCAATGTTATGCTAATCTAGCAGCCCACCAGAGGCCACCCACCACCAGCTGAGAGGCGCTGGAGAAACTAACAGCCATATGGAGCAGAAGCGTGAATGAAACCACAAAGACAGCCTGCTGCTGGTTCTCGTATTAGCCAGGGTCCAGTCAGGAAACAGAAGTCCACCAGATGTTTTAGCAAGGAGACCGCAAGCAAAGGGATAGTTGACCAGGTATTGGAGAGCTGGAAAGGCAACAGGGTCCACCCTGAGATAACACAGAGATGTAACTGTGAGGAGCAGCTCCCACCCCTGGGAGTAACCCCAAGGGTAACAAGGGGAAGAATTCAAAAGTAGTAAGACTCAGAAGCCTGCAGGAGGGACCCCACAGAACTGGCACCCAGATCTCTGAGGAGGGGGTGCTGCCTGGCTGAACGGTCTTCTTGAAGATCTCTGAAGACCTCCTCTAAGGTCTTCCCTAACGGTCTTCTCCAGCGCTGAGGATGGTTCTGAGCGAGCCGCTTACTGCTGGAATCAACTGTCAATGCCAGGGTGAACCACTGCTGTGGAGACACCGACAGGAACGGCAAGAAGCAAGTCCCCACTCGGTCTCTTTTAGTGGCCCCTTCAGATAGAGTTGGCAAAGGAGAAGTTCACAAGGACCGAGCCCTAACATCACAAAGCCAAGTATAGAAGAGTGGGATTAAAAGCCAGTGACAATGTACCAGTCCAGTCTTGTCCCACATTTTTAAAGGATTCTAATATCCTTAACCTTATTTCTCCTGCTTGTAGAAAGTTTCTAATGTGATTATATTATTGCAACAAAACATGGGCATCCTTCTGTGCGAAACAGCTCAAGGGAGGGGTAAAGGAAGGTGAGATGTTGCCTTAGCATAAATAGAAGCGCTATCCTGGAATGGGATCTCTGTGAATCAGTGTTTTCATCTTTAACATTTGCCTTAGACTTTTCCATTTAACTCTGTGTCTGTTTTAAGGAGAACCCAATAACTTAAAGTTTCATTAGCATTTCATTATTAATAAAAATGGCCTTCCAGGCTACTGATTAAAAAATGTTCTTGGTTCTCAAGAATCACTCCTCCCCCATAATTTTTGTAAGTGTTTCTTGACAAGAGAAAAGGATGCTGTTGACAGGGCTGCAGCCAGTAGTGGCAGCCCCTATCTAGTTAGTCCTACAGGTAGAAAATTTTGTCAACCAAAGGAGGAAGTGCTAAAACCCTGACAAGTTATCACAATCTCACCAAAACATAATGAGTATAATCTTTTTCTAAACTTCTTCTAATGTATAACGGTAAAAGATATTGCCAATATTTTGTGCAGTGAGAAAAAAAAGCAACGGGTATAACACAAACTCATTTTTTGTGCAAATATGTACAGAAAAAAGGCCAGAAAAAATATACCAATATTAAGAGATTATATTAACTTTTACTCTTTTATCTTTTCTTATTTATATATTATAAACAACAATGTAATAATAATATAGCTCTCTGTGAAGTGCATCCTATAGGCCAGGTCTCATCTACTATTGAGACCTCTGAGGTCTCAGTAGTACCATTTTACTTGAGAAAAAATGAAAACTTGTATTAGTAATTTGCCCTGACTCTTCAGCTGGTGAAGACAGAGAGGGATCTGAATGCCAGTCTATCAGCCTCACAAGCCCCCATACTTAATTACATGTATTAGTTTTGGAATGAGAAAGAAAGAACAATTTTTTAAAGGATTGTGGTAAATAAATATAAACTTTGAGTTAAATGAAATAGACCATTTTCTTTATTAACTTGTTCAGTGAATAGTCACTGATCTAAACTTATTAGATGTCCAGGGCATAGCCAGAAATCTAAGTGAAATCGATATAAGTAACATGCCCGGTAAAAAACTCAAAGTAATGATCATAAAGATACCCATTGGACTTGAGAAAAGAGTGGAAGACATCAGGGAGACCCTTAACAAGAAAAGGAATAACATAGCAGAGATAAAGTGTCCAATAGACAAAATGGGAAACAGGTTTCATGGAGTGAACAGCAGGCTGGAAGAAGCAGAATAATGAATTACTGACCTAGAAGACAGAGTAATGGAAAGTAATCAAGCCAAACAAAAGAGAGAAAAAAGAATTATGCAAAATGAGAATAGACTTAGGGAATTCAGCAGTTCCATCAAACATAACATTTGTATTATAGGAGTCCCAGAAGAAGAGAGAGAAAAGGGAGAGAAAACTTATTTGGAGAAATAATAGCTGAAATTTCCCTCATCTGGGGAAAGAAACACATATCCAGATCCAGGATATCTGCAACAAAGTCAACAAAAGCAGATCCACACCAAGACATATGGAAATTAAATTGGTAAAGCACAGTGATAAAAAGAAATTTTAGGGCGCCTGGGTGGCTCAGTTGGTTAAGCAACTGCCTTCGGCTCAGGTCGTGATCCCGGAGTCCCGGGATCAAGTCCCACATCAGGCTCCCAGCTCCATGGGGAGTCCGCTTCTCACTCTGACCTTCTCCCCTCTCATGCTCTCTCTCACTCTCTCTTTCCAAATAAATAAATAAATAAATAAAATCTTAAAAAAAAAAAGAAATTTTAAAGCAGCAAGACAAAAGACAGTTACATATAAGGGAAACCCCATAGGCTCTCAGTGGATTTTTTTCAGCAGAAACTGGGCAAGCCAGAAGAGAATGGCATGATATATTCAAAGTGCTGAATGGGGAAAATCTGCACCCAAGAATATTCTATCCAGCAAGGCTATCATTCAGAATAGAAGGAGAAATAAAGAGTTTCCCAGACAAACAAAAACTAAAAGAGATCATGACCACAAAATCAGCCCTGCAAGAAATATTGAACAGGACTCTTTAAGTGGAAAAAAAAAAAAAAAAAGACCAAAAGTGACAGTATGAAAGTAGGAAAAACAAGAGCAGTAAAAGCAAATATTTCTATTAAAAAATCAGTCAAGGAATTCACAAAATAAAAGGATATAAAACATGACACCATCTACCTAAAACATGGAGAGGAGAGGAATAAAAAATGAGTATTAACTGAAACAACCATCAACTTAATATAGACTGCTACGTGCAGAAGATATTATATACAAACCTAATGGTAACCACAGTTCAAATCCACTAATAAATATGCAAAGGATAATGAGAAAGAAATCCAAATATATCACTAAAGAAAATAAGCAAACCATGGAAAAGATAAATAGAAGAAAGTATCAGAGAAAATCTTCAGAAGCAACCACAAAACAAGTAATAAAATGGTAATAAATACCTATCTATCAATAAATACTATGAATGTAAATGGACTAAACACTCCAATCAAAAGACAGGGTGAGGGCACATGGGTGGCTCAGCTGGCTGGGAGAGCTGAACCTGAGTTTCAGCTCAGGTCATGATCTCAGGGTCCTAGGATCAAGTCCCATGTTGGGTTCCCTACTCAGCAGGTAATCTGCTCAAGGACTATCCCTCTCCCTCTGCCCCTCCCCCCCCACTCACACACACCTGCTCTCTGTCTCTAAAATAAATGAATGTTAAAAAAAAAAAAAGACACAGGGTGACAGAATGAATTTAAAAAACAACACCCATCTATATGCTGCTCACAGGAGACTCATTTCAGACCTAAAGACGTTTGCAGATTGAAAGTGAGAGGATGGAGAACATTTAAAATGCAAATGGATATCAAAGGAAAGCCAGAGTAGCAATATTTATATCAGACAAGATGGATTTTAAAACAAAGACTATAATAAGAGACAAAGAAGGACACTATATAATAATAAAGGGGACAATCCAATAAGAAGATATAACAATCAAAAAAAAAAAGAAGATATAACAATCATAAATATTTATACACCCAACATAGGAGCACCCAAATACATAAAACAGTTGATAACAAATATAAAAGAACTAATCAAAAGTAATGCAACAATGGTAAGGGACTTTAACACCCCCCTTACATCAACGGACAGATCACCCAATCAGAAAAAAAAGGAAACAATGGCTTTGAATGACACATTGAACCAAGTAGATTAAGCAGATATATTTAGAACATTTCATCCTAAAACAGGAGAATTCACATTCTTTTCAAATGCACATGAAACATTCTCCAAAATAGATCATATATTTGGCCATAAAACAAGTCTCAACAAATTCAAAAGGATCAAAGTCATACAGTGCATCTTTTTAGAGCACAATGCTATGAAATCAGAAATCAAGCACAAGAAAAAAATCTGGAAACAGTACAAATATATGGAGGTTAAAAAAATAGGCTACTGGGGGTGCCTGGGTTACTCAGTCATTAAGCGTCTGCCTTCGGCTCAGGTCATGATCCCAGGGTCCTGGGATAGGGCCCCAAATCGGGCTCCCTACTCACCGGGAAGCCTGCTTGTCCCTCTCCCACTTCCCCTGCTTGTGTTCCCTCTCTTGCTGTGTGTCTCTCTCTCAAATAAATAAATAAAATTTTAAAAACAAACAAACAAAGAAGATATCCAAAAATACATGAAACCAAATGAAAATGCAAACAGAATAGTCCAAAACCTTTGGGATGCAGTGAAAGTGGTTCTAAGAGGGACGTTTATAGTAATACAGGCCTACCTCAAGAAGCAAGAAAAATCTCAAATAAACAATAAACTTACACCTAGAGGAGCTAGAAAAAGCACAACAAACAAAACCCCAAAACAACAGAAGGAAGGAGATAATAAAGATTAGTGTAGAGATAAGTGGTAAAGAAACCAAAGAAAAGCCACGGTGGAACAGATAAATGAAACCAGGAGCTTGGTCTTTGAAAAGATCAACAAAATTCCTGAACCTCTAGCCAGACTCATCAAAAAACAAAGAGAAAGGACTCCAGTGAATATAATTACAAATGAAAGAGGAGAAATGACAACCAACACCACAGAAATACAAACAATTATAAGAGAATACTATGAAAAATTATATGCCAACAAATTGGACAACCTAGAAGAAATGGATAAATTCCTACAAACATAGAACCCCACCAAAACTGAAGCAGGAAGAAATAGAAAATTTGAATAGACTGATTACCAGCAAGGAGATGGATCAGTAATCAAAAAACTCCCAACAAACAGAAGTCCAGGACCAGACAACTTCATAGGCAAATTTTACCAAACATTTAAAGAAGAATTAATACCTATTCTTCTCAAACTATTCCAAAAACTAAAGGAGGAAGGAAAACTTCCAAATTCATTCTATGAGGCCAGCATTACTCTGATACCAAACCAGATAAAGACACCACATACACACAAAAAAAGAACTACAGGCCACATCTTTGATGACTATAAATGCAAAACTCCTCAACAAAATACTAGCAAATTGGATTCAGTAACACATTAAAAAATCATTTACCACAATCAAGCAGGATTTATTCCTGGTATGCAAGAGTGGTTCAATATTCACGAAAATCAATCAATGTAATACACCACATCAATAAGAGGAAGGATAAAAACTGTACAATCATTTCAATAAATGCAGAAAAACATACGACAAAATACAACACCCATTGATGATTAAAAAAAAATACCCAACAAAGTAGGTTTAGAGGAAACATACCTCAATATAATAAAGGCCTTGTATGAAAAACACACAATGAACATCATACTCAATGGGGGAAAAACTGAGAGCTTTCCTCCTAAGGTCAGGAACAAGACAAGGATGTTCACTCTCATGACTTTTATTCAACATAGTACTAGAATTCCTAGACACAGCAATCAGACAACAAAAAGAAATAAAAGACATCCAAATTGGAAAGGAAGAAATCAAACTTTCACTATTTGCAGATGACATGATACTTTATATAAAAAACCTGAAAGATTCCACCAAAAACTGTAAGAACAGATAAATGAATTCAGGATACAAAATCAATGTTCAGAAATCTATGCATTTCTCTACACTAATAATGAAGTAGCAGAAAGAATAATTAAGAAACCAATCCTATTTATAATTGCACCAAAAATAATAAATACCTAGAAATAAACTTGTAACCAAAGAGGTAAATGATCTGGACTCTGAAAACTATAAAATATTAATGAAAGAAATTGAAGATGACACCAAGAAACAGAAAGACATTCCATGTTTATGGGTTAGAAGAACAAATATTAAAATGTCCATACTACCCAAGGCAATCTACAGATTTAATGCAATCTCTACAAAATATCAACAGCATTTTTCGCAGGACTAGAAAAAAATATAAAAAATTTATATGGACCTACAAAAGACCCCAAACAGCCAAAGGAATTTGGAAAAAGAAAAGACATCACAATTCTGGACTTCAAGTTATATTACAAAGCTGCAGGAATCAAAACAGTATGGTACTGCACAAAAATAGACACATAGATCAATAGAACAGAATAGAAAACCCAGAAATAAGCCCATAATTATATGATCAACTGATCTTTGACAAAGCAGGAAAGACTATACAATGGGAAAAAGTCTCTTCAACAAATGTTGTTGGGAAAACTGGTCAGCTACATGCAAAAGAATGAAAGTGGACCACTTTCTTACACTATACACAAAAATAAATCCAAAATGGATTAAAGACCTAAATTTGAGATCTGACACCATAAAAATCTTGGAAGAGAGCATGGGCAATAAGGTTTCTGACATCGGCTGAATCAACATTTTTCTTAATATATCTCCTGAGGCAAGGGAAACAAAACCAAAAGAAAACTATTAGGACAAAATGAAAAGCTTCTGCACAGCAAAGGAAACAATCAACAAAATTAACTTACTGAATGGAGAAGAAATCTGCAAATGACATGTCCCATAAAGGGTTGATATCCAAAATGTGTAAAGAACTGATACGACTCAACACCCAAAAAATAAATAATCCAATTACAAAATGGGCCAAAGACATGAAAGACATTTTTCCAAAGAAGACCTGCAGATGGCTGACACAGGAAGGATGCTCAACATCACTCATCATCAGGGAAATGCAAATCAACACTATAATGATATATCACCTCACACCTGTCAGAATGGCTAAAATCAACAACACAAGACACAATGTTGGTGTTGGTGAAGATGTAAAGAAAAAGGATTCTCCTGCACTGTTGGTGGGAATGCAAACTGGTGCAGTCATTCTGGAAAATAGTAGAGAGCTTCCTCAAAAAATTAAAAAAAAGACTACCCTATGACATACCAATTGCACTAATGGGTATTTACCCAAAGAATATAAAAATACTAATTCAGAGAGATACATACACCCCAATGTTTATAGCAACATTGTTTATAGTAGCAAATTTATGGAAGCAGTCCAGTGTCCAACAATAGATGAATAGATAAAGAAGTGGTTTGTTGGGGCACCCAGGTGGCTCAATTAAATGTCTGACTCTTGCTTTTGGCTCAGGTCATGACCCCAGCATCTTGGGATTGAGTCCCATGTCAAGCCCCAAGCTGGAGAGGAAGGAGGGGATTGCATTCCATGGGGATTCTGCTTGAGGATTCTCTTTCTCCATCTCCCTCTGCCCCTCCCCACCATGCCTTCTCTCTCTCTCTAATAAATAAATAAATCTTAAAACAAAAAAGTGGTGTATATGTGTGTGGTGGAATATTATTCAACCACGAAAAAGAATGAAATCTTGCCATTTGCAATGACATGGATAGAGCTTGAGAGTATAATCCCAGGTAAAATAAGTCAGAGAAAGGCAAATACCACATGATTTCACACATAGGTGGAATTTAACAAACAAAACAAACAAGCAAAAGAAAAGAAAAAGAGGAGAGAGACGACCAAGAAACAAACTCTTAACTATTGAGAACAAACTGATGGTTACCAAAGGGGAGATGGCTAGGGGGGATGGGTGAAATAGGTGATGGGGATGAAGAATGGCACTTGTTGTGATGAGCACCAGGTGTTGTATGGAGGTACTGAATCACAACATTGTACACATGAAACGAATATTACACTCTGTTAACTATATTGGAATTCTTTTTAAATCTTATTTTAAAAAGTATTAAATGTTCTACTGATTTATTATGTCTGGCTTCTGTAATTTACTACTCTCCAAAAAGTTTGGCTACACTAGATATATTTAATTTTTGTTAAATGTATGATTAGAAGCTAATTCCAAAGCCAGCTATCACTCCCAATTAAGTGGATAGCTGGGGAGCCCTTTGTTCTCCCAGGAATGTCCTTGTTCCCACTGAGACATTGAGCAGAAGACAGCTAAGTATCAAAAGATAAATCTTTACAAGCTAATTAATAATAATTGACTTGTTCAGAAATTATTTCTCAACCCAGGATATTAAATTGATTATAATAAACATCTGCAAAATCCTGCCATCTCTCCCATCCATTCATCCGTCTAAATTCTGTTGGATTCATGAATTTTTATTTTAATTATACCTGTGCTAAGGACTTTTACCTTAATCAGAAGCACATGAATTTATTTAAAACAAAAACATTGCCTTTTTTTCAGCTTTCTTCATTAATTCCTGACTGGTTCAAGTTAATAACATTAATGCAAAATACATCTTCAGTTCTTTGCAGACATCAAATAGACTGAGGAAAAAAGCATTAAATTAGCATGCCTAAAGCATTCCATATCCAGCCATACAGGAATGAATAGAAGCAGATTGAAAATGAGAAGAAAGCAATAAGTAAGAAATGTAACTCTGAACACTCTCTGTGCTCATTCTCAATCAGAGTTGATGGAAGTGAATACTGCACCATACTCAGTCCCAGATAATGGGATGAACCTGCTTTCATCTCACTGTTAGAGACAGTGGCTTCTTTTTTTCTGATTCACTAGTGGCAAGAAAACATCTAACTGCATTTTACCTCTTTACCTTCTCAAGAGCTTAAATAAAATGCTCCATCAGCTTGGGCCTCTTTGTGATATAAGGTATACTCTTTAATAAATTGTTCAATGAACTCTTTGAAAATCTTGATTTACATTTGAAGAAAGGAACTAAGCCGCAAAGTCTGTTAGCGGTAATCGCTGACCAGCTACTGGTGGATGAGATGTGGTTTAACGGTCATCTAGTGCTGATCTAAGGATCCACTCCAGCTGTCTCTAGCTCACAGGCTGAGCCCTTAACTTTTCTGTGGATGGAAATGTCCTTCCCTATTATGCTAACTCAGGGAGTTCACTAAATTTAACTTAAGGCTTTATTCACATTGTATAACTTCAATTCTTTGAAAGTTCATTGAAAATAAGTGGAAAGTTTCATTCAACAAATATTATTGAGTATCTATTTTGTGTAGTGACTTCCAAGGATGCCATAGAGTGTTGTAAAGAGGAATAAGACTTGCTCCCTAATTTTCTTAAACTTTTCTTAAGGGTTGAAGGAAGCAACATATGTGAAAGCACTTTATATCACTTTTATAAGATGTAATATAAGACTACAATTAATCTACAGAAGACTTAAAAGATATACATGACAGAGACTGCAAATTGATGGCTCACTGAATTTCTTATTATTGGCATGCAGATGGTTTTAAAATTAAGGACATTTCAAATGAAACAAGATGGGATTGAGGAAGGAGACAAACCGTAAGAGACTCCTAAACTCATGAAACAAACTAAGGGTTGCTGGGAGGTGGGGAGGGATAGGGATATGAACATTGGGGAGGGTATGTGCTATGGCAAATGCTGTGAAATGTGTAAGCCTGATGATTCACAGACCTGTACCCTGGGGTAAATAATACATTATATGTTAATAAAAAAAAATTTTTAAAAAAAAGGAAAAAGAAAAAAAAAGGGAAAAAAATTAAGGACATTTCAGGGGCTCCCGGGAGGCTCATTCGGTTAAGCATCCAACTCTTGATTTTGGTTCAGGTCATAATCTCAGGGTTCTGAGATCAAATCCCGTGTCAGACTCCAACTCAAGCAGGCAGTTTGCTTGAGGATTCTCTCTCTCCCTCTCTCTTTGACCCTCCCCCCATGCTCTCCCCCTCTCTCTTTGTCTCTCATATAAATTAATAAATCTTTAAAAAAATCAGAACAGGGCGCCTGGGTGGCTCAGTTGGTTGAGCGACTGCCTTTGGCTCGGGTCATGATCCTGGAGTCCCGGGATCGAGTCCCATATAGGACTCCCGGCTCTGCAGGAGGTCTGCTTCTCCCTCTGACCTTCTCCCCTCTCATTCTCAGTCTCTCTCTCTCTAATAAATAAATAAATAATCTTAAAAAAAATCAGAACATTTCAAATAAAAATCCATATTTTCAGCTTCTCTTGAATGATAAGATCTTATCTGCTGGCCCCACAAACTCACAGAGCAATGATAGGCAATATCGGCTGCCTATTGTCTTAATCAAGAACAAAAGCCCTCCTCTTTGTCTCAGTTTCAGCCAGCTCTTTTTCCAAGGCTGCATCTAGGTCTGGTACCTTTCACAGCTAACTCAGATAGACTCCAATCTTAGACTTAGAGACTCAGATACCAACCTACCTGGTACTAATAATCGCTTATTTGTAGAAACTGCAATTTTAATGTCCACAACTGATTCTGTATTTTCCATTTAGATTCCAAAGAGTAAGAATCTGATAGGCCCAGTTTACCTTTTTCCACAAAGTAAGAACATAGGTTGTTGACCAGCTATAGATCGTCTGTTAGATCAGATGTCTTAAAGTCTTCTGCATCCAGCCAACAGAAGAAAAAAGACAGTGTGGAGAAGTCACATCCGTTTCATAGTCTTAGCCCAGAAGTAACATATATCAGTTTCATTCATATAGCATTGGCAAGAACTGGTCACGTGGAAATAGATGAATGCAGGAAAAACTGGGAAAATATAGCCCCTGGATAGAGTCAATTCTATACTATGAATGAGTAGGATGACTTTGGGGTGAAGAGCTAGCCATATCTGCCACATCCTATTGGTGGACATTTGGAGGTTTTCCCAATTTCTAGATTCATAGACAGAAATGAAAAAGTTCTATCAATGTAACATGCTTTTACTATATTTGTTGAAGGCTACTATATTTGTTGAAGGCTTATTTATGATTTGAGGGATGATTTGAGGAATAAAACCATAGTTTTATGGTTTTATGATTTGAGGAATAAAACCAGTTATTATATGCATTTATGATCTCACCACAGCAATTGTTAAAAATTTGAAGAATTCTTTTAATTATTTTATTTCATGACTTAATAATTTCAATCAAAATTTATTTTGCATGAGGCTAATTCTCATTTAATAATCCAGATGTTGCCCTTAAATAAATTCCTTTTATTATTAGCTAAATGGTAAAGGGAGTTGCCATTTTGTGGCATTTAGATAATTGCCATTTAGATAATGAAACAGTAGTTTCAAAGACCATTTGACCTACTTATCCTCATCAGATTTAACAATTTGATAGTTGTTAAAGACCGACCAAAGACCTGTCACATAAAAAATGTTTACTTTTAACTTGTTTTATTATGTATTGCATAATACCTAAGGACTATCTAAATACCAAAAAAAGTAAAAATCAGTTTATTTTTTGTTATTGTTCCTTTTGTCATTTATACCCGTATGATGATTGTAATGGCCATAGAAGCATCTTAGTTAGATTACACTTCAATAAATAATTTTAAGATTTTGTAATAGTGGGACTTCTTATTAAAGTAAATATTTGTATTCTTGATTCAATTTTCTGAACAACAAGGGGACCATATATTTAACTGTTGTAAGTCTAATTTAAAACTACATTAAGTTTTCTGACTAAAAGTTATTTTTAGGTTTTATGTTGTAGAAGGGAATTAGTCCTTTAAAAATCACTGTGCATTTAATTATGCATAATTATCAGAGGAATGAGGTTAAGAGCACCCAATCTTCAAACCTGACACTGTGTTTAAACTCATGCAATACGTCACCCAGAAACTACTGCTAAAGTTTCCTCTGGGGAGTAGATTGTTTTATCTTTTCATTCTAAACCAAGTGAAAATTATTCATGGCTTATTTAACAAATGCAATCAGAGCACTTCATGTTCTAATACCTGATTCATATATGTGATTTGAAATCTATGTAGAAATACACTAAACATCATTGATATTTGGCCAAAACTCTGTTTCTTGGCTTCAGGCTTTGGAAGTTTGAAGAGCCAAATGCTCATTTGAGCATCACTGCAGTTATCCCTGAATTTGTGCCTGGCCAATGATCACAAGATGTCATAGGTTAAAATATCTAGCCATTATGACAACATCAGCAATAGCTATGAGGCATGTCATTCTGATTTATCATTATTGTCTGTATATTTACTTCCAAATATAAATAAGGCTTGTAGATAAAAATTAAAGTGAAAATCTCTTTATGTGCTTTTATGTTGAAATTCTATCTAATCGATTCAAAAATGTATGGAACTGCAAAAATAAAATTCTACAATAATTAATGATCATTGAGTAGGCTGTAATATTACATATAAAAATAATTAAGAGCATTCCAATTCCAATTTTCAAAATTGAAAAGGAAATTGATTTATAGTTAATATAAATATTAGAAGTGTGAGAACTAAATAATTTAGTAAGAATATTATATCTTTTTTGAGCCAAAAAATATTCAAAAAATTAAATAATAATAAATGCCTAAGGAGTAGATTTAAGATATAATCTAATTGTTTGGTATATAAGCATGAATAATATGGGACATAAATGTTAGAAAGCTACTTAATTTATACTTCTAAAAATGTCACTTAGGTCTTGAGTCTTTTAACAAAAAGTGCCTTTTAGAATTCTGTACATCTTGTGAGAATGAACTAAGAACAGCACACAACTTGGTTACCTCAAATTTCAATGAAGAGGAAGACTAGCAAAATCATATATGACAACATCCATGACAAATCACCTTTGGTCCAGACATTATAAAGAATATAAAGAACATGAAGGAAAAAAAGGAAAGTGTTAGAGAAAAATGAGACTGCACAATTATTTCTTCTCTTTTACCAGCCTTACTTGGAGGTGAGCATCCTATTTAGTATTACCAAAAAGAAATATGCAGGAGCACTCTCTCCTGCATGTTAATGCAGAAGGTTTTCATTTTCATTACTAAAAATTTAATAATAAAATTTTAACAGTAAGTATATTTATTATAAAATTCCAGAATTATTTTTTGAATCCCAGAAGTTCATTCTGTCTGGTTTCAACCAAATATTACTTTCACTTTCAGCTATTAGACATTGTGAATCTCTGCAATTGCTACCAGAGAAATAAATAAGTCCTAAAGAGGAAAGCCACAGAAGAAATACTCTTTCTTTGTATATGCATTTGGTTCCTAACACCTGCTGAGGAGTTATTGGATAACTGAGCAAGAAAGCAAATGCATTGCAGAGAAAGCTCCAGAAGCGTGTATTTCCTTCTCATTATACAAAGCGGTAGGAATTTGTCAATTTCAGGTTCCTTCGGGGATGGCAAGTACTTTATCATTGATTAGACACTGGATAAAGACTCCTTCAGGGAAAACTTCCTCAGAATGACACGAGCAAGATGGCAGAAGGGGAGATGCCAGTGCTCTTTCCCTAACAAAAACATCAATTTAAACAATTGCCCATGCTCAAAAATACCTTCACAGGGAGAAGGCATCCAGGTGAGAGATTACAGCTGAAACACAAAACTACAACACATTAAAGATGGTGGAAAGGTCAGTCTCACATCACCCACGTCACCTCTCCTCCAAGCCTGCAAAGAGCAGCTCAGGGAGACACACTCTCCACGTGGCAAAGGAGAATGAAGTGAGTACCAGACTTTGCTGCAGACTCTAGTTCCAGGCCCTTCCCAGTGAACCCCAGTGCCAGGCCAGCTCTTGAAGCCCCAGGCTTCAGGCCCGCCCCAGCTCTGAGCCATCCCCTAGAGACCCAGACTCCACAACTGCCCTTCATTAGTCAGGCTCTGGTGGATCCAAACTCCACGCTTGCCCCAGTAGACCCAGGAACCCCCCCACACACATACCCCCCACTGTCCCAGGCATAAATCCTAACCCTGCAGACCCAGACATGAAGTTGATCCGAGTGTACCTCTGGTATCAGGCTGGCCCCCACAGGCTCAGGACCAAGCCCATCTCTTTGCACCCAGGCTTCCAGCAGCCCCAATTGCAAAAGACCCATCGCAGAAACATAAAGGGTACAAAGTTTCATTTATACAGGATAACTAAGTACTGGAGACCTAATGTACAGCATGTTGACTATAGTTAATAATACTTGTATTGCATACTCGGAATTTGCTAAGAGAGTAGATCTTAAATGTTCTCGCCATGCACAAACTATGTAACTATGAGGTGACAGATGTGTTAATTAGCTTGATTGTGGTACTCATTTCACAATGTATACATATATCAAAATATCACATTGTATACCTTAAATATATACAATTTTTATTTATCAATTATACTTCAGCAAATCTGGAAAAAATTAAAATTAAAAACAGTATTTTAGTCTCCATCAGCAGATAAATGGTAATATTAAAAAATAGACTAGGGCGCCTGGGTGGTTCAGTTGGTTAAGCGACTGCCTTTGGCTCAGGTCATGATCCTTGAGTCCCGGGATCGAGTCCCATATCGGACTCCCGGCTCTGCGGGAAGTCTGCTTCTCCCTCTGACCTTCTCCCCTCTCATTCTCAGTCTCTCTCTCTCTAATAAATAAATAAAATCTTTAAAAAATAAAAATAAAAAATAAAAAAATAGACTATAAGGGGAAAGAAGAGAACCTACATTTGCAAATGTAATGAAGAAATTCAGCATAAATTTTTTTAAAGATTTTATTTATTTATTTATCTGAAAGAGAAAGAGAGCACGAGCAGGGAGTAGGGACAGAAGAAGAGTGAGAAGCAGACTCCCCACCGAGCAGGGAGCCCAACACAGCTCCGTCCCAGGACCCGGACATCATGACCTGATCCAAAGGCAGAGATTTAATGGACTGAGCCACCCAGGCACCCCCAGGATAAATTTTTGAAAAGGATAAAAGGAGCTGTCTCGGAAAAGCTCAGAGAACAAGTAAATAATGGAGGTCAAGGAAAGACAGTACTACAGTCTGGAAGGAATTTGAGTTTCCACAGATAATCTGAATGGCCAAGAAGGTAAAGTAACAAGTTGATTAAGAATGCTTAAATGGGGGGTGCCTGGGTGGCTCAGTTGGTTGGGCAACTGCCTTCAGCTCAGGTCATGATCCTTGAGTTCTGGGATCGAGTCCCGCATCGGGCTTCCAGCTCCACAGGGAGTCTGCTTCTTCCTCTAACCTTCTCTTCTCTCCTGCTCTCTCTCACTTTCTCTGTCTCTCAAATAAATAAATAAAATCTTTAAAAAAAAAAAAAAGAATGCTTAAATGGGAATTCTAAAAAAGGGTCAGATTAGAACCTTAAAACAAGAACTACACTGAAAAATTTAACTGATCTATTGTTATTCTTAATTTCCAAAACCCTTAATCTGTAATTATTTTCATAATAAGTGAAAGTCAGCCAGACTGTGGAACTGTGCAGCGTAGCTGCGTGGGGAGAACGTGGGGGCGGAAAATGACCAGAAATGAAGGATGAAGATGAGCAGCTGCCGCCACGTGAAGAACTTGGCCCTTCCTCCCTAAGAGTTGGTAGGCTCAAGTAGGGAGCCTGAGGAGCTCTTGATTTTCAAGGATGAGTGTCGTGACCATGTGTGGGGCAGTCTCACAAGCAACACACAGGGAACAGACCTGAACCTGAACCTGACTGAAAGTCTGAAGTCCAGCTTGACCCGGCCTACATCAGCCAACCCACAGCCAAGCTGCAGACACATGATCATGGAAACAAAGATATATTATTGTAAGCTGCCGACATCAAAGATGATTGTGACATAGCAAAAACTAAACGTGCTAATTCTCACGTTCATATAAATCATGACCTAATGTGACAGGTTCCACAATAATGGATTATCTCACTGGAATTTTTGTAAAGCAAAGAATTAATTATCTTTATCCAATTACTATAATTCAAAATGACTGGTTTTGTGGCCTTCCATAAGTGAGAAAACAGTCTTTTAAAGTTTTTTTCTCAATAAATAATAAGATTTGACTTGGGTAATAATATAAATGATTTATTAACAAATATCCCAGAATTTATGTATCTAAATAATCATTAGTTTTCAAAGATCTGAGAAGGTTACATTCTTAATCCGGTAAGGCTGCCATGACTGAAAATATTTTCAATTTCTTGTCATTACCATTACTTTTAGGGCTTGTGGCATATTCATTACCTCCATTTTCAGGTGAGGGGACTGAGGCAAAGAGAGATTATGTAATTTGCCCTATGCCACTCACAAGCATCAGGATTTGAATATAGGCAGTCTGATGACAGGCCTGGTGTTCTTGACCATGATGCCATGCTCTGCCAACCTGACCTCCTAATCCAAAATTTTCCACTTGAATAAGTTCCACTATAGGCCATGATTAATGAGTAATTGGAACTGGATTTACCCTCACACCCTAAACGACTATGAAAACAGACAACATATGAGAAGCAATGGTGTCCAGACACTAGACAAGAGACAGCACAAAACAGTGACCTCCAGAAGGACGGAAAAATGTGAGGTAAACCAAAAAGTTCCCACAGCTCACAGCCTAGGGAAGATATCCAAACTGCAGCTCGGGGATACAACCCTCAAACAGAGCCCATCAGTCTCCCTAAGCTAAGGAGACAGCGTTCAGAGTTCAGGGACTTGAAGGTATCTAGAATTCATAGAGTAGCGTAGCAGAGAGGAGAGAGCCCAGAGGTCTGCAGGGGATCCCCCTCTTTGGCTGAGCACTGATCAGAACGTGTGCATGAGGAAACTCTCAGAAACCGGGAAACCACCACTCCAAGGAGGAGGCAGAACAGTTCCTGGAGCTCATCTAGTATCATGTGCTCCCCAGCTATGGTGGAAAGACCTCCTAATACACAGGCATCCAGTGGAGTCCTTCTACAGGTATGACCTCAGTAATGGGACCAATTAGCCCTGACTAAAGGCTGTTCTAGACCAGCCTAACAAACCTCCAATGGCAGCCTCTAAAGGATCCAGTTGTTTCCAAGTAATGTAACTACGTCTCAGAACAAAGCCCAAAAATATTTAAAATGATGTGAAAGTCTTTGGCAACCCAAAAACATAAAATTCACAATGCCTGGTATGCAATGAAAACTGCCAACACGTAAGCAGAATCACTCAGATCTAATAAAATGACGATGAGTATCAGTGGGTCCTAAAGAAAAATCACCCAGAAAATAGTCAGAAAATTACCCAAGGGAAATGGCATCAGAGATCACATTTGAGGCAAAGGCAAGTCACCAGGAACAAACTATTCTTTCCTGGGACTTGTGACCTGAGCACATCACAGGAGAGGAGGGAGTATAGAAGATTCAGCTGCGCCCAAGAAGAAGGGACAGACAAATAACCTTCTCAGGATGAACCATGAAATTCCCTGGGTGGTATTTAAGAAGCGATGATAGTAGGTCAGTAATCAACTGATTGACAACTGGAAGAGAAGGAAAAGAAACAGAAAAGAAAAGAAATGTCAGTGACCTTGTTGGGAAAACTGACTTCTTTGAGGGACAGGAAGTTAAAATCAGGAGCACTGTCTGGGCACAGTCTCCCTGTCCCCTCAGCAACTGTGCATTGGTTCCTCGGTTCCGCCTCCTTTTTCTGGGTTTACTAACAATCTCCAGGGGAGGGAGCTCAGGGTCTCTGTTCTAGGCAGAGACTTCCAGTAGCTCATTGACAGGAAGAGCCTTCAAAAAAGGAGTTAAAGTGATAGGAGCAGAGGAGTCAGGATATAATAGATGCTCCATTCTCATTACAATTTTCATCTTACAAATATAGAAACTTCCCGACTCCAGAAGAGAAGACTCTGGCAGTATATCAACAATTCAATAATGCCTTCATGGACTCCCTGAACAGAATCCTTTTGTGTGAGGGTAGAAATTTTAAAGCGCTCATAGCACCTCTGTGACCGACTCCCAGGAATATAAAATATTTAGCTTTTCTTTCTGCGTTTTTCAATTCATTAAAAAAAAAAAATCTTCTAAAGGAAATAGCTTAAGCTGTCTGTAAGACATCGATGAAGAGGCCTTTCCAGTCACATTTAGCCTGGCACTGCTTTCATTTACCTCGTGTGCCACAGGGGTGGGGGGAAAGCTCATTATTAAATCTGTGAACTATTAGAAAAGGGCTCTGCACCACCTCTAGAATATTTAGTACATGTAACGAGTGAGGTGGGTGGAAAGACAGGACAAATTCGATTGAGACAGTAACATTTTGTGTCTAATTGGTCATAAAGTGTTTTTAAAGAGCTTCTTCAGAAATGGATTACAGGCATAGACTAAAGGATGGATACACTCCAGGGGTGTGCTCTACTGGCGAATTCTGTCAAGCAATTAGGCCAAAAGTCACTGGCTCACAGTCCAAAATACTGTATCACCCCCTGTGAGCTTTTGAGGACAGAAAATTGTTGGGCTGGTTTGATCTAGCCCCGCTTCCTATTTATCTTACATTAGTATCTAAAACTTCGATTTCTGTTGTTTTTATTTTACATCATCTGCAATGGTAGAATGAAAGTAATTATTGTTCCCCGAGGCCTAGTTATTTGCTAACATTTCACAGTAGTTTTGTATAGTTCAAGTAATAAATCCTTCACTGCAGTGATCAAGCCCTATCTCTCCAGCTATTTGAGAGCTGTCTCCTCAACTGCAGAATCTTTAGCTATGTCTCCTCAACTGCAGAATCTTTAGCTATGCCAACACCCGTACAACGAAACACCAAGGGGCAGGTTGTCCTGTCTACAACACACAGAGTGGCTGATTGGAGGGTGTGAATTAGTCTGTGATCCCGCTATTTGTTCTTATACCAACGGTGATAGGGCTTCAGAGGAAATGGTTTCGCTCTTAGCGGGGAATAAGCAGCACTCCCCACATGATATAAGGGACGAACCATGGAACTTTTATCTTAGGGGCTGGATGCTCAGTTCAATTTCATACTTCCTGAACACCTGCTAAATGCCAAACACTGTGCCGGGTCCTGGGGAAGAGGAAGGTTGGCTGGACACAGCGCCTGCCCCCCCAAAGGGAGTCAGCCTCGCAATGTAGACATTGAATAAGGAAACAATTACAATGCGCTCCATGTAAAATTATAAAATTATGTGCAAGATCAAAGCCAGGAGAGGTGAGAGGTGTATGTCTCCACCTGAGAGAAGGGAAGCATCTCAGAGGACATTAAGTTGAGCCTTGAAAATTTGGGGGAAAAAATTTACAAAATGGGTAAGTGTGTTTGGTGGGGGCTGCTCGAATCCTGGGAAGATGTTGAAGAGCTCAACCCGTTCGGGGGTCTGCAGATACTCAACATGGCTAAAACTTAGAAGGATGCTGCTCAGGAGAAACAAGATGGGAAGAGAAGGAAAGGATGTGTGGGCTTGAAGAGGACTGGAGGAGCCAAATCATGAAAGGCCTTGACTGCCTTCCTCAAAAAGTCAAAGGGCACCATTAAGCATTTTCTGCAGAGGAGTAACCTGACTGAGTTGCATTCTAGAGACAAATCCAGCAACACGGTGGAGGGAGAACGGGAGGCAGGGCCAGACTGGAGTCAGAAGGCCAGCAGGGGCCTGAATTCAACAATTCAGGAGAGATGCTAAGGGCCTGAACGAAAGGGCAATAGAAGATAAGGGAGGGAGTGGATGGAGAGATCTTTAGGGGTCAGGATCTAAAAAATGTGGTTGGACCCTGGGGGCTAGAGAAGAGATACAATGGTAACGTGCACATTTCCAGCTTGGGAATGTGGAATGTGGGGATGTGGCGAGGGTTTGGTGCTACCACCCCGCAACTTGAGATAAACCAGGATGTATTCCATCAGCCTCCACAGCAAGACACCCAGGTGGGAATGGTTGTTCGGCAGTAGGTAGAAGATATCAGGACAGGATGTGTAAATCTGGAAGACTACATTATGGGAGAGAGTGGAAAGCATTGACATTATATGAAGACACATAGGTAGAGGGTCCAGAATAAAAATAAACAGACGGACATTGGGGAGGGTATGCGCTATGGCAAGCACTATGAATTGTGTGAGACTGATGAATCACAGACCTGTACCCCTGAAACAAACAATATATTATATGTTAATTTTTAAAAATTGGGAAAAAAAAGTGAATGACAACTCCCTGGGAACCTCAAGATTAAAAGATGTAAACCAAGGAAGAGAAACTAAGACAGTGAGGCTCATGCTCTTAGCTCCCAAGGATGTATTTTATTAGGCAGTTACAATAAAACCATATGCATAAGTATGTATATTTGTGTGCATATATTTTTGTGAATTCATAGATGTAATCAAATTCTCAAAGTAGGATATTTGACCTGACAAAAAATCAAGAGCTATTCATCCAAGAAGATTGAGTCATAGGAAAAGAATAAGGAAAGAGTAGGGTCACAGTAATCAAAGAAGTACAACTTTTTTCTCCCAAAAAATAATTTTAGAAGATAATTAAACTGTGACTCCTCCAGTAGAAAAACATTAGAGTAAGACAACAACAAGGGACATGAATAAAAGCACCGAAGCTGTCTACCATTGTGACATCTTTCTTTCTACTCTAATTCAAGTTCAGATATAATTAGAAAAGGAAAATGTGATTGTCCATTACTCACCTGGACTGAGACTGAGAAAAACGAAAAGGCAGGTTGTGCTGCCTTTAAAAATGAAGAGCCTGACATCATATTAAAAAAAAAAAAAAACTAGAAATCCTTGCAGATGCTACAAAAGTGACTATATTATACTTGCTAAGCCCCCAATTCTATTCAATCTGTAAACTGCTTGAATAGTTGTTAATTTTTTTTCCTTCTTTGGTCCACCCTGGAGGTTCCTAGCCATCTTTAAATAAAATGAGCCATGTCTTTTCCTGGCTTTTGGTCCTGCCAGCTTTTTCTTGCTAACAGAGATCAAGACGCAAAGCATAATTTTTCCTTACATTACTTTCCATTTTCAGTGTATTTGTGTAGTTCAATAAAAAAGATTAAATGATTGGTATTTGATATTTCAATTGGAGGGGCAGCTGGAGTGGGATAGGATTCAGGGGTTTAGGGGCTATGAATCTCTCTCAGGCATCTGTCTGTCCCTCTATAACTTTCTAACCTCCTACCCAGATTATTTCGGAAATATTTCTTCCCTTATGACCTCCCACTAGAATATAAACTCCATGAAGAGAGGGATTTTTGTGTGTTTTGCTCACTGTTTATTCCCAGCCTCTAGACCCGTACTTGGTACCTAGTAGACACTCAATAATATATGTTGAGTAAGTAAATGAATAATCTTGGGCTGCCATCTGAAAGAAATTTATCCCTAAGAAAAAATACTGCCGTGATAATGCCTTATAACCATGGATTTCTTTGTGTGTTTGGAAAATTTGCTTCATGCCTTGTTTGGCATGAGAGTTTTTACCCCATTCAGGTCTTTCTCATGGATTTGCGTTTGGCTCAGTCTGCCCACTGGGCTGCCCAGGCACAGACCCAGTTAGAGGGTTGGGGCTGTGGCCCATTATAGGCAAAGCAGTCTCAAAGGTTCTGTCCACACGCAACACAGGTGTCCTCCCCATGTTGACTCAGATGTACCTCTTGTCTACTGGAGCTACAGGCAGATGTCCGCTTCTGGCTGCCACCCAGGTCATGGGGCATAATGAGGTCAGCTCCAATTTCCCAGCAATGTTAGCCTGACAGTGTTTGGATGTGTTCTGGACTAGGCTTGGAAGCTCTGGGTGCTAGAGCCCTCGTCCAGCGCCAAGGTCAGAGGGCTGCATGGCTTGTCCCCACTCATCACTGTCCATTCCTCGTCCCCTGAGTCTTCTCTTGTTCTTCAGCTTGTGTCTGTACTTTATAATTTTAAAAACATGCTTTTAAGTATTTCTGTCTGTGGAATAGAGTTGAGAGGATTACGCAATACACCATCTTGATTGAAAGTCACAACTTTTTAAAGCTAAAAAAAAATGGGGAAGTAGTCAATTTTCTTTTCTTTTTGAAATTCCTTAATGAAAGGTACCTATCTGTATTGCCTGCATTAGCCTCCTTTCTGAGAGGTGGGTGTTTTTGGTTTGTTTGGGGGTTTTTTGGTTTTGTTTTTGTTTTTCCCAGAAAATAGTAATCAGCGGATTGTTTTAATGGTAAACTCTCTTTGCATGCCTGGAATTAACTGGATTGGTTTTTTTTTATTATTATTATTAACAAATACTTATATAACACTATGTGTCAGTGCTTTACAAAGATTAACTCATTTAACAATGAGGGTAGATTGCTTTCAAAGATGGCTACAACAATTCTTTCC
This sequence comes from Nasua narica, assembly GCA_028533885.1. Classification (NCBI taxonomy): domain Eukaryota; kingdom Metazoa; phylum Chordata; class Mammalia; order Carnivora; family Procyonidae; genus Nasua; species Nasua narica. The sequence continues at coordinate 53,949,562 of CM052802.1, forward strand.
ATCTCTGTATATACATCCCTTTACAATGTGATACTGTCATCCTCTCTCATAAGAGGTAGTTTCTCTATCCCTTGAAACTCGGCCACCTTGTGACTTGCTTTGACCAACAAAATGCCGCAGGATGTTGTGTGACTTCCAAATCTAGGTCTTGCAGTTTCTGCTCTTACTCTCTTTCTGCCCTTAAGGATGAGAAGCCACATGAGAGAGAGACCAAGCCAACACCTAGCACCAACTGCCAGACATGCGCCGGAGAACATCCTGGGCCTCCTAACCCCTGGTGAGCCACCAGAAGCCTGCAGCCACATGAATGACGATAGCCAGACCAGCAAGAGAGCTGTCCAGTTGATCCTGGTACAAACTGCCGACCCGTAGAATTAACAGCTTATGAGTGATTAGTGACTTAAGACTTGAAAATTGGGGTGGTATGGTATAAATTAAATATCAGATTAATGGTACAATTATTACGCAAATACTATGCATTCAATATGTCAATATTTTATTGAATATTTTAGGACTATGCTCTTAAATGAGATTGGCCCAGTGTTTTCCTTGTGGTAGTATATCCTTCTTTAGTTTGATATTATAATTTATTAGACTCATAAAATCAAAGAGGTCATTTCCAACAGCTATGCTATGAAATAGTTTAAATAGCATAGAATTATCTATTCTTTAAGAAGTTGTTAGAACTAGGGGCGCCTGGGTGACTCAGAGAGTTAAAGCCTCTGCCTTCAGCTCAGGTCATGACCTCAGGGTCCTGGGATTGAGCCCCACTTTGCAGTGGGCTCTCTGCTCAGCAGGGAGCCTGCTTCCCTCTCTCTCTCTGCCTGCCTCTCTGCCTACTTGTGATCTCTCTCTCTCTGTCAAATAAATAAATAAAATCTTAAAAAAAAAAAAAGTTGTTAGAACTTATCCATAAAATTATCTGGGCCTGGTGGCTTCATTCACCATATATATTTTACTAATTTTTCAATTTATTTTCAATTTATTCTTTGCCTGTTCATCTACTCACTTAATATTTATGAAAAAAATGAGGTTTTCCATTTCTTAGACTGTTGAAATATTGCAGATATTGATAGTTTTATTGACATAAAGAACTAAAAAAGAAAAGCTGAAGTTGTGACATTTCTCTTGCTATCAATTGCCTTAATGTTCATTAAAAGAATTTAAGCAACAGTCACATTTCAAAAAAGGGTAACTTCATCAATAATGAACTAATTGAGGTCTGCTGGGTGCTATTTTAAAATCCACCAGTAGGTAGTGCTCTAATATTAAATCATATAATCTTTAATAGTAACTTTTTGTTCCTTGCACTAATCTCAATTTGTATGTTCAAAATAACAAACTATGTGCATTCTAAAATCAAAACTGAAACCAAGATGACATTTTAAAATAATTTATGAAGGTATGCTATCCAGGTAGACATTAAAATGAAGTGTTATAAAAATAAATACCTATCAAAGGTACATGAATAAAAAACTCACCAAAAACTATTCATATATTATGCATTTTAAAGGAAACAATTTAAATATATAAAGGTATAAAATTCGTTAAATAAATTACAATACATTCATGCAATAGAATAATATGAAGCCACTAAAATGTATGTATTTGAAGATTTTTCTAATGATATGGAGAAATGCCCAGAGAAAAACATACAATAAAATTAATTTTGCCTAATTGTTATAAAAACTACACACACAGAATAAAAACCTGGAAATATATCAACATGTTGATATTGATTGTGTCTGGATGGTGCAATTACAGGTGGTTTTTGTCATTTTTTATGCACCTTTTTTTAAAGTCAAATTCTCTGAAGAAGACTTATTTGCTCTTATAATCAAAGGAACATTTTTATTTAGAGTATTACTGACATTCTTGCTAGATTTGTATCTCATTAATAGTAAATAAATATAAAAATAATGAATGATATAGGCAGAGACCTTCTTATTTAAAGCCCTGCCCTGGGATCTGTTTTTTCATGGCACTATAAAAATTCAAGCTTCCCTCTCAGTTTCAGTTCTACAATATGACTAAATTCTGGAGACCTAGTATACAGCCATGGGACTATAGTTAATGATACCGTATTATGTATTTGAAGGCTGTAGAGATAGTAGATCTTAAAATTTCTCAACACACACAAAACAATGATAACTATGTGAGGGGACAGATGTGTTAACTAACCTTCTTGTAGTAACCATTTGGCAATACATGCATATATCAAATCATCATGTTACACAGATTAAATTTGCACAATGTTATATATCATTTGATCTCAATAAATCTGGAAAATAATTTAAAAGAGAGAAGAGGGGCATTCTTTGCTAAAGCTCCACGTTCATTAATAGGAAGATGTGAAGGAACCCCCTTTTCTCCTTAAGTGTGGCTCCCTTGTGCCTCAGAATGCATGAATGGATTGGTATGTACACAAAGCATTCATGTTGGGAGAAGATCTCTAGGTTTCCTTCTAAATGGGAAGAAAGAAGGCTCTGTGCCCTGAGTTGCTAGGGCCGTGGTTGGCACTGGAGAAGGACCCCAGCACCTCCAGGCTGCAAAATCTGACTATGGCCTGCTGGTCAAGGCCGAATTGAACAAATCAAGATTACTGAGGTTACTTTTATCATTTTGACTGATAATTTTTTTAAAAGTTATGTTATTATTTACAAGGCCTTAGTGAGAAACCACTGCATTTGTGTATCATCCTTTGTTACTTTGATGCATACGCTGTGGTTTCTTTTGAGAGCAGGGATGTGCAGATACTCTAGGGCCTGCTCTCTGGGACTGGGGGTGGGGGAGGGGAATAACGAGAATGCCACAGGTCACATGCTGGTTCTTAGAAAAGATGAAAAGCCTGAAAGGATGAGAATGTGTAAGGCACAATCACACCACATGGCAGCTTAAGTGCGAAAGTGGCCATCGTCAAAAACACTTGCTTAGTTTTACTTTTTTCATCACTTCTTTCGAAGTATAATTGACATGGAATAAATTTCATGAATTTTAAATGTACATTGGATGAGGTGTGGCAGCTGTATGTAGTTGTATAACCAACACCACAATCAGGCTATGGAACATTTCCATCATTTACAAAGTTTCCTCGTGACACTCTACAGTCAACCCCTTTCCCTGTGTTTCACAGTTCAGATGATACAATAACAATATATCCAAAACAAAATTTGTGACTCATGGGTGACAAGTACAAAGTCACTCCATGGGAATAACATGGTATTTGAACCTGAGAGTGTTCCAAAGCCACCAGGTTACCACACATATGGAGACTAGATTATTTCAAGTTTTCCAATAGCAGAAAAAAAGGAGACCACAGAAGAAAATGAAAAATTGAGCAACCCAGAGGAGATAGGAGCAGAGTGGAAAGCTGAATAAAAAAGAAGTAAGAATAAGAAAAGAGGAAAGCAGAACACAAGTACATATTTTTCATTTTTTGCTTCTACATTTTCTAAAACAATTCAAATCATGAGATCGGGGGGGAAGAACCATTAAAAATAGAGTGAAAACTAGAATAGGAGTTAGAACGAAGAGAAATGAAAGGGGAATCAGAATTTTTCAGTTGTTCTCATTTAAACTGTAAGCCAGTCTATTTCCCATGCACATCTAGCTGGGCCAATGTTTGCTTCGGAGCCCCTATTCCTGTGGTTCCCATTCTTTACTGAGTTTGTGTATGTCCCTGGAAAACTTCCAAATACCCTGGTTTTAATCAGGATACTCAAAAGGATGAATCTGCCCCCAGAGTGTTGCTGCAGGCTCAACTGACCTGCAGCAGGAGGGAATTATTTGAGGGTGAAAGTTACCTGCCCGACCCCATCCAGGTCCCGGGTTCCCACATCCTCCAGAGGTAAAGAAGTCCTTGACAACACACGTTCTTTCTTTTGCACCTGTACTATTCAAAGGCCTCCTATCTCTCACTCAGAGGGAACCGCAGGCTCCCTCACCCACTCAGCTGTCTTTGACTCACAGACATCATCATAAACATGTCTGCTTGATTACAGCACAAAATAATTTTACAAGTTGACCAACATTCTCTTCTCTATGAAGGCCTCACAGTACCCGAGTGCCCCCTTGGCATGTTGAATGACTCCTTCTTTCCAAGCCATTCTCCCCACTGTTGCCATCATATTCTCTCACTTTGGAACCTCATGAAATTTCTAGGCTGCACAGGGATCCCTGATGCAGTAGTCCACCACCATACTTTCCTCACCTTCGACATTTCTCTCATCCCCAAGACTCTCCTATTTCCACTCATCAGCTTGATTTCTATCCCGTTCCCAGCCCTGCCCCCATGCCGGAAAATCGGGCAGCTAATGAAAGCTAAGGTGCTCCTGGTTGGAATGGTGGATTTTCATCCCAGATAACACCCACATTTTAACAGGGACTGGTTAGGGTGCCCTAGATTCTCATAAAGCTATTTCTCAATGAGGGTGATTTTGCTCCCAGGGGACATTTAACAGTGTCTGGAGACTTGATTGTTCACAACTGGGGGATGGCAAGGGGCTACTGGCATATCAGTAGAGGCCAAGAATGCCGTCAAACGCTCTACAATGTATAGCACAGTCCCCACAACAAAGGATCTGGCCCAGACGGTCAACAGTTAACAAGATTGAGGCCCCGGGCCTTAATAACTCACCCAGTGGAGATAGAAGACTGTGTCGGGCAGGCAAAAGGAAATCTTTTAAGTCAGTTGAGGTTCATGGCATTCTTCAATTAACACAACTGGAATTACTGTAACTCCCTTCAAGAATGGCACAGCCCAGAATCTGCCACTGTTGCTTTTCAGCATGAAATAGTAGCCTTTGAGTCACCGGGGCATACCTCACAGTCCCACCGGCTACCTGAATGCAGGAGTCATCCCAGACATCAACAATACCATCACACAACTGTTTCTAAAAATGTTTCTCCTCACAAACATACTGACACAAACCGTTTTGTAGCATCTCATGTTTGAACACAGGACCAACACCGGCCGCTTGCTCCCGCCTATTACCAGCCTATTTGTCTGAGCTGCTATTTTTCTGAGCACGTGATTCATTTCACACTAAACCCATCTGTTTTGCAAGGGATATTATGATGTGTTTCTAGTCTACAAACCGAAAAGGCATAATACTCGATATCCCGAATAGATTTGTGTCCTAAGCTGGAAAATCATGTATTTTCCAAATACGTTTACACTAAAACTGAGGACCATAAGTCATTCCTTGACCCGAAGCTGACGATGCGCATTTACACTTCAAACCTGTGTCGAAAAACGTGAGAGCATCATTTGATGTTTACATGAAAATGGACTTCAAAGACTACACTGTGTTTCTGTTCATTCTGCGGGCACAGACTTCCAGCAGAACATGATTATGCCTCTGATTACCTATGCCTATTGTCATGGCAGTTTCATCTAAAGCTTTTTTAGAATTTAATAATTGCCTTTTGTTGACCAGGATAATAGTCCCGAGGGCCTACAGCACACGTGAAGCAACCACACACAATACCTACAAGTAAGTGGCCAGGGTAATTGAAAAATAGACTAAATCCACTGGACTTTTGTAATGGAATAAACTATGAATAGAAGAACAAAATATCATCAATGGCTGGATGTGTATTGTTACTTTGAAGCTTTTCCCAGCAACCACCATCATCAGATCACAGTGGAAGCTAACACCCACTACTTTAAATAATTATTGGATTATTTTTCCCCATTATTTATCACTCAGACTGTTCTGAACACCACCCCACTTGATGTTATAATTAGTTCTCTGATAAACCTTTTGCAAAATAAATGGTTCTGCTTTTGAGGTAATAGAGCTATGAAAAGGGGGTACATAAGGCAGAGGAGACAATGTGGTCTCCATTTCATGTGCCAGGAAATGAACCTGAACATTGACCATGGATTCAATAAATCATGTTTCTCAAATTTGCTTGGAAATTATGAAATCAATAATATACACATGCGTGGATGGAACAGTATCACCAAACATGTTTACCAACATTTTAGGTTTGGATTCCCATGAAGGATTCAATTAATAAATATCACAAATGCTAATTGAAATGAGCACATAGGGGCACCTGGGTGGCTCAGTGGGTTAAAGCCTCTGCCTTCAGCTCTGATCATGATCTCAGGGTCCTGGGGTCAAGCCTCACATCGGGCTCTCTGCTCAGCAAGGGGCCTGCTTCCCCCTCTCTCCCTCTGCCTGCCTCTCTGCCTACTTGTGATCTCTCTCTCTGTCAAATAAATAAATTAAATCTTTAAAAAAAAAAGAAGAAATGAGCACATATAAGTAAATAAACTTACCTCTTTTTGATCATAATGAGTAGATTTATTCTTAAGAGAACTATTTCTGAAAGAGAGATAAAGAAGAAAATGAAGTCACCAAGTATCAGTGTTACTGGATCAAATATTAACACTGGGAGAAGCTTTATTTAATTTTTTTTATAATTGAAAAAATATTTTTTTAAGACTTTATTTATTTATTTGACAGAGAAAGAGATCACAAGTAGACAGAGAGGCAGGCAGAGGGAGAGGGGGAATTAGGCTCCCTGCTGACCAGAGAGCCCAATGTGGGGCTCGATCCCAGGACCCTGAGAAGCTTTAGAAATAATACATTTTACCAGCTCATTATACAGATGAGAAACCTAAGCCCCAGAGATACTAATCAATTTTCTTAAGTTCACACAGCTAGTAAGGGGCAGAATTTTGTTTCCAAATACTTAAGAGGGATACGTTGAATCCATAAGACCATAGGAAAACCTGCAGAAAAGGAAAACCAAAGTTAAAACTGCCAAACTGTACTCTACTAAAAATAAATGCCATGGAGTTTTATTGAATGTGAAGTTAGCTCCTGTTGATATCAGAAGTACAAGAGTCAAGTCAGAATTCTAAGTCAAAGAAACAACAAAAAGAAACCAGAGTGGAAAGGACGGGGTTCAGGGCTAAGCCAGATAGAACCAAGTAGAAAACACACTTCTGAACCAAAGTATATAGAAAGCTTTACATATCTGACCACTTCGAGGTTCTTCCTTCTTCCTGGGATCTAGCCAGACAAGTTAACCCAGGAGGCCCAGCAACTCACCAGAAACAGGCAAATCTGCCAAAAAAAAAAAAATTGTTTGGCTCCATCAAGTTCACAGCAGTAGGCTTGGGCCTTCACTGTGTTTTCTTGCCATGAAGAAGCACTTGGGCTTGGATTCTCAGATCAGAGAGTGAAATGTGAAAACATGAAGACTGACAAACACATTTTTATAACAACTGAACAGCAATGAACAAGGCTGAGATCTTCTCCCAACAAGGGCAGCATTTAGCTCCATGTTGGGGAAGATCCGACCTAAAGCAAGCTTAATTCAGTACAGCAAATGTGTGATAAACAACTGTGCAGGACACTTAATATATGAAGATGAAGGCATCCAAATTGGCAAAGAAGAAGTCAAACTCTTACTCTTTGCAGATGATATGATACTTTATGTGGAAAACCCAAAAGACTCCACTCCAAGACTGCTAGAACTCATACAGGAATTCAGTCAAGTCTCAGGATATAAAATTAATGCACAGAAATCAGTTGCATTCCTATACACAAACAGCAAAACAGAAGAAAGAGAAATTAAGGAGTCGATTCCAT
>CM052802.1:53972317-54033594 GCA_028533885.1 Nasua narica
ATATATACAATGGAATATTATGCCTCCATCAGAAAGGATGAATACCCAACTTTTATATTAACATGGATGGGATTGGAAGAGATTATGCTGAGTGAAATAAGTCAAGCAGAGAGAGTCAATTATCATATGGTTTCACTTACGTGTGGAGCATAAGGAAAAACATGGAGGGCATTGTGAGAAGGAAGGGACCAGCGAATGGGGGGAAATCAGAAGGGAATATGAAGTATGAGAGACTGTGGACTCTGAGCAACAAAGTGAGGGTTTTAGAGGGGAGGGGGGTGGGGAGAGGGTGAGCGTGGTGGTGATTATTAAGGAGAGCACATATTGCATGGAGCACTGGGTGTGGTGTATGAACAATGAATATTGGAACACTGAAAAAATAAATTTAAATTAAAAATAAAATAAAATGTACAGTTTTCAATAAAAAATTATAAGACATCCATATAAACTAGAAAGTTTTCACCCAGGAGGCATAAAAATAGATGATGCCAAATGTTGGCAAGATTATGGAAACTCTCATATACTGCTGGCAAGAATGTAAAATGGCATAACCACTTGGGAAACCAAATTAATAGTTTCTCAAAAAGTTAATCACCTACTATAAAATCCAGAAATTTTACTCCAAGAGAAATGGAGCATATACAAAGACTTGTCCATGGCTATTCACAGAAGCTTTACTGGTAATAGATCAAAACTGTAAACAACCCAAATGTTTGTCCATCAACAGGTGAATGGATAAACAAATGATGATAGTCTACATAATAGAATACCACTCAGCAATAAATGACCTCTTGATGCATGCAACAATTTGGATCAATCTCAGTATAATTATGCTGAGTGAAAGATATCAGGAAAAAAACATATTGAATGATTCTATTTACCTAAATTCTAGAAAATTTAAGCAAATCTATAGTGGCAAAAAGTAAATCCATGTTTGCCTGGGCATGGAGATTAGGTGGGGAAGGATGGAATGGAGGGATAACAAAAGGCATGAAGAAACTTTTTAGGTGATGGGTATATTTACACACTTAGTTGTGATGTTTCACAGGTGATATACATGTAGAAATTTAATAACAGCACGGTTAATATGTACAATTAATTTTATGCCATTTGTACCTCAAATAAAACTATAGAACATATTTTAGCTAATATGTTAAGGAACTCTCTACACCTGGATCAAGATTCATCATTTAGCAAATATAAATCCACATTTCAAACAGGCTTTTTGATAATTATACACTTTTATGGTTTTCTTTTTTTTTTTTTAAAGATTTTATTTATTTATTTATTAGGAAAGAGAGAGAGTGAGAGAGAGCCTGAGAAGGGAGAAGGTCAGAGTGAGAAGCGGACTCCCCATGGCGCTGGGAGCCCGATGCGGGACTCGATCTCCAGACTCCGGGATCATGACCTGAGCCAAAGGCAGTTGCTCAACCAACTGCGCCACCCAGGCGCCCCCTTTTATGGTTTTCTTATGGATTGTATCATAAAAATATTATGGAGTTTATTATCATAATTTTTACATTGCAATAAAGATGACAAAGAGCTACAAGTCTGAGTAGAAATGTCATTTCCTCCACTTGGGCTCTGATCTGCACCACATGTACTTATTCAGGGACCTAGGATAAAGGTGCAGGGGTTAACCATCCATGGGAAGCTCTTCTCATCACAACACTGGAGACGCAGGGGGGCATTTAAAATCCTTTTTTGTGGGGTGCCTGAGTGGCTCAGTCAGTTGAGCATATGACTCTTGATTTTGGCTCAGGTCTTGATCTCAAGGTTCTGGGATTGAGCCCTGCATTGGGCCCCCACCCCATGCAGTGGGGAGTCTGCTTTGGGATTCTCTCTCTCTCTCTCTGTCTCTCTGCCTCTCCCCCCTGTGCTCTGTGTATCTCTCTCTAAAATAAATAAATTTTTTTTAAAAAATCTTTTTTTGTCTCACATCTACTAACATCTCCTTGGCCAAAGAAAATCATGCTGAGTCCAAAGTCAAGAGATGGAAAGGGCACTTCTCCCATGGTAGTGACAGAAATGAAGTGGACATTTTTTAATGTTTGTATTGGTAATCTACTACAGTTCACACTCTTTCATAAAATTTATGCCCTTCCACATACAAAATATATTCTCCCACATCCAACACTCCCAAAGTTTTACCCAAATAATGACATCAGACTCAAGAATCAAGATTTGTATGATTGACTCAGGTTCAGTTGCAGTTCCTCTTTTTCTGGAGACCTATGAATTGCAAAGACAATTCTTTTTCACATACTTCACATACAATAGAGGAACAACATATCTACCTAAATACTCCCTTTTAAGCAAGAGGAATACAAAACATATAGCAATCACTGGTCAATAGAAATCCTGAAATCCCACTCAGCAAATGTCAGTTTCCTTTATCTTGAAGACTGAGAGTGTCCCTTGAGTAGGCTCTATTCTGACCCTGGGAGAGTATTCTTTGTTCATTGTTTTCCACAGTTCTCAACTTGACCTTTGAAAAAACATCCCCTTCTATATTTTCCAGGCAAATTTGAGGATGGATGTGTCCTTTGGAACAGCTGAACATCTTGCCTATAGAATGTTGGAGGCTCATTTCTGACAATCTTAGTCTCTTTTAGTTCAGAGACTATTGATATGACTTTGTCAATACAAATGTCTCAAACATTTTGTGGGTTTTCTATATATTTGATTCCAGTCAACTCCATATGCCAAAACCACACTCACACTCCTTTTCAAGATTGGTCCTTCTCTCTCTGCACTTAACCACTAGTGCTTTGGGCATATCAGGCTGATGGGCAATCATGCTTTTACACTTTTTAGAAGATCTAAATGTCTGTCTTAATGAAAACTTCAATCAAAATATCTGTAATAAAGGACCAGGGTTTTTTCCCACAATTCTACAATTATAGATGGATACTTTTGTAAGATACAATAAAAAATCACAGCAATGTCAAAATTTCTATAAAATTCCCTAATACTACATCTTCTTAGCCTGATCTAGCTCCTGCCTACCTCTCTAACCTCACTTCTTCTATTTCTTTCCAGCTCATATCTTTGCTCCAGCAATAGTGGCCTTCTGTTCTGCTCTTTAAACACACCAAGTCATTCTACCTCAAAGGTTTTGCACTAACTTTCCCCTAAAATGGGACATTTTTCCCTCTAATCTTTGCCCATCTAATTACTTCTTGCAAATCAAGTCTCAACAGAAATATCTCCTCAAAGAGACCCTTTCTAATTCCAATTAAGATAACCCCCAGTAACTCTCTCTACCATGTTATTCTGCTGTATTTTATTTATAATACTTATCACTGGCAAATATTCCTAAACGTTTGCTTGTAGTATTTGTTATGTCTCTCTTCCTCACTGTCTCCTCCCACTAAGAACTGTGAAAGACCGAATCATGTACATCTTATCTACTACTGTATCCTAGAAGCTATATCAGTGACCAAAGTTCTCTTGATTAAATCAATGAATGGTGAACAAATGGGCAATTTAAAATATGAAGAGTCTGAATGAGATAGATATAGGTATAAATATGGATGGATGGATGGATGGATGGATAGATGATTGACAGGTAGATAGATAGACAGATAGACAGACACATATAGTTAAAGTTCCTCAGCATATATAGGTGAAGTAAAGAGAGGTTTTAAGAAAAGATATGAAATTGAGAATGTCAGGATAAAACTCTAGAAAATATCAACATTTATTCCCAGGGGCAGAGAAGGAAAGGAACCAATGAAGGAACCTGGGCCAAAAAATATCAGAATGGTAAAAAAGGAAAAAAAATGAATGGTTGTGTTCCAGAAACCAAAGAGAGTTTTAAAAACCAAAAATGTCAAATACTGTGGAAAAAATAGGCTACAGCATGAGCAGAGACCATCAGATCTGGCAATTAGATATTAAAAAACTAATGGGTTCTGGAGCAGAAGTTTTAGCTTGGCCCAGGGAAGGAATGGAGGTAAGAAAATGGGAAGAAAAGCTACTCTTAAAATATTAGGTGGATTAGGCTGTAAGATAATAGGCACTGGTCCAGCTAGAAAACCATCAAAATATTTCAGAGTCTGAGTGGTGGTCTGGATGCTTAGGAAAGATTGGTCTTTGGCAAATGAAAAGAAGGGGGGGAAAATCTAAGAATTAGCTAAAGCAGGTTTCTAGTGATTGGGGGGAAGAAACCACCAAAAATAGGTGTTTAGTTGTTTTCAGTTCTTTGTCCTATACGATTTTAAGTTATCAATTTTCTCCTATAGGCATGCAAGGCTTAAAGCAATCACGACCTCACAACACCATTCTGGTGAGCTCACTCACAATCAATTCACAAACACAAAGCAGCTTAGTTAACTACTCATTTTGACTCTCTACTAGGTCATTGCAAGAGTCAAAAGAGATCATGTGCATGAAAGTACCTTGCCAGCTACAAAAGAAATACAGAGAGAAGGTATTATTTGGGCTCTACTTGGTTCAATGATTGGTCTGGAGAATCGGAAGCATGGGTCCCTACTCATCTTTGTTAAATAGTCACTTGGCTGCCAGAGGTCCGGCATTTAAAGAACGCAGAAAGAGCATTGCATTTCTTGTTCTCAGTGCCCTAAAAATGAGTCATGGTTTCTGGTGAAGAGCCCAAGCAGTACCTGCCAGGCCTGTCTCCACCACTACCTCTCGTGAGATTTGAGGACAGAGTTGCTTCACTGGCCATGGGTCTTATAGTAAGGCAATCAGAAAAAAAAGTCCAAGGAAAATTCATCCATCAGTCAATCTTATCCATTTTTCTGAGCACCAGTGATAGGTAAGGCCCTGAGCTAGGCAGATTTTTGTGACGGAAAGAATGTGAAATTTGGTCAGATCAAACAGATCTGAGTTCAGATTATCTGCACCATTGATCAGCTATACGATCTTCAATAAATCACTTCACCTCTCTATTAGTTTCTTCAGCTATAAAGTGGGGACAATAGTACCTATCAAGCAGTACTGTTGTCAGAATTAAATGAGGTGATGCATACAAGCCCCCAACACAGTGCTAGCTAAGAGCAGGTGATCAGTGAACTCATTCTTTCACTAGGCAATGTGGGAGAGAAGAGCTGGAAACAGCATGGTAAAGTCTATGTACGTAACTGGAAGTGGATGTGACGGGGCTCTAACATAAATAAAGATCGAGCACCACATAAGTTCACAGAAAGGTAAGATTTACACCTTTACCTATGCTTGGAAAAGAAGCACAGTCAAGACAGGCATTGAAAGGTGAAAATGACCTTGAAAGATGAAAATGGCTTTCTCACAAAGGGAATTCAAACTTTTACACTAATGTGTCCTCAAGACCATCATGATAGAGGGCTGACATGTGGAAGCAATAGAGTGCCAGAAACCCTACAAAAACTAAGAAAGTGAAAAGTGATACAGGTCCTTTCGTGGTATCTCTGGAAGAATGGGACCCAGACACTGTGGCAAAATTAATTACAAAATAAATGCCATTTCAGCCTTATGTTTAACAGTGTCTTTTCTGCATGTATTAGTGGAAGTAGAAATACTATTTGGAAAAGTATAAAATCATTATACCTGATTCTTTGAACCGAAGTCAAAATGAGAGCTACCATTACTGTTAGCATGATTTTCAAATTCTACGTGGAATTGGATGCATCGTGCTCCAATGGAATTCTGAAATGAGGTCAACTTCTGGCAGGTCACACGACTAACTCTATTAAGCCACTGTTCTGTGATCGGCTCCATATGCGTCACCCTTCTGCTGGGTAATTTTGTGCTCAGTCTAAAGACGTTGTGAAAAATAGCAAAATTTTGGTATATTGTCAAAGGTCAGAAAGTATTTTTAAAAATCAAGATGCAAATGTGTAATTGGTTTAAAACCTGAAAGCAAAATATCACCTAAGACTTTATCATAAAAATATTTTTGTCCTCCCAATGAGGATCACCTAGGAAAAAGAAATCTATCATTGCAATGCATGAGCCTTGATTGTATCTTGGATCAGAAAAAAAAAATTAGATACTGGAGCTAAATGGAAAAAAATTCAAATACGGAATGGTTGTTTTACGTAATTACTGTTCATTTCTTAAGTATGATAATGCTTTTCACGTTATGGAGAATTTCCTTATTCTGAGAAAATTCAAATGTCCTGACATCTGCAACTAACTTTAAAAGGCTTAGGGGAAAAAATTACATATATATACAGAGATATTTGTGTTGTATATATATATAAGTATATATGTATAAATATATATACATATAAAGAGATATATAGATATATAGATATGCACACACACAGAGACAAAGACAGGGAGACAGAGTACTCAAATGTAGCAAAATGTTAACAATAGTTGAATTTAGGTGAATACAAATATTCATTCTACTATTCTTTCAGCTATTCCTCATATTTGAAAAATTTCCAAACTAAAAAATTAGAACAATAATATTCTATTCTTTATTATATCTAATTTTAACTCAAATGGAATGGCAAGGATTACAAGAAATCTAATCAAATGACAAAAAGAGGTTCATGAACACTCACTGCATGCTTTCTAGATAAGTACTAGATATGTCTGGTGAAAAAATCTGAAGTTGAGGGATGCCTGGGTGGCTCCGTGGATTGAGTGACTGTCTCTTGATTTCAGCTCAGGTCATGATCTCAGGGTTGTGAGATCAAGTCCTGCGTTATGCTCCGTGCCCAGTGTGGAGTCTGCTTGAGATTCTCTCTCCTTCTGCCCCTCCACCATCCACTCACGTATGCCTCTCTCTCTCTAAAAATAAATACATCTTTTCAAAAAATCTGAAGTTGAAGATTTTGTGCCCTTTGTCTCCCCTGTACTGCACTGATATTACACTGTTATGCACGCATTCATTGATGGAGTTTGAAAATGAATCCCAAGTTCGAAGTAACCATCTATCTCTGTGTCCTGTGAACAATTTTTTGTATTGATATTTTAGGTTTAGTTTTGCTACAATACCATTATATACTAAAGTATACTACTAATTCAACAGAGATAAACCTTTCTGAGAGAAACCAGTACTATCCACATACAGATATTCTTCAGTAAAGAGCCTAAAAATTAGGATTAGATCAAACCATGAAACAGAGGTTTATACAACAAATGCACAAGAGAGAGGAGAGACACAAAGGGCAATATTCCACATTGTACACCTTTGTTATGCCACAATGCAATTGCAGCTATGTAGCAGAACAAGAGCTAATATATAGATAAAGATTCGTTAGGGCATGCAAATATTCCTCAAGGTATGTATTGGTTTTCTGCACAGTAACGAATGCTTCTGATAAACAGTACATACAGATGTAGTTGCTTTGTATATACAGTTTTACCCAAAATAGAGTGTTTCAAGCTCTTCCAGTTTATCTAAAAATGAAGGGATCAAGTTTCTGAATTCTTTTTTACTATAGAAAATGAATTTCAACTAAGGAAGTAGACATACATTAGAATAAAATAGTCTTTTGGGGCAAGGACATAAAGGTCAGAAGAGTAATGTTTTATGGGAGTATTCCAAAATTCTCTACATTCACTATGAAATGTATAAACATAAAAATTGTACAATAGTCTCACATAAATTATCAAGCTAATATGCAATGAATTTGAATTTTGTTTAAAATATCAAAATTTGCAATGAGTGAGCAAATGTATCATGCTGCGTTTATGATATAAATTATTAAAAATAGATGACGTGATTCTCCATAAATTAATGTTCACGTCATTTTTATTAAATTATCCAAGATAACTCTCACATGTAAGAGCAGAACAGGGAGTACACAAAAATTTTATGCCATTTCTATAATTTTGTTCAGAAAAATAACTCAGTGTAGATAGAAATCCTACATGGAGCTCCTGGAAATGGAAATCATAACCAGCAGCCTCACTGCCTGCTGTTTGCATATGTGAACATACATCGCATTCCCTCGCTCAGCATCTCCTTTGTCTAGAAATGTCAGTGTCTTGAGAGTGCATACTTAACATTTCAATAATATTTGATTTTGCCAGAAAAATCATTTTGATAAGAAGCGTCCCAAAATAAAATGATCTGCACTAGGAATTTGTGATTTCCTTTCATGAGCAGTGTTCAAGCAAAGACCAGACACCCTCTTAATTATAGGGTTGTGGTGGGGATGTAAGCACCAGAGGGGGGGCTGGATCAGGTCCAACTCTGTAAATCTGTTGCCCTATGACTCTTATAGGCTTAAAGATATAAAGAAGTATATTTTTTGTGGTTTTGAAAGCCTGGATATTTTTCCTTTTTAGGAGATGTAAAAGTTACCTCAGTTTTCTAACTTGTTTTTCTCTTCTGGAAAGAAGATAAATCTTCAAATAGTCTTCTCTTGTAAGCCCTTGATATTCATTGTACCCATTTGGGGAAAATAAATACAATAGTTTATTTCACAATGATAGCATATTATGATGGTGTTAGAAATACAGGGCGCCTGGGTGGCTCAGTCGTTAAGCGGCTGCCTTTGGCTCAGGTCATGATCCCAGACTCCTGGGATCGAGTCCCACATTGGGCTTCCTGCTTAGCAGGAGGCCTACTTCTCTCCCTCTCCCACCCCCCTGCTTGTGTTCCTTCTCTCGCTGTTTCTCTCTATATATCAAATAAATAATTTTTTTAAAAAAGAAAGAAAAGAAAAACATTTAACACACTGTGAGAGCAGACCTCTGACCTGCAGATATTGACCGACATAGTTTTACAGGAGAGTGACATAAATGGTCTGCTATCACAGAGAAGTAAGTGAAGCCTACTTCCTCTACTGGTTTGGGGAAGTGACTATCATTGAACCAATGGAGCTTGAACAGGAGAGCTGGAATTAATGTACTGTTTCCTTACAAAAACTTCAAATCAACTTGCAACATACCATATTAGTAGTTAATTCCAAAGTTGCTTTGTTTGACAATCCAGCATTAATGTTTCCATGATTCCACATATACCTCTCACATACGCCAAATTAAAGGCTTTACAAAGACAACTTTACAAAGTCCTGATAGAGAGTAAAAATAAAGGATATTTGTGCCTACACTAGAAGAAAAGCATGTTGATATAAAGTGGAAAATATGCTCACCCTGGATTCTGACCCCCATGGTCTCAGTTACTTGAAAATAATTATGATGGAGTTTTTCACCTTTCATCTTATTTATCTACAACCAGGGAAAGGATAAAACACTCAGCTCAGATAAGTTATTGGACCACAAGACAATGATTCAATTGACCATCCAGAGATCTAATTCTGTTTCTAGCCGACCTTTGAGTATAGCCAACTTCTCTGGCAATTTTCTCTCCATGTGCATAATGATTGGGGAATTTTGCTTTTAACATTTCATTTTGTAACTGTTGTCAGTTTTCTATCATACCTTCCTCTCAATTTTTTTTCTAGAATCATCTCACACACCAAAGTCAAAACTGCTAAAGTAATTCTAATTTGCCATTTTTTATATCTGATATTTCCATAGAACTCAAAACTTCCTGAAATTTTAAGAAAATGTATCAAAAATCTACTTAGTTTGGCTTTCTATCAACATAGGTTGTTTCATTTTCCACTCATCAATTCATCAATATTATTATCTCAAAGACAATTTTCATGAAAATTGTTATTATATCTCACATTTTTATTTCCAAATTAGAACACTATGAAATGCCAATAACCTATATATCTCTACAAATAAGTTGTTATAAATGCAAATATACATTTGTATTTTAACTTCATGAAATGTTCATTTTACTTATTTCTATGGAAACAAAAAAATAAATGTTTATTTCATATCTCTTTCATACTCATTATTTCTCTGTTAATAATTCTTCATATACAGATGGGATACCATCTAAAAGCTATATATTGGGGTGCCTGGGTGGTTCAGTCAGTTAAGCGTCTGCCTTCAGCTCAGGTCATGATCCCAGGGTCCTGGGATTGAGCCCCAGATTGGGCTCTCTGCTCAGCAGGGAGCCTGCTTCTCTCTCTCCCTCTGCCTGCCCCTCTGCCTGCTTGTGCTGTCTCTCTCTCTCTCTCTCTCTCCCTCTCCCTGTCAAATATATAAATAAAATCTTTTAAAATATAAATAAATAAATAAAAGCTATGTATTTAGATAATCCTAGATGTATTTTATTGCACACAAAACAAATCTAAAATCATTTTACTTTCTTTCTAAATTTCATCTGTAAAACCAAGAGGGTGATGATAAAATGTTAACATCCATATTTAGGACCAACATATGCATGAATACAATATATTTAGATACTGATGCTGTATTATTTGAAAATTATTCCATTCCCTACTAATTTTATAATAGAATATTTTTCTTCTAGAAGGTTGTCAAGAAACTCAGTAAGTGTTATTTAAGGCCAGAGCTTACTAATGAAAAGCGGAAAATTTAGTCACATTCAGATACCAAAAGACATTGACCATTATGTGAAAATTTGAATACTCCTTAAACTTATTCCCAACTTAAAAATCTATTTCCTGGTTTATAAGGCAGAAGATTCAGAATTTTTTACTTCCTGCCTTGGATATTTAAACATCAATCATATGCAATCATAACTTGATAATTTTAGAAAATAATAAAATTTTAAAACTATTTTATATGTTTATATTATTCAAGTTACCAATAAGAATAAGGACATAAATCATATTAATTTAAAAATGATATTTGTTATTTTTATCTACATTTCTCAAATATCATAAGATATTACTTTTTTTGAATATATTTCTTAATATATTATTTAAGGACTAGAACACATGAAACTCAAAAGTAAGATTATCACTATGAAAAAAGTTCTATAAGATTATGAGATTCTTTGAAATCCTGATAACTAAATTTTTAATGTCAAAAATCATTACATATGTTAGGTTCATGCACAGTTTGCAGCTTTTTTAAAATAACATATTTATGAACTGTAGATTTTAAGCAACACTAAATTTGTTAGCATAAAATGGAATATAAGATAAATACATATAGCTTTATGTATTTGTATTAAAAAATTTGACCATGTAAAAAGTACAAAATTACTTAGTCTTTTTAAAACAAATCATATTCAGAACTTAAGTGATCAAAGTTCTGTTATCATTACAGATTTGTCTGAGAGGGTTGCACTTAGTGCAATGATTTGTCATTACACAAAATATTTTGGAACAATTTGGAACATTCTTTCCTCTCCTCAATAGTGGCAGATCTCAGTCTTGGAATGAAAATCTGATTTAGAGAAAGTCATACATCCATGACAACCAAAGTTGTCAAATGGATACCAATTTTTAAATACTTAAATAAGATAGAATTGATTTTTGTGCGCTTTCTAAAAATGTTTTAAGGCATTTCTAGAAATATTTTGAGATATTTGCATCATTGGAATACGTGTTTAACTTCCTAAAGAGGTCACCCTGAAAAAAACATTGATATGGATCTTCGTTTACAATTTGCTTTGCAAACGCATGACATTTTATTTATACATTTAAAAAGGAAAAGAATGAGATAAACATCCACTGGTCTTTTCTATAACTTTTTTTGGTTGATTTTCTAAATATTGAAATGTACTGTTTCACAATGTATGAATGAGCTACTTCAAAGATAAGTAGCTGAACGAGGTCATAGTTTTTCAATCTTGATACGATTGACGTTTTGGGCTGGATAATTGTTGTGGGGCTGTCCTGTAGATTGCAGGTTATTTAGCAGCAACCTCGGCCTCCCTCTGGTAGATGCCAATAACACCCGCTGAGACATGACCATCGACAATCTCTCCGGACATTGCCAAATATCCTCTGGAGACAAAAATCACCTCTTATTGAAAATCCCTGGATTAGAAATTCCCTCCAAATCCAAGAGCTTATAATTCATAAAACGATATAAATATATGTAAAAAAATTGTTACACATTCTAAGTATTCAACTTAAATAAGTATAAAGAATTAATATCATAATTTTTCTAGTTGTACACATCTTCAAAAACAACTTCATAATAAGATGATATGGTGAACATGTTTAAAATTTGCTGTCATAGGGACGCCTGGGTGGCTCAGTTGGTTGAGCAACTGCCTTTGGCTCAGGTCATGATCCGAGCATCTTGGGATCGAGTCCCGCATCGGGCTCCTTGCTCCACAGGGAGCCTGCTCCTCTCTCTGCCTCTGCCTGCCTCTCTGCCTGCTTGTGTTCTCTCTCTGTTAAATGAATAAATAAAATCTTTAAAAAAAAAAAAAAAATTTGCTGTCATAGGGCATAGCCTAGGAATATACTAAAAATATTAAGGTGCATATTAACATACACATACAGACATAAAGAGATATAGCTATAAACAATATTTGTATAAATCCATGCATCCTCTTAGCAACAAATGCCTTAAAAATACATGACCATTTAATTCCTATCTAACACTCAGTCTCTAGAATAGTGTACACTTTGTTATGATCAATACATAAATTTCAAAATGACCTTTAATAAAGGAAAGCTAGATAAAACAGATGTGGTCTCCATTTATATAGAACCCTCCTGTGACTTCTAACTCAATAAATAATGTGTTATGTTACTTACTTTCTCTGTAACACTCAAATTTCTGAAGAAGTTCTGTCTTTTTTTTTAACCTACCATCACAGTTACTCTGTTAGGAACTAGATTTCAACCAAGTAAACAATACATTTCCTAAGATTTAAAATTTCTTTTCAGTTACTAATTTTTTCTAAACATACTTAACGAAAAAATCACCTGTCATAAAAAAATCACTTGTCACAAATTAAAATTAAAACACTATTAAATACCCAACTGCAATTATATTTCAATGAAATAAAACAGAATTACTATGAATAATAAGAGCCCAACATCTTCTTTTTCTTCAAATAAACTTACCTCGTTCCTGATTTAGCCAATATAATAATAGATTACCTTGCTGGACATTTCTACTGAGTGAAAACCAACCGCAAGCTTCAGTTTAGAGGTACTGATTATTGAGAAAACATTACTACTAAAAACCCCTATCATAGATGAATAAAAGATCCTCAGTGGTTAGAATTCCCTATATACTGCAAAATACCATAAAGCATAAGTTATTAAGAGTATAATATTATAGATTGTGACTATCCCTAAATAAACCTGAAAGCTTGTCATAAACTTGAAATGATATTCTGGTAAATTGACAAAATTAATATACAATTTTAAGTCACAACTGTTTAACCAGAAAGAGGCCTCATGGGTGTACTGCTTTTCTTTTAATTAAATTAAAAAGTCTCCTCTGTAGTTATTGATGTGTGAACATATTTCCATAGAGAATTACTTAAATGAAGGGCAAAGCATTCAAATACAGTCAAATATAATTGTTTAAAGATACCATATATTCATTCATTAGCAGAGCATTCTAATGTAAAAACAAAAGTAAAGCATGCCATAGGTAATTATTACTGACTTAGCTGTCAGGTACTCAAATCAACTAAAAGGCCAATTATTCTGAGGATACCCAGGACAAAGCTCATTGATGGCATTAGGTCATTTTGAGATAGTTATGGTTCCTTTTTATAGTAAATTAATTTCACAGTGGGAACATTTGTCATATAATTTCATATACTATAACTTATCCCTAAATTTTAAATCATTAACATTTGAAGAGATACATATTACCTTCAAATTACAAATAAAATATTAAAAGAAAAATAGAGAATAAAATATGATTAGATTATTTCCTTTTTTCCAGTTTCATCACCAATATAACTCAAGAAACTCATTATTGAAAGATAAGTTTTCTTTCAACTTAATAATAATAGCCATGGTTGATTTCTCAACATGGAATTGAACTTACGCATGTAAGATATGTTAGAATGATCCATTAAGAATATTAAAAAACATTTAGGAAGTGTTTTCAAATTTGAACAAGCACTAACCTACCACAGACAGAAAGCCTAACATAAGTACCAGGAATAGAAAATGCCGTGTCTAAAACTGAGATCGTAGATTTGCAAATACAGTTTTCTCTCATCTCAGAATTAAAACTGCACAGTGGCCCTGGTATATTAAATTCCTTCCCTAGGTTCTGCCTGTATTCGGCATCAAATTATTTAAAGTATTAGCTCAGGGAGAAATTGTTTCGGGCAGTCACTCCCTCCCTATAGCTACCTGGGGTCCCTATTCACTGCTCCACGAGATTGTCGACAGTTACCTTCCTGTCCATATCCCAGTGGACTGTATTCCACACAGCAATGACTGTAGCTTATTTGTTGCTCTATCCCCAGTACCCCAGTCTTAACATGGGTGTATTGGATTAAATAAAATAAAGACCTAAAAACCATGATAGTCAATGGTTCTTACATCTAGCTGCACAAAATAACCTTTTTGTAGTTTTTTTTTTTTTTTTAAGATTTTATTTATTTATTTAAGGAACAGAGTGAGCAAGAGAGAGAATACACACAAGCCAGGGAAGAGGCTGAGGGAGGGGAAAGCAGACTCTCCACTGAGCAGGGAGCCTGTCGCAGGGCTTGATCCCAAGACCCTGAGATCATGTCCTGAGTCAAAGGCAGATGCTTAATTGAATGAGCCACCCAGGTGTCCCTACCAGCAGAGCTTTTAAAATACTTATGCCCACACCACTTAAATCAGAATCTCTCGGTTGGGGGGAGGCTCTGGGATCTGTTTGGTCTAAAAATCTTCCCAGATACCAGGGGCTGAGGAGAAGGGGAAAGGAGGGTCTGTTTAATGTTTCATTTCTACAGAATGAGAAAGTTCTGGAGATCTATTTCACAACAGTGTATATATGTTTAACACTGCTGAACTATGCTCTAAAAAATGCTTAAGATGATAAAATTTGGAGTATGTGATTTTTATAATAAAAAAAATTTTTTAATCTCCACAGGTGATTCCACTGTAAAGCCAGAGCTGAGATCCACTTGTAAGTACATGGAAAATGTTAAGGTTTCCCACACCACCAATTCTGTTTATTAAGTGGGAGGGAGGAAGGGGAAAAGAGAAACTTCACAGTCATTTCTGACCCATTTCCCAAACTACCAAAAAAACTACTAGTTCCTAAAAGAAGGAGTCTAGGGCTAAATAAACTTCAGAAAATCTAAATACGTTACCAGAATCAAAATGCATATTGGGATATTGTAAAACTTAAAGAAACTGTGCAATTAAGAAGCATGTTTAACTTAATTGTTCTCAAGACTTATTGGATTATGTTATTATGAAAGAACGCTTCCACTCAAAATGCCTTTAATACTTGAAAATGAAATCCAGCACAGAGCAATGCCCCTCAAACTTGGGCCACTTTTGAGTACTAGAATCCCTAACAGCAGGCCTGAAGGAATTGATTCAAAGGGCAGTAAACAAGACACCAATGGTTACAAACGGTCACTAAAGCAACATAGTATCTGTAGTGTCTAAATTTACATTCCCAAGTATTGTATTCTACTATAGGCTGCTGTTTTGTGGCGGAAGGACCTGCTCTTACCTGTCTCTCAGATGTTCCGAAGACAAAATTCTCACATGCAGTAGCACATGCAGGCCTGACCCTAAATGTTGCCGCTTCTCCTTACTCCCAGCAAGTTGCCTACCATGCTGTATCCTGTTTCAGTTCAGCGTTTCTTCCCATGTACATCACAGGATAACATCTTACATGTACTCATTTGTAAAACAGTGCATTCCACCTGATGATCAAATTTGGTTTTGAGGTACATGAATGTCCAGTGAGACACAGCGTGAGAAACACGGCCAAAAGGGGCTAGACCTGCTTTCCATAGTGATATTCACTCCTATGTGTCTGTCTATAATATACATGGCGTGTAGCTTGCAGAAATACAGGCCTTGCATTCATCCTTGCCCGTCCTTAAAGTAGCCCTTTCCTGAGGAGTGATTCTGCAATAACTTGCTTGATTCTATGTCATATATTTCAATAAAACAAAAAGCATTAGTATTCTAAAACCAGAAACAATGTAGGTGTGAAAAGGAACCTATTTTAATGCTTTCTGTAGATATTTTATTCCCTTTAAAAAAAAAGGATACATTTTTCAAATTTCATGTGGTCAAGGCATAAATTTGAACAAAACTACAGGTAGAATGGTACTATTATAAAATCTGTGCACTGCTAAATTCTGTGGTGTATTTGAGAGGCACATAATTGGGTCCCTTTAATCCAGGCTGCAACCCATTGTGTTCTTTCTCTCACAGTGAATTGCATGTCAGAATAGCCAAAAAAAAAAAAAAAAAGGCATCATGATAACCCTGTTTTTCTCTGTTATTTTGAAACGTGCTTGATGGTACAGTCAACTCTGCAGTGTGGTTACTTAGCGGGAGTGAAATTATAACATTACAACATAAAAGAGTACTTACTTGCACTCCCATTGAGTAGCATTAGGAAAATCAATCCGAAAACATAATTCACTTAAAATCTGTAACTCCCTCAACCCCATTAAGTAATGATGACAATCATAATATAAAATACTGAACATTTATCTTAGGTAATTTAAATGATAAATAATACTGTGAAGCCTGAAAACAAAATTCAGCTATAGCTCTCTTTTTTTAATTGATCTTAATTAAATTAATCTTCTAGATTAATAAATGGGTTTTATTTTTTATTGGGTTGACCAGTGAAGTTAGCAAAAAAAAGAGTTAGTTATTCATTTAATGGAACTATTGGATAGAAAGTTTTTTCATTTATTTGAAACACACCAGCTGAGGTTGGTATAGTTTTAATGTGTTAGTACTATATATGTCTATAATACTGACACCCTTCTTTTATAGGATGTTATATAAATCATAGGTAATCAATTAAAGTACAATTTATTGATTGAGAAAAGAGACGTTATTAGAAATGCAACCAGCGGCGCCTGGTGACTCAGTCAGTTAACAATCCAATTCTTGGTATTGGCTCAGGTCATAAGCCCCTTGTCTAGTGGGAAGTCTGCTTCCCCTTTTTCTCCCTCTGTCCCTCCCCTGGCTGGTTCTCTCACTCTCTCACTCTCTCTCTCTCTCTAAAATAAATACATCTTTAAAAAAGAAAAGAAGGGACGCCTGAGTGGCTCAGTTGATAAAGCTGCTGCCTTTGGCTCAGGTCATGATCCCGGGGTCCTGGGATCGAGTCCCACATCAGGCTTCTTGCTCAGCAGGGAGCCTGCTTCTCCTCTGCCTCTGCCTGCCACTTTGCCTGCTTGTGCTCTCTCTCCCTCTCTCTCTCTGACAAATAAATAAATAAAATCTTTAAAAAAAAAAAGAAAAGAAAACACAATCATAGTTCTTTTATCACTATTAAAGAACTAAAAACCGTCTCTTTACACTATGAGCTTGAGTCTTATAAATTATGTATATCTTCTCTCATTTAAAAAATACACTATATTAGAAATTCAACTAAATGAAGGCTCAGGGGCTTATGTATCTTAATATGTATGCAATGCCTACTTGAGGCCTTTGAATACATTGTATCTTAACTATTGAGATCTGACTTAGGACCTGAGGCTATTACTCGTAACTGTTTAAAAAAAAAAAGTATAAAAGTAAAGTACTGATCTGTTCTTTCAAGCAATGGGTTTGCTCTTCTTAAGCCATGTTGCTATATTAAGCTACATGGTCTCCGCATGCAAGTGGAAAGGAGGAGCAGAAAATATTTTATATTCTTCATAATGCTTTATACTTCATTCTCCCCCAAAAAACTGGTGAGTAGAAATTTTTAAAAGAAGAGAATAGTAATAGATTCTTAAACTAAATATTCCCTCAAAACATTAATTTACTTGCATTGTAAGTATTACTCTAGTGAACTAGATCTAATTAACTTATGTCAATGTAAGCAGTATCCTTCATCACTACTATACTAAAGGGCATTTTTCTTCAGCAAAGCACAAAGTAAAGTTTTTGTACAATAACCTGAACAAATCTTACATACATAGTTCCAAAATCCAACATCCAATAAGAGAAAAATACTGTTCTTTCTTAAGGTAGCAAACATCTTACTCTGGAAGGGGTCAACAATTTCTGGCTCCAGATACCAAGGCACAGTCTGGCTTGCCCCCCAAAAGGCCATGTCATTCTTATACGACTTCATCAGCAGCTACACAGAAGAAAGCAACACTGCAATCTTTCTGATCATTTTAATGAGGACCCCTGGCTATTCAGTCATTGAAATATAATTGACTCGCTCTCCTCTTATTTTCATAATAGACACTCCAACCTAGACCACGTTTATTTGGCTATAAGAAACGTCAGGAAGAATTGGAACTTTTCTGAGTGTCCCCATTAAAACTGAAAACATGCCACCCTGTCTTTTACATGAGCTGCAATCACATTGCGTTGGTCTCATTACACAATACAAGATGCAAATGTTCCAGTCACCCTGCTCACCAAACTGCAAGACCAAGAAAATAAGCACATCAAGAATGTCTTGTTTTATCTGTCCCTTTTTCTTATCTTTCTCCTTTTTCTTATTTATCCAATGTTTTAGAAAACAGGCAATAAGAATAATATGTACAAATGTTACTTATGTAATGGATTTTTAGCAACACTGTAAAGTAGAACTGATGACTTTCTTAATAATTAATTTATTTTTATAAAATGCCAATTTTTCCTCCAAGAAATTGCATTGTCGTTTTAAGGATTCAGTAAATGGCACTTGCAAAATAACATTTAGGCTGAGAGGTTTGAATCTGTAAAACTGATGTACAAAATTAATTACTGTAATCCTTGAAACAATGTGAGCCCAGCAAATTATCATTTTACATTTTGAAGATTTAAAGTTTGCATTAGCTAAAACTTGAACAATCAAAAACTATTTGATAACATGGAACCTTAATTTCAAAATAAATTTAAAAGTTAGTCTACCATGGAAATGCTGGTAATTTCATAAACCCTCATATAGAAGGTTAAGTAAATTGCTGTCAGAAATTTTTGTTCTTAAGATGGAATATTCAGAGTTGAAATATCATTCATTAAATTATGTAATAATAATTCCATTCATTTCTATTTCAGTTAAGATAAATTTCTACTCATTTGTTGGCAAAAGTATTGGAGAAAGAATTCCCATACTGTTAAATAATTATGGAGGGAAGTTTAGCAATAATGGTTATTTCAATGGTCATTTTTTTTAACTCAGCAATCTGACTTCCATGAGTATATCCACTAGGTGAACAATGGCACACACAGATACACACACAGAATTTTGTATGTACAGATGTTTGTTGCACCGTATTCAATATTTGCAAAGAAAAGAAAAAATACTAGTAATAAGACAAATGTCCGAATGGAACGTTGACTAAAGTGATGACTTATTTGTATAATTAAATACTATATATCCGTTAGAAAGAATAAGGCAGATATATATAGATATATAGATATATAGATATAGATATAGATATACACTGGTCCAGATATATATTTTTAGTGAAAGACAAAGCTTCACAAAGTATATGGAGAATAGTCTCTTTTCAAAAATTAGTATAAAAGTAAATGTATGTATAAACAAGTTAGAGCAATATATTTCTAACTGATTTTCTCTGCCTAAATTTAAGAGTTCTACCCATTATTGTTTGAATATTTATGATTCATTCATTCATTCAATCAGTATTTATTAAAGTATCTACAATGTGTCAAATAATTTTCTAGGGACCAGGGATATAGCAGTGAACAAAACAAAGTCATGAATTTGTGTTACTTTTAACATCGAAAGAATAACTTTAACATCCCACTCATAGCAATGGACAGATTATCTAAACAGAAGACTAACAAGGAAACAAGGGCTTTGAATGACACACTGGACTAGATGGACTTAATAGATGTATTCACAGCATTTCATCCTAAAGTGGTAGAATACACATTTTTCTCAAGTGCACATGAAATATTCTCCAGAATAGATCACATACTGGGTCACAAATCAGGTCTCAACTGGTACAAAAAGGTCAAGAACATACCATGCATATTTTCAAACCACAACTCCATGAAACTAGAAGTCAACACAAGAAGAAATTTGGAAGGACCACAAATACATGGAGGTTAAAGAACATCCCACTGAAGAATGAATAGGTCAAGTAGGAAATTAAAGAGGAATTTTTTAAAATACATGGAAGCAAATGAAAATAAAAAGAGAACAGTTCAAAACCTTTTGGATGCAGCAAAGACAGTCCTAAGAAGGAAGTATATAGAAATATAGGCCTTCCTCAGGAAACAAGAAAAGCCTCAAATACACAACTTAACCTTTCACCTACAGGACCTGGCAAAGAGCAGCAAATAAAGCCTAAAACCAGCAGGAGGAGAGAATACATAAAAATTAGAGCAAAAATCAATGGTACAGAAATTAAAAAAAAAAATAGTAGAACAGATCAATAAACCCCTTTGAAAGAATTAATGAGATTGATAAACTCCTAGGCACATGTAACAAAAAGAAAAGAGAAAGGACCCAAATAAATAAAATTATGAATGAAAGAGGAGAGATCACAAATAACACCAAAGAAATACAAACAATTATAAGACAATATCATGAGCAATTATATGCCAAAGAATTAGGCAATTTGGAAGAAATGGATAAATTTCTAGAAACCTATAAACTACCAAAGCTGAAACAGAAAGAAACAGAAAACCTGAACAGACCCATAACCAGCAAGGAAACAGAATCAGTAATCAAAAATCTCCCAACAAACAAGAGCCCAGGGTTGGATGGCATCCCAGGGGAATTCTACCAGGCATTTAAAGAAGAACTAATAATTATTTTTCTGGAAGTGTTCCAAAAAATAGAAATGGAAGGAAAACTTCCAAACTCTTTCTATGAGGACAGCATTACCTTGATCCCAAAACCAAAGACCCCATTAAAAGAATTACAGACCAATATCCCTGATGAACTTGGATGCAAAAAAATTTTCACCAAAATACCAGCTAATAGGTCCAACAGTACAAAAAGGATTACTCACCATGACCAAGTGACATTTATTACTGGGTTGCAGGGATGGTTCAACATCTGCAAACCAATGTGATACACTACATTAAGAAAGGACAAGAACCATATGATCTTCTCAATAGATGCAGAAAAAGCATTTAACAAAGTACAGCATCCGTTCTTGATTAAAACTTTCTGCAGTGTAGTAATAGAGGGAACATCCACCAAAAACCATAAGATACCTAGCAATAAGCCTAACCAAAGAGGTAAAGATCCATACTCTGAAAACTATAGAACACTTATGAAAGAAGTTGAGGAAGACACAAAGAAATGGAAAAACATTCCATGCTCATGATTGGAAGAACAAATATTGTTAAAATGTTTATTCTACACAAAGCAATCTATACATTCTATGCAATCCCTATCAAAATACCAACAGTATTTTTCACAGAGCTGGAACAAACAATTCTAAAATTTGTCTGAAACCAGAAAAGACCCTGAATAGCCAAAGGAATGTTGAAAAAGAAAACCAAAGCTGGAGGTATCACAATTCCAGACTTCAAGCTCTATTACAAAGCTGTAATCATCAAGACAGTGTGGTACTGGAACAAAACAGACACATAGATCAATGGAACAGAATAGAGAACCCAGAAATGGACCCAAACTATATGGTCGACTAATCTTTGACAAAGCAGGAAAGAATATCCAATGGAAAAAAGACAGTCTCTTCAACAAATGGTGTTGGGAAAATTGGACAGCCACATGCAGAAGAATGAAACTGAACCACCTGCTTACACTGTACACAAAAATAAACTCAAAAGGGATGAAAAACCTAAATGTGAGACAGGAATCCATCAAAATCCTAGAGAATAACACAAGCAACAATCTCTTTGGCCTTGGCCATAGCAACTTTTCGCTAGACATGTCTCCAAAGGCAAAGGAAACAAAAGCAAAAATGAACTACTGGGACTTCATCAAGATAAGCTTTTTCAGGGGCGCCTGGGTGGCTCAGTAGGTTAAAGCCTCTGCCTTCAGCCCAGGTCATGATCTCAGTGTCCTGGGATCGAGCCCCGCCTTCAGCCCAGGTCATGATCTCAGTGTCCTGGGATCGAGCCCTGCATCGGGCTATCTGCTCAGCAGGGAGCCTGCTTCCCTCTCTCTCTCTGCCTGCCTCTCTGCCTACTTGTGATCTCTCTCCTGTCTGTCAAATAAATAAATAAAATCTTTTAAAAAAAAGATAAGCTTTTTCACAACAGAGGAAACAATCAACAAAACTAAAAGGCATCCTATGGAATGGGAGAAGATATTTGCAAATGTCTTATCATATAAAGAGCTAGTATCCAAAATCTATAAAGAACTTATCAGACTCAACACCCAAACAACAAAAAATCCAGTCACGAAATGGGCAGAAGACATGAACAGACACTTCTCCGAAGAAGACATACAAATGGCCAACAGACACATGAAAAAATGCTCAATATCACTTAGCATCAGGGAAATACAAATCAAAACTACAATGAGAAAGCACCTTACATCCGTCAGAATAGTTAAAATGAACAATTCAGGAAACAGCAGGTGTTGGCAAGGATGCAGAGAAAGGGGAACTGTCTTACACTGTTGGTAGGAAGGCAAACTGGTGCAGTTACTCTGGAAAACAGTATGGAGAGTCCTCAAAAAGTTAAAAATAGAACTACCTTATGACCCAGCAATTGCAGTACTAGGTATCCATCCAAAGAATACAGACATAGTAATTTAAAGGGGCACACGCTCCCCAATTTTATAGCAGCAATACCCACAATAGCCAAAATATGCAAAGAGCCCAGATGTCCAACAACAGATAAATGGAGGGGCGCCTGTGTGGCTCAGTGGGTTAAAGCCCCTGCCTTTGGCTCAGGTCATGATCTCAAGGTCCTGGGATCGAGCTCCACGTCAGGCTGTCTGCTCAGCAGGGAGCCTGCTTCCCCCTCTCTCTGCCTGTCTTTCTGCCTATTTGTGATCTCTTTCTCTCTGTCAAATAAATAAATAAGATCTTTTTAAAAAACAGATAAATGGATAAAGAAGATGTGATATACATATATACATGTATATACACATACACACACACACACACACACACATACATACATACAATAGAATGTTACTCAGCCATCAAAAGGAGTGAAATCTTGCCATTTGCAATGACATTGCCATTTGCAATAGATGCCATTTGCATCTATTGCCATTTGCAATAGAACTATAGGGTATTATCCTAAGTGAAAATGTCAGTCAGAGAAAAAAAAATACCATATAATTTCACTCATATGTAGAATTTAAGAAACAAAACAGATGAACAAGGGGGAAGGGGAAAAAAAATAAGATAAAAACTGAGAGGGAGGGGCACCTGGGTGGCTCAGTGGGTTGGGGCCTCTGCCTTCAGCTCAGGTCATGATCTCAGGGTCCTGGGATCGAGCCCCACATCGGGCTCTCTGCTCAGCAGGAAGCCTGCTTCCCCCTCTCTCTCTGCCTGCTTCTCTGCCTACTTATATTCTCTCTCTCTCTCTCTCTCTCTCTGTCAAATAAATAAATAAAATCTTAAAAAAAAAAACTGAGACGGAGGTAAACCATAAGACTTTTTTTTTTTAATATTTTATTTATTTATTTGACAGAGAGAGAGATCACAAGCAGGCAGAGAGGCAGGCAGAGAGAAAGGAGGAAGCAGGCTCTCTGCTTAGCAGAGAGCCCGATGCAGGGCTCGATCCCAGGACCCTGAGATCATTACCTGAGCCGAAGGCAGAGGCTTTAACCCACTGAGCCACCCAGGTGCCCCAACCATAAGATTCTTAACTATGGGAAACAAACTGAAGGTTGCTGGAGGGAGGTGGGTAGGGGAAGGAGATAACTGGGTGATGGGCATGAAGGAGGGCACTTGATGGTAATGAGCACTGGGCGTCATATGCAACTGATGAATCACTAAATTCTACCTCTGAAACTAATAATATAGTATATATTAACTAAATTGAATTCAAATAAAAAATTAATAAATAAATAAAAGGAATAAAAATAAAATTGAAAATTTTCTGGAATTTCAAATATTACAAGAAAATTACAAAGAATCACTCATCTCATTACCCTTGTTGAAACTCTTTATCCTTATCTTTTTGTTGCTCAAAACATTTTTCTAAAATGAGACTAATCATGGCCAGATCTTATTAATAGAGGCCATCATTAAAACAATCTCTACTAAGTCCAACTTTTATGAAGAAGATTGCATATTTTTTTTGATTGCATATTTTTTCTAATTTATTTTATTTAATTGAGACACAGAGAGAGAGAGAATGAGAGGGAGAGGTCAGAGGGAGAAGCAGGTTCCCCTCAGAGCAGGGAACCCGACGTGGGACTCGATCCCGGGACTCCAGGATCATGACCCGAGCCGAAGGCAGTCGCCCAAGCAACTGAGCCACCCAGGCGCCCCAGATTGCATATTTTATCATCCAAAACTTAAAAATAGTTTTGTTAGTAAATATCTGTATATGCAATTATCTAAGAGTAATGAAATGCACTTGAGATTTTACTAGAAACACTTTATATGAAAATAATAGGGCAATATACATAAATATGACTGTGCAATGATACGTGAATTTTTTCATATATTTTAAATAATAAGTAACCATAGCTAATCTTACCTATATAACCATAAGATACTATTAAGTTTGTGAGTCTGAAATATTATAATACCTTACTCGATTTACCACTAATATGTATGAGAAGTTTTAAGATGGATATTAATATTGCAAAAGTTTACTGAATTTTATAAAAAACTGTTCTGTTTATTATAAAATATATAAAACTTAATATTAATTCATATATTCTAAGTTTATTAAAATCTAGTAGGTACTCCCTTAAATTTTTCTTAATATATTTTTCTCCCTTAAATTAATAAAAAGCATCTAAAAATTTCTTCATAAAACTTATTTGATTTAAATAAAAACTCATTATACACATGAAAAGTAAAAATTTTTAGAAAGGACCTAGGGTTCCTATTTGGGGTGTTCTGAGCAATCTGACAAATATAAAATATGTAAGAGGAAAAAAACAAAAAAGTCTAAATATCTACCAAGAAACCTTTTAATATAATGCCATGGTCCACTGACAGTAAGAGAAATTAATGTGAATGAAAAGGATTTGATATGTTAAAACAACCTTTAGTTGGAACATGAATTCATTTGAATCAGATGAATTGCCTTGCCATAAGCACCCTAAGGTTCAAGAATTTGTTTGATGGCAAGCTGTAACTGAATAAAATGTCACTAGATGGCAGTGTGGGTCGATTAGCCAAATACACACAAGTTCTCTGTCAGATTTGGTACAGACTCAGGACATTACCTCACTGGACAACTTGTTATCATCAAAAATATATCTCTTTGTGAATAAAAAAAGACACTACCAAAACATAAGAAAAAAGATTATGTAAAGGCACAAGATTTTAAACAAAGCATACTCTAAGCAAGTTTGCTGTGCGGTTTACCTTTCTTAGTGTCTCAAACTTGAGAGGGCTTATGATACCCCCGAAGAAACTTGTCTAAAAATCCCATTTCCAGCCCCTGCCTCCACCCTCGAGGTTCTTAATCATACGTCTGTAATGGAAGACAGGTCCCATTTTTAAGAAATATCTAAGGTGATCCCAATATAGATAGTCCCTGAAAAACATTGCTCTAAAACAAATACCCAAAGAAATGGCCCCTTATGGGTCATGAGCTCCAGTCTACTCACTTGTGATGCCACAGTTTCCAGTCCTAGTCCTTTTCTGCACTGTCTGCACATTTCAAATATTGTCATCAAATGTCAGCACACTGAATTCGATTCATATTTCTTGGATTCGTCTGGGTGGCTGGCATCCACATAGAACTATTTCTGCCCACCTGCCTCCTCCCATATAGGTCTGCCTGAATCCTGCCCAGCCTTCACCTGCCCTGTTTCTGTTCACTAACTGCCACATCTCACCTCAATCTCAGGTTCCTCTATAAAGTGGAATACTTGAGAAGTAACTTCTCATATTTACCAGTTAGGCACTGCCTTGATCCAACTACTGGCATCAGTGGCTGTCATCTGTGATTTTCACCTGTTCATATCTAATATTGAGAAAATAGAACAAGTGGTAGTTTTGCAGAGTAAAGAACCTTTAAGCCAATGGTGATAGCGAATGTCAAGCAAGAGCAGAGCAAGGCAGATATCACAGAGGTGGGGGAGGGTCTGGGGCAGCCAACATAGGGAATTAGAACCCAGGCAGGATGAGAAGAGCATCCCTCGCAAAGGGTGTGTGATATCAGAAACGGCTCCGGTAAGAAAAACAACCACGTGGGGGTGTGATCTGGTACTGGGGGTTAGATCCCAAGCAGAGTACAAAGGGTGTCCACACATGGCAGAGATAGAAAACTGGTTACCTGGAGGGCAGTGTGTATATACGCGAATGTATACATGCACACACATACATGTACACACATACGTGTATACATGTAAACACATTCCCTAGCTCTTTCCACTGGGACCAGCAATACCTCAGTGCCAGTAAATAAACTTATTGCTCAGATATTGGTTTCTAAATACCATTTCCCACTAAAAAGAACCAAAGATCCTTTGAAGAATGGGGTTCCAGGACTGAGACACTGAAAGTACAAGGTAAGCCTCAAATATTTTGTTGTATCAGAAAGTGTGGAAGTACTCTCTCTCGCTGTCAAATAAGTAAATAAAATATTTTTTTTAAAAACTGCTGGGATATCATACAAGTAAAGGACATCTTTCTTGATGGCTAACTGGTAGAAGTATTTAAAGCCTTGAAAATGTAGATTTGCTTTGTCCCAATATTTCCTCTTCTGGGAATTTATCTTAAGGTCATCATTGACACACACAAAGATATAGTGATTAGTATGTTTATTCTGCATGTTTATGGCGGGGGAGTTACATGCTAAAAGTCCAAAATAGAAGATTCATTTAGGTGTATATCTATACATTCATTTAGGTGTATATCTATACATGGAAGACCATGCAACCACTTAAAATAATGGGTTTTTTGTTTTTTTTTTTAAGATTTTATTCATTTACTTATTTGAGAGACAGAGAAAGTGAGAGAGAGCATGAGAGAGGAGAGAAAGTTAGAGGAAGAAGCAGACTCCCCGTGGAGCTGGGAGCCCGATGTGGGACTCGATCCCGGAACTCAAGGATCATGACCTGAGCCGAAGGCAGTTGCTCAACCAACTGAGCCACCCAGGCGCCCCACTTAAAATAATGTTACAAAATGTTTCAAGTCCTAGAAAGATGTTCACCACTGGGCAAAAAAAGGCAAGTTACAAAACAAAATATCTGTTATGATCCTATTTTGTATGTGTGTGTGGTATGCACACACAAGTGACTAAAACGTATATATCAAAACAGGCAGAGTGGTGGTCTATAGATGATGAAATTAAATGAAATTATTATTTCATTCTATTTTATTACTTTCTAAATATTATTCAATACACATGTATTTTCTAAGAAGAAATAGCAGTAAGAGCCACATCCGTTATAAACACTGTCTGTTCCTACAGGCATGGCTGAAGGGTATAAGGGACACATTCCTCTTTTTCTCTCTTACTCTTTGTTCTAACTCTCTTATAGCCTCTAATATCCTGCTTCATATTTACCTCTATGTAATTTTGCTTACTTATGAAAGGGAAGAGCCTTTGAATTCTGAGACCAGAATTTAAATTTCTGTATCTCCACCACTGTGAGGCACATTTTCTTAAAAAAATGAGAGAAAATAATAAATAATTTCTGAAAAGAAATGAATACATGAACACCTACTGAAGATTAAATGGGGATAAACATTTTTTAAAAAGGAAAATCCATTGATAGTGTCTACAGTATCATGGGTGTTGGACAACTAGAAATGTTGCATGGGGCTCAGGCTTTCTGCCAAGAAGATGAGGCCGACCAGAACAAGGGGCCTTCTAGACTGATAGAGGACAGAGGAAAGGAAAGGGGGCTCTGACGATGAAGCTCAGTGAATCTTCCAGCCTAACTGCCTGCTAATCTGCGGCAACTCCTATTTCCAGACAGGTAAGTCAAAGACACTGGCCTCCTCTTAGCTCAAACTTTTCCAGAATCATCCCATTGGTAAAGCTATGGGTCTCGGATATACCTTCTGTGCAGGCACAGTGAATATCAACATTCTCTTATTTCATAGTGAGCTAGTGTTAACCCAGGGGGAAAAGGCTGCACAGTGAGTATCTTATGACCAAGCACCTCAACTCCCAAAAGATCTCTCCTACCACAGCTCAGTTCCCTTCTCAGTTCCCAGCTCAACTAAAAAAAAAAAAAAAAAAGAAAATTGTTTTTGTTGAGCTTTTTCCAGGCTTTCCCCCCCCCCCCATTTTAGGCATCCTTATAAAAATAAGACTCCAGTTCTAAGGGCAGGCATTTGGACCTTTCTGGCAGGGACTCCCGCCCTGGGCAAACACACTTGATGATCACACGGTACATGGTCCCTTCTCTCAGGACCATCTGCTAGACTGGCTCTCAGCCCACTCACAAGCGCACTGAATTGTTTCACTAGGACACAGGTGCCAGGCTACCATGGGCTTAAATGAGTAGCCCACATAATACAGCAAAATGCTCCTCTTCCCTTCAGGAAGATCCTTCCCCGTGACAGCCTTAAAGTCGTGTTGCTACATGGCTTCTGAAACTTGATTAAAGCCAGAGACATGGGTGAGCCAAAGAAAATATTGTAAGCATCAAACCCTGAGAGATGAGTGGCCATACAACAGAGCAACAGTGGTTGTGTTCGCTATGGTTCAGGTGAGGGGAGGGAGTGAACAAAAAACTCAGGAACTGAGAAAGGAAGAAGTCACCGCCCCCAGACTTATGTAAAATTGAAGAAGGAAATATAGGTTGTGTGTGTGACTATGCCTTAAACTATAGCAGGGAGAAGAACAAGTAACGTGGAAATCAGAGCTAATGACATGAGGGCATGTCCCAGCTCTGTCACTCAACGAGACCTTCAGCTGGCCACTGGTCTCAATATTCTTAACAGTTAAATAGGCATAACAATAATACCATTTGTTGCTATTATTATGGTTATAGAACAATCATTCCAAAACTTTATAGTTTAAAACAATATTAGTTATTATCTTTTTATGAGTCCAAAATTTGGTAGCGATTCAACTGGGCAGTGCTAATTCGGGGGTCCCTCATGACATTGCAGTCAAGACGTGACTGTGCCTGGTGCCATCCTAAAGGCTTCTTCACTCATGTATTCTCCACTCACACGTCATGTGGCCCGGAGAGACGGGAACAGCAAGGACTGAGAGTCACTAGATGCTTCAGGCATTTCTTTGTGTTTCTGCACACTCTGTCTATGTGGTCTCTCCACCCTGGCAACCTCAAGGTAACCAGATTTCTTACACGGTGGCTCAAAAGGAGCATGTCTTGAGAGAGATCCAGGAGACAGCTGTGCTGCCTTTTATGAGTCAGTCTTGGAAGGCACATAGTGTCATGTCCACATATTCTATTGGTAGAGGTAGTGACAAAAGTTTACTGCACTCTACTCATGAAGAAACATCAACACTGGATTATAAGAGCATGGGAGATGAGATATAAATTTTCCATCTTTGGAAAATGTCATACAAAGTTGTTATAAAGATTCAATAAAAGCATTTACATTCACTTTCTAAGCTGTGAAGCATGATACAAATATTAGTTATTTTTTTATAATAGTAATAATAAATTTTGTATCTTTATCTTAGTCTATTATAGAAGGTAATTTCTAGGGCCCCTGGGTGGCGCAGTTGGTTGAGCGACTGCCTTCAGCTCAGGTCATGATCCCGGAGTCCCGGGATCGAGTCCCACATCGGGCTCCCAGCTCCACGGGGAGTCCGCTTCTCACTCTGACCTTCTCCCTTCTCATGCTCTCTCTCACTCTCTTTCCTAATAAATAAATAAAAATTAAAAAAAAAAAAAGAAGGTAATTTCTACAGATGAAGCTATAGGGGCATAGAGAACTAAATTTAATTACTATGGATCTAAGACAGTAGTAAAAACACAAAAGACATCTACTCAAAGACCAGTGGGCCATTACTTATCCCAAAAATTGTAAATAAAGGGATTATATAATGTCTTTAGTCCTGTTTCCAAAGAAGAATCACCTGACCTTAACAGCATCTTTCCCTTTCATGCAATTTAGTAGAACCCAAATGCAATTCTCAGATCTACCACTAATGCAATGGAGCACAAATGAGGGAAATGCCTTACTGGAAGGTTCCAAATGATCTTTAAAGTTTCCATAAGTTCTAGGATGTCGGGAGTCTAGGAGTGAGTTGGATTCTCTTTAGTAATTCAATGGATTAAATTTTAAGGCACTTATTTATACAGATCCTAAATTCTATCTTTCAACATACAAATGTCCTTACCTTCAAAGGAGTGACACAGATTAATGAGGACGAAAGACAGGAAAGAGTAATATTGCCTGCACCAAAGAGAAGGGTTTCCAGGGTGCAGGGCTCAGGGTTCATCTCCAGTGAATCCTAGAGATCAGATAGAATAGGGAACTGGGGGTCCCAGGAAGTACACCTGATGAAAGGAAATTGGGATCTAATCCCTACCTGAGACCCACTGCCCTCAAATCATTCCCCTGGTTCCCTGATAGTCTCCCTTCCCACGTCAGCCCCCTCGGCAAGATAAGTGGGTCAGAAAGATACAGGTTCCCTGATGGCTGTAATTATTTTAAGCTGCTATCACGGTTAGTATCAGAGAATTCTGCCTATTCGCTATTATTAATCAAAATTACTCAGGTGGGCATTTTTCAGTGAAAAGAGTAAGCTGCAGGATAGAGTATGCAACCATTTCTGTAAAAAGAAAATAACATGTATTCATATATACGTATATATTCATTTAATCAATAAATACATGTCCAGTGAATGCATATGCTTTTGTGTGCATAGAAAATCTCTCTGAGATGGCACATAACAAATTGAAGGCAGTTGTTGCCTCTGGCAAGCAGAACTGGAGGCTGGGAGAAGGGATGAAAGACTTTGTTTTCACTAAATATGCTTTTGTCCTTTTAGACTTTATACCACATACATACATCGCCCATTCAAAAAATTGTTTAAAGAATTCAAAAAATTGTTTAAAGTTACTCTGGGAACACCTGTGATCAGTGGGCTTGCAAAGGCACTAGCAGAAGTCTCCCTAATAGGAGAAAAGACCCCAAGTTTGTCATGCCATGGTTCTTTCTTACACAAGGATTGCACTGGTTTCTATTTAAAATACATCGCTAAAAGTAATGTCATAAAGAACTTTCAGTCTTTGCCTGGCTTCTTCCAAAAGCAGAGCCTAAAACAAAGGCCTGAGTGTAAGTGGTTGATTTGGGAAAGGATCCTGTGGCATAACGCAGGAGAGAGCTGCTAAACCCAGAAAGGGAAGCCTCTGCAAGGGCTGGCTCCTAACTGGCCACCACTGATGGGACACACCTTTCCTCGATCCTGCAGAAATTCTGAGAAACCTTAGGAAATACATGTCAAAACCTAGCTGGGAGAAGAGATAAAGAAGCAGTTGACCAACTGCTCCCTTTCCCACTAGACAAGGTTGTTTCCGAAAGGGTTTCACTTCCCTACACTTATGGGTGGACACTTGTGAGTACTCACAGGATTTTCTAAGATTTTCCACCTGCAGGTGTCAGAGAAACCCCAGGCAGAAAGCAAGAGGTGCTCATAGTACAGGCCCGAGGTAAGTTGAGGCATTGCTGGAATACACCCACTTATGAAAACTTCCTTCTTTTGCAAAGTTTGTAGTTTTTCTGTCCCTGGCAAAAAAAAGTAATTTTGTACTTCTGAAGATGATTTCAATATGTAAAATATAGCCAATTGTTTATATACTAAAAGAATGTTTCTGGAAGGGTACTCTCAAGAATAATTTTATCAAAAATATTGTCAGAAATTTGTCAGAAATTTTGTAAAATATTGAAAGAAATAAATACAAACTTTTGAATAAAGATGGATCCTGGAATATATATGTTTACCTCCACTCTATCTGAAGCCCTATAAAATGAGAGTGAAGAAACATTTCTAAGCATTAACCAACAAAGCAAAGGCAACAAAAGAAAATAAAACAATAACAAAATTATGTAGCTGGATGAATGATAACTAACCTCGTGGGCTGGAGAAAGCTTGAGCAGTCAGTAGTTGCAGGAAATAAATACAGATTTGCATTATCGAACTCCAGGAAAGTTCAAGAGTTAGAGGGGCAGATATCAATGAAAGCGGAGTGAAGAGGAACTAAAACCAGGATAGTTGCTTTGATCTCAGATTCCCTCCCATCCATGCAGCTGAGGGAGATGCCCCTCTCCTACCTTAGGGGAAGAATGGATGAAATGAACTAGAAGGATTCTGTCTGCTCTAGGATACACAAGGCAGAGGTGGGGAGAGAAGAGTCTGCTGAAAACAGGGGATTAAGTTAAAGTCAATATACGGAAAGGTGAAGCTCCCAAGCCCCATTCTCAGTTCAGTTCCCAGAACACTGACACTAGGTTTATATTCTTTGGACTAGGGACTGAAAGTTTCTTCTCCAGATAATCTGACCATCCCAACATAAGAGAGCTAAAGATCCTGACTGCAAAAATTTCCTACCAAGAAAGAGCTGAACTAGATCACTCAGAAGTTAAGCCCACAAGGCCACAAGCCATTCTGCCTCTATACCCAGAGTTTCTAGAAACTTCATGGTGTCCCTGTCTTAATATATGAGAGAATTGCTAAAGATTCTCTAACATTGAGGAAAATCAGAAACCAAACAAATTCAGAAGGAACAGAGACAATACTAGAGGATTATTTCCCAAAAATAAATAAGGCAAAAATAAAATAAACTTTTAATTCAGTATCTTTAGAAAAATAAGAGAATATAATATTGCACCCATACAACAAATATGATGTTATAAAAAATTTCAGAGAAATTTCATGAAAAGTGTTCTTGAAATTAAATATTATGATGACAGAAATAAAATTTTAATAGAAGAGCTGAGACTCAAAGGCAAGACAATCTCCCAGAAAATAGAACGAAAAGTCAATGAAATATAAAGTATTAGAACATTAAATTAAATTCCAGGAGGCCTGGAATCCAAATAATGGAACTTTCAGAATAAGTAAATTTAGAAAATGGAGGGAAAGAAAAGTATCAAAGAAATAATTCAAGAAAATGCCCAAACTGAAGAGTTTCCAGACTGGAAGTAGCCAGTAAGTGCTCAACGCAATGGATTTTTTAAAAACCAAGCAAAAACTTCAAGGCCTATCTGTGAGAAATTTCAGAAAACTAGGAATGAGTAAAAGATTTTAAAAGCATGAGGAAGGATTGTAAGAGAATATTACAAAAAATTATAGCCAACAAATCAAGACAATCTAGAAGAAATGGCTAAATTCCTAGAAAGATATAACCTACCAAAAATGAAGCAGGAAGGAATAGAAATTTTGAACAGACCAATTACAGGCAATGAAATTGAGTCAATAATCAAAAAATTCCCAACAAATTGAAGTTTAGGACCACATGGCTGCACAGGTGAATTGTACCAAACATTTAAAGAAGAGTTAATACCTATTCTTCTCAAACTTTTCCAAAAAATAAAAGAGGAAAAGAAAAGCTCCCAAATTCATTCTACAAGGCCAGCATTACCCTGATACCAAAACCAGATAAAGATACCACAAAAAAAGAGAGTTCCAGGCCAATATCACTCATGAACACACCTGTAAAATTCCTCAACAAAACATTGTCAAACTGAATCCAACAATACGTTAAAAAATCATTCACCACAATCAAGTGAGATTTATGCCTAGGACACAAGGGTGGTTCAGTATTCAAAAATCAGTCAATGTGGGGCACCTACGTGACTCAGTAGGTTGAGGCTTTGGCTCAGGTCATTATCTCAGGGTCCTGGGATCGAGCCCCACATGGGGCTCTCTGCTCGGCAGGGAGCCTGCTTCCCCCTCTCTCTCTGCCTACTTGTGATCTCTCTCTCTCAAATAAATAAATAAATAAATAAATAAATAAATAAATAAAATCAATGTGATACATGACATCAACAAGAGAAAGGATAGAAATTATATGATCATTTCAATAGATGTAGGAAAAGAATTTGACAAAGTACTATATCCATTTATGATAAAAAAAAAAAAACCTCTCAACAAACAAGGTTTTGAGGGACCATATCTCAACGTCATAAAAGGCCTTATATGAAAAACCCACAGCTAACATCATACTCAATGGGGAATAACTAAGAGCTTTTCCCCAAGGTCAGGAACAAGACAAGGATGTCCACTCTCACCACTTTTATTCAATCAACATACTAGTGAAAGGCCTAGCCACAGCAATCAGACAACAAAAAGAAATAAAAGGCATCCAAATCAGGAAGGAAGAAGTCAAACCTTCACTGTTTGCAGATGATATGATACTAAATATAGAAAACCCTAAAGACCAGCAAAAAACGATTCGAACTGATAAATGAATTCAGTAAGATTGTAAAAATACAAAATCAACACAGAAATCTGTTGAGTTCAGGGGCACCTGAGTGACACAGCCAGTTGGGCATCTGACTCTTGATTTTGGTTCAAGTTGGGATCTCAGAGTCGTGAGATTGAGCCCCACATCAAGCTCCAAGTTCAGCATGGAGTTTGCTTAGGGCACTGTTGCCCTCTCCTTCTGTCTCTCCCCACCTCTCTCTCTCTCTCTAAAATAAATAAATAAATCTATTTTAAAAAGAAATCTGTTGCATATCTATATACTAATAATGAAGCAGGAGAAAGAGAAATTAAGAAAACAATCCCATTTACAATTGCACCAAAAATAATGAAATACCTAGGATAAACTTAACCAGAGGTAAAAGACTTGTACTCTGAAATCTATAAAACACTGATGAAAGAAACTGAAGATCACACAAAGAAATAGAAAGACATTCCATGCTCACAGATTGGAAGAACTAATATTGTTAAAATGTCTATACTACCCAAAGCGATCTATAGATTTAATACAATCTCTTCAAAATACTAAACCATTTTTCAAAGAACTGGAACAAACAATCCAAAAACTTATATGGAACCACAAAGACTCCAAAAAGCCAAAACAATCTTGAAAAAGAAAAACAATCCTAGACTCTAGGTTTTATATTACAAAGCTGTAGGAATCAAAACAGTATGGTACTGGGAAAAAACAGACACATGGATCAATGAAACGGAATAGAAAGCCCAGAAATAAACCCACAACTGTATGGGAAATTAATCTTTGACAAAGGACGCAAGAATATCCAATAGGAAACAGGCAGTCTCTTCAACAAATGGTACTGGGGAAAATGGACAGCTACATGCAAAAGAATGAAACTGGACCACTTTCCTACACCATACACAAAAATAAACTCAAAATGGATTAAAGACCTAAATATGAGACCTGAAACCATAAAAATTCTAGAAGAGAACACAGGCAGTAATTTCTCTGACATTGACCAGAGCAACATTTTTCTAGGTGTGTCTACCAAGGCAAGGGAAACAAAAGCAAAAATAAACAATTGGGATTACATTAAAATTAAATGCTTCTGTGCACCAAAGCAAACAACCAACAAAACTAAAAGAGAACCTACTAAATGGGAGAAGATATTTGCAAATGACATATCCAATTATGGGTTAGTATCCAAAATATATAAAGAACTTATCCAATTCAACATATCAATACAAACAAACAAATAAAAAACTCACAAATAATCCAATTAAAAATGGGCAAAAGAAATGAACAGAAATTTCTCCAAAGAAGAGTACTGCCTGGATGACTCAGCTTGTTGGGCATCTAACTCTTGATTTCAGCTCATGATCTCAGGTCAAGGGATAGAGCCCTATGTCAGGCTCTGTGCTTAGCATGGAGTGTGCTTGGATTCTCTCTCTCCCTCTCCCACTCTCCCTCCCCATACTGCGTGCTCTCTCTCTCACTCTCTCTCTCAAATAAATTTTAAAAGCTTTAAAAAAAATTTTTAAAAAGACACCCAGATGGCAAACAGGCACAGAAAAAGATGTTCGACATTACTCATCATCAGGGAAATGCAAATCAAAGTCACAATGCAATATTACCTCATACCTGTCAGCATGGCTAAAATCAAAAACTCAAGAAACAAGGGTGGGGGGATGGGTGAGCCTGGTGGTGGGTATTAAGGAGGGCAAGTATTACATGGAGCACTGAATGTCATACCTAAACTATGAATCTTGGAACAACTACATCAAAAACTAATGATATATTGTATGATGACTAGCATAACACAATTAAAAAAAAAAAAAAAACACCTCAAGAAACAAGTGTTGGCAAGGATGTGCCAAAAAAGGAACTTGCACTTATAGTGAAAATGCAAGCTGGAACAACCATTGTGGAGGACAATATGGAGGTTCCTCAAAAAATTAAACCTAGAATATCCTAGATCCAGTAATCACACTACTGGGTATTTACCCAAAGAATACAAAAACACTAATTCAAAGGGATATATGCATCTCTATGTTTATTGCAGCATTATTACAATAGCCAAATTATGGAAGCAGCCCATAGATGAATGGATTAAGAAAAAGTGGTATATATGTATATATATATATATATATATATATACAATGAAATATTACTCAGCCATAAAAAAGAATAAACTCTTGCCATTTGCAACAATATGGATGAATCTAGAGAGCATAATGCTAAGTGAAATAAGTCATTCAGAGAAAGATAAATACCATATGATTTCACTCAGATGTGGAATTTAAGAAACAAAAGAAATATACAAAGGAAGAAGAAAAAAGACACAAATCAAGAAACAGACTCTTAACTATAGAGAACAAACTAGTTTATGGCCATACCACCCAAAATGTGCCTGATCTGGTCTAATCTCAGAAGCCAGGCAGATTGGGACTGGTTAGTACCTGGATGGAGTAACAAACTGATAGTTTCAGAGGGAAGGTGGTTGAGGGGGAAGAGTGAAATAAGTGAAGGAGATTAAGAGTACACTTATCTTGATGAGCACTGAGTAATACATGGAACTGTTGAATCACTATATTGTACACCTGAAACTAATATAACACTATGTTTTAACAACACTGGAATTAAAATTAAAAATAAATAAAAAATAAAAAGCATGA
Organism: Nasua narica; assembly: GCA_028533885.1. NCBI lineage: Eukaryota > Metazoa > Chordata > Mammalia > Carnivora > Procyonidae > Nasua > Nasua narica. Next base: position 54,009,268 of record CM052802.1, read on the forward strand.
AGAGGAAAATAGGGAAGATTAGATGAGCATTAGATATTTTAACAGTAACATTGGAAGCTACGAAATAATAGAAAAATTCCTTTGAGCTTCTAAGAGGAAAACAGTCCCAAGTAGGTTGTCCCAGTCAAATTATCAGTAAAGTATGATGGTCAAATAAAACACTTACGGATAAACAAGCTTTCAAAAAATATACGTCCCATGCACTTTCTCAGAAAGCTACTAAAAGATGCGCTCCTCCAAAATGAAAGTGAACCAAGAAACAGGAAGACATCCACTCCCAGAAATAGAAATCCAGCTGAAGAAAAAAGAGTGGCAATCCCCCAGATGGTGGTAAAGGGACATCTCTGCAGAGTGGGCCTGAGGTCCAGACTGAAGCAGTGCTTAGATCCTATGAGAAAAAATACTTCAAGAAGATAAAACAGAGGAAACACACGATGTGTTTGGATGAAGAGAAACTTCAAAGATTTTATTTGTTTGTTTGTTTGTTTGTCTGTGAGAGAGAGCGCGCGTGCATGTGTGTGAGCAGCAGACTCCGTGCTGAGCAGGGAGCCAGACAGGAGGCTGTATGCCACAACCCTGAGATCGTGACATGAACGGAAATCAAGAGTCAATCGCTTAACCAACTGAGCCACTCAGGAGCCCCAAGAGAAAAACTTTACACTTATGATGAAGGAATCAGGGAGAAATTAGTGAAGAGTGCATAGCGAGTAAAGCGAATAAAAAGAGAACAATGATTAACACCCAGAGAAACAGAGTACTACAAAAAAGGAAATACAATCATGGTAGACATCATGGCTCAACTGCAAATACTATTTGTTTACATGGTCATGCTAACAGAAACAGTGAATGTTGATCTAACCAAAATGACTGTGTTGAGAGGACAGGGCAAAATGGTAAGTAACTGGCATGTGGTCATTTGTAAAAATTAATTAATTAACTAAGTGTTACAAAATAAGCATGATATTCATAGATATGGAGGTAAATATCAAAAGAGAAATAATGGAAGTTGTTAATTCCAGAGAACAGGGAAATGAAGGGGATGCGGGAGACAGAAGGGCTATTCTATTTAATAAACCTTGCAGCATTTTCTGCATGTTTCCTCTAATCGCACATCAAACTTTGATATACATTAATTTGTAAAAATTAACAGAAAAGGAAAATCTATGCATATTATTCCTTAGCTTGAACAGAACTATTGCCGTATTTGTACACATCCTTCAAGCCTTTTTTAATGTGTTCTATTTTTCCCATACTTCACAAGCATGTTTTGTTTTGTATCATATCTTTTACTCAAAATATTTCCAAAAATTTTTGTTTCTACATTCTTCCCACTATTGAATAAAATATTTCATCCCACTTGATGAAATAATAATTTCATCAAGTAATCATACAAATCAAGTAATAATCAAGTGATAATTACAAATTTAATTTGTTTAGGGTAGTGCTATGGACTGAATGTGTTTTCCCAAAATTCATATGTTGAATACTAACCCACAAGGAGATGGTTTGAGGAGGTGATTAGATCACAGGGCCCCTGCCATCATGAATGAAATGAGTGTCCTCATAAAAGAGACTGAGAAAGTCCCATTGTCTCTTCCCTCAGGGAAGATGGCAGTCTATGTCTTCGCCAGGTACCAAATCTGCCAGTGTGGACTGCCCAGTCTCTTGAACCATGAGAAATAAATTTCTGTTGTTCATAAGCCATCTAGTCTCTAGTATTTTGCTATCACAGCCCAAGGGACTAAGACATATATTTGGATGTGAGACTTACTGAGTCAAAAGAATTCAATATTTTTATGGTTGTTGCACAATGTTTTGCATCAAATTTTTGGAAGGAGACAATTTAATATCTAGATAGAAATTATACTTTTTTTCAGCTCATGGAAAATCACACCTATCTATGCTTTAATCATTTACTAGCTAAACATGCCCCAAAACACAACTGCAAAATTTCAAGAAAGTACACCATGAAAATCAAAGAAATGTCATAAAATTAATGCATGTTCTCGTTGTTGCAGAACTAACATATTTTTTGCAAATGAATGAGATTTTTTAAAGGTATCAAAATCAGTTTATTTTCACTTAATTGAAACCCATTTATTTCCTCAAAGAGCCACAAAGGAGATTCATCATTCTCTTTCAATAGTTCTCCAGCTCTTACCAAAGATTCCCTGTAATCATTATCCTGACCCAAGTCAGTGTGTTGAGCTGCTTTCTCAAGAATGGGAAGAAAGGAATCTGTTCTCTACCTGGGCAGATGGAGAGATGGTAACATTTGAGGGATACCATAGGGACTGATCTTTCCCTGTCTCTACAGACTCACCCTTAACATTGTGAGGGCCCCAAGTGAAGTACAAATACAGTAGAAACAGTACAAATAGAGGTTAACATACCACACATCCAAATACTTTAAATTTTTAATTCATAATAAAACATTGTTATGTGAAATATGTTCTATAGTCCCACCTAGTTAAATGCAATGTCAAAACAAGCTAGAAGGTCAGATTCAAATCCAGAATCCACAGGCTTCTCAAAGCTATGCACCAGAATACAGTACAAAAAAGAGAGCTGACCTCCAGCCTTATCCCACCCTCCTCTCTTTCCATTTCTGTTCCTTTTCCTACCCAGGCAGGTCTTATACATATATTGTTAACTCCAACGAGCAAATCCAGGCTCTGCCCTCCACCACACCAAACAGTAGCCCGGCTACCCTGTGCACCAGGTACCAGCATGGTCCATCTATCCTTGGGAGATTGAACCCAGAGTGAAGGGCTACACATGCCCTAAAAGAAGGACCAAGCTGTTTAGACAGGGAATTCCTGGAAGACCCAGCCTCTGGAGGGCACCTCTCCTAGGCTCCGAAAGACTTCTTGTTCTGTGGGGGAGGAACTGGGCCAGAGGAGCATGGATGCAGGTTTCTCTAAAGCATGGGCCCTGAGTAGCGAATCCACTCATAATGATCTGGAGATAGTATTGCCATAGATATGCAGTTCTTACCTTTGAAGACATTTCTCTGAATTAAAATTTCATCCTCAGAGAGCATGTATCAGAGATCCTTGCCCTGTCCTTAGCATTTCAGAACTATGAGCACATTCTCTAGGATCGGTTTACCTGATTGCTCCAGCAGGAAGATGGGGCAGCAGGGTGCAGTCTGGGCTGTCCACACTGCAAGAAAGAAAAGAGGCTTTGACTACACCTGGCTCTGCCTCACTAGTCTCCTCCTGACTGCCCTGGACAGTGTAAGTCAAAGAAGAAAGAGGAAAAGAAAAATAAAATTGTAGGGGCACCTGGGTGGCTCAGTGGGTTAAAGCCTCTGCCTTCAGCTCAGGTCTTGATCTTGGGGTCCTCGGATCGAGCCCCGCATCGGGCTCTTTGCTTGGCGGGGAGCCTGCTTCCACTTCTGTCTCTGCCTGCCTCTCTGCCCACTTGTGATCTCTCTTTGTCAAATAAATAAATAAAATCTTAAAAAAGTAAAAGAAAATTGTAAAGTGGGGAAGACTTCCATGCCTATCTCCAGATTTTCTTCTTGGCATCAGCCTGCAGAGCAAATCCACCTTAAACTACAGTAAAACGTATGGCCAAGCCTGGGTGGCTCAGTTGGTTGAGCAACTGCCTTCGGCTCAGGTCATGATCCCGGAGTCCCGGGATCGAGTCCCATATCGGACTCCCGGCTCTGCGGGAAGTCTGCTTCTCCCTCTGACCTTCTCCCCCCCCATTCTCAGTCTCTCGCTCTGTAATAAATAAATAAAAATCTTTTAAAAAAAAAAAAAAGTATGGCCAAGTACAGCTGCACTTCTCAACTGACATTGTGCAAGCCCCTTGTGTCTAAAAGCAGTAAGAGCATCCGCTGTTTTTATTCATCAAAATAGCAATACATGCAATATGAATCTAAATCTTTTTTCCAATGAAACAGAATGATTTGAACGCCTGGGAGTATGCATCCAATAAGCAAGAGTGATAGCGAATCTTTTTACTAAAGCCCTGGCTACGCAGTCATGTATCATTTAGCTAATACTAATCATTACCTTGAGGTTTTAATGATTATACCATTTTAGATGTTTTTATTCTTCATGACACATTATTTAATTTACAAATAAAGACCAGTCATTAAAAACAAGAAGCATAAGGGATATTGCCGTTGAAAACAAGTTAATATAAGAAGCATAAAAATGTACTGAAATTCTAAGATGATTTTTATCCAATACATTGCAACTGTTTATGACCCCCAAAAAGGATATAAGGATGGCTCTAAAATTTTAAAAAATTACATCAGAAGTATATAACATAAAAAAGTATATAACATAGTAAATATCAAATTATCTTTGCTTTTGTTGGAAATAAAGACTAATCACATTATAAATGTGCTCTTTGACTTGCAAAGCTTGCAGGAAGCAGCCTAAACATTCTCTTATTTTCTCTCTCAGAAACAAAATGCAAATTGTGAAAAATAAGTTAAATGATTTTAAGTCCAAAATACAAGAATTATAACCATCACAGAGTAATTGTATCTATTTTGACGCTTTAAGAGAGAATTAGATTTTTAAATCCAAGTAAATCCATTTAAGTACCTTAAGCCAAAAATAATATGTCATTGACTACTTTGTCAATAAATAATCTTTTGTCACCTAATTAATTTAAAGTAAATTTATCTACATGTATCACATATAACAAAGAAATACGTCAAAATTTTCCTTATCATAAATAAAATCATCAGGACTGGATTTTAAATAAGCTTTATAATCTAATGTTAAATAATACACTTTATTATTTTCAAATACACTTTTCTAAATGTTTCTAAATACACTTTTAATACATTTTAATACACTTTTTTAAAGATAAAAACATTTTACCAAAAGTCTTTTCTGCAGGATATCCATGCAAAAATAACAAAATAATATGTAGGTTCATAAGGGGATTTGACACTTTGTAAGTGACTGTGAAAGGATGTCATAAATCAAAAGTATTCCCGAGACAGTGGTCGTTAGTAGGGTAATATCGGGGATTCCAGAGTGCCCAGCACTATGTGCTGGCTATACTGTAGAAGCCCATTAACAGTGGCTGAGTCTTTCTGTCCATCATTAAAGTCAGATGCAGTCAGACAGAATTAAGCTCTGATTAAACTCTCTGCACTTCAGTTCCTGTGTTTATAAAATGAAGGTAATAGTACCTCCTTCCCAAGATTGTTATACCCATTAAGTGAGATAACAAATGGAAGCGGCCGGCACACTATCTAAGCATATGGCCAGCATTCAATAAATTGCAGATGTATGTATATGAATGACATTCATACATGTAGATACATATTGCCAGGAGAAGAAACACACCTACTCAAATTCTCACTAAATAATTCTCCACCTAATTAGTTGATATCAGCTACTTTCCTGAAAAGTGGAGGAAAGCAGAAAGTTAAAAGAGGAAGATATTACTGATAGGCAGAAAAAGGTAGAAAAAGTGAAGACAAAATAAGACAAAAATATATGTTTGCCTAAAGTACATTTAAGATAAAAAGTCTGCAAATAATATAAATGCACCTTTCTCCCTCTGAACCATCATGTGCCTGGGGACCTGGCACCCAGGAAACATTCGAACATAATTAGACATCAGGAGGAAAGAATGAGTTAGCACCAATTTCCAGAAAGTCGGTGCCACATAACTACATTCAATCACTAACTGAAGTACAACTAACTAAATACAATCACAGGGTCACAGGATTATGCAGTAAAAGGGACCCAAGAGACCAACTAACCAGCTCCCACCTTTTGCAAAAGACAAGATAAAGGGCCGAGGTGACTTGCCCAAGAACACACCCAATCAGAGGCAGAGGCCAAACCAGAATTAGGATTTCCAGTAAAGTGTCCTTTCTTGCTTGGAAAAAAAAACAAAAAACAAAAAACCACTTGTGTGTATATGTTAGGGACGTGGGAGAAAATGGGACAGCTTCTGGAATATATAAGGCAAAGGTTTCTAACACTACCATGTATACCTTGGCTGGCAATAAGATCCAACGTTGACAAGGCAGCGAGACTTTCCCCAGAGGACAGAAAACATGTTGCATTATTCCTCCTATGGGAGGCAGTTAGACTAAGACATCCCTGCTGTCAAAAATAACTGCTGTTTTCAGATACGTTTTCCACCTACCCTTCCGAATGGAAATGAGCCCAGATCTCTTTCTCAGAAGAGTTAAGCACAGAATCATCACTCAGATGGAGCAAGCAGCTTGCAGAATGGCCGCAATGAGTTGGTTCCCTAGTAAATAGACTGAGCATTATTGCTCTACTTCATATCCTCAATGGAACTACGTCCCATGAATGGAGTGGTATATTATAACTGGCATAAAATAAGCCACCACTTTAGTTACAACACAGGATTGTCCAAATAAACAAGCATTAATCATGCACATTATGTAGAGCATAATGCTTCAGAGAGCTTCTACAAGCAGCTCCAAATGAACTCGACCAAATTATACCATCTGACAGCTGTTCTGTGACCTGTGGGAAATGAGTTGGTGGTCTCAGTCCAGTTCCTAGTGGACAGGTGTCCAAAGCACAAAAACTACCCTCACAATTGGGCCTAATTAGCAACCTGGTTGTTGCAGCCACAGTAAAACCTGGAGTCCATGTCACCGCCATGCTGTTGAAGGCTTGTCTCGACATCAGGTGGCATGCACTAAAGGCTTAGTGCAGAAACGCTCACGCCGACGCCTGCACAAAATGTCGTTGCTTCAGGAGAAACAGAACTGTGTCCAGGACTGGCTCTCTGCCTCTTGCCTGACTCCCCCAGGCCAAAGATGTCAGAGACAGGGATGGAGTTTGGGGCACTGTTTTAATCCATGGAATGAATGTGTTCGTAACACTTAGTGTTAGGGACTCCTATGCACTCCGAAGAGCTATAGACTCAATATTACACAAAAACTGAGATTTCCTTGGATCCCCAACCATTTCTCAAAATCTTTCCCTTCACCTCTTTGCCTTAATTGAAACCTGTCTGCTTCTGAGGATAATGCCTCCCTTTAAACTCTCCCAAATATACAGTTGTTGTTCCCCAAACTTCTACATACCTCAGCACCAGATAATGGGGAAGATAATGTTCCTAAATCTCACTTCCAGGTCATTTCTTCTCTGCCCTTGCAAACTCCTTCTTCTCTGCCACCCAGAGCATTCAGCTCTGCCCCTATTCATTGACCTTCCATTCAATCCTCTTATTCTGAAAACGTTAACTCCTGGCTTACAGTCTTTCTCTTTTATCCTCTCTTCAGATATCATCAATAGTATTTCAAGATCCATTTTGGTGAAGTATAAACACTCTGGCTTCAAAGTGTCTTATTTTCCTCACCCTAATGACCTTTCTCTCCTCAACACCACAGCCTCCCATGGCTGCTCTCCAGACCTTGTCATTACCAAACACTGCCCCACCTCCAAGAATCTCAATTCAAATATTATTTCCTCAGACTACAACCCATCATCTCTAGCTCATTTTGTTATATCACCCTTCTTTATGATTCTCTCACCATTTGCAGAGCAATACATTGGCCCAGTTTTCTTATTATTCGTTGACTCCCCACCTTTCCCCCTTCTCTCGTGTCATCATCGGCACCTCACTTTCCCTCACCTTTTCCAATCTAACATCAAGTCCTGTCAACTTTATCTCCAAATTATATTTATTTATTTATTATGCATCATTGTATTCCCAGGCTCTGGCTCACAATATAGACTCAACAGTATTTCTCAAATGAATGAAGCATTAAAAATAAATGTTGGAGATGGGGCGCCTGGGTGGCTCAGTGAGTTAAAGCCTCTGCCTTCAGCTCAGGTCATGATCTCAGGGTCCTGGGATCGAGCCCCGCATCGGGCTCTCTGCTCAGCAGGGAGCCTGCTTCCCCCTCTCTCTCTGCCTGTCTCTCCGCCTACTTGAGATCTCTCTCTTTCTGTGAAGTAAATAAATAAAATATTTTAAAAAAATAAAAAATAAATGTTGGAGAGTTTCATTTCTGCTTGGACATAGAAGCAAAAGAGAATGTCACTTTCTGGGGCACCTGGTTGGCCCAGTGGGTTAAAGCTTCTGCCTTCATCTCAGGTCACGATCTCACGGTCCTGGGATTGAGCCCCGCATCGGGCTCTCTGCTCAGCGGGGAGCCTGCTTCCTCCCTCCTGTCTGCCTGCCTCTCTGCCTACTTGTGATCTCTCTCTCTCTCTCTCAAATAAATAAATAAAATCTTAAAAAAAAAAGAATGTCACTTTCACATTGACAACGGAAGAAATGGATCTAAACAATCATAACCTTTATCCATCCCAAAAGAGACCTAAGGTTATAAGCAAGCAAAACAAACTGAATTACAAAGAGGGACAAACCTCAATGAAGAGAAATAGGACACATGTACTTTTCCACCTTTGGCAGAACACAGGAGAGAAATGGCTGATACATACTAAGAACCCAACTAAAATTTTTATTCATGAAGGCCAAGTGTGGGCTAGTATGACAATGTAGTATATGTAGCAGGTCCATATACAAGGGGAATTTGCCTTTTTTCATAAGATTTTCCACAGGCCTCCACTGGGTGCTTATATGAAAGCTTAGGGACAAGAGAGGAAAATGGAAACAGCTGCCATGAAGGGGGGGCGGGGTACAGTGGAGTGGGTGTACAGAGATAATCATCAGGAAACCATCTCCTACCCAGTACTACCCAGTACCAGCCAGACACACAAGGCAGAGCTTGGCTGCCATAGGAGGAAGGACAGGAATGTGAGAAAACACCAAACTATGTCCCAATCACACAGAGTCAGCTAAGAGTTAAGACTAGGCTAGTAGATCACAGAACACTCCAGTGACCCCAACACAAGTATAACACTAAGTAATAAGCAACATAGCCTACAATTAGGGAAGGAGCAAAAACTTGTAAAGAGTCCCCTTGATGGTGCAGAGTGGCTGAAAGCTATGGGTGAAGAAGAGTACTGATTTTTTTTTTCAACCCAGCAAGTTTCCACTCCATAACAGCTTCCAAAAAACGGAGGAATTTTTAAGTTTATGATACACTGAAGGTAATGATAGCCACAACAAAACCCAAATCCATCTTAACTCCTGACTAGCGTAACTCAACTCCATACTAACAGCTTGACAAAATGCAAAAATGCTACTTACCTTTTTCTTCTATGTATGTCTATAAACAACATTTGAGAATCATACAAAAACACCAAAACTAACATAAAATCAAGGGGAAAGAAACAACCTATTGTAAAAACTAGAGCGATCAGCAGAAACAGACTGAGATGATCCAGATGTTGAAATACTTTCAAATAATTATGATTACTATGTTAAAGGCCCTAGTGAAAAAAGTAAGCATGTGCATAGATAGAAATTTTAGCAGAGATCTGAGAACTATAAGAAATGTTAAATGGGGATCCCTGGGTGGCTCAATCAATTAAGCGTCTGACTCTTGATTTCAGCTCAGGTCATGATTTCAGGATCCTGAGATCAAGTCACACGTCAGGATCCCTGCTCTTTCTCCCTCTCCTCTCTCCCTCTGCCCCTACCTCCACCCCATTCCAGCTCACTCATGCAGTGAAAGAAAGAAAGAGAGAGAGAGAGAGAGAAGGCCGAGAGGGAAGGAGGGAAGGAGGGAGGGAGGAAGGGAAGGAAGGAAGGAAGGAAGGAAGGAAGGAAGGAAGGGAAGAAGAGAAAGAAATGAGAGGAAGAAAAGAAAGGAGAAAAAAGAAAAGAAAAGAGGAAGAAAGAAAGAATAGAAATTCAAAACATGACATCCAAGACAGCATACATTCAATAAACTAATCAGTGGAACAGAAAGATCTGGGGGGAAAAATAATTGGTGAGCTTAAATATAGATTAAATCAAAATTATTTAAACTGCAGAGAAAGAGAAATAGAGCAATCAAAAACCATGGAACAATATCTAATGTTCTGCATTTATTGAGAATCCCAAAAGAAGAAAAGAGGATAGAGAAGAAAAAAATATATGAAAAAAAAATGGCTGAAAGAGTAGCATGAAAAGTTTTTTTTGGTGAAGAAACAGTTCTGTATCCAGATTGCCATGACAGTTATGTAAATCTATATGTGTCATAAAATGCCATAGAAATATATACCAAAATAGTATAAAATTGGCAGAACCCAAACAATATCTATAGTTTAGTTAAGAATATTATAACAATGTGAATTTCCAGATTTTTATAAATACTATGATTATGTAGGATGTTATCATTGGAGAAAGCAGTGTGAAGGATACATAGGAACTCACTACATTTGCAACTTCTTATGAGTCTAAAGGCATTTCAAAATAAAAAGTTCTTTAAAAGATAATGGCCAAAAATCAACAAGACAGTAAACAACAAATGCTGGAGAGGATGTGGAGAAAGAGGAACCCTCCTCCACTGTTGGTGGGGATGCAAGTTGGTGCAGCCATTTTAGAAAACAATATGGAGATTCCTCAGGAAATTAAATATACAGCTACCCTATGACCCTGCAATTGCACTACTCGGTGTTTACCCCAAAGAAGCAGATGCAGTACAAAGAAGGGCTACAAGTATCCCAATGTTCATAGCCGCAATGGCCACAATAGCCAAACTGTGGAAAGAACCAAAATGCCCTTCAACAGATGAGTGGATAAGGAAGAAGTGGTACATCTATACGATGGCATATTATGCCTCCATCAGAAAGGATGAATATCCAACTTTTGTATCAACATGGACAGGACTAGAAGAGATTATGCGGAGTGAAATAAGTCAAGCGGAGAGAGTCAATTATCTCACGGTCTCACTTACGTGTGGAGTATAAAGAAAGTCATGGAGGGCATTGTGAGAAGGAAGGGAAGGGTGAATGGGGGGAAATCGGAGGGGGTGATGAACCAGGAGAGATTATGGACTCTGAGCAACAAACTGAAGGTTTTGGAGGGGAGGGGGTGGGGAGATGGGTGAGCCTGGTGGTGGGTATTGAGAAGGGCATGTATTGCATGGAGCACTAGGTGCGGTACATGAACAATCAGTCTTGTAACACTGAAAAATTAAAATAAACATATTTGGGGAGAAAAAAAATTTTTACTTATCAACTAAAATAATTAAATTAGTATTTATGTTATTCTTCTTAAAAAAAAAAAAAGATAATGGCCAGGGGCTCCTGGATGACTCAGTGGGTTGGAGCCTCTGCCTTCGGCTCAGGTCATGATCTCCGGGTCCTGGGATCAGGCCCCGCATCGGGCTTTCTGCTCAGTGGGGAGCCTGCTTCCCCCTCTCTCTCTGCCTGCCTCTCTGCCTACTTGTGATCCCTCTGTCAAATAAATAAATAAAGTCTTTTTAATTAATTAATTAAAAGATAATGGCCAAACAGATACATGAAAAAATGCTCCACATCACTTGTCATCAATGAAAATACAAATCAAAACCACAATGAGATACCACCTTACACAAGCTAGAATGGCTAAAACTAACAAGACAAGAAACAACAAATGTTGGCAAGCATGTGGAGAAAGGGGAACCCTTTTACACTGTTGGTGGGAATGCAAGCTGGTACAGCCACTCTGGAAATCAGTATGCAAGTTCCTCAAGAAGTTAAAAATACAGCTACCCTACAACCCAGCGATTGCTCTACTGGGTATTTACCCCAAAGATATAGACGTAGTGAAAAGAAGGGCCACAAGTACCTCAATGTTCATAGCAGCAATGGCCACAATAGCCAAACTGTGGAAGGAGCTGAGATGTCCTTCAACAGATGAATGGATAAAGAAGATGTGGTTCATATATACAATGGAATATCACTCAGCCATCAAAAAGGATGGATACCTACCATTTACATTGACATAGATGGAACTCAAGGATATTATGCTAAGTGAAATGAGTCAGAGAAAGACAATTATTATATGGTTTCATTCATATGTGGAATATAAGAAATAGCACAGAAGATCATAGGGGGCGGGAGGGAAAACTGAATGGGAAGAAATCAGAGCAGGAGAAAAACCATGAGAGACTCTTGACTCTGAGGAAAAAACTGAGGGTTACATGAGGGGAGGTGAGTGTGGGATGGAGTAACAGGGTAATGGGTACTAAGGTGGGCACCTGATGTGATGAGCACTGGGTGTTATATGCAACTAATGAATCACTGAACACTATATCAAAAACTAATGATGTACTATATGTTGGCTAATGGAATTTAAATCTTAAAAAGAGACAATGACCAAAAATTTTCCCAAAATACTGAAGGAAAACAAATGACTAATATAATGAACCCATAGAAATTCAAGCAGGATGAACAATACTACAATAACACTATACACAACTAGACCTATACTAATCAAACTGTGAAAAATAAACAGGAACATGATTTTCTTATAGTATTTGTAGAAGTAAAATGTATTACATCAAGAGCACACAGTAGGGGAGAGAAGAAATTAAGTTAACCTTAAAAGGTTCTTATACTAGGGGCACCTGGGTGGCTCAGTCATTAGGCGTCTGCCTTCAGCTCAGGTCATGATCCCAGAGTCCTGGGAGCAAGCCCCGCATTGGGCTCCCTGCTTAGCAGGAAGCCTGCTTCTCCCTCTCCCACTCCCCAGGTTGTATTCCCTCTCTTGTTATGTCTCTCTCTGTTGAATAAATAAATAAAAATCTTTTAAAAATATATTTTAAAAATTTTTTAAAGAAAAGGTTCTTATAACTATAAATTATGCCAGATTATTTGGTGGTAGATTGTGATAAGTTTATTGACTTTATAAATTTATAGACTATTACATGCATATTGTAAATCATAGGGAAACCACTATTTTAAAAAGGAGATAATTAGTAAACCAATAGTGAGTACAAAATGGATCATAAAAGAAGTAAGAAAAGAAAAAAATGGGGAAAAAGATGGAGAAATTAGAAAACAACTACAAAAAGGTCATCTTTAGATACAATTTGTCAATAATTTAATTAAATGTAAAAACCTTTCATGGAGCAAGAAAAGTCTAGTAGAAAGCTTTTGCTATACTGAGATTTTAGTTTTAATATCCTCTTCCCTATGCAGTAATTTTTGCATAATTTTATTAAGTTTCCACTAATAATATTTCATGACATCTCAAGAAGTTCAAAGCTCACTCTAGTCTTTACTCATGAGCTCTTAAGAACATAAAAATTTAAAAATTGTCTTAAGAATCATTAAAATACCCAAGCATCTTGAACTATCAGGGACAATTAAGGAAAATCATGACACAAAATTCATTAATTCCCACCTGTCCCCAGCACTCCACGCCTAGTATACCTATATACAAGAGCTATTTGATGATTACTTGCATTTTCTTAGAAATATAAATCTCATATGTAAGGGGTCAGGTATCCTTGGGAGACTTCCCCAGGAACAAAGGAGCTGGTTGATGCCATTTCCCGCCCTTGTCCCCAGGGACACCTGCTGGAACCAGCACAGTGCCAACACTCTCCACCTAACTTACTTAAAGCACCCTCACCCTCACACTCTCTTGCAGACATGCCCCCTCGAGCCAGGCCTTGGACTCCTTCCCAACAGGCCCCCACGAATCTCGCTAATGCCACACATCCTGCCCCCAGGTACCTCTGCAGATCTGGCTCTCCAATCCAGCCTGCCTCTGTCCCCAGCAGTCGCAGGTTCCCCTCCCACAGTGGACCAGTGTGGCCCTACTGACACCATGCTCCCCACATTCTCCCATGGACCTGCCACTTCCAATACACCCTTGGCCAAAACCCACCTGAAACAGTGCTACAAGCCTGGCAGTGTGCAAGGAGCCCTGACAAGGGCCAGCACCACTGCAAAGGGACTCCAGCCCTGAGGACAGAGGAAGATAACCACACACAGTACAACTGAGGCATCAGCCATGAGCTGGGGGCAGACATCTAGTATGACTGCAGACATCTAGTATGACGGCAGTATGGATGGAAGAATGGGTGAAATAGGTAAAGGAGATTAAAGGTATAATTATCTTAATAAGTATTGAGTAATAGAAGGATTACTCAATAATCCTTCAATTACTATTGAATCACTATATTGTACACCTGAAACTAATATAACACTGTAGGTTAATTACACTGGAATTTTTTACAAAGATACCAGAAAAAAAACAAAAACAAAAATAAAAAAGTATGGTACTGACACAAAATAGACACCTGGATCAATGGAACAGAATAGAATAGAATAGAATAGAATAGAATAGAATAGAATAGAATAGAATAGAATAGAATAGAACTCCCAGAAATAAACCCACAGCTGTATGAGCAATTAATCTTTGGCAAAGGAGGCATGAATATACAATGGGAAAAAGATCATCTCTTCAACAAATGGTATTGGGAAAAATGGACAGCTACATGTTAAAGAATGAAACTGGACCACTTTCTTACACCATACACAAAAGTAAACTCAAAATGGATTAAACATAAATGTGAGACCTGAAACCCTAAAAATCCTAGAAGAGAGCACAGGCAGTAATTTCTCTAACATTGACCACAGCAACATTTTTCTAGATATATTTACCAAGACAAGGGAAACAAAAACAAAAATAACATATTGGGACTACATCAAAATTAAAAGCTTCTATGCAGCAAAGCAAACAACCAACAAAACTAAAAGACAACCTATTGAATGGGAGAAGGTTTTTGCAAATGATATATCTGATCTGATAAAGGCTTAATATCCCTTACAGAACTCATACAACTCAATACACACAGAGAAATAATAATAATAATCCAATTAAAAGTGGGCAGAAGATATGAATAGACGTTTCTCCAAAGAAGACAACCAGATGCCCAACAGACAGAGGAAAAGATGCTCAACATCATTCATCATCAGGGAAATTCAAATCAAAACCACAATGCAGTATTACCTCACACCAGTCAGAGTGGCTAAAATCAAAAACTCAGAAACAACAAGTGATGGAGAGGATGTGGAGAAAAAGGAACCATTGAGTACTGTTGGTGGGAATGCAAATTGGTGCAGCCACTGTGGAAAACAGGATGGAGTTTCCCCAAAAACTTAAAAACAGAACTACCATATGACCCAGTAATTCCACTACCTTGGACTCATCCAAAGAATACAAAAACACTAAGATAATGTACCCTTATGCTTATTTCACCCTTATTTACAATAGCCAAATTATGGAAGCAGCCCAGGTGTCCATTCATAGATGAATGGATAAAGAAGTGATATATATACATATATATTACTCAGCCATAAAAAAGAACAAAATCTTGCCATTTGCAACAACATGGCTATAGTTCTAGAGTATAATGCTAAGTGAAATAAGTCAGAGAAAGACAAATACCATGATTTCACTCATATGTGGAATTTAAGAAACAAGAGGAACAAATAAAGAAAAAAGAGAGGCAAACCAAGAAACAGATGCTTAACTATACAGAACAAACTGATAGCTACCAGAGGGGAGAGGAGTTGGGAGGTGGGTGAAATAGATAAGGAGAACTAATAGTACACTTATCATGGTAAGTACTCAGTAATGTATAGAATTATTGAATCACTATGTTGTATACCTGAAACTAATATAACACTGTATGTTAACTATACTAAAATTAAATTTAAGAAATCAAAAATTTTAAAAATAAAAAAAGAATAAAGTCTTATCAACATATGCCTTACCAAAAGGTGCCCACTTTCCTGAAGACCTATGTGATATAGCAATTTTATCTTAGTGTAAAAATCACATAACTGTCAGTGTAAGTAAAATCATACCCTTTTAGGATCTTCTTGAACTGTCTGCGGGGTTACCAAGGCCATTGCATATGGCTGACGGCTGACGGCTGACGCTGCGTCCTGCATCTTCAACAAAAGCATGCAGCCCAGGGGGTACGGATGTGTTTGGAAATCTAGCCCTTACTCTGTAAAGTCGTGTGTCATCGCTAATGCGGTAGTGGCACCTTTTTTCCAATGATCCTCCTAAATACGAATCTTTATATAATTTGTGAGTTCAGAATGTGCACCTTTTTAACACACATGGAAATACTGTAAATGCTAAAAGTGGCCCTGAGGACCATTAACCACTCAGAAAAAAAAAATGATCTCAGAATAACTATGCCTCTTAGGAATTAAACACATGGAAAGTTTTTCTCCATTCTTTCAATCTATCATGTACAGAATATCCCTGACAAATACAGGTAGGAGAGAACAATCTTGTATAAGAAATGACCGACTTGATCTTTAAATTTCCACATAATCTATATTATCCCAACCATTAGCTAACAAACAGAAATCCCCCTACATATGAACAAAATTCGCTCCTTTAGGGAAGCCTGATATAAGGCTTTCCCATCTTCCCTCAAGAACAGCCAAATTCTCATTGCTCTCTGTGTATATACTATATATACAGCAAAGAAATGTCTGAAAATTGTAGCAAACCAAGACTGTAGAGAGCATTTGCAGTCGATCGTAACTGGCAGTACATTTAGCTTAGGGAGAGCAGATAAAAGTATTATCGGTGTGTGCCACCACTCATCCAGCCTTCAGCAACCGTTAACAATAACTTCTAAAATCTTTTCTTCCTGATGCATCCATAAACAATTAGCATCTCTTTGTTACATTCTAATTGCTCTTCTTACACAGCTGTGCCACTGTACAGCTCAAGAAAGAGAGCCCAAGTGTTAAGACAGTTATTAACAAAATGATGCGATAACAAACTGAAAGGGCCTGGGAGGTTCGAGGTGAACAGGTCTCCCCCACATCTTTTCAGAAACCCAAACCATGGACTAAATTTTAAATTCTGAGTTTCCCCATCCTTTTCTCTTAAATACAAACCATTTTCTCTTAAATATAAGTCATGATACTCTGAGCATTACATGGCTTCAGACCTATAAAGAGCTAAGAAAAGTGCCTTGCATATATTAGATACTCTATTAGATATTGTGTATTGTTTTTACTTATTGCTGTATACCTTCCTTTTAACAGTTGGTTTGGTTTAGTTTGGTTTGGTTTGGTTTTGTCTGGTTTGGTTCTCAAATTTTTTACTTGAAATCTACCCACATCCTCAGTGACTAGCAAAGCTAAGGAGTAGTATTCAAATCCACACAAATTACCCATTAGTACTTCAACATTACGATGGTTAAGGCAAAAGAAAAGTGGTTATTTTAGTTTTCTGGGAAATAGTTGTACAGTGCTGGCAACATGCATTGAAAATCTTAAGTCAGCTCTAAACTTCAGAGTTTTTTCATCCTTCAAAGTGATACAATATAGGATGACAACATTCCTATCCCTTTCTACTTGAGAAACTCCAAAAACTGTTTATCCCAGAAATATCTTGACATGTTAGAAGTTTTCAGCTTCAGGAAATGAAATGTTGTATAGTAGAGGATTGAGATATCTACAAATTTGACATGAAATCACTTGACTTAGTATAGAAGAGAAACATTCTTCAAGAAGAAAGGCCTGAGATGAAATAGCCCCTATATATTTTAACAGTCTCTATCTGTATGCCCCACAATTATACAACTTATTTGACAAATCCAGTAACCAACAATATAGTTTCTACACTGAATCAGTTAGGCTACCTCTGTGTGATAGTAACTCAATCCCTGACCAACAGTGGATTAACAATAAACACATTTTGTTTTTCACAGAACAGCTATAAGTAGGTGGCTTACTCTTTCCTCAGTTAGTGCCACATCCTCAGCAGGTGTTTCCACCCTCAGGCTTGTAGCCTCATGGACACAAGACAGCTGCCTCCGCTCCAGATTTGTGAACTCACATAGCATATTCCAAAGAAGAGGAGAGAAGGAGCCTCTCCTTGGGCATTTCTCCATCTATCTTTTCCAGAAGCACCATTCACCCTAGCCTAGCAGATTTGATCTTACATCTCATTGGCCAGAACTGGATCACATGGTCACTCCTAGCTGCAAGGAAATATGGGAAGGTAAGTACCTGATGTCCTCAGCATTTTTCGTGGGGGAAAGGAAGAAAGGGAATGGTTACTGAGCAGGCTTATAACATCCTTTCCCTGCTTTTCCTTCTGGAAAACTCTCAGTCATCCTTTAAGACACAGCGTATCTATTACTCCCTTGGCCCAGCCCTAGGCAGTGTAGGGTGTTCATTCCTTAGTGATCTGACAGTTTTAATACCTGTATACAGCCATGTATCCACTTTGCATTGTAAATTGTCATTAATATTTGTTTCCCCATTTATAGACTGAACTTCTGGAATGGGAAAATTTGCTCTTAACCACTATATCTCAAATGTCTACAGAAGTATGGTTGAAAAATAATTAGACCCAGTTATTTAAGCAGAGATGATGAAATTACTCCCAATAATCACACATATATTGTGCTAGATTAGGCAGCATACAAAATAATTACCTAAAAGAAATGAAAAAAACTAAACATAAGGACAAACTGACTGTGTTAATGATCACCCAGGTAACTAGAATCATTTTCTCAATGAGATTTTGTCTGGAACAACAGACAGAAAAGAGAGATCATCCATCACCCCAGGCTTTACCCAAAGAGCAGGCCTTTTAGCTTCAGAATATGTACTGCATGACTCTCATAATGCCTGGGTTCAAATACAGCTTCTGTTTCTGATGTCTTGCAGGTGGAATACTAAACATTTTTAGAACCCTAAAAATGATGACCAGCCCAGTAGCACAAAGAATCCAGGACTCCTTCCAGATCTAGGGCAGGAAATAAGATAAGCCTGGAATCTCTTGTCCTCCCAGATAGAATAGAAGCTATTAGAGACTAATAGGGTCAGACGAATGGATAAAGAAGTGCTATATATATATATATATATATATATATATATATATATATATATGCAATGGAATATTACTCAGCCATCAAAAAGAATGAAATCTTGCCATTTGCAACAACATGGATGGAACCAGAGGGTTTTATGCTAAGCTAAATAAGTCAGAGAAAGACAAATACCATATGCTTTCACTCACATGTGGAATTGAAGAAACAAAACAGATGAACATAGGAGATGGGGAGGAAAAACAAAATAAGATGAAAACAGAGAGGGAGGCAAACCATAAGAGACTCTTAACTACAGGAAACAAACAGGGTTGCTGCAGGGGAGGTTGGTGGGGTGATGGGGTCATTGGGTGATGAACATTAAGGAGGGCACTTGATATAATAAGCACTGAACGTTATATGCAACTGATGAATCACTAAATTCTACTCCTGAAACTAATAATACAACGTATGTTACTAAATTTAATTTAAATTCTAAAAAATAGATTTAAAGATGAATAGGGCCATGTCAAGAGAACTCAGGACCCAACCTGAAATGATTCACTGGCCAAAGATGGGACAATTTGAACACCAGTAAGAATAATAATTATAATGGATTAAAAGATATCAAATATGTTTAGAACCACAAATTCCTAATGATACTTTAAATCAGTCATCTTTAGAAGATACTAAAATATTACTTTATTACTGTGAAAATTGATGGGAAAGGAATCAAACATTTCTCCTGGCTTTCTTACACTAACTCCTTTTCCACTGAGTATCAAATAGTCAATGAGGGGAAGTTCCTCTTTTTAGAAACATTCCAGTTAATTCATTAAAAAGGACTCATAGGATTAGAATGTCACCACTTTGCAATCCCAAATGAATTAATGATCTAGGCATCAATCTTCCATAGCTGTTAACATTAAAAAAAGAAAGATAACCAAACATCATGTACATCCTAACAGAGAACCACTTCTATGAAGTAATCTTGTCAAAACGAAAAAGAATTGAAACGAATCTGATTAAGCTACTAGGTTTAACTACAAAATTTGCAAGAAATATGAAAGCCAAAAGAACATCCTATTATACCTTAGAGACACAATCAGCAAACTAGAGACCATGGGAAACCATGCAGGACAAACATCCCAGGTTCTTTAACCAATAAATTACAGGAAGGAAACATGTAGATTAAAAATGACTTAAGAGATAATTCCACTAATTGCAATGTACAGATCTTATTTGTATCCTGATTCCAAGAAACAAACTTTTTGAAAAATTGTTACATTCATGAGACAATTAAAGTACATTTTAAATGCTAATTAGATGCTTATAATATTAACTAATCGTTGTTTAAAAAATATTAGATGTTGATAATGATATCAGGTTTCTTTTTCTTTAAGTTCTTGTCTTTTGCAGATACATACTGAGATATCTAAGAAGAGGTACCCTGTTTGGGATTTGCTTTAGGGTGGATTTGAGAAGGAAGAATGTGGGGGTGGAAGGAGCAGATTGGCTGTGATTTGTGGGTTGTTGGGTCTGCGTAGTGAGTATATGGGGATTAATCATAATGTTCTACCTACTTTTTTATATGGAATTTTCTATAATAAAACATCTTTAAATGCTTTCCTGATTCAAAATATTAGTAAACTAAAAAACAAATTAGCTGTCCTAGTTCATTAAGGTAATAGAAACACGACAAGATTGGGTAAGACAAGGTGTTCAATGGAATTTGGCCAGCAGCCTATAAGGATAGGACTCCTTTTCATAAGTGGGTAAAAATCAACATAAGCTGTTCCATTCATTTGTTAGGGCTGCCATAACAAAGTACCACGGACTGGATGGCTTAAACCACAGAAATTTATTTCATTACAATTCTAGAGGCAAGAGAAGAATTGGTCAGTTTGGTTTCCCCTTAGGCCTCTCTCCCTGGCTTGCAGATGACTGACTTCGTGCGTCTTCACCTGGTCTTACCTCTGTGCATGGTTTAACCGTGGTGTCTCTCCATGCATCCAAATTTCTTCCGAGAAGGACACCAGACAGATTGGATTAGATCTCACCCTATTGACCTCATTTTAACTTAATCACCTTTTTAAAGGCCTTAACTCCAAATACTGTCACATTCTGAGATATCAGGGGTTAGGACTTCAACATATGAATTTGAAGAGGGTACAATTCAACTCATAAGAGCTGCCAACACTTAGCAATCCTACATCATGAGCTAACATTCTGAGAATTTATCTGACAAGTCAAGCTTCCTCCACAGACCTGAAGAAAAGTCAGGAGTTAGGTCAAGGTTGGTGGGGGTGTTTCACTTCAATTAGCTCCCAACAGATTCTAGGACTCCAAAAAGTCAAACCAAGCCTAAAAGATATTTCTTCCTAGAAGAAAATACGGATTTTCCATGGAGAAGGAATAAAAAGTCTTACAAATTAGGGCATACAGTTTCCCATCCAAACCCAATGAACCTGTCAAAGCTTGGATAACCAATGTCTTCCTGACTTTGCTTGAGGCACCTTATCCCAAGCAGAGAGGGATGTGTGCAAAGATAACGTGTCTTTGCCTGCATACAAGGCAGCAAACAGACAACACGAACCCCTCTGTGTACCATCTGCATTAACAGAGAGAAAGAGAGCAAACTTCCTGCCATGAGCAACAACAGAGCTTACCCTCCGGCGCCGCACAACCCCCAAATAGCCCCCATACATGTTCTCTCTCCCTGGATTCCCGCCAACATCTCGTTCAAGGGTTTGGCCAGAACAAGCAGGGCATTCTGTTCACAGGTGGTTTGGTTTACCCTGTGCCAAATATTCTAGGCACCTGAACAAATCACAGCACTCTTTCCTATCTTTCTCTCTTCTATCAATTTGCCAAATAGATACAAAATTGTGGTGGTTTAATTGGGCATTGTTTTGCCACCTTAAATGAGGTTACATTTCCAGGGATATACACACACTCCCACATCTCCCCTCTTCCTTATCCTTTATGAGAGCTTACTTTACTCCAAGGTCTTCTCTAATCAAATATATTGGCCAAGCTGGCATCATTATCAGTTCTAAACCAACCGCTGAAGTCTTTCAGGCCCACCTGCATTGTGCTTTACCTTCTCACATCAGCTAAAATCCAAAAAGATTTTTTTCTAAAACAGTTCTGCACAAGTTTGCACATTTATGTAAAGACTTGTGCAAGCTTTCAGATACACGAATTCCTTGATTTCTCCTTATTATAACTTACTGAAACAAAATGGTCCTTGGTCTTCAATTCATCAGAATGACATAATAAATTACATAAGTTACATACCCTTTCATAAGACCACTCGCATTCCTGTAGCCAACAACCCCCAGCCATTCTGTAGTCACCGAGTTTCCCCAAACTGCTAGTCCAAAACAATCCCACTAAGTAGTATCTTGGGAAAGCTCATATGTGATGGGAAAAGGGATCCCTGGAAAAGGGATAGGGAAGGCATCACTGATAAAGCCATGGGAAAAGGGAGAAGACCTCAAGGTTGTAGTATTGGAGAGAGCTATAGCCCAGTAGCATCAATGGAGGAAGCCGAAAAATGGTTGTGCAGGAGAGAACTAGGAGCGATAAGCCTGAGGACCCGCTGAACAGAGGTGTGGCAGCAAGTGTCCTTGTCCCCAGTTTCCCCAACAACACTCTGCTAGATACTTTTTCTCCTTGTAGTGTCCAGATTGTGAGCCCACAGTCTTGGAAATCAGGAATCTGGGCTTTGATTGGGGCACCTGCCAGCTTGAGCAAAGGACGTTGTGACATCACTTACCTGCCGCCCAGGTCAACAGAAGCATAGAAAGAACCTGCATTTTGGACTCAGACAAGCTCAGTTTTCAATCCAGACTCTTCTACAAGCTCTTTTTCTAGATTTGGGCAAATTACTTAACTTCCCTGAACCTCCATGTTCTTATATGTAAAATGGAAATAAGGCCATCAAAAGGTTATTTAGAGGATTAAATAAGATCCTATAGGTAGAGTGCCTCCCGTGTTATATGATTGATAAATGTTTTCCCTTCCAGAAAAATTTCTGAGAGCCAAGACAAAAAGGGAATCATAATCATGGCATCACTTTCATTCTCTAGTTAGAGGAACATATCAACACCTTGGAAAAGATCAACTTTTTCTTAATATTAAAGTAATGTGTATTTGAAAGTTGCTAAGAGAGTAGATCTTAAAAGTTCTCATCACAAGAAAGGGTTGGGGGATATAGAGCCATTTATCTTTTGCAGGCTTCATTAGGTTCTAAGTATCAACACCATCAGGGTAATGTAATGAACAGGAGCTAAGATATAGCCAACTGTTCCATTTCTTGCAGAAAGACCCTGTGTGACTCTCACAATAATGACCCATGGTTCTGAACCATGGCTGCACAGACCACATCCCAGATCAAATAAATCAGAATCTCTGAGGGTGGGCCCCAAGCATCAGTCTATTTTAAATCTCCCTAGATAATTCTAATGTGCTGGCAGATTTGAGACCCTCTGGTCTACAATACCAGCAAGAAGGTGCTCATGGAGGTTCCTGGGAGGCAAAGAAGAGTGTGCTGCCATCTGATACTGGAACTGCCAATTAAATGGGTTCTAAAACTGAAACCAACTTCACAGCAGAAAAAGTCTCACAGGGACTTGAACAAAAAGAGATTTACTCAGTAGTTAACTACCTGATCGGAAAAAACACCTTTCTAATTTAATAACACTCTGCTTAATGCTAAAAAGCAAGATAATGGGACTAATGAAAAAAAATGGAAACAACCTAAATATCTTTCAATTTAAAAATGAATAAATAAATTACAGAGCTTTATAGCAGTTAAAACTGAATGAATTAGGGACACCTGGGTGGCTCAGTTGGTTGAGCTGCTGCCTTTGGCTCGGGTCATGGTCCCGGCGTCCTGGGATCGAGTCCCGCATCGGGCTCCTTGCTTGGCGGGGAGCCTGCTCCTCTCTCTGCCTCTGCCTGCCTCTCTGCCTGCTTGTGTTCTCTCTCTGTTAAATAAATAAATAAAATCTTTAAAAAAAAAAAACTGAATGAATTAGACCTGCATATGTTAATATGGATAGATCTTGAAAACATATGTGGAATTAAAACCGCTGAATGATACATACAGGACAATACCTCTTTTTTTTAAGATTTTATTTATTTATTTATTTGTTTGTTTGTTTGTTTGTTTGCTAGAGATAGAGCGAGAGCGAGAGAGAGGGCAAGAGAGCGAGTGCACAAGCAGTGGGAGCAGCAGGCAGAGGGAGAAGCAGGCTCCCTGCTGAGCAAGAAGCCTGATGTGGGATTCAATCCCAGGACAGTGGGATCATGACCTGAGCCAAAGGCAGACTCTTAATCAACTGAGCCACCCAGGCATCCCAAGACAATACCTCTTAAGTAAAATTGTAAACATAAAATAATACATTTTATTTTAGATATATAACATACATAGCAAAAGTATAAAAATATAGACCCTACAGGGGCCCCTGGGTGGCGCAGTTGGTTGAGCGACTGCCTTCGGCTCAGGTCATGATCCCGGAGTCCCGGGATCGAGTCCCACATCGGGCTCCCAGCTCCATGGGGAGTCCGCTTCTCACTCTGACCTTCTCCCTTCTCATGCTCTCTCTCACTCTCTCTCTTTCCTAATAAATAAATAAATAAATAAAATCTTTAAA
>CM052802.1:54040300-54087146 GCA_028533885.1 Nasua narica
GAGCCTGGTGGTGGGTATCGAGAGGGGCACGTACTGCATGGAGCACTGGGTGTGGTGCATGAACAATCAATCTTGTAACACTGAAAAATTAAAATAAACAAATTTGGGGAGAAAAAAAAAATATATTGTTCCTGCCATCCTTTAGGAAGCTGTCCAGCCTGAGTTGAGTCTATGTACAAACAGGATACAGAGATGCTACCTCTGGCCTTCCTTGGCTTCAAAGTTCACCCTTCAGCAATACCAAAGCATTTGTAGTTTATACCTCTATGCCTTTGTCCATAATCTTTCCTCTGCCTGGAAAACCCACCCTTAATACCATGCCCCTCTTCATTTGTTACTACACTCCTGTCCTTCAAGTCTCGGTTCAAGTCACTTCCTCCAGGAAGCCTTCCCTGACTGCCCCATGCTGGGCATGGCAACCCTCCTTGTACCTCCCATAGAACACTGTGCTACCTTTATCATCACATACCACATTATATTGAAATTACCATTTACTCATCTGCATCCCCATAGATTATTAACTCTGAAAGTACAGAGATTGTGTCTTATTCTTCTAATTTCCTCAGCTCCTAACACAATGCTGGACAAAGAGCATGCTCTTGATAATTGTGTAATGAACTGATCAGACCAACAGCCCTTGCTTAGGAAGGGCAAAGATAGTAAGGTAAGGGCACATCCATGAACAATACACTCACCTGGAGAAGCAGCAGGGCACAAGTTTAACAGTGAAACTGTGGTAAATCAGGGCAAGGTCAAAATGGTTCTGAATGCCCCGTATGGGCAATGAGATTCCGAAGGGAGCAAGGAAGGAAGAGTGACAGAGGACAATGGTCCTGACCCTTTTATTCACTGAAGTTATGCATTCAGTCCAACGTATTAAGAAATTAAACAGGCTCGGGGCGCCTGGGTGGCTCAGTCATTGAGCGTCTGCCTTTGGCTCCGGTCGTGATCCCAGGGTGCTGGGATTGAGCCCTGCATCGGGCTCCCTGCTCCACAGGAAGCCTGCTTCTCCCTCTCTCCTTCCTCCAGCTTGTGTACCCTCTCTGTGTCTCTCTCTGTCAAATAAATAAATAAAATCTTAAAAAAAAAAGAAAAGAAATTAAACAGGCTAAAAATATAATCAATTCAGAAAAATTCGTAATAATAATAAAAGGTTAGTATGGGACAAAACGGTAATTCAGATTACATAAATAACTTGTCAAAAAGAACACATGTTCTTGCCAAGGAAGGCCCATGCGCTGGATGGACCACGATAAAACACTGGGGAACCTGAGTCTGGAGGCACATTTTGCTGGCAACAGCACTTTCTGTTACTAACCGGGCAGCTTTCCATTTGAAAAGTCTGGTTTATCAGAAGAGATAAATCATATCTCATTTTCAGCTTATCCACTACTACCTTTACTCACTGCCATAGTCACATTCTTGCTTCTGTGTAACAACGGCACAATAAAGTTTCAAAAGGGCTCAATGAATTGAGTATCAAGATCCCCATTAAAACAACCTAAATCAGACATAACATATAATTTACATTTCCCTAAACTTCCATGATCATGAACAACTTTTTTTTTTAAGATTTTATTTATGTATTTGACAGAGAGATCACAAGTAGACAGAGAGGCAGGCAGAGAGAGGGGGGAAGCAGGTTCCCTGCCGAGCAGCGAGCCTAGTGTGGGACTTGATCCCAGGACCCCGAAATCACGACCTGAGTCGAAGGCAGAGGCTTTAACCTACTGAGCCACCCAGGCGCCCCAATCATGAACAACTTTTGATGACTAATTAGTACCCAGTACATAAGGCTCATCATAAAACAGAAAATTTGCTTTGCAGAGTATATTTTAGGTAAAGTCATTTTTATTTTTTTAAAGATTTTATTTGTTTGTTTGTTTGTTTGTTTGTTTTATTATGGGGGGTGAGAAGCCGAGGGACAGGTGCCCCTAACGTCGTTTTTAAATGACATGAAAAGAAATAGCCTAAGCCATAATTCCCCAAAAATATTATTTTAAAGACAAATCCCAGAAAATGTTAATAAATGACTTGTAGGGTTCTAAGGCCAAATAACTTTTAGAAACACTGAATTAAATATAGACAAACAGCCTTCTCTACTGCAGGACTTCTTGGGGCCTGTAAGTTAATACGCATTGTAAATCTCTGAGACAATGATGCCTTATCCAGCATGTTACCAGCATATTTGAAAACCCTTTTTCACAGCACATCCTTTGAGATGCCTACACTAAATCTCTTGAAAGGTGACTGGGTATTCTTAAACCAGTTGGTCAATAGCTACTGGTCCATGATAGAAATAGATATTAGTTCCTTAAACCATAGCCAGCTTCCAAGCCATCCGTCCCCATACAATACATGATAACCCTGGGCAAGGTCTGCTCCCAGCCTCCCAGAAACCCACAAAGAGTACAGGATGAGTCTGCTATACTCAAGCAACCTGCATCCTTGGGCAGGACGATTGGAAAATTAAGTAATGCAAGTTGAACACACTGGCGTGTCAAAAAATCCCAAGGAAATCTTAACAAATATCTATTATCTAATACAAGATATTAGATCTTTTGACCAGATTGAAATATCAGAGGAAAGCAAGACTGTACCAGAATTTTAAATAGTTCATCTAGTTTTATTCTAAATGGAATTAAAATGGTATTATGGGTCAAAAGTGCCCTTTGGAAAAGTAAAAATTACAGGCACATAAATCAATTTGTAATGAAAAGAAGAACTAAGGAAAAGCAGCAGCACCTGAAAAACCACAGCCAAGCTGCAGCACAGGCTGGAAAGCCGGCCGCCAGGAGCTGGAGGTAAAACTGGGAAAGATGAATTGCAGTGAACTGTCCTTGGTTTTCCACGTCCTGCCCCCAATGAACCCCTGGTAAGAAAAGCAGCCGCTGGTGACTACACACCAATGGCCTCCCACTACAAAGACTGTCCTCTACAGGCCAGACACAGAGAAGAGAGGATAGAGAAGAAAGGGCCTCCTCCCCTTTGCTTTCTCATCTTTCAGATGGGAAATCCCGTCTGCTTATGCAAATGCCTCTGACTTTGAGAGAAGCTACAGGAGCTGAAAGGCTATAGGTGCAAATGCAGACATTTACCTAATTGTTCTATTCTATCTATCCCACTTCTCTTCAAAGTATAGAAATTCTCAATCACACTTATTTACTTCCTCCATTCAAAATGTTGGTAAAATTCAGTTAATGCTATTTTCATGACTAAATTCCCAGTTTTCTCATTTTCCTTAACACGGGGTTGGTTTCTTGAAAATGGGGGTTCTGTGGAAAGAGATATATTTAACAACTAGTATCCACAAGGGTGAGGGACATTCTTGCATCATATGGTTTCTCATTTATTCTAACACCACATATTCTAAAACCATATATTCTAAAACCATAAATTTCTAAACTCAGTTTCCCAAAACTTTCAGATCCAACCATTGATTTCAATCATCTATTCTTTATCAAGCTTGAAAATAGAAAGATGCTCTGCCCGTTCTATGTTCAGGAGGAAGATGGACAGCCAAAAGAAACAGAACCCATGGGTAACCGAAAGCCATAAATATATGTTCCGTTTTTCCTAAAACCTCTATTGTCATAAAGTTATTCCCCAGGACCAACTTGGTCGCTGATACACAAAGTAAGATGGTTACAACACTATATCAGTGGAAGCCAAAACTTGATTCAGTGGAACTTAAAATAAAAGGTTTATAAGATAATCTATATTTTTTCATATTCTATAAGGGCCATGATAATATGCAGCCTAATATTCACCTTTTAAATACTTACTCCAAATTTATTAGAACTCTTCACCAATTTTCAAATCACATTACATTTTTATACAGGATTATATTAAAAAAATCAGTCATTTTCTCCAGTGAGGCTCTTTTTAATGCTAATTCATTTCAAAAGATTACATAAAAATACTTATATTACTCAAAAAGTTACAGAATGTTGCCAATCTGCAGACAAGTGGAAGCACACACTTGCAGTTCTAATAGGGCTTCTCCTATTCTGGCCGTGAACCAGTTTCTACTATTGGAAGTCAGCTCCAAGCAGCCTTTTGTTTGTTTGTTTGTATCTGCCAGAAGCAAGGCCAGAGGGCCCGGATGTATAAAAGTATCTCACATTCAGAAGGAAGGCCTCGGGCCTTTGTGCCAGTAGATGTGCAAAGAAGCTTAAGTAAGTGTGGGAAAACAGCAACTGTGGATCAGAATTTGCCATAAGGCAGGACCTAACAGTTTTTTTCTGGTTTGCCACAGACAGATGGAATAACAGCATAATAGACTTGGGCAAAGGGTCTCCTGAGCTATTCTCTCCATTGTACACATACAACTGAGACAGTAAAGACACAAAGGGACTGTACTTAGGAAGGAAGTGTCTCCTTCAGAGCAAAGCCCTCTATCGTTCATTATTTTCATCAAAAAGTCTGAAAAGAAGATTGATGCAAAATGTTCCTATGCTTCACCCTTGAAGGTCAGTACATTTGTTTGCTGAGGGTCAAATGTGCCAGATAGGTACCAGTCTTCACTCTCCATGCGGCAGGCAGCTGGGGAAAGGACAGCCAAGATTCTCATAAGCTGTGTCTTAGCTCAGCACTACCTTAAGATCTAAATCTGCCCCTTGAAAAACTAGCTGGATTTTAGCCCCTGGATATCACCAGGGCAAAGGACAACCAAAAGAGCCTCAGGAACTGAGGCAGCCACACCCATCCAGCTGAACCAAATCTTCAGGAGGCATAAAATTGAACTGTCACTCGAAATAAATGGGAACAAAGGCAGAAAAATTCCTAAATATTTTCGATCATTGTCTCCCCAAGGACTTTTTTTAATCAGTTAAACTGTGACTGTTGAAACCTGAAGACCGAAAGGATAGCAGAAAAGAGACACTTTTCTCAAAACCACTTACACAGATGGAATAAGGTTGGCCATGAATTTATCACTGTTGAAGCTAAAAGGGATTCCCTGGGGCTTCATTATACAATTTTATCTATTTTTTTGTATATGTTTGAAATTTTCTATAGTAAGTTTTAAATTATATTTGTATAATTTTTCAGTTTTTCACACAAAATCTGCATTGCTATAAAAAGTGTGATGTTCGCTTTAAAGATTTTTTAAATCTGAAGTTAAGAAAATAGCCTGATGAAAACAAGAATCTGCTTCCAAATGCAATTATTCCCATAAAATAAGTTGCCTTCAGACACCTAAGAGGGAATAATGTAACTACATAATTCTTTTAGAGAGGTTTAAAAGTGATTTGGGGAGTTTTCCCAAAATTTTCTAAGCTTTTCTAAGGAATACGATCTTGAGTCAAAATTTGTGATATGGAAGAAACTAAAAATCATTATATTCCTACTCGCGGTCTCTGTTCAAAACCAAATATCTCTAAGAAAGTTCCCCTGCTCTCCAGTGTCCACTAATATAGGCTAATACATACCAAACACATTTCAGCATAATTTCTGTCTGTTCTAAGCAAATGTTTAAATTCAAAAAGCAAAGCCTTCTCTTTTTCTTTTTTGCCAGCCTACCTCTTTATGTACATACTGTGAGTGTAGCATATGTGACCCTTTTTTTAAATTGGGCTTTTTCCGGGACACCTGTGTGACTCAGTCTGTTAAGCATCTGACTCTAGGTTTTGGTCCAAGTCAGGATCTCAGGGTCCTGAGATGGAGCCCCTGGTAGGGCTCCCCACTCAGCGGGGAGTCTGCTTGGGATTCCCACATCTCCTTCTGCCCCTCCCTCGCTCATGTATGCACACTCTCTCTCTAAATAAAATCTTAATAAATAAATAAATTAGACTTTTTCCCATCTTAATTGAGGTAAAATTGACAAAAACTGCAGATACTTAAAGGGTACAACTTGATGTTTCAGTATATGTGTATGTTGTAAAGTAATCACCACATTCAAAAGTAATTTTGAAGGTTATCCAGCAGTAAAATTCATGCACAAAAGATTTATTTTAAAGCCTTTGAATGTTTTTTCTTTTTTTTTAATATTTTATTTATTTATTTGACATAGATCACAAGTAGGCAGAGAGGCAGGCAGAGAGAGGGGAAGCAGGCTCCCCACTGAGCAGAGAACCCGATGTGGGGCTCGATCCCAGGACCCTGAGAATATGACTTGAGCCGAAAACAGAGGCTTTAACCCACTAGCCACCCAGGCCCCCCCCTTTGAATGTCTTTTCAAGCAGGTCCCATTTACTCTATTCAATTGAAGAATATTTCTATGATTTAATGCTACCAATATATAGTAACATCTTCAGGACAAGAATCAAAATAACATGGCTTTAAATAAGACTAATAAGACAAGATTTCCAGTTAATCCTAAAAGTGATATTTGGAGAGAAGTACATTATAGTTCAGAGAAATGGCTGGATCGGTTTAGCCTATGTAATTGAAAGTAATGAAATAAACAAAATCTTCAAGAACAAGCTGTGGCAATTTCAACACATCAACTTAATGTCTATTAATGAAGACATTACAACATAATGAAGAAAATACAACCTAACCTTACACCTAAAGGAGCTGGCAAAAGAATAGCAAATAAAGCCTAAATCCTGTAGGAGAAGAGAAACAATAATGATTAGAGCAGAAATCAATACAGAAATCAAAAAAAGAAAAAAAAAAACAACAAAAAACAAAACAGAACAGTTCAACAAAACTAGAACCTAGTTCTTTGAAAGAATTAACAAGATTGATAAACACCTAGCCAGACTTATCAAAAAGAGAAAAGAAAGGACCCAAATAAATAAAATCATAAATGAAAGAGGAGAGATCAAAAATAACACCAAAGAAATACAAACAATTATAAGAGAACATTACAAACAATTATATGACAACAAATTAAAAGCAATCTGGAAGAAACACATAAATTCCTAGAAATATATAAACTACAAAAGCTGAAACAGGAAGAAATAGAAAACCTGAACAGACCCATAACCAGCAAAGAAATTGAATCAGTAATCAAAAATCTCCCAACAAACAAGAGTTCAGGGCTGGATGGCTTCCCAGAGAAATTCTACCAAACATTTAAAGAAGAATTAATATTATTCTTCTGAAATATTTTCCAAAAAATAGAAATAGAAGGAAAACTTCCAAAATCATTCTATGAGGCCAGCATTACCCTGATCCCAAAACCAAAGACAAAACCTTCTAGTGGGCTAAAAAGGAGAATTACAGACCAATATCCCTAATGAACACAGAGGCAAAAATTTCAGCAAGAGGAGCCTGGGTAGCTTAGTTGGTTGAGCATCTGCCTTTGGCTCAGGTCATGATCCCAGAGTCCTGGCATTGAGCCTGGAATCAGGTTCTCTGCTCAGCGGGGAGTCTGCTTCTCCCTCTTCCCCTCACCCTGCTCATGCTCTCTCTCTCTCTCTCTCTCTCTCTCACTCTCTCTCTCTCCCTCAAATAAATAAAATCTTTTAAAAAAAAAAACAAAAACAAAAACTTACCAAACACCCAAAAACAAAAAATATCTGTCAAGAAATGTGCAGAAGACATGAACAGACATTTCTCCAAAGAAGACACACAAATGGCCAAAAAACACATGAAAAAATGCTCAACATCACTAGGCATCAGGGAAATACAAATCAAAATCACAATGAGATACTACCTCACACCAATTAGAATGGCTAAAATGAACAACTCAGGAAACAACAGTGTTGGCAAGGCTGTGGAGAAAGGGGAACCCCCTTCCACTGTTGGTAGGAATGCAAACTGGTGCAGCCACTCTGGAAAACAGTATGGGAGTTCCTCAAAAAGGTAAAAATAGAGCTACACTACAACCCATTGCACTACTAGGTACTTATCCAAAGGATACAAGCATAGCGATTCAAAGGGGCACATGAACCTGAATATTTATAGCAGGAATTTCCATAATGGCCAAAATATGCAAAGAACCCAGATCCATTGACAGATGAATGGATAAATAAGATGTGATATACACATACATACACATACATACAATGGAATATTACTCAGCCATCAAAAGAATGAAATCTTGCCATTTGCAAGGACATGGATGGAACTAGAGGGAATTATGCTAAGTCAATCAGAGAAAGACAAATACCACATGATTTCACACATATGTGGAATTTAAGAAAAAAAAAAACATGAACAAAGGGGAAGGGAAGGAAAAATAAAATAAGATGAAAACAGAGAGGGAGGCAACTCATAAGAAATCCATAACTATAGGAAACAAACAGGGTTGCTGGAGGGGAGGTGGGTGGGGAATGGAATAATGGGGTGATGGGCATGAAGGAGGGCACATGATGTAATGAGCACTGGGTGTTATATGCAACTGATGAATCACTAAATTCTACCCCTGAAACTAATAATACAGTATATGTTGACAAAATTCAATTTAAATTAAACGAAAAAATGCTATGGAAAAAAAAAACATAACAAAGAGAAAATATCTTCTACTCTGTTAAGAGGAGATAAAAAAAATTTACCATTTGAAATCTTACCAAAAACATCATGAAGAAATGTTTACAATCATTGATACGATGAACACATTGTGTCCAGCAGGGTGCTAGGCTACACAGAAATCACAGAAATAAAAGCCATGTTGTTTCAGCAAGTACATTTGACAGTGATACATCTGTAAACTGGCCAAAGTCTTCATTAAAAATAAAAAGTTGGACAAACTCTAAGAGACTCTTAATCTCAGGAAACAACCTGAGGGTTGCTGGAGGGGACAAGGGGAGAGATGGGGTGGCTGGGTTAATGACACTGGGGAGGGTATGCGCTATGGTGAGGGCCGTCAATTGTGTAAGACTGATGATTCACAGACCTGTACCCCTGAAACAAATAATACATTACATGTTAATAATAAATAAATAAATAGATAGATAGATAGATAAATAAAGTAAAAAATACAAAGTTAGGAGAAGATTGGAATGTTGTTTCCTTGACAAGCTCCTCATTCATTAATATGGAAATTAATATTTTAAAGTTCATATGCCAGAGTTCTGTGATTAATATCTAAATTCCAGAAGTTAATAGAATTTTTAATAGTGTTTCTTATCCTATTACATTTCTTATCCTATTAATAACAATTCAAAATATATACTCTATTTGACTTCTTGATGTATTACCTATATTTTCTTATAAAACAAAACTGCAAAGTATGTGCATCTGTTTTCATTATCATTGACATCCCTTATTCATATTATACTGAAAACCAGAGTCTACACCAGAGTATCATTCTCAGTCTTCTTACATCTTTTAAGAAGAAAGGAATAAGAAGTGGTCAGTCTAGTAGCTCCTGCAAACAACAATAACTTCCCTTGGATCCAGGGGCAGTTTAAGGGAAACAGTAATAGATGTACCACTTAGCCACACAGCATCACAAAAGTAGTAATTACCTACGAAACCTGCTGCTTCCCTCTCTTTTCTCTGTTTTCCTCTCCTGACATTCCAAGTGGTGTGGACAGTGAAATAAATAAGCTTCATATGAGCTCCGGGAGAAGTGAAACAGTCATGTACTGACATTTTAAAAAGAATAGAAAAAAAAAGTAACCTGAGGGGAAGTATTTCTATTATTGTTATAGGAAATATAAGAATAGACATAAATAAGTACATGTGATTATTTAAGTTGAACATTAACTTCCATTGGTATATAGTGTGTGCTTCACCATGTTGGTCATGCTTACAAGGTCACCTGGGTCCACAGTCTCTCATTTAATGTAGTCCTGTATTGCCTGCCTACTCTGACCCCAGCACTATAAAAGGCACAAAAGGGGAACCAAAGCAAATGTACAGCTCCAGAAAACTTTAATTAAAGAGGTGAACATTTATGAAAGACAATTTATAACCAAAGGCTAAAGAGCCTCATCATCATAAATTATGAAGAGGTTAAGAGCTCGTACATAAGAAGTAAACATAAGAACCATAAGACTTATCATAGAAATCCACTTATCTTCTGCTGGTACATTTAGTTTTATGAAAAAAATTAAAACGTTTCCCTAGGGGCGCCTGGGGGGCTCAGTTGGTTAGTCAACTGCCTTTGGCTCAGGTCATGATCCCAGGGTCCTGAGATCAAGCCCCATTTCAGGCTCCTTACTCAGCAGGAAGCCTGCTTCTCCCTCTCCCTCTGCCTGCTACTCCGCCTGCTTGTGCGCTCTCGCTCTCTCTCTCTCAAATAAATAAGTAAAATCTTTTAAAAAAAAATTTCCCTATACTCTATAACCCAGATCACAGGTATAGGAGAAATAAAAAAGAGGAACCACAGTTTCTTTTAGTTTAGACTACAATAGTAGGAAAGAGCTTCGTGAAGGGTAAGACATGAGCTCCGACTTAAAGGAAGAACAGAAGACATTCCAGGAGTAGGACGCTGACAGAGCATGGCACATGCACGGACAGAGAAGATATTCACTGAGGTTCCATTTGGAAGATTATGGAGACAACAATAAATGAAGCCAAATTAGAAAGAAGTGTACACAGAGGAGCAGGGAGTTAGGAATTGAGAGGCTGCACAATTATAAATTCTAAATGATAAACTCACAAAATCATTCAATCAGAGAACCACAGGGTTAAAAAGGATCTCAGAAATCATCTAACACAATTTTCAACTCAGTGCAGTAAGAATATCCCATGTGATCATATAGCTACTGCCAGAAAATCTGCAGCAAGGGAAAGAAAATTCACCACCTCTCAAGAGAGAGAGCTCAAATTGTTAGCAATGTCTCCTTTATGAAATTACCATTGTTTGCTGAAATTGATCTATGGAGATATATAAATATTTTTAGATATGTTATCCCATTTTCACATGCCAGGCTGTAAATGCCAAGAATAAGTTTGTGTTTGTGGCACTGCTCAACAGAATATATGAGAAAGGATGGTGACTGTCAGTTCTAAAGAGATCCCTGTCTTGGGGCGCCCGGGTGGCTCAGTGGATTAAAACCTCTGCCTTCGGCTCAGGTCATGATCTCAGGGTCCTGGGATTGAGCCTGCTTCCCCCTCTCTCTCTGCCTGCCTCTCTGCCTACTGGTGATCTCTCTATCAAATAAATAAGCAAAATCTTAAAAAAAAGAGAGAGAGAGAGATCCCTCTCTACAACTTCCAGACGTCCCCCTCAGTCTGAGATGCCTCTAGAAATTGTGTATTCAAACAAACCCTTTACTTTCATAAGATAAATTCATATCTGAAACTCTCTCCAAGTTACTCTGAATTAGACTGGGTATGGGGTCATACAAGACCACAACATTAGGGTTTTCCCCAAATGGAGTCTAATCTCAAGAAGTGAAAAATACAAACAGCCTTTGACCAAAATATATCTGATTACAGTCGTGAACCACATAATTTCTCCCTGCTGGTGAAAAAAATGTGGTTCTATTAGGGAATTTGTTGGTGACTCTGAAGTATGTCAGTTTAGCACATTGCCTCCATTACAATTCTGCAAAAGTAGAAATTAAACAAATTTCAACTTTAAGAGAGTGGGGGGGTTCCCATTTTTATTCCATAAGGAGTCCCCACAGCAGACCATGGGAAATTCACGCTTTTTGCAATTCCAATTTTCCTACTGAATGACCTATTCCCCAACCCATATAAATAATTTGCTGTCGAGAAGGGAGAGGATCAAATATGCCACAGTGGTCCCTTCATAATCATACGAAGCAGGGTTTCTCAACCTTAACACTATTGACATTCTGGGCCAGACAATTCTTCACTGTGGAAGACTGTCTTATGCATGGTAGGATGTTTAGCAGCACCCCTGACCTCTGCCTACTAGATGCCAGCAGCATCTTCCTTCTCCAATCACGACAATGACAAATGTCACCAGACATTGCCAAATATCCCCTAGGAATCAAAACTGTCCCTTGTTGAGAACTACTAAAATAAAGATATGGTCTTGGTTAAAATCTCTGGGCTCTGCATTCCAGGCGCATTTCTAAAGTGGTGGTGACTGCCATTTCTGGCTGACATCCACATAAAATCTGCTGTTTACTCCAATCTCTTCAGAGAGAAGTGTGAACACCCTGTTCCTTGACAAATGACTTTGATGATTAGATTGTACCACAATACGCATCAAAGTACAAGGACAGAGCTTTAGCTCTGCTGTCAAGACAACCGCTGCCTCTTCAAGCAAAAGGAAAATCAAAGACTTGAAGGATGCCAGTTGAGTCGGAACCTGAAGCCAAAGGCAAATGCTGTGGCCACGGCTGAGCACCTGGCATTCCCTGTGTGAGCTGAACACTCAAGAGAATGGAGACTTCAAATGAGCTTCCACCTAACAAGCTGCAATTTTGTTTCATTGGGGGGAGAGTAAGGGATGAGTTATGAGAAGAAACCAGAGGAAAATTCAACATGACAGTCCATTTGCTAATTCAGCGAGGAGGATTTCAAGACAATCTTCAGAATGCGGCAAGACAAAAGCATCATTATCCATAATTACTGCTTACCAGTAGCACGGATTGATAACAAGCTTTCTCCGCTAATCTTGCCCCGCCATTATGAGAAGAGGCGATTAAAGTAATTAACAAATCAACTTTTCTGGGCAACATTGAGTTCAGTAGCAAAAAATAATGAGCAAAAGCTAGTTATTCGATGAAATAACTAGGGACGAAATGAGACAGAAATCTGAAGTTAACAACAATATGAATAGGGAGCTTGGATAATTGACAAATGCATACATTTTGACATTAGAAAATCTGATGGCACATTGGCAAATATTGGGCTATTTGTTTAAAGCCCCAGTTTAAATGGAAAGTGCTTTACTAGATCATGAAAAGCATATATAATTTTAACAGTCATGCATAGTCCTGTATGTGTGACATATACAAATAAAAATGCCTCACTCTTAAGAAGTCAGACTGCCAGGAACCTCAGTCATCTTGGTCATGGATATGGACTCAAAAGGAACTTTGAAAAGTCCTTGCAGCCAGGGTGCCTGGATGGCTTAGTCAGTGAAGCGTCTACCTTTGGATCAGGTCATGATCCTGGGGTCCTAGGATGGAGCCCCATGTCAGGCTCCCTGCTCAGCGGGGAGCCTGCTTCTCCCTTTCCCTCTGCCCCTCCCCCTTGTCCAGCCTCCCCTCCATGCTCTCTCATATATTCTCAATAAACAAAATCTTTAGAAAAAAACAAGTCCTTTCAGCCATAAAATCACATTACAGAAAGAAGCAAAGAACTACTCTCAGACCGTTACTGTATTTTGTACTCCTCTCAACTTCCCTACTCTTGAGGAAAGGAAAGGGCACCATGTTTTATAATCTGTCTCTAGCCTAATATCTTCATATACATCATAGGTGCTTAGTAAGCATCCTTAGCAACATTGACAAATGTGGTGGGCAGAACCATAAGTGGCTATTGAGCATCTGAAATGTGACCAGTGCGACTGAGGAAATGAATTTTTAATTTTATTTAATTTTAATTTATTTTATTGTAAAATAGATACTCAATTTGTTTACTGGGAAACTTAAAATATTTGGAACAACTTGGATACGTGAATCTACATTTCCAACTGTAAACTTTATGAAAGCTAAGAACAAGTATCTAATAAAAATTTAGCATTAGAGGGACGCCTGGGTGGCTCAGTTGGTTGAGCAGCTGCCTTCGGCTCAGGTCATGATCCCAGCGTCCTGGGATCAAGTACCGCATCGCATCGGGCTCCTTGCTCGGCAGGGAGCCTGCTCCTCTCTCTCTGCCTCTGCCTGCCTCTCTGCCTGCTTGTGTTCTCTCTCTGTTAAATGAATAAATAAAATCTTTAAAAAAAAAAATTTAGCATTAGAATTGAGATGTGTTATAAGAGTAAGATATACATCAAATTCAAAGATTTAGTATGACAAAATGAGTGTAAAATATATCAGAATATTTGCATATTGATTACATGTTGACATGATATTTTTATATATTGGGTTAAACAAAAGAAATTACTAAAGATCATTACACCTGACTCTTTTTATCTTGCTTGATGTGGGTATTAGAAAATTTTGTCACAAAAAAAATTTTTTTTTAAGTAACATATGTGGCTATTAGATAGGACTGGTCTTTAGAGTGAATGAATGATATGGAACATACAGCAGCATATTGGAATCAGTAAAAGAAAACTGACTGATGGCAGCCAAAAATAATGTCTACAACTAGAAGGAGACCAAAAATACCAACAGCGTATAGTTACCTGAAGCCATTTAAAGTGTGAGTATATATTCTTACCTATTTCAGAGGTCCTAAGAGTATCAGAGTTATTTAGGCCTTATAATTCTTAACCACAAAAAAAGGAAAAAATCTTTTCTGCCTACCATGTTTAAAAAGACATGATAATGAATCTCATATTTTAATATTTAGTAATAACTTCCATTTCTCTCAAAATTTCACTAATACTTAGCAACTCATTAATTCCCACAACAACTTTGTAAGATAGTTATTATCATCACCTTTCCCATTTTGTAGGTAAGGAAACTGGGGCTGAGAGAAATTCATTAATTTGTCAAGGTTATGCATTTTTACTAGGGTACTCTAGTAGCTCTCTCAAAATTATTTTCCAGTATTCACGTATAGACGTGCCTGACCAAAGCACTGTTCTCCATGTCTTCCTCTATCTTTGAACACTGTCCTCTTTAATGGAGCCCTTGACCTGGAGAAGTTTAGTCATATCCACCCTGGGGATGAAATTCTGCTATATGTCACATGGAGACCCCCATAATTTTCTCAAACATTAGCAAATAAAGTCCAGCTGCTGATGGAGGCTCCATGAGGAGATCAGCTGATAAAGTCTTCCTCTTCATTTCTGGTTAAGAGTACCTATCATTTCTAAAGTTCTCTATGGTTCTTCTACATGGTAAACAATATCCCAGCAAGGACTTAACAATAATACAGGAAAACGTGAACATGACAATATTTGTATTTCACTACCCATGATGACATATGAAAAGGAAATATAAATATTGTGATTTTTTTTAAGTAAGTAGAAATTATCCTTAATCTCTGTGACTTCTTTCAATGTATAAAAGGTTTCATGAGATAAAAGTTTAGGGAGAAGAGTAAGATGTGCTAGGACACCTAAAAAGATGAAAGGTTGACTGAGAGTAGAGGAAAAGGGTGAGAATCAAGAAGATTAAATAATTAAACAAACAGATTGAATGAAGAGAATCAAGGGATCAAAAGGCAAAATGCTACCGAAAGATCAAAAGATTTAAACCCCATGTGAAATACAAGGGAAGTGAAACTGAGCAGCTTAATAAGGCATTCATTTAGAGGAGGAATAGCAGCATACATTTGAGAAAATGGAGCACTTTTAAGCATAAGTATTAACTAACAT
Source organism: Nasua narica (assembly GCA_028533885.1). Classification (NCBI taxonomy): domain Eukaryota; kingdom Metazoa; phylum Chordata; class Mammalia; order Carnivora; family Procyonidae; genus Nasua; species Nasua narica. The sequence continues at coordinate 54,055,557 of CM052802.1, forward strand.
AATAGCACAGAATGCTTGATATGCTATGTATTCAGCAGCTTAGTTTCTCCATTTTCCATCCATTGCCTTGTTTTCCCCTTGCTGATGGCTGTTTAGTTTTTCTAAACAAAAACAAATTAATACTAAGTCCAGGTATTACAATTTCAAGACATGTAAAAATAAGTATATAGAATCCGATTCTTAGTTTTCTTAAAAGAAAAATCAGAGCAGCATCGCTTATTAAGCCATTATCTGCTTTTAACCTATTTGGTTAATATGAGGAGTAAGAACAGCTATTAAAAAGGCTTGTGGACTACAGAATGTCCAGGAGTCTGTAAATGGTGACCACTGTTGCCTTTCTCTGTGAGTGCCTTTAAAAAACATCAACCTATGGACCTTTCATTTTCTTCTGGTAGCTTCGGGATCACTTGTCCCTTGTTGGGATCCAGGAATCAAGTTTTTCTTTAATCTCATTAGGTCCCCACAGTGCAGGCAGACTTTCCCAGAAGCTACTCGGTGATTTTTTTTTTTAATTTTTTTTCTCCCCAAATATGTTTATTTTAATTTTTCAGAGTTACAAGATTGATTGTACATGCACCACACCCAGTGCTCTATGCAGTACGTGCCCTTCTCAATACCCACCATTTTTATGCGCTGCATTTTTCCAAACAGGAAATGCAAAGGGAAGGAGCACTGGTGACCTGTCAATTCTGGACGAAAAAAAAAGGTCTGGCTGTCATCACAAGGATTTACCCAGCCTGCTTTGCAGGGCACCTAACCTGACCAGAGTCAGTAAAGAACCAATACCTGAGAGCCTACCAAACACGGTGGAGCAAGACTGAATATGACCAACAGTGTGTTCTGTCACCAGAGACTTTGACACAAAGGCTGGAGTCAGAATTATTTTATGGAAAATTTAATGTAGAGTCTTCTTACTTGAAATGATACCTTTCTCCAGATTCTTTTTGTTACATAACTTTTACAGATCTCCTTATGTTTTTGTCCCTTAGAAAACAACATGTGGGACGCCTGGGTGGCTCAGTTGGTTGAGCAACTGCCTTTGGCTCAGGTCATGATCCCAGTGTCTTGGGATCGAGTCCCGCATCGGGCTCCTTGCTCCACAGGGAGCCTGCTCCTCTCTCTGCCTCTGCCTGCCTCTCTGCCTGCTTGTGTTCTCTCTCTGTTAAATGAATAAATAAAATCTTTAAAAAAAAAAAAAAAAGAAAACAACATGTATCTTTGATATGACATTATTTTTTTAAATCCATTATGTTTAAATCTCATCAAGTTATTAAGGAGTCATAAAAGCAATTGTAATTCCAAACAAACTCAACAAACAAAATCCACATATAGAGATGTTTGCATATGACTTATTTTTTATTGCTTAAAAACATTCTAACTCCTTTTCATCTTGCCTCTTAAGCTTTTGGACCTTCGAAAAGAATATACTTTTTTTGCATTCATTTGAACATCTTTTCTGGTTTAGAACTTGTCTCAAGGGGAAACCTTGAAAGAAAATTAAAACTTCTTTTTAAAGCCCACAGCAATTTATTAATATTTTACAGCTTTTCAATATAGTTGTATTCACAAATTGGATTTGCTCTGTTTGATATAAAACAATTGTTTTATTCCCACTTCAAGTGCTCCACTGTTTTCAAGCTTGTTAATTAAATGTTTTATTTTTTAAAAATACTGCACAAGTTTCTCAAAACTTCATCTGCACCTGCTCCATAAATGAAAAGACGTCCTTGGAACAATTCCAGTTTATTAAGTAGAAAACCATTATTTTCACACGGAATTCAGTCTTTTACCTGTAAGCTTTAACAGGAGTTACTGTGCATTGTATTCTTTCACCTTTTATCTGCTGTCAATTAATACAAGCATTTTTAGTGTGTAGGGAAGGAAAAAAGACATGTCATTCGGAATGTCACTTCCATTGCCTGATATTCCCATGTGTGTGCTCAACTGACACCTCCGTAAAGCTATTTGGTGGTTTTATCTTTCAGTCTGGCCCTTTTGGTCTTTGCCCATCATCCTTTCTCCTAACAAGATTGTGTAGTGTGATCTGATGAGATTCAGGGATTGTATGGAGCAGTAAAACGGCTACAACTTCTCAAAATGTCCATACCAGAGCCCAAATCAGTAAAATGCTTCCTAGCATAGAAAAGAAATGAAGACACTGAATCCTATAGGACCAGAAAAACCATGTTCATTCCTGCCAGAAACGTCTGAAATTGGAAGACTAAACACCATGATAAACAAGACTTCAGTGAGTGAATTTTGATCACAGATCAATTTAAGATGTCTGAATGTCATAATTATAGGATCCATCTACCCTTGCTTAGGAAAGAAAGCTCATAGTTCCTGCTAACAGAACAGCCAGGACTCAAAAATATCAATGATATTTTGTCAAGTGGGGGGAAAAAAGGTAGATTACAAAATCATGTAAGGTAAAGTTTCATTTATATGAAAACCACATGTCCATTGACATGATAGGGCAGAGTCTGGGAGGTAATAGACCAAAGCACTGACATTGTTTTTCACCAAGTAAGTAATATTATGGCCACTTTTAAAATGTCTTCTTTTTGCTTATTTGACTTTTCTGCTTTTTCTGCAATAAATAATTTCTTTTCTGATTTAAAAGCATGAGCTCTTTAAAAATATTTTTAAAAGACATGTTGGATGGAGTAAAACAGCTCTTTAATCATCAACTGAATCAATAAAGTAAATCAAAAAAATTCAATTTTAGAAGATATGCATATTATTTAATAAATAATTTTAAAGATACTTTGACAATCATAAGAAATTTTGTTATAAAGCTTTTAAGAGTATGGGGTGCCTGGGTGGCTCAGAGGGTTAAGCGTCCGACTTCAGCTCAGGTCATGATCCCGCAGTCCTGGGATCAGAGCCCCTGCATTACCTTGAGTAGGGCTCCCTGCTCATCGGGGAATCTGCCTCTCCCTCTCCCTCTGTGCCCCCTCCCCATGCTCATGCTCGTGCTCATGCACTCATGCTCTCTCTCGCTCACTCTCTCTAATAAATAAGATCTTTAAAAAAAATAAAGTTTGTTGAACCCTACATCAAAAACTAATGATGCATTGTAAGTTGGCTAACTAAATGTAATTTAAAAAATAATAAGCGATAAATAAAAATAAATTAAAAATAAAGTTTTTAAGAGTATGAAAATATCTATGTCTCAAATATTTTTTTTCTTTCTTGATGTCATAAGCAACTAACATTGCTTTACAACAGGCTTTTTTTTAAACCTGCTAATCCAGACATCTGAACCCAGACGACTCCATAGTATTTCTTCATTTCCTCTACCTCCATATAATCTAAAGAAAATTGGGTCTTACTTCTTTTTCAATATTCTATCTCAGAGATAAATGTACCTTTAAAAAAAAAAAGATGCATCTGTCCAATCAATAAAGGGAGAGATTTTCTTAGAGTTAAAAGAACTGCGTGTGGTCCCCCTGGAGTACAGTTGATAATCTAGTACTCTAGGTGGTACTTAGTGTAAGGTGGGTCCACGTCCCAAGAACATACTACCCACAGAGAGACAGGTTTGTTCAGTTTTGTTTTCACATTGTTTAGATTTTTTGTTGTTGTGTATATATACCATATCTTGTTTTTCCATTCATCTGAAGATCAATACTTGTTTTGCTTCTACCGCTTTGCTATTATGAATAATGCTGCTATGAACGTGGGTTTGTAAATATTTCCTCGAGACACTACTTTCTATTACTTTGGTTAGGTACCTAGAATTTCAATTACTGGTTAAATGGTAGTTTTGTTTTCAATTTTTTGAAGAATGGCCATACTGATCCCATAATGGTGCACAAGTCTTTCACTTCCTTGGTTAGGCTTAATTCTCAGTATTTGTGGGGTCTGATGATGTTGGAAATGGAACTGTTTTCTTAATTCCCTTTACAGCTTGTTCATTTAACCTACACTTTTGTTTATCTTTAAAAAGCTTCATTCTTAGTCCTGACATCAGCACAGGCCCCCAGAACCCAGGGCACAGCCCCAGCAGCAGCACAGAGTGGCCAGTAGCAAGTAACACCATAGAACCACTACATCAACGACCTCGTGGGGCCTGCCAGGATGGCCATCATGGGCTATAAGGACTCCCCCTCCATCTGGGCCACCAATCTGGGGAAACATCTGTCAACATCACACCAGCTGAGGCTGATGTCCTGATTGGCAAAAACAGGTCAAGATCTCGCCCGAGTGGGCTGAGCCCTGGGGGCCAGAAATGTTCGGTTATCCAGCATTCACTGCCGCAGGATGGGAAATTTACCCTGCATCTTCCTACCAAGAGCACCAGCAGAGTGCTCTTCAACATCACTGTCACCATGACTGCCACGATGCTAGTCCTGCTGACGGGCAAAGAAGCTGTCCACGGTGGTATGATCAACAGGAAATGTTATGAAATGGCCACCCACCTGGGGTGTTGTCAGTATTGACCTTGTGTGTCCCTTTTCTCCACTGCTCCCCACTGCTTCTGTGCTCCTTTCTTTCCCATACACACATACACCATTTTTATTTGAGGAGGGACGTGACCCCACATCCCTTATTGCTGCCAAAACAACACGGCTGGGGCTGGAGCTAGATGGACAGACACCTCCCCCTATACATACCCATCCTGTGTGTGGCTGGAAAATTTTTTGAGGTTTGTTGTTTTTTTTTTCCTAAATAAGAAGGATTCTACTAACAAAAAAATAAAGTAAAATGAAAAATAATAAAAAGCTTCACTGTTTCATTAATTTATAAAATGCATCCACATATCAGGTCCTCTTATTTCATAGATGGTTCTGGAAACTGGGAAGTCCTAGATCATGCAGCAGAGTTGGTATTTGAAAGGGCTCACTTCCTCATTCAAAAATGGCACCATCTCACACCTTCGTATGGTAAAAGGAGAAAGATAGATCTTGAGACATCTGTTGACACCACCCCCACCTCCACTTTCTCCTTAGCCACAACTTATAGCAGCTGCCTCTGGAACCATCCCTCCTCTTGTTAAGAGCAGAAACCAAGCATACATTTTGTGAATTAGTGGCTGTCCCACTTTGCAAGGCTGGCAGAAAGTCAGGAGCCAGAATAATGCATTCTATGATCTTAATCCTACCACACTGCCTGTGGACTCCTTCCCCAGAAACACCATGAATGATAGAGATGTATGAAAGGAATGAAAAGGTCCATCTAAAGAAGTTCTCTTTTTCCTCCTCAATGAAGGAAGTATTTTGGCATGCACAATTGATACTGATTTGAATAAATAATAAAGCATATGCTTCTCTATCTGCCCAACAGAGCCTATCTGGATGACTTCTACAATGTAAAATAAGGCATGTTGTGTTATTAAGTTGGTCAGGACGATTGGTTATTGATCTGGCAATAGACTGGCAATATCATTAACTGATATTGCTCTATGATTAATTGTAATATAATTCTTAAAATAGTTTTTATTTAAATGTCAATTAACAATTTAATAATTCTTTTTGTTTAATGTGATGTTGAAATATTTTTCACTTTGATCATATCTTAAAATCCAGTCTGTAAATTTAAAGCATTTGCTTTATCTCCCAATTTAGAAATTTGCCTTCTCTCTCACTAAATATAAAAAGACAGATTTTAATATAAAGAAATAAAAAGATATAGGTATTATAAATACATAGAAATTGCTAAATCATTTGAGAGTCAAGTGCATACATTACAACACTTCACCCTTAAACACTTCAACATGCACCTCCTAAGGAAAAGGACATTCTCTTTTATAACCTTAATGCAATTACCATATTTAGATAAATATTAATTCAATGCTTTTCTTATATATAATCCATATTCAGATTTTCCTAGTCCTTTCAAAGTGAGTTTTGGGGATGTCTGTGGTATATATGTTTGTTTCCAAGCCAGGATCCAATCAAGGATCACACATGGCATTTAACTGTTATCTCTTTAATGTCCTTTAATCTAAAACAGTTCTTCAGCTTTTTAGTCCTTTTTAGTCTTTCATGATATGAACATTGGGAAGAATCTAATCCAATTATTTTGAAGAATACCCCTGTTCCACATGATCAGGTTTAGACTGAACATTTTGGGCAGGAGTACTATGTGGTTGCTGTTAGGTCATTCCAAGTGCATTCCATCAAGGGACACAAGTCAGTTTGTCCCAATAATGGTATATTAGATAGGATATATTGGTTACAATGCCCCTGATAGATTGAAAAGTTACCTAACAAGTTATCTGTGGTGTGGAATTAAGATTTTAATGCTACCAAGTTGTAACAAACAAATTTGCCCCAAAGCTTTATAGCCTTATGCAGAAATTGTATAGGTCTCATTACTGTCCCAATTCCAAGTCTCTCTAATAGTTTATCTTCTCCCCAGCTAGATCTGAGCCCTCCCTGCAGTCCTCTTCCCACTCATCCAACCCTTAACCCACAGCTTCTTCTGCTATGTTTCCTCATCTCAGTCTTTTCTATTTTTCCCTTTGAGCCCATATTCCTTCATCAGCAAGTCCTCCCACACCCTGGACCTTCCACAGGGTCCTCCCTGTACCTCCAGGGTTAACTGAAACCGACACTTCCCACCATCCTAGGGCCCAGCACCCCTGCGGGCTCTCTCTAGTGAAAAACTATCCCTCCCCTTTTCCAAGGGATCTGGGGACAGCATTCTCCCATCCTCTTTTGCATCCAGAAAACTCCACTTCCCCACAAGTCTTTGAAAGCCATGCTATGCTTCTGTACCACCTTCTGTATCTCCTCATGAGGGTCATCTGCCAACTTCCAGATCTCCCTCCCATGATCATGGCACCTGGTTACTTTTTTTCTTTCCCCCTCTGTCTTGGCTACTTTCATCCTTCTTTGGGACCCAATATCCTTTTCATCCTTTTTTTCTTTTTTTAAGTTTTCCAACAGTACCACATTTCTTTAACACTTTAAACCCTAAAGATTTTACCTCCATTCTTCAGCTGTCCACATCCATGACCACATCGTGGGTCTAAAAATCACCCAGAAAAGTCTCACATCTAAAAGCTCACACTCTAATATCCCCTCATCCTTCAAGCTTCACCCCACCTGACTCGACTGTACATGCAATCTTTGACCACATCATGCCGAAGCATCTCAACTCTTTCTTCCCCTCCAAGTATAAACCTATACAAACTTCCTTCCCTGTGCAATTGCAAGGCTGTCACCTCCTCAACCCCCTTTGCAATGACTGACTAGAATGACCTACTCACTCTCATTCTCTTACCTGTACTGGTGCTAAGCCCTTCAGGAAAAATCATAATTGTGAGGAGCTCCTGCTTCCCCATTTCCCCAACTGCTCCTCCCCAGGCCCCATCTCAGCCACAGCTCTACCAGCCACCCCGGTTTACATACCTTAAGTCTTAAAAGTTAACAGAGAGTCATCTCTTTCCTTAACCTCCAACATGAAATCCATCTGCAAGTGCTTTAGGCCTTGTCTCCAAAACATATGCCAGCATCCAACCACTTGTCATCACATTTGCTGGTAACACTAGAGTCCAAGCCACCATCATCTCTCTCTTGAAATGCTCCCATCACTTTCCAGATAGCCTTTCTGATTCTATCCTTGCCTTATTCCACAACACCTTCCCCAGCAGCCAACATAATCTTTCTAAACAATACTGTCCTGCCTAAAACCTTTTCATGGCTTCCTATTGCAGTTAGAACTAAAGTCATTGTCCTTACCCTCAGTTGCTGAGCCCAGACTGACCTCACCTCTACCTGCTTCAGGTGCCTCAGCTCATTCCACTCCTCCCCTTATCATGTGGGCCTCTTTCTTCAGAGTACCAGCCTCACTGCTGGCATAAGGACCTGCATTAACTGTGTCCTGTCCCCAAAGGACTTCCCTTTGATATCCAGTGCCTGGCTCCTCCGGTCATTCAGGTCTCATCTTAAATGTTACTTCCTCAGAAAGTCCCCTCTAACAATCTAATCCACAGAAGCTCCCAGTCCTTCCCTGTCGTACCACTCGATTTTGCCTGCATAATAGCACTTGGCCCTGGTATCATGCTTATTTAGGCATTTGTCCCTGTTCGTCTTCTGCCACTAGAAGGTAAGCTCCATAAGAAGGAACTTTGTTCACCGCTATACTCACTAGCACCTAAAATGTTGCCTTGCAAAAAAAAATAGGCACTTGAAAAACCTTTGCTGAAAAAAAGGTAGATTGGAAACAAATATAAATTTGACTTACTATGTTTTCTCGTCAGTAAAGTGAAGAAGAAGAATATTACCTAATGTATAGGATAATTATGATAATCAAAGAGTTAATAGTATGTGTAAAGGGCTTAAAATGGTGTCTGGAACACTCTTTGCTATAATTATTTGTTAAATGAATGAAATAACAAAAACAAAAAGCGTTACCACTCAGTAGGAAAAACTCTGCCAGAATGACCACATTCTGATTTAATAATTTCATTTAAAAATATGTATCAACTGCCTACTGTCTTCCTGTTGCTGTGAGTGGCACTGCAGTTATTAAATATATGTGTGTATGTATATATATATATGTAGTTTCAGTCTTTCCAGAGCTCATATTTTAGTATAGATCGTGGATTTGTAAACAAAGATTTAAAATGTGTTATAAATACTATAACACAGATGTGTACTAAATGCATTAGGAACAATTAGTACTGCAAGGAAAATCCAGGAAATCTTCACCAAGAAGAGGATACTTGAGCTGGACCTTTCTTCCCCACTGAGGAAAGAAACCACATTCTAAGGAGATGTGACAGCAGTAGCACACATCCATCCAGGCCTCAGTTCCTCTGTACCACCACCAGCCCCATTCATCTTCCCATCTGTAGACCCAGTCCTACCCCTGCTCCAGTGATGAGGTGGCTCAGTAACATCCTGATGGGTCCAAGGTCACAAGTCACAAGACACCAAATGAAACTAAGGCTACTCTCTGTGGGACACCTATTCATTTCATGCTGAATCAGGAGGATAAGTCCTGTCCTAGCTGCCAAGCACCATCCACACAAGCATGCTGGATCTCTGGGACCCATTTGTCCTGCCGTCTCACACACGGAACAAGTGAAAGCCTCCCCCATCTTACCTTCATAATAAATCAACGTCATCGCTGATTTGCAAATTGGTTTGCCACTCCTTCTTTTGCACTCCCACGGGATATTTCTGAAATCCCTATTTACCTGCCTGGGCCCTCTCCCAAACCATATACTCTTTAAGAGCCCTCAGATAGCCTTTCTGATTCTACTCTTACCTCATTCCACAATACCTTCCCCACTCAGCTGCTCATGTGATCTTTATGGCTTTTATGACTCCACAGTGCCTGGCAGTAACCAGGCCCTCAACAAATGTTTCAGGAATGAGTGAGTGACTGAATGAACAAAATAACCCACAAATGGATGAATGTAAGACTTTATAATATATGTACACATCCTTTTTATTATAAGTAATATTTATATAGATATGCTAAAAATATTGCCATTTATATATTATATGTCAGTATTATTTCATGAGAAACATTAGAAAATATTAGAGAGAATTTAATCAATACTACAGTATATGATATCTGAACATACTAAATAAAAAAGTAAAATGTTAGCTAGCTATAGGTAGATAATAAATCTAGGAAAGTAGAAAAAACTAAATGTTTATTTTTAATTAAAAGGAAAATTACTATTCTTTTACTGCTCTTGTGACATATAGATAGTATACATATAACCACTCGATGCTATCACTAAATGCGAAAGGAAGCTCTGTTTTATTTTTTCTCTTCAATTTCCTGCCTTGTTTTTCAAAGGATGTTTCATCAAGGAGCAAATAACCACTAAACCCAAAGTTAATGGGGAAAAACCATACATGTTTATGTATGGTGTGTTATTACCTACCAATCAGAAGAGTTGCAGGTAATTAGACCATGTTTTTCGATCAAGGGCCACTTCTCCCTATACTGGCAGATTTCCACTTGTTTGCCTAAATTCTGTTTGCTTGCACTGGGTCTGACAGGCAAAGGACATGGCCAGCTGGTTCCCAGAGCAATTCACTGCCTGGTTTGAAGAAGGCCTGTGAGACATGTCATAAAACAGCTGCCTCTATCTCCCCAACCAGCCAGAAATAAGCCAAGCAGAACAAAACCTTGAACAACAACAAAAAAAAGAAACCTCGACTTTTCATGCAAGGACAAAAGGTAGTTATTAGGCATACCAGGGAGGTTCTTTCATAGCTGATAATTACATATAAATTCAGGACATGTAATGAGAAAAAATTATTTCCCTCTTCATTTACTTGTGATTTCTGCAGTCATTATATAATTACTGGTATTTTTCAATAACATTATTAGGAACAAATGGGATACTATTTCTGAAATTATCATAAAGATAAAAATACTGAACTTCCTTATTAGAACTGGTTGTTGAGTAGGTGGAAAAGGGAAAATGGTTTGTTTCTCTAAAATGCCAAACTGAACTTCTTCTATGGCAAAAGGGATCAATCTGCCATTTTTCACCTTTAAGATTCCTCCTATTTTCTCACATATCCTTTTATGCCTTTCATCATGCTTCAATTCTGCCTTCAAACATCTTTATTACTGCTGACCTATAAGTAAAACTCCCCTAAAACCTAGAATCCCACTGTTTCATGCTTCCTGGCCAACATGGTAGTGAGGAAAAGAACAAGAAGCAGAGTCCCATTTTTAGTTTCTAAGCTACTTTGAGGGTTTAACCAGAGTCATCTTCAACAGAAGTCTAAAGAAGTAATTTCTCATATCTTTCAACATTTTCCTTTCTCTGCCTTCTACACCCTCAACAGTCTTCCTTCTTAGAATCCCCACGTAAAAACCTGAATCAAGTCCCAAGTATGCACACTATCTGTACCAATGGAAACTTCCTTACCTCATTCAAGCTAACTACCTCAAATTCCATTCCCAGCTGCAAGTTCCAGACCCAGCTATGGAGACAAGAGGTGGTAAGCAGCTAACCATAGGATTAAAAAATTCCTACTAAAATGATCATTCATGGGCTGATCTTTGCTCCTCCCATTCTCATTCCCAGATAACATCTTACCTTAACCTGGTTACAATTCACAGGTCAGCACAAGGTCCTTAAAGGAGAACACCACTGTTGGGGTGTCACACACGATAGCCAGAAAAGAGGAAAATATTTTCATCAGGCCGACCTTTCAGCTTTTCTCAAATCATACCATGCAAACATCAAAACTATGCCAGGGCATAAAACTGACACTGTTTATAATTGTCATTACCTCAAAAGTTTACAGCGGAGGAAGGAACAAATCTCCCTCTGAAATCCTGGTTCCAGGCTATTTCTGAAAGCCATGTCAGAATTAGAGCAAGCGAGTTATAGCTGTGCCAAGAACTTAGCCACAGCCCATTCCTAAGGGAAGTGTGAGTGATCTGGCTAATGCAACCAGCTACAGAGACCTAAAAATTAAGAGGTAACAAAAGAAGTAACAAATGCAGAAGGAATGGTAGAATTAGAAAACCACCATTTTGCACTTCTTATTAGAATGGATCTCAGCAAGGTTTATCAATGACTGCCAGAAGCATTTGTTGAGAAGACGATGACTACACCTGACTCCAATAATCAAACTTAGTATCACTAAAAATGGGACACGCACACATTACACACCTCCTGATGTGATACAAAAAGAAGTTATGTAGCATCACCTACGACTTATTCTTGCCCCCTCCACCACACAAAAATGCTGAACCCTAATCTAATCAATCTTCTGGCTGTTACTACCATTTTCCAGAAAATAGAGGGGGTAGGGAATAGAGGAATGTGTTAAATAACACTATGGGAAAACAAGCAGGCAGAAGGCAGAGTCAGAATGTGGAAATTATAAAGGACAAATGACCTGGTTTCTTCAACAAAAAAAAGTGGTGGTGGGTAGAGAGAGGAGAAAGAAGAGAACCATTACAAATGTGAAAGGACTGGGGCACCTGGGTGGCTCAGTTGGTTGAGCTGCTGCCTTCGGCTCAGGTCATGATCTCAGAGTCTGGGATAGAGCCCCACATCAGGCTCTCTGCTCGGCAGGTAGCCTGCTTCCTCCTCTCTCTCTGCCTGCCTCTCTGCCTACTTGTGATTTCTCTCTCTGTATCAAATAAATAAATAAAATCTTTAAAAAAAAATGTGAAAGGACTTCAGAAACATAAATCAGTGCAATCAGTGGACCTTGTTTAGATCCCAATTCAAACAAATTCAACTGTAAAAAGACAATTTTAACACAACTGGAGAAATTTCAACAGGGACTGGGTATTAGATGGTATTAGGGAGTAACGTTCATTTCTGTCAAGTATTAAGAACTGATAAAATGCTTGGAATTTAAAATACTTAAGCGAAAGCAAATGAAACAACATTGGTAAAACATCAGGAAGTTCATTTTGTCTCTACATTGGGGAATTTTAGAAAACTTTCACAGTAAAACTCTTCTGCTTGTTTTTTGTTTGTTCATTGGTTTGGGGGTTTTTTGTTTTGTTTTATAAAAGTTGTGAGACAACCTTGATAATTGTATTAGATAGTTATATCCCTCATCTTCATTTTTTTTTAAGGCCTGATTTAAGTCAGAAGATCCAGCTAGGCAAAACAAGAGACAGTTCTTCCCACAAACCATAAAGGAGGTAAATCGACATCTCGGCCAGGTGTTTGCGAACTGGCAGCACCAAGCAGAGTAGGGGAGGCTTGTGTGAAATCTTGGGACCTTCCACAACTGGCTTGACAAAGACAACGATCCAAAGTTCCTCACCCGAAGCACAGACCTGCTGGCTGGGTTCCCACTCCTCTTTGCCAGCTGGCTCCAAGGGTCTAAAAGCCTATGCCCTCAGCTCCCAGGAGCAGAGGGCAGGAAAAAAGAAACAGCTCTACTTGCAGATGGAGCCCATGGTCTCTGAGCCAGCTGTCCTCCTAGGGCTCCCTGCCGAGAGACCCAGAGGGCTGAGACTCACCGCCATGGTACCAGGGAGCCTGTCGCTCTCAGCAGGGAACAATCTCACTGCACTGGGCGGACTCAGCAAGTTATTTCAGTTTTGAAAAGAAAATGTAAACTGGGAAAATCTGACTGTGGACTGGGTACTAGGTATTAAGGAACTGTTAACTTTGCTTGATTATATTATGGTTCTGGAGGACAATGCTCTTGAGGCACACTAAATTATTAAAGGCTAATATGTCATGATAACTATAAGGTACTTTAAAATACATAAGCAATGAAAAATTACAAAATGTTAACAATTACTAAATAATGTCACAGAACTACACTTGCTAAAGTAAAATCGAACAGACAATGTAGGGCACAGCACAAAGACTTTCGTGCTCTGCATATTACTTTCCAGTCTTTACATAAATACATATCCTTCAGTAACTACAATCATAATGGACAATCATTTTTATTCAGCTTTTCTCACTTAATATTTTCACAAAGATTTTTCCACTGTTTCATCTTAGTAATTATTTTTTTTTATTTTATTTTTTATTTGTCAGAGAGAGAGAGGGCACAAGCAGTGGGGTGGCAGGCCAAGGGAGAAGCAGGCTCCCCACTGAGCAAGGGGCCTAGTGCAGGACTCAATCCCAGGAACATGGATCATGACCCAAGCTGAAGGCAGACCCTTAACTGACTGAGTCACCCAGGCGTCCCTCTTAATAATTATTTTTAACATTGCTTCATAATATACCATAATACTGATGTTCCCTAAATAACCATGCCTTAATTGTGAGTACTTGGGTTGCTCTCTTTTAATTTCCCTTTCTTTCTTGCTGTAAGACTTAATGCTGCAGTGAAAAACCATGTGCATATAGCTTTATGCTTTTGTTAAACTGCTAAATTGTTTTTCTAGAATAAATCCTCAGAAATGTGAGTTCTGAGCACAAATATATAGAGACAGAGATAAAGATAATCTATCTTTCTGGCAATTTTCTTCCACATTGCTAGACAAACGGTTTTAGTGACATCAGCAAAATGTACTCCATACCAATTTCAGAATATTACTAGCATTATCTTAAATTATTATCTAATTTTCATATTTAAGGACATTTTAATGTGCCTATCTTTGGTCTATAAGAAAGAACGTGTTTGCACACCTTTGTTTACCAGCCACTCAGTTAATTCCTATCATCTGCCATTTAGTTACTAGAACATGAAGCCTCCTAAATTTTAATGAGCTACTTACTTTTTTAAATTTTATTTATGTTTTTTAAGTAATCTCTACACCCAATGTGGGACTCAGACTCATAACAGTAAGATCAAGAGTCTCATGCTCCACTGACTGAGCCAGCCAGGTGCCCCATGAGCTATTTATACGTTGCTATTACCTTCTATTACTGGCAAAGCTAGTATTTTCCTTACACTATCACTACCTCTAGTTTTGTTTTTGTGAGGAGTTAACATAAACTTTTGTTATTTATATATTTAAACGTGTCAGACTTTTTTAGGTTCTATTTCTCAAAATAGAACAAAACAGAATACCTCTAAGATCATCCTGAGCTGAAATGATGGGTATTTGCCAATAGCCCATGGACACAGTATAATACTACTGCTGAACACTTTCTAACTGTCCTATCATTAATATACTTGACTCCTCTCTGTTGTTCACATTCCCTCACTCAGTCACAAAATCCTATGGATGTTACCTCATATTTAACTCTATGCTAACCCTACTTCGGCTGTCCCTCACTATCTGTCAACTGAAATGCTAAATATGACTGCCTCCTAATTGGTCTCCCTGCCTCCAAAACCATCCTCTTACCATCCAAACTGCCTGTCAGTACCAGCTGAAACTCTCCAGGGGCCCTCCCGTTATGAGCCCTGCGCAACTCCCCAGTCTCTCAAAAACAATTAGCCAACACGCTTTGAATGTTTACCCTGTGCTATGCACTTTGCAAACATAACTTCAATCAGCCCTCACAAGAACCCTCTAAATAGAATGCCATTGTTGTTCCCATTTTAAAGATGAGTACATTGATGCATATAGAGGTTAAGTAATTCAGCCAAGTTTCCACGGCCAGGAGGATGCAGAGCCAGGATGCAAACTTGGCTCTGCCTAATGCCTAGGCCCATACACACTCTCTTAACCACTGCACAACGCTTCCTCACAGATGGATCCTTGACCCTCAGCAACACTGCCTGCCTGCCACTCTGCCCACCAGCAACGCTGCACTGCCCAGAATTTCTCTCACTCTGCTGCTGCTCTACTTCTGCTTGCTGCTTCTCTACTCAGTTTCTTCGTTCATGCTATTCTGTCCCTAGAAATGTCCTTCCGTCTCCCTTTACCCTTGACCTAGATGATGCCTACCCAACTTTTAAGACAGTGCAGGTGTCACCTCCCTATATAACTCCTTCCGAACTTCCACCCTCCTCTCTCTGACTGAGGAGGTGCCCTTCCTCTGTGCTTATCTCCATCATCATACCCAGCATATCATACTTTCAGTTTCTGTTTCTGTGCCTGCCTCTCTCACTGGACCATGAACAGCTTGAGACTACCGGAATCATCCCGTATCCTGAGCCAGTACAATGCCTGGTACATGGCAGGCTCTCAGTGCTTCATCATAGTTTCCAAAGCATCAGAAAGTCAGAGTGCTTAATCAATTAATTCTGGAATATTTGTTGAATATCTATGTGTAAAGCATGCCAAGGATATTTTTTTGACTTATTTATTTATTCCAGAGAGAGAGAAAGAGAGCGAGCATTGTGGGCAGGAGCATGCTGAACATGGAGCGACGCGGGGCTCAATCTCATGACCCTGAGATCATGACCTGAGCCAAAACCAAGAGTCAGATGCTGAACCAACAGTGCCACCCAGGCATCCCGGCCAAGAATATCTTTGAAAGCAAATGACATAATCCAATATATGCATTTGACAAAATAAGTGACTAATGACTATCACAGACCACCTGCTGTGGAAGTCCAGAAGAAGAAAAGACCACCTTGGGCTGGGATAGTCAGGGAAGGCTACAGAGAAGAGGGGAGATTTTAAAGGGGATTGAAAGATGAATAAGACTCAGAAAGCAAAGCTACATATCAATCATCAAGTCTGATGTGTAAGCAAATATCCAGGCTGGGGACCCGCAGCTGGCAATGGGAGGCAAAGCTGAGAAGTTGATGCTGAGAAGAAGATGATGATCTTCCTCTTGATCTTGAGCTCTATCAGAGCAGCTGTGCCTTTATCTGAGTGCAAGGTGCCAGGTTCAAGTTTTATTCCAGAGCATTTAAGCTGTCAGTGATGAGCATCTCACCTTACCTCTGAGACCATTTCCAAGGACAGAAAATCACAGAAATGCTTCTAAATAAAAGCCTAGAGATGGTTAGATCATGAGATACACTGATAATGATAAAATGTCAGAAACATGTGCAGCCCCATGCAATGAATTCAACAACTATCCTAAGGTCATGGAGGTCTTCCTGCAAAATACATGTCGTTTTGTTTACATCAAACACAGAAAACTCATTTACAAGTGAATGTCATTTTCATCTTTGTTCCGTGGCCAAGTGCATCTCATTTGCATTCATTTGTTTCCCTACTGGAGTGTTTGCCACTACTCTACAGCTGGTGTGGATTACGCTCTGTACGTTTTACTTACCATAGGCCCACACTCCAGTCATCCAGTTATAGGTCTGAATTATAATCCCAAAGATGGTTTTGCATAAAAACCTTTTAAATAATACACATCACAAGGAAATCAAAATTTGATGGTAATGTTCATAGGAGAGAATTTAAAAAGTTCATTGCATGTGCACACATGCATATTTTCCCATGTTAACCTAACATTGGGATTTCCGTGTTGTCTGACCTGGAGAAGTACAGTTCTATAGCTCGGGTCTCCCAAGGATTATCTGCCAAATTCCCAAGAGAACAAAAGAATGGATGGAGGCCCTCAGTGTTTGGTCTCCCTATTCCAGAATACGGTCAAGAGCTAAGGGTGACTGAGCCTTACAATCACAAAGAGGAGGAATGAGCAGTCAGCCAATCATCCATTTCCTAGAGGTTGGTCTGGTCCTGACACCATGCTGGTCAGCTCAGAGTCTTCACTGACCACTTCCCCACATGCATCTCACCTACAAAATCACTTAGCACAAGCGATTCATTGAAGCACTCTTTATAGAAAATAACCCAATTGCCATCAACAGAAGAATTGGTTAAATAACCTATGTTTGTGTACACAATAGATTATTATGCAGCTGTAAAAGAAAAAAGAATGAGGAAGCTCTTTTTGGGCTGCTCTGCAAAGACCTTCAGAGTATATGATTTAAAAAAATTAAAACACAAGATATAGGGAAAAAATCTTCAGCTTAAGTATATCCATTTTGAGTGTTTATACTTAACAAAAAGAAACTAAAAAAACTGTTACAAAGTACAGGTCCAGATTTTGTAGGTTCTGAAACTCCCAGATTTTGGGAAAATCACTTAAAGAAAAACAAGACAAAATTAGGTACAGGTCCCGGAAGGAACTCCTGCCAGCGAGTTTCGCAATTAATCTACCACTAGCAATTATCTCTGGTAGAAAGGAGCGTACAGAAATGAAAAACTAAGACTTTTAAAAATAAACTTATTTATATAGTTATTATCTTTTTTTTTAATTTAGTTATTTGACAGAGAGAGAGAGAGATCACAAGTAGGCAGAGAGGCAGGCAGAGAGAGAGGGGGAAGCAGGCTACTTGCTGAGCAGAGAGCCTGATGCGGGGCTCGATCTCAGGACCCTGAGATCATGACCTGAGCTGAAAGCAGAAGCTTTAACCCACTGAGCCACCCAGGTGCCCCTACAGTTATTATCTTTGTGGGGTTTTTTTCCACAGTTATTATCTTTGAACATAAGGGCATATCACCTCTTTTAAAAATACAAAATCGGGCCCCTGGGTGGCGCAGTTGGTTGAGTGACTGCCTTCGGCTCAGGTCATGGTCCCGGAGTCCCGGGATCGAGTCCCACATCGGGCTCCCGGCTCCATGGGGAGTCCGCTTCTCACTCTGACCTGCTCTCTCTCACTCTCTCTCTTTCCTAATAAATAAATAAATAAAATCTTTAAAAAAAAAATAAAAATAAAAATAAAAATAAAAAAATAAAAATAAAAATACAAAATCAACTTATTAAAAAATGCCTATCTCCAGGCCCCAGCTGTTGAAGGTCTCACTCCCTCTCTACCTCCTTCATTCCATCCCAATCTTCCTGTTCTAGCTTGATCTCATTCCTACTACCTTGTAACTACTGGGATTCTGCCTCAGCCTGGCTCTTTCCAGATAATAATGTGCCTGGCACTCTATTTTGATGTGGGCCCTGTATTTCTCTTTCTGATCACCCTCATGTCCACCATCGGCAGAGCAACTTCAGGCCAACCCAGCCCTACCCCTGCACCTTGCGTGGCCCACACTCCCAGGAATCCAGCCTGCTACATGAGAAAGGAGTTTGACAACTATATCACTGGTGATCAATCCCAAGGGATGCTAGAAGCCTGGGAATGTTTTTAGGTCATAACTTGGGAATAGGTCCCCAGTAAGTCCTGAAGTTCTCAACAGGCTCCAACTACCATACCTTTCTTCCTAGAGTCAGCAGGAACACTGGTGGGCCACTCTAGACTAACCCCTATACACATATCTTTGTGTTTAATAAAACCAAATCAGGCTAGACTGAACTGAACCCAGCCTTATAGGAATTTATCAGAATTTAAATAATTTCAAGTACATACAAGCCAAAGATGGATCTCTAATTTAACTGTGGTTCCAGCTGGAAAAGTCTGGGAACCCCATTAATTTTTCGACTCACCTCATCTGTGTCCTGTGAAACATTCACTGGATCCAGTTACTGACCTTCCGGACACCTCCTACGTCAGTCAAATGACAGTGCTTTAAAGAGAACATACAGCATGTTGAGAATGAGGCTGTGAAGTCAACAGGTCTAGGGAAGAATCCTGGGAATACTTCTAGCTAGCTGTGCAACACAAATCTCATTTCCCTTAACTGGAAAATAAGTTGTTATAAAGATCAAGTGAGGTAACAAAGGTCTGATGAAATGAGTGCTATCCAGGAAACTTCAAGGCAAAGCTATTTTTTTCTCACTTTATGAGGAAAATATTGGCCAACATGAATGAATATCATGAAGTCCTAAAGTACCAGTTCAAACCAATAATACATAAATTGACTTGGAAAACAAATGTGGGGCATAATATATGTACAATCACAAATAAATGGCAAAAGTGGTGCCTGAGACCACATTTCAGCAATTTCGCTTTAAATAATTCAGAAAGCCTATCATATAAACCCCCTAATGTATTTTCTTTTCTCTATGTCTTCTTGGTTGCTAAGGCATTTCTTTATCCAGCTTGCTGTAAATTACAAATAAGCTTATAAAATGTGACATCTTACATTGACTCATTTCTTATTGGATTGACTTTTAGCATACCTGAAAGCATTTTGATGCTCACAGATGTGTTCTGATATGATCCAATGCACTCAAGTGAGCTTAAAGCTGACCTGGTCATGTCTCCATTTACCTTAAGGTGATAATTCAGGAATCAACTGCTCAGTGTGGAGTATAGAATCTTATCTTTCTGCCGGCTGTCAGGGATCTAAAAATAAATAGATAGATAGATAGATATCTTCGACCTTCACTGTGTTCTCATGTAAAGCCATCTGCTATTGCATTTCTCTTCACTATATTTCCTGTCACATAAGACAATTCCACCTAAGGCTTTCTACACAAATCGCTGGAATTGAACGTCTCCCATTCAAATACAACTTGCCATGGAATGTTGGATTTTAAATCATTTCTACTTAAACTAACTCACAGGAACATTATGATACTGCCAACATTAAGAATAGGAAATGCCAGGGGCACCTGGGTGGTTCAGTGGGTTAAAGCCTCTGCCTTCAGCTCAGGTCATGATCTCAGGGTCCTGGAATCCAGCCCCATATCGGGCTCTCTGCTCAGGGAGAAGCCTGCTTCCCCCCCTCTCTCTCTGCCTGCCCCTCTGCCTACTGGTGACTATAAATAAAAACTTAAAAAAAAAAATAGGAAATGTGTATTTGTAGCCATTTTCTGCAATATCAAAGTATACGAAAGCATAAGTGGATAGAAAAAAAAGTACACAATACTCATGATATTTGGATATCTAATAAGTTTCATTTTTTAAAAGAAATTTTTAAAGATTTTTTTTTATTTACTTATTTAACAGAGAGAGATTCCAAGCAGGCAGAGGCAGGCATAGAGAGAGGGGGAAGCAGACTCCCCGCCCAGCAGAGAGCCCGATGCAGGGCTCGATCCTAGGACCCCGAGATCACGGCCCGAGCCGAAGGCAGAGGCTTTAGCCCACTGAGCCACCCAGGCGCCCCTCTAATAAGCTTCATTTTTAATGAAGTTTCCTCACTCTACATGAAAATGTTCCTCAACCCGTTTGATTCTAATTGCAAAAACCTGCCTTTTATGCTATCACGTTCACCTTTTTAATAAATCATGCTTTAGTTTTTATCTACCTATATGAAATGCTAAAATTTAAACAAGAAAACGTATTGCACTTGAAATAAAATCAGTGTCCTTAAAGGATTTACATGCGTACATACAGTCCACCCAACCTCGGTCCCTTTTTTAAGGACCTCGGGACGGGTTCTCAAGCCAAAGGCTTTAACAAGTTGTCTGTCGTACAACTGGTTACACCTAATTTGAATTAAACTACAGTCGCAGATGACAGAAGCGCTTCTTTCATCTTTTGTAGGAAGGTCACCCAGCCCGGAGCGAGCGCCACGCTCCTTCTGGAACTAAACACGTTGGCCCAGACGTCTGTTGAGTCCTCCCTTCACAACTCACACCTGGGTGGCCAAGGGTCAAGTCTGACCTCCCGACCGCGCCAGCGCCTATGCCCCCCTTCCCTTTGGGGAGGCAGCAGATGGCGAGGGCGCCGCAGCGCTGGTGCCGCAGCTCCCCGCCACAGCAGGGCACGAGCACTTCAACAAGGACTAGTTAGGCGTCAGGAACTCCCTACGCCTCCGGCTGCGCGCTGCAGGGGTCGGGGTTAGAGGACTGGTCCCGCGTTTCTCTCCTCTCCAGGGCTCCCAGACACTACACCTGAACGTGGCGAGACTCCCAAACGTCTGCCCCAACCCAGAACCCAAAAACCCCTGTTCCCAGGGAGAGCGAAGCCGTGAGCTGCAAGAGAGCCACACTTACTACCTGACGCCGCGGCACCTACTCGGGCAGCCACACCCCCACTGGGTCAGGGCTTCCTGGGAGGCAGCACCTGCCCAAACCTTCGCGCGAGGCCTGCCTGCCACCAATAGCATCCCTGGGTTCCAAGGAGTGAGCCAATGGGAGCGTTCGGGCTAAAGGGGAACAGCCAATCACTGCCCTCACGTTCCGGGGCCTCAGCACCGACACCGCCAAACGGTCCTTCCGCTCCCCTGAAGTTCAGGTCTAACCTGGAGCCCCGCAGCCACTCCCCCCTTCCCTCCGAGTCTAGACCGGAAATGAACTTTCCGCAGAGTGGAATGTTGAGGAATCACCACTCTTGCTGTGTGTTTTGCTCTCTGCTGGACTCAGGAGGGCAGATGTACTCGCGCTCACCTGCTCCGCAGGCTTCTGCTTAAACTCACAGCTCAGCCGTACATGTCAAAAATTAGTGAAAACAGACGAAGAGCATTCTTCCTGTTCACTTAACCGTTATGAGGCGCTTGAACAGGTCGATGTCTGAGCTTAACAGGGAAAGATGACTTAAGAAGGGGGTCGGACGAAGTTTCTCTTTGGCAACAGTGTGGAAGGGCTTTATTTACTCAAGTTGCGGCAAGTTTGTCCGGTGCTAGAAGTGAAGCAAGGGGAGAACGCAGTGCTAATGCTTGTAAAAGGGCGTCAACACTTATCTCGTTGGTTGATGTCTTCAAAATGAAACCACAGAGTTGCTAGGGTTGTTTTAATATTGTCTGAGAGCCTACTATGCATCAGGCTTTACCCTAAGCAGTTTATCTGCATTAACCCATTCAGTCCTCACAACCTCCCCATTGCTTCTTTCAACCTGTTTTACAGATGAGGAAATTGAGGTAGTAGAGAGACTGGCCCAAGATACCAAGTAAGAAAGTGGTAGAAGCAAGAACCCGTGTCTGATTTATTTAGGTTAGCAAAACATTTTAATGTCCAAATTTACTAAGGCCCAAACAACCTTGATACTTTTACTTCTAAAATACATAAATCCTCCTATCATTTTTTTAATCTCTTGATACAAAATATTTAGTTAAAATCTTAGAAACTTCCAGTGGCTTTCGCATAACCTTCGAAGTTAGTTGTGGTCGTCTGGATGAAAAGAATCGAGGGCTGGAGTCTGGTAATGGGAGACCAAGGGATTGGAGCCTAAAAGAAGTCATCTGAGAAACACTAATTCAACTGAGCCACTTAAATAAGTAGAATTAATGTTACTGATTGTACAGCACTGATTTGACTTCAGCATTAAAATAATCACATTCATCATATATGATAATGTGCACATCCATGAATGTGCACAAATATACAGGTTATTCAAGGCAACCGATGGAGAATTACAAATGACCTGCTATTAAGAACCATTTAAGGGTTGCATGGGTGGCTCTGCCTTCAGCTCAGGTCACGATCTCAGGGTCCTGGGATGGAGCCCTGAATCGGGCTCTCTGCTCAGCAGGGAGCCTGCTTCTTCTCTCTCTGCCTGCATCTCTGCCTACTTGTGATCTCTCTGTCAAATAAATAAATAAAATCTTTAAAAAAAAAACCTTTTAAATCTATATTCAACTTTCATTTTTTATACTGAAATTTATTTTAATAACCTAGTCAATATCAATTTACAAAGGGGGAAGAAGGCTACGGGTTTGTTGTTTTATTAAATCTTTATCAATTTTAAATGTATTTTCTTCAGTCAAGCTTTTTAATTTATTTCTTTAAAACAATAGTTATAAGACTTAGTAGTGAGGTAGGTAATGAAAGAAGGAAACAAGACTCTTACAGCAGATAAAATTTTCATGTTTTAAATCAGAGCAGCCTTTTTTACTTTCTCTGAGGACTTACACAGTCTGATTGCAGGAAGTTTTCCAGTATTTCTCTGTAAGGATGGATTTTGTTTCAAGCAATAATTGCTTCAAAGGACAGGACTATGAAACAATGTAGGCAGTGAGAAGTAAGTCCTGGGTGCCTAGAGCAAGCTGAACAAGCAGAAGCTTGGGTTCACTTCCAGGTCTGTGTGCCAGGGCATCACTGAACCTAGTGGGCCAAATCCATGGTCATCTTCTGGAGGGAGGGAAGAACTGCAAATGGCATGAGGATTTGGCAAGAGAAGGCCCTCAATTAGTGGCAATTTTATGGTCACCATATATACATGTTAATCGATATATATATTTTTTTTTTCTTTTTGAGCTTTCTTCTACAAAGCAAAACATTTTCTGGTCAACTGATGCTAAAAACCTAAAATTCCCTCCATAAGTTTTCTCATAGGAAAAAGTCTTTTTGCTGATGAGCCTCTATAGGAGTCAGATGTCCTCTCCCTCCCTCTGCCCATGCCTCTTGCTGTGATGGGTTAGAAAAAGTCCCTGCCAGCCACCCAGGGACTGAGGGCCTGTTCCCAACTGGGAGACCAAAGGGTGGGGACTGCTGCAGTACTCAGGATCCAGAAAATAAGTCATTTTTAACTGCGTTAAATCATGATCATATCCAGATCCTTTGATGACCTACAAGAATCTTCCCACCAACCTCTGGGAAGAGCACTACAGACCTGGGCTCTTATATCTGATCTTAGTGGAGGGGATAACTAATCCTCCACTTCAACATAACTTCAGGGAAATCCTCCCCTGAATATGGGGTTGTGGGGTGATATAGGAAGGGGAGAAGGTGCTTTCCAATTTTAGCCCACAGAAATACATTCTTTTTTTTTTTTTTAGAAATACATTCTTTATCATAGTCTTCCATTAGCTAGCATCAATCTTCCACCTAGCATCAATTTTTTATACCCATAAATAAAGTCATTGTTTCTAACTCTGTTCTTCTCATTGTGGGCCTCCCAGTGACCTTGAAGTGTATATTTTCTTGAGCGTAAAATGAGACACATACCAAAAGCACAAGATCATTGGAAAGAGTGCGTGGAGAAAAGAAAGCTACATAGACCAGTAGATCAGTACCTCCTTTAGCATTTGTTGAATGAATGCTAAAGTGTATGAATCATAAAAAGCACTGTGCAAGTTTTCCTTGTTTGCTTCCCAAGGAAAATCCTCTTGTCAAAACGGTTCATAAGAAGAAATAATGATTCTACAGTTTTATAATTCTTTTTGATGAAGAATATGCATTTTTTTCTTGAAGGTCATTAGTTCTTTCCTAAACATGAAAACTCTTAGCATAATTAACAATGGTTTCAGAAAATAATTGCTTTGCCTGCTATCTGGGAGCCTATGAAGTGCACATATTGAAAATAGTGTATTTCCCTATTAAAATACCACTTAACATTTATTTTATGAATAATCAAAGTCTTCAAGGGTCCTATGATTCATTGTATTATGGAGTCTCCTTATAAGTTGTTTTCAAATTAAACTCTTTAAAAGATCTACTGATATTGTTAAGTGAAGAAATTCATTTGTATTTTTATTTTTATTAAAGATTGCACAAACTGGAACCAAGACCAAAATACTGAATCCACTGTACATCATTCATAGTAAAACAACATACATCACATTTGTACTCTACCAAATAAGACATTTTCCTTAAAATTATATATTGCGTGCTTTTAGATTCATGCTTTAGATATTTTACATTTGTCATTACTCTCTTATAAATAATTGCAACTTGACCAATTTGTACACCTGCTACCACTATATAGTCAATGCGGGAAGGTGTAGTCTTTGACCCGAGAACAGATGAAATGGAAACAAATGTATGGTTGTCACATCTACCGAACTGTGACTACTGTTTTGCCTATTTCGTGAAATGCTAATGCAAAACACACACACACACACAAAAAAACATCGTTTCAAAAGGCACAATTTCCTCCACAGAAAAGAACAATTTTAAAATACATGGCAGTTCAAATCGGCGCCTTCAAGAGCGCTGTGACGTTCACATGAATGCGATCTTAAACCTTGAAAGTAGACCTCCTGGGCGTTTCGTGGGAGGGCCTATCCGCGGAGTGCAAGGGCCTTGGACGCGCGGACACCCGCCGCCCTCAGGCTGAGCAGAAGGCCCGATTTCTTTGAGCCACTTCAAAACCTTTGCTCTGAGTTTAAGCAGCGGACCTGGGACCTCTCACTCTTCTAATCTGGCGCCCGACCAAAATAAAAACGGCTTTGTCAACTGGATCCTTCTCATCTCCAAGTGCTCCTCTTCTCCCAAAACAGAATAACCCTCACTTTCGTATCTCTGTCCACGCCCCCCAAGCCCAACCTTTCCCGAGACTACTCGTTACGAGTCGCGCTCGCCGCCGCCTCCAGCTTCTGGGTCGCTCTGGTCGTCCGTGAAGCAGACGTCCACGTCGCTGTCGTTGTCGCTTTTAGGCTCCCCAGGCTCCGGGAGGTAGTCAGGCTCTGCGCCTGGGACCTCGCCCGCCTTGGTGAGCAGGTTTTGTCCGGGGTGGCGGGACTTGACGTGGCGCTCAAGGTCCCGGCGGCGCACCAGCACCTTACCGCAGAACTCGCATCGGTAGGGGGTGTTGCCCTCGGCGTGCAGCCGAATGTGCTTGTTTAGATTGCTGGGGTCGCCGAAGGGCCGCAGGCACACTTTGCACTTAAGCGGCTTGTAGCCCGTGTGCGTCCGCATGTGAATCTTGAGCCCGTATTTGCGCGAGTACAGCTTGCCGCAGTAGAGACACAGGTGGCCGGTTTTGGGCTTGCCCGCGCCGCCACCTCCACTGCCGCCACCTCCAGGGCCACCCGCCGCCACGACGGCCGGTGGCAGCGTCCCCGCGTCCAGGCGGCCGCGGCTCTTCCCGGCCGCCATCTCCGACAGCTGCTGTGTGTGCATGGCGATCTCTCGGTCGATGCTAGCCAAGGAGCCCAGCTCCGCAGGGCTTAGAGCGGCCGCTGCTGCTGCTGCCGCCGCCGCCGCCGCCGCCGCCGGCCCGCTGAAGTAGGAGATGGACTCTGGATACTTGAGCAGCCCGCCGAAGTGCAGTTTGAGCGGGTAATAAGCGGCGGCGGCCGGCGAGCCGTAGAGTAGCTCCCCGTTGTAGACGGTAAAAGCCGGCATGACGGCAGGCAGGTGGCTGCACTCGCCTCCGGGGTAGGCTTTGAGCCCGCCCGCGTCGAGGGCCGGCAGCGCGCAGCGCTCGACGGGCAGCCCGGTCGCAGAGGGCAGCTGAGCGAAACGCGCTCCTGGCAGCGCGGCCGCGGCGGGCTGGACGCGCTCCACATGCTTGAAGGCTGACGCCTCTTCTGGGGGGCCAGAGATCAGAGGAAAGCCGCGCAGACCCCCGGAGCAGGGTAGGCCTGGCGGAGGCGGCGGGGGCGGTTCCCCGGCGAGCAGGCACTTAGAGTGGTGATGGTGGTGGTGCGCATGGTGGTGATGGTGGTGGCCTGTGCTGCCCGCCGCGGGGTTCTCCCCGCTTCCGGGGCGCCCACCCGCCCGGCCCCCGCCCAGCAGCCGACCCAAGGCTAGGCCGGACCCCGGTTTGCCGCCACCCTCCTCCCGGTAGGGGTCGCCGTGTGCGGCCGCCGCCGCCCTGGCCAAGCCGGCAGGCTTGAAAGCCGAGCGCACCCCCGGGTAGAAGGCCAGGCTGCCGCCCCCCGCTGGGGAGCTGCCCACGATGCCGAGGAAGTGGCCGGGTCCCCGGGCGGCCCCGCTCATGTCTAGGGCGCGGTCGGGCTGCTCCTTGCCCTTCTTGGACTGTCCCCACTTGGCCGGGGGCGGTGAAGCTGCGGAGGGCGCAGTGGAGGCCTCGCGCTTAATGCTCTCCCGCGCTCCGCAGGCCTGGAGGGGTGGCGGGGCCTGCGGGTGGGACCGCAGAGGGCCAGCGGGAGCGGCCGCGGCAAAGTCAGGCGCCGGGGGTTTCGGAGAGAAGTGAAGGCCATCCGCGGCCGGGGCAGCGCCTTGGCGAGCCGCGTGCTCGTGGTGCAGGTAGGCTCGGCCCCCGCCGCTGCTGAGCACGCAGTGGAAACGTAGGTGGGCCTTAAGGCTGTTGGGGTATCTAAATGTCCTCCAGCAGTACCAGCAAATGTAGCGCTCCTCCCCTGGGCGAGAAAGAGTAGGAAAGCGACCCCGTGAGAGGCGAACAACCAAGAGAGAAAGAAAGCGCACCCAAGGCAAAGCCCAGATTTTGACCAGCGGTATGAGGAGGAACAGGAGTATTCTTGGATCCAGCGAATAAGTGAGTTAGTTCGGTAGCCCCCATGTAGCAAGGACCCCGAGAAGCCCCAAATGGCCAACTTTGTCACCACCTCCATCCCCTGGGATTACTCAGAGGCCAAAGGGGTGACCTGTCCCTTTCCAACGAAGACTTCCTCCAGGCCATCCGAGCAAATCTTCGTTGGGAGGGCAGCGCTCAGGCAGGCTGGCCGGGGAAGAGACCAGAACAGAGAGCAGCTGTTGCTTTAAATCAAGTGTTGAAGCTGTGCTGTGCCCGGGCCCATCTGTTGGCGTTTGCAGAATAGGTGGCGTATGTCAAGGAGTTTGGATAAACTGAACAAAGACCAATCTAATGGTCGTGAGCGCCTCATTACCAGGCGAGACAATATCTTGTATGTATGGGCCATATGTAATCATTCCTTTTCATAGAACAATGCCTTTTATGTCCACTATGCACCCTTTTCACCCCCTCCCAGCCTTAAACATTTTGCCTGAGGTTTTCCTGGAGCGTGACCAACTGAAGGACCACATAGGGACTATGATCTGCTATTCTTCAAAATTATTTGTATCTTTATTTCCTCTTTAACCCCATTTAATTTGATGAGAGAAAAGAAAAGGCCCTGTGTCCTGATATTCTAAAAACTGAAGGATGATGTTGCATTATCTTGTCAGTCGTTGCACCTGGAGTAATTAATTAACTCCTAGATAGCTACATGAATCCAAGCTTAATAATAAAGTCCTTGGGAAAGATAATTTATTTTTTATGAAATAAATGAATATATATATAGATATATGGAGATACTCAGTTTTTAATAAGTGTACAATTCTCTACCAGGAACTGTATACATGTTTTTGGCATCCAGTCTTTTTTCGTGTTTAATATTATTAACATTAATTCTTTTAATTTTACCAGGGTCTGGGAACACAATCAAGAGACACATGTATGAAACAGATTTTGATCACATGGGAGTTAATTTTCGCTTAAAAAGGTCTTGTTACATCTGGACACAGAACAGCCATCTTGTAGTGAGTTTCTTTTTTAATGTTACAGTTGACTGATAATACTGAAGGATGTTTGTGAGAAAGAAGTTAGTTGAGCCACAACAAAGTACCCAAAATATGTCTGCCTCATTAAATTTAGTGGAAAAACTAAATTCCCTTACCCCTTGTACACAAGCAACTCAAACTTCTAAAACATCACTATAAAAACAACTGAAAGAAATTCCAGTTCTTTCTCCCTTCGTGTATTTTACTTTTGGCTTTGCATAAAGCAAGTAGCCCCCCTAGATAACTAAGATGGAAGTTCAAGTAAGTATCTGTTTATTTCAGCTGAAGCCAAGGTAGAACAGAAAGCAAAAGGGATGGGGGACTTGCCTCTGAGAACTTACCCTATTTGTTTATGGAAGACTTAGATAAAATCATTTCAATATTTTTCTTACCTCTTATTGAACAGCTTTCAAAATAAATCTTGGGGGGGGGAGAGATTTCCTGGGTTCCCTTAGTGGGTATGCTGATTTAATATCTTAAATAACCTCCCTTCTCAGAATCTTCCTCTCATTTCCCCTTTTTAAAGAAGGAGTTTTCAGAGGCTGTCCCAGAATGACTCTAGTCAATTGCAAACCCAAGTAAGCTTTATCCCTAAAACAAAAAGGGTTAGTACTTTCCTTAAGCTTACCATGGAATTTAAACCCACTGGAGTTAGTCAGGAATGGAAGAATAGCAGCCGTCTCTATTTATTTCTTCCTTTTTTCAAGGGTTAAGCAAATGTGTTCCCTGTTTCAATATGTTCCTTTTTCAGTTTATCCTAACCAACTGACATGTCCTCTGGACTCTGAAATCCAGCCTATGCCAGAAGTTATCAAACACACTTCATATGTGACTTTGCCTCATCTCTTTGGTGTAACCCTGAGGTTACCAAGATTTCAAGCATATCAGAGGTGGGGAAGTCAGGGTTCAAAATAACCCATACATTGCCAAAAGAAAATGGTGTCTATTCTGACATCTGTTTATAAGCTCAGTTGGCTGAAATGAAAACACAAGGGCCACCACTCAAACAAGTTGCTTTTGTACTATTTGAGAGTGCCAAGGAGGAGTGTTCTGTGTAGAAATGTCTGGCCCCTAAAGGTCAGCAGCTGTTAGAATTGTCCTGTGGTGGCAGATTTGAGAGTTCTCCATTACAGATCTTTTATCATGTTCCTCTTTTACTGGAAGAAGTTGACAAGAGAATTTAATAAAGTGTGATACAAGGAACAAACTACTTTAGGATAAGGTTTCATG
Organism: Nasua narica; assembly: GCA_028533885.1. Taxonomy (NCBI): domain Eukaryota; kingdom Metazoa; phylum Chordata; class Mammalia; order Carnivora; family Procyonidae; genus Nasua; species Nasua narica. The sequence goes on from CM052802.1 coordinate 54,085,063, forward strand.
AATACTGTACGCACAAATCTACCCACAAGACAGTGATACTTTGAAGTGATTCATCCTTCCGAATAAACTTCATTCTGTCTTATTCATGAAGTGTTTCTTAATGCTCACATTTGTATTAAATTCTTTAACCCTATTTCTAAAGTGATGAGACTTAAGCGGGTAATTCAGGAGAGCCCATTAAAATATTTTACAGCATTCATTGTGTTGACTTTAAACATAAGTGTGTCTTGAGGAGAAATTGCAGACGAAAACAGTTGTCAAGGAAAAAGTCTTGGAAGCTTTGTGAATTAAAAGGGAGGTCTCAAGATCTTAACTATTTTAGCACCTCCCAGCTTTCTTTCACAGAAAGTGTTCGTCAGTGTTCTAGGGAAGGTTTGAAAATGTTCTTCTCTTTAGTTACTGCCCCTTAATTTGCATAAATCCACTCTTGGCTTTGGAAGGGATCAAATAAATCTGAGAAGAAACTGGGATACATCCCAGATTCAATTTAAGTAGGAAGGGGGAAATGAATAAATACCATTGAAATGGAAGGGCCTCAGTACCTGCCAACTGACCAGCTGTAAGTACCGTAATGCTTCTAAAATGCTATAGAAATACATTACTGTCTTTCAAACCTGTGAAAGGAAGCCCCTCCGCCTTTGAAAAGCATTCCATGTTTGAGTTATGCTTTTTGGATCTCATGATGTGATTAACAAAATGTTAAGGCTTCTTTATTGATTCTTAATTGAGTAAATTATTGTCTTTGGGTATGTAATGGGAAAAAATAACCCCTATGAGTTCATAAAGAATATTTTGGGGGAAACTGGGTGGCTCAGTAGGTTAAGTGCCAGTCTCTTGGTTTCTCGACTCAGGTCAAGATCTCGAGGTCCTGAGATGGAGCCCCATGTGGAGCTCCACACTCAACGGGGAGTGTGGTTGACAGTCTCTCTCTCTCCCCTCTCCCTCTCCCTCTGCCTCTCCCCCCACTCTCTCTCTCTCTCTCAATAAATTAATTTCTTAAATTTTTTCCCCCTGCAATCGTGAGGCAGATTATTGTCTCTGTTATCCTTTACTGTTGGTTTTAGGGAGGTAGTGGTGACATCGCTTAGCGTGAATTCAGTTTTATACAGCTCAAGAGAAAGCCCATCCAGGGCTGGACTCTCACCCACCCTCGCTGGCCCAGAGGCCCTCTCAGACTTGGTACCTTTCTCGTCGTGTGTCGGAGTTGCAATCGTGGGGATGTCAAACCACTGAGCTAGGGAGTTGGAATACCACACCGTCAGCTCCTCCCCTGGCTGGACATCTCGCAGTGCTCGGTAGAAAATCTGGGACACAAGGAACAGGACAGCTTGCTGTCATTTCTTGGGCAATGGGTCTAAAAACAACTAAAAGGAAAGGTTGGAATGCTCGTTCGGATGCTGTGTGACCCTGGAAAATCTATTGGATCTCTCTGAACCTCATTTCGCTCATTCTTCAAATGGGGAAAATAATAGTATCTACTTTACAACCTTGTTGGGATGTTTAAACGAGACCTCCAGCTAACACACTTTGCTGTTAATATTGGTGGCCACCTCAGTAACGTTAGGTAGGTAGAATTGGCAGTGGGGGAGAAGCCCACAGTACCTGTCCTCCTGGTAAGTCTGCAATAGCTTCCAGAGTCTGTTCCTGGGGGTTTCTGGCTGCCCGGATTAACCCTATCCATTCCAGAGGAGAGCCCCCCGACTCGTCCACCAGCTCCCCTCTCACCATGCGCACCTGCAACACAAGCAGTGGTCGTTCTTTCCCGCTCCACGGCCAGGCCCACAACCCAAAGGGAAAGTTTATCCAACATCCCACCCGACTCAGGAAAACGGTTGTATTCACTTTGGCCAGACCGCTGTGGGCTGCCGGGAGGAAGGTAATTCCTAGGACCCTTACTTGAGGGAGGGAGAAGAGGCTGGCTAGTAGTATAACAGTTCTCGGTCTCACCCCACCTCGGAAATACCAAGGGCGAGAGCATCCTCCCTGAGCGACTGCAGGTGTCTGGTACCTAGACGTTCCCCACTCCCACCCCTACCTCCGTTCTCGCTCCTGCGGTTCCGAGCAGGAGAACCTGAATACCAGGG
>CM052802.1:54087646-54104402 GCA_028533885.1 Nasua narica
AGTGAGGCAGGGCGCCGCACCCCGATGTGCGTCCTCCGCCCGCGGAGTGACGCGGACGGACATGCACTGCGCCTTTTCAATCGGGGCGGGCGCCTTTTGGCACCGCGAGCGCAAGGGCGCGGAGTTTGGTGAGAGAGTTGCTCTGCGGAGCAGCTGCAGAGTCCCACCCGAGAGGGTCACATGGAGTGGTTCCCTCAGCCCTCTGCATAATCGAGGCCTCTGAATGGCTGGCGCACAATGGTCCAGGCGACCTTCCCATTCCTAAAAATCCAATTTGTCAAGGGCGAAGAAAAGGCGCTGGTGAATCAAAGGTCCGGCGGGACCATTAATCCTCAGCATGGGGTATTGTCCTCGAGACAGTTACGATATTTTAAGTGACAAATCCACTGTATAATTTCTCCATAAATTTTACTTCCTTTTATTGTTCGCCGACAAACCAGTTTTGGGAAATAAGTGACTACTTTAAGTCTACTTGGCTGATTCCTTTGAGCCTTAGTCTACTTCAAAGATTTTTAATTCTCTCCCCTTGGCTTTATTGTAAAGGAGATTAAACAAAGAGATGGGGACTGTTTGGAGGACTTGTTAACTTCTATTGATTTCTGGCGTGTGCCATACAGAAATTAGGCAGGTACTTGATGGGAAAACACCAGAAAATACCTACACTTTTTAAATAACGACCATATTACCATTTCAGGGGATTGGGTCCCGGCCAGTCTTCTATTTAAAACCGCTTTTTCGTTCCTTCTGTCCATTTTCGCCCCGGAATATGAAGCGTCCGGACTAGTTTTGGTAGACGTGGTCCGTTGTGCATCACTGCTCTCGGGGCACCGCGGACCGGCACCTTCTCTGGGAATGGAAGCGGCCTCAGGACCGCTGCTTTGCCGGCGAACCTGTGCCCTTGTCCCTAGCAGAGGGTTGAAGAGGGGTGCTGCTGATTGGGTCTTTTTAAAATCAGGTCTCCCCCACGTGCCAACCGACGGACTCAAGCCCTGATTTGCTTTTACGTTTTAAACCTAGGAAATCCCTGCAGCTAGCTTTAAAAAAAAATAAATAAGGGGGTACTGTGTCAAAGGTTACGGAAAAAAGAGTGAGGTGGGCATTGGCTACCCCTACTTTCAGCCCAGTTCATGAACTTTGAGAACGCGCATGCTTCGGAATTTTAACCAGAGTGCCAGAGTGCTCGTTTTCTTTTAAGGAAGACCCCGATTTGTACGGAGACATTTTTTTCATAAGACAGCTGAGTAATTGAGTTGATCAGATATTTGTGACAGTTCTGCCTGCATCTGTGCTATGCTTGTGGTGGGCGCCGCTCCCCAAACCCTATGGACCAGGATGCGGGCCGACTCGGTATTCCGGGAGCGGCCTGAGAGTCTATGGGTTTCTAGCGTGTGCTGGAGGCCCAAAGACAGTACGGTTGGGCGGAGGACTCCCAGCAGCCACTACACCGAATTCTCCATCGGACTCTGCCCGCGGAAGGTGTGGTCCTTAGGTCACTGGGAGGGGGACTGTGATTAACAACAGCAGCCGGACGCAAGGTGGCGACACCGGTAACTCAGCGGTTGTTCCCACCAGGCCCTCAAAGAAGCTCCGTGGCACCCCTGGGTGGAGACCTGCGTTCGTTATACTGGACACTATCAGGAGACTCGGGGTCATTTAGTCTGTCATTCAAGACTCAGGGAAATGTCAGTGAATTACTTCAGAGCCTCATTCTTCTAATCCGTAAAATGGGAACAATAATGTAACTTCAGCTCCCACTCCCGTTTGTTACAAAGGTCAATAGCAATGATCTGTGTGTAGAGTGAATGGCGCGCCCAAACTTGAGGTTTGCGTAAGTGGGAAATCCAGGTCAGGTCAAGGGTCTCAAGTCTAATCATCTCCAATCAAACGGTGCGGTAACACATGAATGGCGGGGCTCTGCTAACTCAAGGCCTGCATAGACGCGGCTGCTGAGGCGGGGAGGAGAGACATTTGGCGGGTCCGGGCGGCCACACTCTTTGGCCCCTCTGACCTGACAGCCACGCCATGCCCAGGGCCACTTTCTGAGGGAGCTCCACTGATTTTTCCTCCCAATCCTCCAACTGCCCCTCTTCGGGCCGCTCGAAGGCTGCGCGAGCGACTGAGAGGAGGGAGCCTTTGATCCGTCGGCCCATGAATGGCAAAAGCCGGGGGAGGGGAGGAGGAGAGGAAGCCGCTCCGAAGAGTCGAGGGCAATAAATTTAAGCCATGAACATGTCCCTCTAACCTCTGGCCTGGCGACTCCGGGATGACACCCAGTTTAAATTACCAGCACTGCGAGCGGGAAGGGGCGAGCGCGGGGCCTGGGTTCGGGGCTCCTCCCCGGCCCTCCTTAATGAGTGAAAAAGCGTGAACGACACGCGAACAATTTTATCAATAGGACCATGTAAAGGCCGACTGTGAGGAAAGTTATTTATTAATATAGCCAATTGTGGCTGGTTCCCAGCCCCTCGAGAAGAAAGGGACTGCGCCAGAGGCATTCACACCAGCTCGCCGAGTTTTATTCTGTCCTGTGGCTCAGAGTTGAAGTTCCCCAAGTGAAATAAATTGTCCACAAAGGAGGAAAGGAACACATTTTCTTTTATTTTTTCTCCCCTAAAAAGCAAGGGTGAAACCAATCTAATGTGCCCAGTGGAGCAAGATGGGCCGTGAAAGGCTGGGTGTTAAAAGTAAAAGCGGGCTGTGCAGCAAATGGGATGGAAAATTAAATGAAATTAAATAGCTTGAACGGCCGTATTGTCCCTTATTAAAAAGACACATTAATTACATGGTCTCAGCCTTATTCAAAGACAATGTTGAGACTCAATCAAAACACTCCACTCGGCTTTTTTATGGACTTAAAATGGGCGTCCAGAGGCCCCGTTAAAGCGAAATCCCCTCTGTACGGAGGCGCGGGGCGAGGGACGGCCCTGCTCACTGCCCACCGCGGAACTGCGCGGGCACAACTCCCGCCCGGTAACAGGTTGCCCCTAATGAGGCACGGCGGCTGAGAGCAGCAGCCAGCGGGAGGCGCAGGCGGCAGAGAGCTAGCTCCCCCCACTGCGTTGCTTCCAGCCCTGGCTGCGTTAGGGGGGCGGTCCCCGCCCGCGCCGCGCAGCGTCCGCTAGCCGGGCTGGAAATGCTGCCGGCGCCGAGCACGTGTGACCCGGCTGGGCTCCGCCTAGAAAAGAGGCCCTACAGGACTTGAGTGCTGGGTTAGCGACTCTTCCGAACACCTTTCCGCTGAGCTGGGGGTGGCCGGGGCGCAAAGCCCTTGGGCTTCGGGTGCCCGGGGGGTGAGGGGGCCGTGTCGGCTGCATCCTGAGACCCTCTCTGCCTTGAGGCCCCAGGTGTTTGGAGAATCACCTGCCCCAAACCCCAGGACGGAGGGAGCTGCGCGAAGTCAGGGACCAATGGCGAGGACGCGGGGCAGATAGAGCCCCGGAGACTCCGCGGAGTTGGGGCTCGAGGTGACCCGGCCGGCGGGTCAGCGCGGACCAGCTGCGCGGCCCCCGAGGCGCGGGTGGGACATTAAGGCTGGGTCTCAATAGGGCGGCGGCGGCGACGGGCTCTGGGAACGCCACCAGATGACACGCAGGCGACGGGGCCATTTTCCCCTTAATTGCGAGGCCGGTGGGTGCGCCGCGGCCGGTAGGCTCCAAACGCACGGCCAGGACGCAGCCCGGACACCGCTGGTGGGTTTTGTGGTGACTTTTTTGTTGTTTTTAAAGTTCTTCATTGGAAGCGGCTCAATAAAAGTATTCAGAGTGCCTCTCAAGTTGCCTTTTAACCGGAGTTCCCCAACTTATTTCTTGGTTCTTTCGGTTGACATGGTGCAAAGAAAAGTCAGCGAGCGTGTTGCTGAATTGCAATGTCTCGGGGCATCTCCACATTCAGCGCTCCTCTGCCGGCCGCCGCCGAATGAGCCCTCACTCAATTCGATTTTCCTTGCTGTTGGGCACATTTAGGAGCGCCTCTATTTGTGAAGTTCATTTCTAGGCAAATGTATTCAAGAGCTGATGGGAATGAATAGGACCGTGTGTCAGCCGCCCCTAATTGGGATTAAAGCACTTAGGAGCATATGCAGAGAGTGACAGAAATTCTCAGGTTGCATTGTCTTCAGACTTCCACCCGCTTGGACACTCCTCCTCCAAGGGAGATTTATAAAGCTTGCAGGGAGAAACTGAGGAAAGAAAAGCGAAACGGAGCAAAACCCGGCTAATGGCTCACGATGGGGCTGCGGTTCAGCAAGTGGTGGTGACAGCTTCTGAGAAAAGATGCTGGGGGATAATTGAAGGCGGGCGGGGGAGCGGGTCTGAACTCTTTAATCAGAAAGGCGGAGTGTTAAAAGGCGAAATAAAGATGTTCTTGAGATTCCCAGACGGTTTTTTTCCCCCTTTCCTTTTTTTCTTCTTCCCCTTGAAGAGCTTGGCTTTCTTTCTTTTTATCTCTGCCTCCCATCCCCACCCCCAAAGAACACACCATCTCTGGGGCAATAACAAGAACAATTTGGTATTTGAATTAGGAAAAGAAAAGTCAAAAGAAACAAAAGTATGAGGGGTTTTTTGTATGTTAAGGAGAATGTCACACTCAAATCAGTCAATGAAAATGTTTCCTGATGTGTGGAAGTGTGTGTAAAATATACACATGCTGCATTAAAACACAAGCAGAATGATAAGTATTCATATAAATTCAGATTGTGGATGTAGATACATAGTCTCTTGTAAATGGTCACCCTGAAGTGGATGCTGGCTTTCGCAGTGGAAGGTGACAAAGCCTTATAGAAGCTAAAAATCAGCCTGGAGCCTAGGCTGAGACAGTTGTCTAAGCAGAGAGCAGTGACCACCTTTTTTAGCCCCTGAGCAGAGGAGTCAGATATGACAGATGAACACTGAACAAAAGAATGTGAGGGAGAGAGCAGATATTTCTAAAATTACCTAGATTTCCTTGTTTGTTTCTTGATTTGTTTAAATCCACCTGGAAACATCGACTCCCTGGAGGGGTAGGAGACTCTGGGTGTCTAACCTTGAGGACAGGAGGGAGACTTCTCACTGCATCCTTTTTGGTGGCATTTTGGATTGGGTACCATAAGAATGTATTTCCAATTAGACGTTACTTTTGAGATTTAAATTCTTTAAAAATATGTGTGTGGGGCAAAGGGAAAAGAGGGAAAAAAAGAAAAGGAAGGTGATATGTAGATCTGAAGAAAGGATAATACCCAGTAGTTTTTTTTTTTATACCCAGTAGTTTTTATAGTAAATCTTTACTTAGAGTTAGGCTCTCAAACCCAGTATCTCTAGAGACACCTGTGGACCCCACCCAATCCAGGGACCCGCCCCCCTGCCTGAGCCCAGCTGGAAAGATGGGTTCTCCAACTTCTACAAGGAGGATTCTGAGCAGAGAATATGATCACGTGACAGAGGGACGATGATGAGCCAAACATTTTTTCTGTCTTTCAATTCCTCAAAAGACCTGAAAACCTTCCTCTTCAGGCTGTTCCACCTCATGAAGCAATAACTTTTAAATCTGTATTCAGGAGGCACAGAATTTTCTTTTAACCCATGACCCAGTTTTCAACTCTTTGGAAAGTGGTGCATCATGGGAGGAAGCTCTCCTGGCAGGTACTTTTATGGCCCCTAAGACAACCTGTGAGCAAAGGAAGTTCATTATATGGTTATTATGATAACAATAGGAAACAATAAAAATACCCAGCTATGTCCCAACTGACACCAAAGTCAGCTTCATAACCAGCAACTCTGAATAACAATTAGTTAAGTTCACTAGTAGTATCCTGTGTATTCACCTAATATCACTACTAATTACGTATTTGTCTGATTTAAAATGCAATACCCTCACTCGTGTTACTCATGTTCATGTCATTCATATCCATGACCAAGTACTGATACATTTTAGTTTTCTGAAAGTATGTTTGGATTTTATATATTCTTATCTTATAGTGGGGGTTCACATCCAGATAGCTTTTCAAATCTGTACATAATCACAACATAAAATTAGATAAGATTACCAAAGATGAATTTTTATGCACATACAAACTTTCTTTGTTAAACAACTTTATTGAAACATAATTAGTATACTCTTCAGTTCATTCATTTGAAATGTACAGGGGTGCCTGGGTGGCTCAGTTGGTTAAACACCAACTCTTGATCTCGGCCACTTTAAATAGATAGATAGATAAAATATACAATTCAATTTCTTTAGGTATATTCACAGGGTTGTACAACCATCACCACAATGTAATCTTAGACCATTTTCATCCCTCTCCCCAAAAGAAAGCCCATACTCATTAGCTAGCATTCCCCATTTGTTCCCAAACTACCGGTTTTAGGCAATCGCCAATGTATTTTCTATCTGCAAAGGCTGGCTTTTTTTTTTTTTTTTTTTTGAGGTTGGGGGCAGGGGGAGAAGGGGAGAGAGAATCAAGCAGATGACACAGTCACTGTGGAGCTGGCACAGGATTCAGTCTCACAACCCTGAGATCATGACTTGAGCCTAAATCAAGAGGCCAATGCTTAACCAACTGAGCCGCCCAGGTGCTACAAGATTTGCTTATTTTGCATATTTCATATAAATGGAATCACACAGTATGTGACTGGATTCCCAGCATAATTTTCTAAGATTCATGCATGTATCAGTATGTTGATCCCTTTTCATCGATGAATATTATTCAATTGTCTAGATATATCACATTTGACTTAATCCATTCATCAGTTGATAGGCCTTTGGATTGTTTCTACTTCTTTGCTATTATGTATAATGCTGATATGAACGTTTGCATATAAATTTTTGTATGTATATGTATTAGTTCTTTTGGATTTTGTATGTATACGTATTAGTTCTTTTGCTTAGCTATCCACGAGTGGAATTGTTTGGTCATATCATAACTCTATGTTTAATTTTTTAAATAACTATCAAATTGTTTCCAATTTTGTAGTCCCACCAGCAGTGTATGGGTGTTATAGTTTCTCCATATCCCCTAATATGTTTTATTCTCTGTCTTTTTAAATTATACCAGCCTGGTATGGGTAGTGGTACACCTTACTGTAGTTTAGATTTGCATTTCCCTAATGACTAGCTGACTAGTGTTCAAGCATGCTTTTATGTGTTTCTTGCCATGCATATCTCCTATACAGAAAGGTTTATTCAAATTCCTTGCCCATTTTTTAATTGGGTGATTTGTCTTCTTATTATTGAACACCATACTTTTTTTTATCGTTTTTTAAATGACCAACACAAAACAGATTGTTAGGTTTAACCGTCATAATGACACTAACAAGGAGATTTTATTATTTGTCTTTTACCAATGAGGATAGTTCGGAGAGGTTAAGAAGCTTGCTTAGGGTCACAGGGTAAATAATAGATACAGAATTCTTCTCATATCCTTCTGTGTTCAAACCCCAGGCCATTTTCACTTGACCACACTGCATTCAGAAGGTTCAACTGACTTCACACATCTGCCGTCCTCTATAAGGATCATTAAGTTATCATGGAATGTCTCAGTGGTTGAGAGAGGTGGGCCCTGGAGTCAAACTGTCTGGATTCAAATCCTGTCTCCGAGACTTATTAGCCATATGAACTTGAGCAAGGTAACCTTTTTAGTCTTCAGTATTTTCATCTGTAAAAATGAGAAATAAGAAGACCTACTTCGGGATGCCTGGGTGGCCCAGTCAGTTAAGCATGGGACTCTTGATTTTGGCTCAGGTCATGATCTCAGGGTTGTGAGACAGGAGCCCTGCGTCCCGCTCCGGACTGGATGTGGCGTCTGCTTCAGATTCTCTCTCCCTTTTTCTGTTTGCCTCTATCTCCCACCTCTCTCTCTCTCTTTCTCTCTCTCCCTGTCAAAAAAAAAAAAGACCTACTCTACTTCACAGAGTTGTTGAGAAAATTATGAGCTGTCAATTCAAAGTGCTTGACATAGCACTCAGGACATGGGATATACTTAGAAATGTACTCAGTAATAATGTTAGTCCTTAATATTTTATGATGATAGTTATGCTTGACTGCTTTCTGAGCCCTATAAGGTACTGTACTCATAGGCTGGAAATTGTACATAATAAACCAAATGCAGAAGGACTTCTTAACACCAAGAAGGCACTTAGGTGGTCACATAAGATACAGGTGTGTGTATCTCAGGAAAACAAATAATGGATGAGGCAAGCCTTGCTTTATAGACATAATCCAGCTAATAAATGAAGACCGAGTTCAAAAATACAAATATTGGGCGCCTGGGTGGCTCAGTTGGTTAAGCGACTGCCTTCGGCTCAGGTCACGATCCTGGAGTCCCGGGATCGAGTCCCATATCGGACTCCCGGCTCTGCGGGAAGTCTGCTTCTCCCTCTGACCTTCTCCCCTTTCATTCTCAGTCTCTCTCTCTAATAAATAAATAAATAAATAATCTTAAAAAAAAATACAAATATTGTTGTTCTGCAACACTTCATAAAATAATGGAGCAAGATGCTGATCATCAATGATAGCTGGAACCCAGAGAGCAAATCAGCTACATATTACACGCCTCTGAGGGGAAGTACGCAACACAGGCCATGCCAAAACTAGCAAGCAAGCAAGCAAACACAATTAAACCTGAATCTGATTATTTTGATAATAGGAAATAGAGAGACAGATGAATTTGATAAACAAATCCAGAGGCATACGATCAGAAAAAAAAAACAAATAGAATAGGGAAGAAGTGACAGTGTATGATTTTTGAGACTAGATCAAAAAAGGCATTGTAGAGTCCTCCTTGATAGCTCTAGAACTGACTAGATATTTAATGAAACTAGGAATTAATGTTAATTTTTAGTGGGATATGTTTATTTTATCCTTATCTTTCGAAGATACACACTAAAATATTAACAGATTAGATGTAAAGTCTAGACTAGACTAAAGTCTAGTCTACTCTATTGCTTCAAATAATTCTAAGGTAGGTGTGGTGGGTCCAGGTATAGATCCAGATTTTTTAACCTCAGCACTATTGATATTTTGGGCTGGATGATTACTTGTTGCAGGAGATGTCCCTGTGCATTGCAAGATATTTTGCAGCATCCTGAGCTCTCTCCACTAGATGCCACTAGTATCCCTCCTCTAATTATGACACCAGACATTGCCAAATGATTCAGGGGGGCAAAACCATTCCCAATTGAGAACCACTGGATATAGATGAAACCAAATCGATATTTGTTTAATTTAAGTGACAGGTACATGGGGGCTCATGCTTTTCTTTCTACTTTTGTATGTGTTAGAAATTTTCCAAAATAGAAGGTCATTTAAAAGTATCATTTTTTTAGGGCTCCTGGGTGGCTCAGTTGTTAAGCGTCTGCCTTCAGCTCAGGTCATGATCCCAGGGTCCTGGGACTGAGCCCCACATTGTGCTCCCTGCTCAGTGGGGAGTCTGCTTCTCCCTCTGCCTCTCCCATTCCCACTCCTCCTGCTTGTGTTCTCTCTCTCGCTGTCTCTCTCTCTCTCTCTGTTAAATAAATAAATAAAATCTTTTTTAAAAAATAAGATTTTTTTAAAGATTTTATTTATTTATTTGACAGAGAGATCACAAGTAGGCAGAGAGGCAGAGAGAGGGGGAAGCAGGGTCCCCGCCAAGCAGAGAGCCCAATGTGGGGCTCGATCCCAGGACCCTGAGATCATGACCTGAGCCAAAGGCAGAGGCCTTAACCCGCTGAGCCACGTGGGTGCCCCCAAAATAAGATTTTTTAATTAAAAATCCAGTAGACGAGAAGAGATTTGGAGCAGGTGGTGGGTGTGTATACATTGTCAATATTCTACTGAAATCTGTGGGGAAAAAATAGGTCCTCCGGTTCTGTGATCTTTTAAGAAGCTATAGCAGAGATGAGCCAGAGAGAATGTGCTGAGTTGTAGAGTCTTCAATCTAAAAGGTCATCCGGAATTCTCAAAGCTACAGGGGTGCCCCGCCAGGCCTAAGGAACCCACAGGCGCAGTGTCCAAAGCTGTCACAATCAAAAATGTTACTCCTGTGGCATTGACTAAAACTCCTCCTCCTCTTCTTAATTGGAATAGAGTCCACCAAATGTGGTCAGTGCTTAATTATATATGGACTAAATTCGTTTTATTTATACAAATACCTTCCTCTAAAAAAAATCAGTGAAGTTATTCTATATTCATCCTTGACCTTTGCAGTCTTATATTTCTGGTTTTGAAACCAAGAGGAGGGATGGATGGCAGTGGGGAGGGAGTGAGTCCTCTGTATCATGGAGTTTGGGCATACAGTACCCCTAATTTGATGCCCCAAGACATGTGTGCATCTTTGGAAATTCTTACATATTATGCATTGAATTGCACTCTCCCCCAATTCATATGTTGAAAGCCTAACACCCAGTACCTCAGAATGTGACCTTATTTGGAGATAGAGACTTCCCTACCACAGAGGTAAGCAAGTTAAAATGAGGTCATTAGGATGGGTGCTAACCTAATATGACGGTGTTCTCACATGAAGGGGAAATTTAGACATAGATATGAATGTAGGGAGAACATATGAACAGGGGGATTGCCATCTATAAGCCAAAGAGAGTCCTAGAACGGATCCTTCCTTAGATCCAAGGTTGTTCAGAGGAAATGAATTCTGCCAACACTTTGACTCTGACCTCCAGAACTGTGAGACAATACATTCTGTTGCTTAAGCCACCTAGTTTGTGGTACTTGGTCGTGGCACCCTAGCAAACTAATCCAGGTACAAACATCAGAAACCCTTCTTTAAAGGTTGAATCAGAAAAAGATTCTAAGCAAAGGGCAGAAAGACCGACCTGGAGGCTACCATGCCACCCCCCCCAGGAAAACTGCCAAATTTAGACCACAGGGGGCGCCACTGGAGACAGCCACTGCACAGGACACAAACCCATGAGTTGCACTGGTGATTCTGAGCCTCTGCCACTACTGCCTCAGGGAATTCGATATCTCTACTACTACCCTCATAAAAATGGATTCCACACAAGTATTTGCTTTCTTACATTATGTAATTTCAAATCAAAGTCCTGGATAGTAGTATCTGACTTAGAGCATGAGCGACATTGCTGTGCCCTAGATGCAAAAAGAAATATGAGAAAGTGAGCTTCTGACTTACAAACGGGAAGGATGAAGCCACCGCAAGGTAGGCAGTCAATAGTTGAAGGTACAAGGCAGTTACAGATGAAGGGTCTTCATAGATTCTAGGGGCCAAGAACAAGCATGATATAATTTCTCCACATTGCCTTAGTCACTGTAGCAAAATCTTCTGTTTGCTTCCCATGTATCCATTCTCCTCATCGTTTTCTTTTTTCCTTAAGATTTTATTTATTTGGGACGCCTGTGTGGCTCAGTTGGTTGGGCAGCTGCCTTTGGCTCAGGTCATGATCCCAGTGTCCTGGGATGGAGTCCCGCATTGGGCTCCTCGCTTGGCAGGGAGCCTGCTCTTCTCTCTGCCTCTGCCTGCCTCTCTGCCTGCTTGTGTTCTCTCTCTGTTAAATAAATAAATAAAATCTTAAAAATATATATTTTATTTATTTATTTGACACAGAGAGAAAGAAAGAGAGAGAGCACAGGCAGAGGGAACAGGAGAGGGAGCTGAGCAGGGAGCCAGACTTGGAACTCGATCCCAGGACTCTGGAATCCTGACTTGAGCTGAAGGAAGACACTTAACCAACTGAGCCACCCAGGTGCCCCATTCTCTCCCATCTTCTAACAGAACCCTGACTGCATTACATTACAGCTGGTTATCGTTGTCCGGAACAAAGACTATGTGTTCCAGACTCTTTGTAACTAGATGTGTTTGGGTGAGTTCTGGTTAATGTGATCTAAGCAGAATGTTTTCTGAGGCTAAGGAGACAACTTAGACCCCTTTTGCTTTTTCTCGTGTCTGAATGCAGACACAGTGGCTGGTGCTACAGAAGCCATCTTGGTCCCTAAAAAGCTTCCTATATATGGAAACCATGTGCTAAGGATGCATAAACAAAAAGATAAAAGGAGGCAGATGACTTAATGGAACCACCACACCAACCCTGGATTACCTATGTCTGGGCTTTTTTCTTTCTTTCTTTCTTTCTTTCTTTCTTTCTTTCTTTTTTTTTTTTTTTTTGGACTTCTTTTAGGTGAAAATAAACCTGGTGTCTTTGGACCATTTCTTTGAGTTTGTAGGCGGAATGAGGAGGAAGGGAGAGAGGGTTTTATTACTCACAGCTAACAGCAATTCCTAAGTGATACTGCTAACAAATGGAACATGTTGGTTTGTTTCCTTTTGGGTTTAGACTTTGTGTGTTATAAAAAAAAATTGACTTTTTAGATTTCCTTGTAATTTGTTAATTTTTGTATTTGGAAGATTTATAAATAAATAAACCTTTGAAATTGAGATACCATTGATTTTATTTTACCCAAAATACTTGGAGAATTAAAAGGAAATCGTAAGTTATTACTAAAGCAGGAACCCTTCTCCTGAAAACTGCTGTTTAATTTTTTTAAATAAAGACATCCTTTGAATCCAGTACAACACGGTTTTGCATTCATGGATTTGTGGTCTGTGGTCTAAATTGTAGAAATTATCAGTTGTCCCAAAGTTTAAGCATATTTTACTAGTGTAGCTCTTAATAAAATAAACTATTTGCATAGCATCTATCTTCTTCAGTTTCTTATTTTTCACAACCGATTAACTTAGACATTCCTAATAGTAAGCAGCTCTGTGACATATTTTATTCTTCTCAGGGAAAAGTAACAAATGCAAAACTGTGTTAAGTGCAGGGAGAAAAAACCGGTTCCCATCACTGAACATGAAGAATGTTCCCCTGGGTTCCAAGATCAAACCAAACACCATAACAATATAGTCTATAATTTAAGATTTTTTTTTTTATTCATTTAACAGAGAGAACACAAGCAGGCAGAGAGGCAGGCAGAGGCAGAGAGAGGAGCAGGCTCCCTGCGGAGCAAGGAGCCCGACGTGGGACCCGATCCCAAGACGCCGGGACCATGACCCTAGCCAAAGGCAGCAGCTCAACCAACTGAGCCACCCAGGCGTCCCTATAATTTAAACACTAGTAATGAGAACAGAGGTCTTTATTTAATTTCAGCTGCTTAATTTTAAGTCATGTAAAAAGTTGATTTGAGAGAAAAGAGTAATAAAAAAGAACTGGGAGAGAGAAGGAGAAGATAGAGGGGCGGGAGAGAAGAAACAATATAGAAGGGAGGAAAAGGAAGAAGTTGCTAGAATTCCTTACAACTGAACAACAGAGAAAGATGGAATGATGTGTGGATTAATATGATTGCAAGCATGGGGAGAAATGGATTCTGCTGGGACAGCATCTGGAATCAAAACTTTGTAACGAAAAATTTAACTCAGCAAGATATTTTCTCTCCTCTGATGACTTAACAGACATTTCAGTGCCTACTATTCACAAAAAGAGTAGTATTACAGAAGAGCAGCTCTCAGAAGTTACTTACTCCATTCTTAGCACAGAAAAGGAAGGACATGGGTTTTTAGGATATGTAGCCAAGTAATTAATTAAGTTGACAGGCTGAAGACAAGTTCCTGGTTCTTTTTAAATTACAACATGAGGGGTGCCTGGGTGGTTCAGTCGTTAAGCGTCTGCCTTCAGCTCAGGTCATGATCCCAGGGTCCTGGGATTGACCCCCACATTGGGCTCTCTGTTCAGCAGAGAGCCTGCTTCCTCCTCTCTCTCTACCTGCCTCCCTGCCTGCTTGTGATCTCTCTGTCAAATAAATAAATAAAATCTTTAAAATAAATAAGCAAATTACGACTTGACCTTTTTTGTTTGTTTGTTTTGTTTTGTTTTGTTTTGTTTACGACTTGACCTTTGTTATAAAAACACAATGATGTTGAGTAAAATAAGACCAATAGACAAATACTAAATCAGAACAAAGCTTCATTGCTTTGTACAAGAAAAATATTTAGAGGGCACCTGGGTGGCTCAGTAGGTTAAGCATCTAATTAATAGTTTCAGCTCAGGTCATGATCTCAGGGTTCTGAGATACATTCCAGCACAGACTCGCGCTCAGTGGGGACTCTGCTGGAGATTCTGCTTAGATCCCCTCTGTCCTCCCCCCCCCCCCACAGGTTCACATACGCGTGCACACACACTCTCTCTCCCTCAAATAAATAAATAAAATATTTTGTAAAATTTAAAATTAATTAATTAATTAAAGAAAGAAAAATATTGGGGCACCTGGGTAGCTCAGTCAGTTAAGCGTCTGACTTCTGTTTTCAGCTCAGGTCATGACCTCAGAGTCCTGGAATCCAGCCCCAAATCTGGCTCCATGGCCCGTGAAGAGTCTGCTTGGAATTCTCTCTCCTTCTTCCTCTGCCTCTCCCCCTCCTGCTGGCTCTCTCTCTCTCTCATAAATAAATAAATCTTAAAAAAAGAAAGATATTTAGAAAGATGCTTCAATTTTTAAACTTTTTATTCTTTTTTTAAGATTATTTGAGATGAAAAAAAAAAAGATTATTTGAGATGGAGAGAGAGCAGAGAGAGAGTGAGAACACAAGTGGGGGAAGGGGCAGAGGGGGAGAAGCAGGCTCCCCACTGAGCAGGGAACCCCACGTGGGACTCAATCCCAGGACCCTGGGATCATGACCTGATGCTTAACTGACTGAGGCACCTAGGTGCCCCAAAGATGCTTCATTTTTATCCCATACCTGGTTCTATTACCTTCACCCATATTTGAATTCATTTTTATTTTTTTTATTTTTTTTTAAAGATTTTATTTATTTATTAGAGAGAGAGAGACTGAGAATGAGAGGGGAGAAGGTCAGAGGGAGAAGCAGACTTCCCGCAGAGCCGGGAGCCCGATATGGGACTCGATCCCGGGACTCCGGGATCATGACCTGAGCCGAAGGCAGTCGCTCAACCAACTGAGCCACCCAGGCACCCCATATTTGAATTCATTTTTAGATAATTAACTTATTAATTGTAAAAAAGATTTATTTATTGAGAAAGACAGAGAAAGTGAGAGAGAGCATGAGAGGAGAGAAGGTCAGAGGGAGAAGCAGACTCCCCACAGAGCTGGGAGCCCGATGTGGGACTCGATCCTGGAACTCCAGGCAGTTGCTTAACCAATTGAGCCACCCAGGTGCCCTAACTTATTAATTTTTAAAATATATAATAAACTAATATATATATATATATATATATATATATATATATATATATATATATATATATAATAAACTGTGCAAAGTAAAAGTTTTACCCTGCTGACTTGGTATTCTCATTTTTGCATCTCACTCTGTCACATCTTAGAGAAGTTATATAGCATTCCAAAAAGAATGGCTCTTTGGTTTTCACAATTCTTCCAGTAATTTTTCTTCTTTTCAATAGTTCTCTCCTCTGGTCAACTGGTACATAATCATCCCCCTCAGATCAAGCCTCCTGGTATCCATGCTCAAGTGTAGTAGCCTCTCACTAAGACTCTGCACTTAGCCATGAGACTTGCTCTGCTCAATGGGACATCAGCACACATGACGCCAACAGAAACTTGATAAGTAAGTGCACTTTGGGGCTTGACCTTTTTGATATGCTGTTGATTACCATGTCAAGAAGCGTGACCTCATCTCCATCACATGGAGAGAGAGAAAGGCCCAGGCCCCAGCTGCCTACTGAAAGATTGCAGCCACTTGAATGAGCCTAGGTGATACCAGCAAAAGATCCATCCAGGTAAGCCCAGACCAAACTGCAGAAGAGTGAGCAAATAAATAGTTCTATGCCTCTAAGTTTCAAAGTGCTTCACTCTTTGACAACAGATAGTGAATAATACTTCCTATGAATGAATATGATTAAATACAATAGGTATAAATGTGAGGAACTGCCTTCATTCAAATGAGCAGCTGCCTAGAAATGGGAGAGCAACCTATTTAGACAAAAGATAGCCAACAAAATGGGAGTTTTGATTCATCATAGGTGTGGAAAACACTATTAAGATGTCCACCCAACTGTCATTGTCCCTACTTCTTTCTTGCTAATAGAATCTAGATTTTATTGGTTAAGTCCTTTAGGGAATGCTAAAACCCTCTAAATCTCAGGAAGTGAATCTTGATTAGTTTACCTCCATCATAGCAGTTCTTTTCCTCTTGTTTATGATTGTTTAGGAATAGTCATGTGAGAGGACATTGACCAAAATGACATGAGGGCAAGTTTTCTGGAGATAATGGGAAAGGCTTGGCCTAATCTTAAAAAGAGGTGTCCAAAAGGAAAGAGTCCCCATTATTTCTGCCTTTGAATGTTGTGTGAGGAGGAGATTCTTAGAACAGCAATAACCAATCATGAGGGAACAAACCTGAGGATAGAAACCAACATTCAAAGGAGGCCAGAGACTTGTCCTTTATTTTTTTTTTCATTATAAATTTATTTTTTAAAACAGACAAAAAAACAAAAATCACGTTTATAAGATCATCATAGCCAAAGTGAAGAGCACAAATGACAAACCGTTTAAGGTCTCACAGAATTGTGTCATGGATGATGAGATGTTCAGGGTGAACAACAGCCCTTATACAGGTTTTCACTCCTGTAGTTTTACACCCAGTAGGTATGGCTGAAACTGTGTTCATCCCCAAATACCTTTTTTCCTAATCAATCACATTTGTATTGAAAATTCACATATCTTGTTGCATAATTCTTTGCAAATTATTTATATCATCACCAAGCAGGTTGTAAACTAATATGCTTTGCATGTGTAAGTAACCAGAGGTATGCTATGCGAAATAAGTCAATCAGAGAAAGACAGTTATCATATGATCTCAATG
>CM052802.1:54104502-54172713 GCA_028533885.1 Nasua narica
ATGAACTCTCTCCAACCAAGCCTGCAGAATTTATTTATTTACTCATATTAAGTTTTGTAACCTTCTTCTTACACATATCTTAATGAAGTTGAGACTTGTCCTTTAAATAACCAACTTTAGAACAGTTCTTCCTTAGGTAAATAAACATCTCAAATGATAAATGGTGTAAAAAAAAAAAGATAAAAGCAAGTTAAATCGTAAGCTATTGATGGAGGAAAGTGTTATTTTATATGGGATGGCTACAAAAGGTTTCTCTGATAAGAGGATGTTTGAGACTCAAAGGACATGAAGGAGAAGGCCATGTAAGATATCTGGGGAAGGTGTAAAGGCCCTGAGGTAAAAGTGTGCCTAATAAGTTCCAGGTATGGCAAGAAGGCCAATATGACTAGAAAAGATTGTGCGAAAGGAAGAGTGGTAGATGAGATTAGAAAGAAAATAATTGGTTCTATTCATGTAGGGCCTTCAGAGTCATGTTAAGAACTGTGGATTTTACTTTAGTGGGAAATCATTACAGAGTTTTGAACATGTGTGTAACACATTAGAATTTCAATTTAAAAGGATCGCACTGGCTACAATATTGACAATAAACTAAAAGGGACAAAAGTAGAAACAAAGACTAATTAGGAGACTACAACAATATCCAGGAGAGAGATGATGGTGGTTTGGACCAGGGTAGTGGTGTTGATGAGAAGAGGTAAACTTCTGGAGATGTTTCTAAGGCAGAGCCACCAGTATTTCCTGATGAATTGAGTTAGAAGATGAAAGAAAAAGGAATCAAAGATGACACCCAGGTTTTTTTTTTTTTTTAAGATTTTACTTATTTATTTGACAGAGAGAGAGAGAGAGAGATCACAAGTAGGCAGAGAGGCAGGCAGAGAGAGAAGGAAGCAGGCTTCCTGCTGAGCAGAGAGCCAGATGCGGGGCTTGATCCCAGGACCCTGAGATCATGACCAGAGCGGAAGGCAGAGGCTTTAACCCACTGAGCCACCCAGGCACACCAACACCCAGGTTTTTGGAATGAGCAAATTGTTAGTATGGACTCATCATTTGCTAAGATGAAAAGTACTGAAGGAGCAGTTCATTAAATTTGAGCTGTCCTTTAGACATTCAAGTGAAGAGGAAATTAAGTAGGAAGTTGGAACGTGTAAATTTAGACTAGAGGAGCAGTCAGACTAGAGATATAAATTGGGAAGTCATCAGCATAAAGTATGTACTCAAAGTCATGATAATGGATGACATTGTTAAAGGAATGAGTTCAGATAGAGATGAAAAATCCAAGGACTGAGCCCTGAGGCAATTTAACTTTTAGACGTTAGCAAGGTGAGGAGGAACCAGCAGAGAGGACCGAAGGAACACCGAGTAAATTAGGAGAAGCAAAGTAGTGTCCTGGAAGTGAGGTTTTTAGAAAAAATAGGAAGGATAGTCCCTGTCAAATGCTGTTGAAAGGTCAAGTAACAGGAGGATTTAAGAGCTGATCATTAAAATAAATAAAATCTTTATAAAAAAAAACTTGATCGTTAGATCATGGTGGTAACATGGTAGTCAATGCTAACTTTGGCGAAGTTTCCATTGGACTAAGAGTAATGAAAATCTGGTAAGTGGGGTACAAAAGAGAATGGGAAAAGAAGAAGTAGGGACAGTGACCATAAGCTACCTTTTAAATGAGCTTTGCTATAAAATGAGCCAGATAATATAGGGTGGTAACTTTAGAGGGATATGAGATCAAAGAGTTTGGTTGATATTACAGCAGGCTTGTCTGATGATGGTAATGATTCATACAAGAGGAAAATATTGATGGCCCAAAGGAGAGGAAGGAACAATTGCTGAGTTAATTGAGGGTTAAATCAGTATGGCCGGTAGCAACATAGCCCTGAAAACATCTGGCATATCGGAAAACAGGCTCAACAATTCAATCCCTAATCCTATCTGTCCTCATCTCTGATTAAATCACAAAACTGAGAAGGCCCTAATGGCCACCTAGTCCAACCCTCTCCATTTTTAGAAATATTTTATTTTATTTAAATTCGGTTAATTACCATATAGTGTATCATTAGTTTCAGGAGTAGAGTTCAGCGATTCATCAGTTGTATGTAACACCCAGTGCTCATTATATCAAGTGCTCTCCTTAATGCCCATCGCCCCCCCACCTCCCCTCCAGCAACCCTTGGTTTATTTCCTATAGTTAAGAGTCTCTTACGGTTTGTCTCCCTCTCTGATTTCATCTTATTTTATTTTCCCCCTCCCTTCCCCTATGATCCTCTGTTTTGTTTCTTAAATTCCACATATCAGTAAGATATATGATAATTGTCTTTCTGATTGACTTTTTTCACTTAGCACAATACCCTTTAGTTCCATCCACATAGTTGCAAATGGTAAGACTTCATTATTTCGATGGCTGAGTAGTATTCCACTGTGTATATATAACATATGTGAGTATGACTGCAGGCCGGAAGGGTGACCTGCAGGGCCTCAGCACGGCGACCAGTTCTCACGTGAGCAGTGGTAGGGCCCCAGTAAATTTGAGTGAGCAGGATCTAAACAAGCTTTTAGGGGCAGTCATCTGAAGAGTTTTGATTCTGGGGCTCAAATCCAAGATAGTTTATAATTTAATTTGAATTAATCACCTCCTCTGGGCAACCATTTTTTCTCCCAAGCCTGACTGAACTCCCACCTTTTAACAAAGTCCTACCAAACACCACCATAACCTAGTTACCAGACAACTCTGAAAACTCATTTGTATTGCATCTCATGAAGTCAGATATCTCAGAATCAAAGGAACATCAGGAGGCTCCAGGTCCTAACCTTCAGATATTTTTTTAAAAATTACATATATATGTATATGTGTAAGATATAAGTCAAATGAAAGAAATATGACTCTTCTAAGTTGCCCAATTAAAATAAATTCTACAGGAAAAAAAAATAAATTCTACAGGACACCTTAACTTGATACTTACTGACACTGGAAGGGGTGAACATTTGAGAGATGTGGGTTCATATTTCAGATTTCTTTATATTTGAGCTTCCTTGGCCTCAACATTTTATGGTCCAATAAAGGAGAGACACTTCCTCTCTCATTATAACACATAAATTATTCCCCAAAATGGGGGAAATCCCACAAAGTCACTTTAAAGTCATCAAAAAACAGGCATAAATTCAGGGCAAGTTATTATTTCCAACAATAACCCTCTGTAGATATAGCCTATGGGTAAGCTCTCAAAATTTTTGGTGTCCTTAAGGACAAAACAATTTAAAGGCAACTGAGGGGTCCCAGGGTGGTGTGGTCAGCTAAGCGCCCAACTCTTGGTTTTAGCTCAGGTCATGATATCAGGGCCCTGACCTCAGGGTTGTGAGTTAGAGCTCTGAATGGAGCCCCAAGTGGAGCACCCCCTCACCTCTGGCTCCACACTCAGCACGGAATCTTCTTGAGATTCTCTCTCTCTCCCTCTGCCCCTCCAGCTCATGCTCTCTCCCTTTCTCTCAAATAAAAAATTAAATCTTAAAGGCTACTGAAATATTTAAAAAGCTGTAAAAAGTGACAAAATGGTTATATAATAATGAGAATACTAAAGACATAGGATATACTTTACTCAAATTTATTCCATTTTAAAGAACCATAGCTATACAGTCAAGGCTAAAGCTCCCAGAATGCCAATAAAGCAATTTAAAAATTTTTTGATATTGTTTAAATGCTGTATAGCATTATGGACAAAGTTCTCATTTTGATTATTTTTTAAAAGATTTTATTTATTTATTCGACAGAGAGAGAGAGAGAGAGATCACAAGTAGGTAGAGAGGTAGGCAGAGGGAGAGGGGGAAGCAGGCTCCCTGCTGAGCAGAGAGCCCTATGTGGGGTTCAGTCCCAGGACCCTGAGATCATGACCTGAGCCATAGGCAGAGGCTTTAACCCACTGAGCCACCCAGGTGCCCCTAATTTTGATTATTTTATATGACAAAGATGATGGCAGTGGAGAATTAACTAGACTCCACACAATATTTACAAGGGCAATAAAGTAAGTTCAACGTGTGTGTTGACCATGAAAACCACTCCTACTTGTTTTCATTCTGTCTATATAATAGAGAATTAATTCTCAAGCCTTCCTGTTATTAGGATGGAAGGCTGGGGGATAACACATGGAAAAGAAAAGTATTTCTTGAACTCAGAAAGAAAGTTATATGCTCTTCTAAGTTGAAAAAAATTTGTGAAGTGAGGTTGGTTGTATGTTTCTTCAAAACCCTAACCTATGGCATTTCATTCTTGGCACCCAAGACACCCAATGGGAGAAAGTTAAAATTAAGAATCTGTCCCTTTTTTATATTACCAAATAAATCGAAGACTAAAGGTATGGAGTTCTGGTAAGCTGAAATATTCATTTTAACACAAGATATTTGTATAAAAATGGTATTAGTTGGAAGAGAAAAGAAGACATTTTGCTCTCAGCAAACTTATTCTTTCCAAAACATACTCCAAATTAGGCAATACTTTCTACTTTGTTTGGTAGAATTGTCCCATCTGAGAAGATGAAGGAAGGTTTAGCTTGCATATACAAATTGAAAGGAACCAGTGCTTCAGCTATTGGGAAGTCCTGTGCTAAAGAAAGTTTCCACCCAACTTTTTAAGCTAGGTAGTTAGATCTCCACATCAAAGGAAAAAAAAAAAAAAAACTTCAGGTGCTCATTTGAATAATTTAACAACTCTATCTGTAATCTATGTATAAGATGTGGGTATTCTTTGCTTTCTTGCTTTCTTGTGGGTATTCTTTGCTATTTTTTCTTGCAAAACTGGGGATTGAAATAGGAAGACAATTGATGAAAGGGAATAAAAAAGAGGAACCAGTTTTCAATAGTTGTTTTCACTAATCTTTGTAACTAGTATTTTCCCTCCTGTATTTACAACTAATTTAATTTTCAGCATTGTTTGGCCTTTTAAAAACTGGTTGGAAATTTGTAATAGCATTAGAACTCTACCTCCTTTTTGGAAAATCAACCAACAAACTATTCTACATTCTAGAAATACCAAATGTTACAATGAATGCTGGGATCTCAAAAAGATTCCTCTTTCTGGCGCAATGCAATTAGCCAAGTTTTCCAATGATTAAATGGGGTCATCTACAAAAAATGGTCGGGCCACAGGATTATACTTCCTTACATCTAAATGGCGATCGGGCGCAGAAAGTTCCAAGCAAAGCTCCCTCTGACAAACATAGAAGTGAGAAAGGAATGAAGTGTGACTCCATCAGTTCCCCCATTTGCTTCTTCAGCCCCGTAGCAAAATTGTGTGACCTCAGATTTCGGCAAAAACGCCAATGGATGCTGAGCAAGCCGTGGCACGAAGAGAAACGCTGCGGATCTTTGCAGCTGCCGAGACCCTCCCCAGGCGCCTAAGAGGGAAGTCCCCAATCCCTGCACTAACTAGGGCGACACCACACTCGGCGCCAGGAAGCCGACGGCCGGCCTCAACGCTGAGGCCTAGCCGCTGTGCCTGTGGCCGGCGCGCGGGATGGAGGTGCGCCCAGGCCGCCTCCCGGGCTTGGAACGGCCGGGGCTGGGCGTCTCTCTCCCCTCCTTCCGGGGTTGGACCCCTCAGGCTGTTTTCCTAAGGAGGCCGAGAGGAAAGGCTCGCTCAGATCTCTACGCAAGATCTTTGCCTCTTCCATCTGAACATTTCAGCCGCTCCAATACCTTCTTGGTGGTCAGCTTGCGTCGCGGTGACCTTGGGACTACGCACTCATAAATAGCCACGTACGGCCACGGAAGCCCTCGCTCGAATGAATGCACCCACACTCCTCCGGGAGGGTTCCAGAAGCTGCTGGCAGGCGGCAGGCACCGCTGGATGGCTCCTCTGTGGACCCTGTAGGCCCTCTGCCTGACACTACTACCCGAGATCCCGAAATCAGAGAGAGGCATGTGCCCTCACGACTGTACCAGGCTGGCGTCAAATTCCCAAGGCTGGAAGCGTGTTAGTGATAAAGACATAAATGATAAAAGAGAATTAGGAACTCATAATCGTCTGTTAAAGTTTGAGTTAACAGACATCTCAGGGTGAGCACCGTATATTAATTCATGCATCATTAATGCTTTCCATGAACATGTAATGGGTGCTTATTATGGAGCAGCTGTGCTCATGCTTGACAACCATCATTCTAGGCCCTTCCAGGCCCTTCACATACGATCTTCCCACACCTTTTCAGGAGCACTGCAAAGTGACCATGTAGACAGTTTTCGAAAGGTCTGTGGAGCTTGCTGATCATTGCAAAGAAAGACAGGATCATGTGTAAGAAAAGATCGTCCAGTTCACTTTTGTGGTCCCAGACTCATATTTGGAATCAGACCCAGGTTTTGATGTTTGGGAGAAAATAGACCAAGGTCAAGGATTTGGTGCAGGTCAGTCAATTCCTGGAGCAAGACCAGGAAAATTCCAAAGACGATGTTCATCATAACTATTTACTTACTTTTTAAAAAATTTTCAATGTGTAAAATAATTCCCTTTAGTCAAAGAGTTAAAACCACAGCTGAATAAACCTGCAGTCAATTTAAGTATTCAATCCTAAGGATAAATACAGAAAATCGATGACTGTGACTGTAAAAGGTAGTGACTGGTTTCCTGTGTCCATGGTGGGCAATAAAATTCTGTATATTATGAAACACAAACAAGAAAGCATGCTTATGGAGACGGAAGACTTTGTTTCATTAGGAAACTTTTGTAGGTGGAAATGTTGAAATTGTCAGTTGAACTATCTGGTGAAGTCTAACATTATCCTTAAGTAAGATACAAGTGACAGGAGGGTACAGATGCAATAAACCTAGTGAGAAATTATTTTTTCCTTTGCTAGTCCTAATTTTTCCCTTGCTAATCCCACCCCCAGCCCCGAATTCGCCACGCAACAATGTTAGCTTTGGCAGTGTTTGGAGATGTCAGGCAAAGTATCTAAGAGGACTTCAGAACTCTTAGATAGTATGTTCCCTGGGGTTCCGAGGCTGAGCAGGTTGGCAAAAGCTGGCTCAGAGAAGAAGAGATTCACACACCGCCCGGCTTGCGGAGCGGGTTTCTGCTGCTTGCGGTGGCGGCCCCCACGCCGCAGCCGCGCCCCCT
The DNA here is from genome assembly GCA_028533885.1 of Nasua narica. Classification (NCBI taxonomy): domain Eukaryota; kingdom Metazoa; phylum Chordata; class Mammalia; order Carnivora; family Procyonidae; genus Nasua; species Nasua narica. Next base: position 54,111,593 of record CM052802.1, read on the forward strand.
CCTCGGGGTCTGTCGCAGCTCTTCAAGGTGTAAGATAGAAGAACTTGAAGATCTCTTTGGAATTCCGTCCGTGAGACTGGCTCCTGGACACGGCAGGTTTCTCTGGCTCCAGCTAAAACCTGTGACTTGGACGGGAAGCACCGCAGCCTCTGTTTGCCGCTCCCGACCGAAGTGAAAGCACCTCCTGGAGCCCCCGCCCCCCCCCCGCCCCCCCGCAGCACCCTGAGCTGGTACCCTCGAAAAGCAGCCCGGGGCTGCGCAGTGCCCCAGCTTGCCCTCTAGGCTGCGCTTCAGGCACTAACTCGGCCTCCAAACCCGAGTCCAAGCCTCATCCAGAGCGAAGTGGGTGAGGTCGCAAGGAAGAACTTTTGGGGGGGGTTGTTGTTTTTGTTTGTTGGGGGGATTTTTCCTTCGAGGCCCCGCTGCAGTTCTGGTCCGCGGCCTGGAGGAGGCGGGGGAAGGGCATCGTTCCCTTGAGTCTTGCAGGACTGAGCCGCAGCTGGGCCGAGGCAGTCGGCAGGTGTGTGCCGCCGAGCCCTGGAGCACGGGGAGGAGTCTGGAAGCGAGAGTGGACGCTCCAGGCTCGTCCGTCGGGCGGAATCATCTGGCGTTTAAGCCTCTCCCGGGTCTTTTGCTGGCGCTGCTGGTCGGTCGGCGCTGCAGGAGCCGGAGGAGCCTGAACCTGACCGACAGAGACCGGGTAGACGCGCACGCCACCCAGCGCCGCCCTGCTCTGCTTTCACCCGCGAGGGACTTCCCGTGGTTAGGCAGAGTACTTACTTCGCGTCTGGTTTTGTTCCCTAGTGGCAGCCTCCAAAGGAAGCGCAGTGTAGCCGTCACTTCCCTATTCTCAGCTCTTAGAGCTGTAACCTGCACACAGAAAAGCTCAGGAAAATAATGGTTCTTTCATTTAACAAGTCTTTGTGGAGTGCTCATTATGTGCCAGGCACGGACACTGACTTGAACCATGCAGACCAGGCATCTGGCCTCAGCACGCTTGTATTTACAGTTAGTTGAATGAATAGAGAAAGAATTAGGCATCGAGAACAGCTGTAGAGAAGAAGATGGCACCTCTGGGCCACCTTTCCATAGGTCACCTCAAAAACGACAGGCAAGGAAAACAGGGTCAAGGAGATAGAACTAGAACCACCCCTCCCTCTTTCTTTTGTTTCCAGGGAGAAGGGAATAAGGTAAAGGATAACCGGAGGGATCTCCTGCAGTGATCAGCTCTGCATTCTGTGGGCAAATTACCTACTTTCTTACGGTATTAAATGCTCTGGTCTGAATGTTTGTGTCCTCCCAAAATTATTATGTTGAAACCTAATGTCCAGTGTGATGATATTAGGAGGTGGGGAATTAAGGCAGTGCTTAGGTCACCAGAATGCCCCCCTCATGAATGGGACTAGCGCTCTTATAAGAGACCCCATAAGGATCCCTTTCCCTTCTGCCATGTGAGGACACAAGGAAGAGACAAGCTACCCTCTGTGAACCAGGAAGTAGGGTCTCACTAGACAGCTGTCTATCTGTGTCATCATCTTGGACTCCCCAAATTCCAGAACTGTGAGAAATAAATGTTTGCTGTTATTAAGCCACCCCAGTGTATGGTATTTTGTTATATATATTTTGTTTAATATTATAATTTGAAAAAATATATTAAAATATATTATATATATTTAGTCCATTCTGAATGGACTAAAATGGTCAATATATTATATATACTTGGGATAGAGGTCTGTCTTTTTTTTTTTTAAGATTTTTTTATTTATTTGAGAGACAGAGAAAGTGAGAGAGAGCATGAGAGGAGAGAAGGTTAGAGGAAGAAGCAGACTCCCCGCGGAGCTGGGAGCCCAATGTGGGACTCAATCCCGGGATCATAACCTGAGCCGAAGGCTGTTGCTCAACCAACTGAGCCACCCAGGTGCCCTAGAGGTCTGTCTTTAAGGTCTAAATGTAATCTGCCAGTCTACTCTCATGACAGTAAGACAAAGACAATAAATAAGGGAATAAATAAGGGACAATAAATAAGAGAATAGAGGAATAAATAAGAAAGAGAATGAGGAGAAAGGAGTTCAGTTCAAGGATTGAAAACAAAGAGAATGGTGGGGTTAACACTATATCCTGTGTTCCTTTCTTACAAAGAAACTAAGTGTAAGTCATTTGAATTCTTCACTGTTTTAACACAGATCAGGGACTGATACTTAAAGGAATTAGAATCACAAAATAAGTACGTCCTCACCCTGATCATCACACCCGGAAGTGGAAGTCTTGATAATACTTGTTACCCCAGGGCGCCTGGGTGGCTCAGTTGGTTAAACGTCTGCCTCTGGCTAAGGTCATGATCCCTGCGACCCTGGGATCCAGTCCCACATCCCTCTCCTCCCTTCTTGCTATCTCTGTCTTTCTCTCTCTCAAATAAATAAGATCTTAAAAACAACAACAACACTAGTTACTCCACTTCTTTTTAAGCTACTTTAGCCTCTGGCTTTGAAAAGATCTGCTGGGCCTGTGTTCTGTGCTTAGATCTTCTTGTAAAGGTGACCATGACAGAGAGGTCAATGCCACTGAAAGAAAATTAACGTTACTCACAGTTCCCCTGGAAACAAGAGGCACAGCTCACCACACAAGGCCACAGGAGGAACCCCAGGTTTTGGTCAGGAAGTAAAGACAGGAGCAAGCAGTATGTTTAGGCAAGAGCCTTTATTTGGGTTCCTGTGGGAAAAGTAAGACATGGCAGAGTGAACACTTTAAGTTTGGCTAGTTTGAATAATTTCCTTGGATTTGGGGCCATATGGGTGGTCCCTAGTTGCCTGGCACTTGGCCCTGGGATGATGGAGGCAGAGGAATATTGCCTCCTGGGGTTTAAGGGCTAGATAAAGGAGGTCTGGCTCTGGATTGGTTAGTTTGCATATCAAAGACGTGCCGGGAGCTGGACCCTTTGCAATCTCTATACGTTGGCTAGCCCTGATAAGGGCAGTCTCTCTCCAGCGAGAAGGATTTTTCAAGATGTCAAAACATGATAATAGAGAGAAAATAAGAAATATGATTAATACAGCCTGGAGTAAGAGAAAAGGAACAGAAATTTCTTGTGTTCTTTGGACAGAATGCCCCTGAGGTTTGAGAGTCTAATCTCTGGGCAGCATACTTTCTTTTCTTTAGCTCCAGAAAATGACTTTGGAAAAGCAGTTCATTAGTTTGGATGGAGGGGTGATGGAATCAAGTGAAAAAGTCAGAAAAACAAGTTCAGAGAAGTAGGATCCAATGAAGGAATAAAGTCATCAACCAGACATGTGGTGGGATATCGAGGTAAGTTTACACCATCATCAAGTCTGTGTAGTAGGGTGGAGGGGGTTTTTCCAAAGGAGTGGTTCCCTATCTAATGGGCTTCTTTGAATTTGGAATTTGAGACTGTAAAGCCTTTCAGTTATTCAACAAATCACATTTTCCCAAGCACTTCTCAGTATACGATCCCAACATTGGAAAGTAGGCCCAGTAGGTATTGTTACTCTGATTTTAAAACTGAGTGTCAGATAAATTAAGTCATTTGTCCGAGGCTCTGTGCTTAGTTCACAGAAGAACCTCTCTTAGCCTCTTGGCCTATTGCTTAGCTCGGTGTTCTGCATGCCATTCCTAAAAATTGTATTTATATTTCAGCAAGCACATTTAAAAAAAATGTAAATTGGTACATATTTATTGAGGGGTTGCTAGTAATTAGGTGCCTCATACAGTGCGAGGGCCTTTGGGAGTGTGGTATTTACTGGTCCTTACTAGTGCTGACACAGCTGATTTGTTCCTTCCTTGTAGTATCAGTAGGACACAGAAGTCATACACACTCCAGGCACACACACTGGTTTTCATCTTGGCTCTGCCATATTATAAATGCAGACCTGGCTCCTCACTTAACCTTTCTGCCCAAGTTTTGTCATCTATAAAAGGAGCATAATATCGGGGCACCTGGGTGGCTCAGTCGTTGAGCATCTGCCTTTGGCTCAGGTCATGATCCCAGGGTCCCGGGATCGAGACCCACATTGGGCTCCCTGCTCAGCGGAAGCCTGCTTCTTCCTCTCCCACTCTCCCTGCTTGTGTTCCCTTTCTCTCTGTGTCTCTCTCTGTCAAATAAATAAAATCTTTAAAAAAAAAAAAGGAGCATAATATCTACTTAACAGGCTTGTTAATAGGACTAAATAAAATATGTATGTGTAACTGTTAACTATGATAATGTTTCAGGTGGCTGAATTCAATTTCACATAGATAGAAGGTCAAGAATTGATCCCTCAGCAACTGAATAAGGATTTCTGTAATTGATACTGTAAATTTAAAAGAGAACTCATGATAGAAGTGTTTCTAATCATTATTATATTTATCATTTGTAAGGAGAGAGAGCATCAGAGCAAGAAGTCACCAAAGTCAAGTGTTTTCTATTACAGTTTGACTGAACCATGGTTCTCAAATTAAACTTTTAAGTTAGCTTATCCAAGGCAATTCCCTTACTGACTCCAGTGTTGTCATTAATCTAGTTAAATAATTAGTCCCGTAAGACCATTTGAAGTCCTTCATTATGTGCTATGTTTCTTGATATCCCTCCTCCTATCACATCAGAAAGAGAGAAAAGCAGAAAAGAAAAATATGATAATGTTTCTGAACCTTGGCACTATGGGGCTGGATAATTTACTGACGTGGGGGGACATCCTGTGCATTGTAGAATGTTTAGCAACATCCCTGGCCTCCACCCAATAGATGCCTAGAGTGCCCACCCTACAGGTGTGGCACGAAAAATGTCTTCAGAGAATCCCAAATGTTCCAGGACGGTCAAAATAATCTCCAGTTAAGAACCACTGACATACAGATACAATAATCAGCAGCAACAGAAAAGGGACTGATTCTTTCCCCCCTCCAAATGCTTCAGTTTAACACCAGTGACGACCTTGCCCAGAAGCTCTCAGTGGATTTTTCTTCTACTGCATTGGCCAGGATTGTCACATGCCCATATCAACCAAGCACATGCAAGGCAAAAGGGAACCAGCACTGCCTTCATCTCAGTCAAGTGAGATACTGCTCTAGTCCATGCCTCAGGGCCCTGAAAGTTAGAGTATATATAATTTTTACAATAAACCTTTTTAGAATAAATTTACTGAAAAATTGCAAAGATAGTACAGAAAATTTCTGTATACCCTTTACTCAGTTCTCTCTCACTAATATTAGCATCTCATATAACGAGGGTACATTTGTCAAAATTAAGAGGTTAATATTGGTACATTACTATCAACTAAACTCTATACTTTATTCAGATTTTTCCCACTAATGCTCTTTTTCTGTTCCAGGATCCCACCCAGGATACCACATTACATTTAATCATTGAGTATCCCTAGTTCTCTGTAGTGGGTGGCAGTTTATCAGTCTCTCCTTGTTTTTAAAGACCTTGACAGCTTGGGAATAATAGTTAAGTATTCCATAGAACATCTCTCAATTTGGGATGATGCTTTTTCTCATGACCAGTTATGGGGGTTATAGGCCTTTGGAAGGAAGACCACAGAGGTCAAGTGCTCTTCTTATAACATTATGTCCGGTATATATATTATCAACATGACTTATCACTGCTGTTGTTAATTTTTATCATTTAGTTAAAGTGTTTATCAGGTATCTCCTTTACAAAGTTACTATTTTTCTCTTTCCATAATCCATTCCTTGGAAGCAAGCCACTAAGTTCAGTTCATATTCAAGGAGAGAGGGATTAAGTTCCAACTTATGGTGGGGGGTAATATTTACTTAGATTGTTTGGAATTCTTCAGTAGAAAACTTTTTTTTATCCACTTATTTATTCAGTTATATATCGGTATGGATTCAAATATATGTATTTTGTTATATGCATTATAATACTACATTATTTGGTTTTTGTTGCTCACGTTGTTTCAGCTTAGCCTATTGGGGTCTCTTTTAGGTTGACTCCTGTGTTCTTCTGACATAGTCCCAATCTTTTGTTTTTGGAGCACTTCTTTTCTCCCTCATTGGTAGTATGAGCCAGGACCACCTTGTATTTTTTCTGCTCAGCCATTTTTCCAAGGATTCCTTTTATTGGAATTATTATTAATAAATCATTATATATAAATAATTACTATATATTTATAGAATTATGATTATTATATATTATATAATTATTATAAATTATTTGTTATTTTTTATAAGGGATTATTTTATAATTCCTTTTATTTTATTTATATCCTTTTATTATTCCTTTTATTAATCTCCAAGAGTTCCTTTTATTGGAGTGTGGTATTTACAAACCAAGATTTGGTGTGAGTAAGCTCATTACAACTGGGTATCAGTGCTTTTAATTCCTCTCAGGAGATGAAACTAAAAAATACATATGTTATATACATGCATATGAAGAATAATGCATGCATACAAACTTATATATAGTTCATATACAAACTTATATATAAAACTTATTATACAGCTAGCTATTCCATAGCTAGCTGTATATATACATAAGCAGAGTTAATTCTGTAATCTCTAATTCTAATCCATTACCAGAGAGTTCATTCTGTCTTTCCTCCCTTGATGATTTGTAGCTTCCTTCTCTGATGGTGAGAAACCTGGCTCCCATTATGTACTATCCATTTACTTATGTATTCAACCTCAGCATGCATGTAAAGCAAATTCTGAATTATTAATCTATACTCCTGTGAGAAACCATTTACAAACCAGAGTACAATGTTTATGTATAGTTCTTTTTTGTTTTAGCCTCACAGTTTCCAGTGGAGTACATTTTTTAATCAGGACATTTGTAGAGAAAGATACCTCACAAAATTTTGTTCCTCAAAGCCTCACACCCTAGCAGTGGCCCTGTTCTCTTTTCCATTAATTCTATTATTATTTTAATACTTTGATGCATATTCTCCCACATTTTTCTTCCTGATCAAATATAAATAAGTACACAAGGATACAGATACTGTATAGGTATATTTGTTCTACAGAAGACATTTGGCCTGGGGTTAGAGTTTGAGAAAAGGAATGTATTATAAGCAGCCCAAGAAATTCTAAGGTACAGTCATAGTTAAGGGTCACCACTCTAAGCCAGTCATGGTCATTCTAATCAAATCTACCTGTAGACAATGCTTTTCGGGTGTGACCTTTACCCATGTAGACAAGCAAATAGAAGAAATAAGTAGAAAATGAAGTAAAGTGGAACTGAAGTGGCAAGCTTATGATGTAGACAAAAGCTGAAGATCATACAGACCAAAGTTACAGTGAGCAGAGATGATGAAGCAGACACAGAGTAGGGAGACTGTATGGGCCAGTTGGGAACAAGAAAACAGAAAACACACAGAGAGAAATAAGCCTCAATTCAGGACAGCTTTCTAGGTACAATTCCAATGTCAATCATGTTTCTTTATAGTGAACTGTAAATTTCTGGAACTTTAGCAACCAGAAGAGTCTAATTAAAATATACAGATTGAAATAGAGTGAATGAAAAGAAGGAAGGGAATTAGCAAGTGTTGCAGGGATAAAGGACCGTAATGGAAGAAGAGAGCGTTCAGTTCATAGCCAGATGGTAAGATCCATTCTGAGTTTGGGTTTGAAGAGAAAAGTATATTAAAGTTATATTTCGATCTTTAGAGACAGATGGACTTCCTCAAGGCTTAGGGATCTGACTCTCATTTTTGCAGACTCAGAAACCTGAGCTGCCAGCTTACCATATCTAGATCATCTCTTAGCTGTGGACACACAATAATCCATCACAGAGAAATTAATATATTAAAAACCCAGGGACGCCTGGGTGGCGCAGTTGGTTGGGCAACTGCCTTTGGCTCAGGTCATGATCCCGGTGTCCTGGGATCGAGTCCTGCATCGGGCTCCTTGCTCCGCGGGGAGCCTGCTCCTCTCTCTTCTTCTGCCTGCCTCTCTGCCTGCTTGTGTTCTCTCTCTGTTAAATGAATAAATAAAAAAAAAAAAAACCCAATATAAATTTGTCAGTTTATATGGACAATAATAATTGCCAGATTGACCAGGTATTTTTGTTTGCTGCTGAAAGCATTATATTTCTCTAGGCAAATCCATGTGAAAAGCCAAATTACTATTGGGAGAATGCTTGGTAAGTATAAAATTTAGATCAAAAGCAGTTAGTTGGAGTTAGTGCTATCTAGGTACAACACTCAGATGTATTCACTTCTATTCTAAGAACATCCCTGCTAAAGAGCCTAGATACTTAAGTTTATGAACCAGAGCCACTGAAGGTACTGCAGAAGTCAGAATAATACACCCCAAAATATCCAAATCTTAATACCCAGAACCTGTGAATATGTTAGGTTAAAGAGCCAAAGGGAATTAAGATGCAGATAGAATTAAGGTTGCTAATTGGTTGGATTTAAAATAGATTATTCTAGGGCACCTGTAGGGCACCTGGGTGGCTCAGTGGGTTAAAGCCTCTGCCTTCGGCTCAGGTCCTGATCTCAGGGTCCTGGGATCAAGCCCTGCATCGGGCTCTCTGCTCAGCAGGGAGCCTGCTTCCCCACCCCCTCTCTCTGCCTGCCTCTCTGCCTATTTGTGATCTCTCTGTCTCTGTCAAATAAATAATTTTTTTTTAATTTTATTTGTTTATTTGACCGAGAGAGAGATCACAAGCAGGCAGAGAGGCAGGCAGAGAGAGAAGAGGAAGCAGGCTCCCTGCTGAGCAGAGAGCCCGATGTGGGGCTCCATCCCAGGACCCCGAGATCACGACCTGAGCTGAAGGCAGAGGCCTTAACCCACTGAGCCACCCAGGCGCCCCTAAATAAAATCTTTTTTAAAAATTAAAAAAAATAAAATAGATTATTGTAGATTACTCACGTGGGTCCAATGTAATAAGCACAAGCTTTAAGTATGGAAAAGAGGCAGAAGAGTCAATGAAAGAGTGATGATTTGTTAAAGTTAATTGGCATTATTAGCTTTGAAAACGAAAGGGTCCATGAGCCCAGGAATGTGGGCAGCCTCTGGAAGTTGGAAAGGCAAGAAAAACAGATTCTCCTCTAGAGCTTTTAGAAAGGACCACAACCCTACTGACGCCTTGATTTTAGCTCAGTGAGACCCACCCATTTAGGACTTCTGAGCTCTAGGATTATCTGATTTAAAAGTTGTGTTGTTTTAAGCTACTATTTATAGTAATTTGTTATAGCAGCAATAGGAAACTCATACACTCTGCCAATTTGACCTTTCTGACTTCCATTTATATATTCCATAAATTTTCCTTTCTTACTACTTTTTTGTTTAAGCAAAATAACATAATTACTTGGTGTTAACTTTTAGTTGTAATCACAATCCTGACAGGCTTCTCTAGGTGGATCACCTTGACCAGACTGAAGATGTTTACCAATTATTTGGATTTTTTGTTGTTGTTGTTGTTCTGGGGAATCTTCTTAAAAATGGGCCATTTTTTGGCCCTAGGACTCTTCAGCCAATAAGAATACTAGGCACTGGTCTCAGGTTTCTTTATAATATACTTTGTGTTCTCTCAAAGGCCATTCTAGACTCCCTGAAACCAGAAAGTGAATTCTGGAATCCCTAAACTGTTTGGGAATTCTGGACCTAGAGGTATACAGGGCAGAACAAATGTCTAATGGTGTAAATAAACTGGCACATTGTAAATCAACATACTTGGTTATTGTTCTCTGTGGAGTGCAGAAAGATTAAAGTGTCAAGGTCTAGAACTAAGAGGCAGAGTACATCTTTGTATCAAGGTATCACTATTTTCCTTGTCTCTGAAAACAGAGTTCTTTATAGTCCAGATTGTAGAATCTAAACTTGTTTTAAATAATAAAAGCTAAAAGTAAAAAAAAAAAAGTAATATGTAAGAGTTACTGAGCTCTTACCATGTACTAGGCACCATTCCAATTTCATTTAAGGTTCATTTAAACCTCTCCAGAACTCTATGGCTTAGGAATTATGATTATCCCTATTTTACAAAGGAACAAAACTGAGATTCAGTGTGATTAAGTAATTTGACCAAGTTTACTGTCATAGAGGGAATGGGATTCATATGTGGAAGTTCTGATACCTAGGGGCATTTAGAGATGGGGGCCTTTGGGAGTCAATTTTTAGATAAGATCATGATGGTGAGGCCCTAATGATAGTATTAGTATCCTTATTCTCTCTCTCTCTCTCTACCACACAAGGACTCAAGGAGAAGACACCCATCTGCAAGCCAGGAAGATAGTTTCTTCAGGAATCAAATCTGCTGGCCCCTTGATCTTGCACTTCCCAGCCTCCAGAACTGTGAGAAATAAATGTCTGTTGTTTAGGCCACCGAGTGTGTGTGGTATCATTACAGCAGTCTGAGCTAAGATGGTTACACAACTAGTAAGTGGCAAAGGTTTTACCTGAACTTTATCAATCTAATTATTTATTATTAAAAATTTTTTTTAAAGATTTTATTTATTTGACAGAGACAGAGACCATAAGTAGGCAGAGAGGCGGGGAGGCAGGGAGGCAGGCTCCCCAGTGAGGGTTTGATCCCAGGACCCTGGGATCATGACCTGAGCCAAAGGCAGAGGCTCAACCCCCTGAGCCACCCAGGCGGCCCTCCCTGATCAGTCTAATTTAGAGACTGAGTTTTGTTTTGTTTTGTTTTTAAGATTTTATTTATTTGACAGAGAGACACAGAGAGAGAGGGATCACAAGCAGAGGAGTGGGAGAGGGAGAAGGCTTCCCGCTGAGCAGGGAGCCCATTGTGGGGCTCCGTCCCAGGACCCTGAGATCATGACCTGAGCCGAAGGCAGAGGTTTTAACCCACTGAGCCACCCAGGCTCCCCAGAGACTGAGTTCTTAACTAGTATGTTTTACTATAAGTCCCTGGGTGTCTCAGTCAGTTAAGCATCTGCCTTCAGCTCAGGTCATGATCCCACGGTCCTGGGTCAAGTCCCATATGAGGCTCCTTGGTCAGTGGGAAGTCTGCTTCTTCCTCTGCCGTTCTCCCTCCCTCCCTCCCTCCCTCTCTGACAAATAAAAAAAAGTGAGAAGATGATCTCCAATAATAATGTTTGGGAAGAAAAACTTCTACTACACTCCTGGAATAATGTGTTTATAGTAGTTTAGTCATTATAGTTTTATCATGAAAAGCTTACTGCACTGGGAACAGAAGAACTAGATTCTTGCTGTTTTGCCACTAACCGGCTAAGTAAGCGCGATAAAGCCACTGCATTTCTAGGCTCTAGTTTCTGAGAATAGCATTCACACTTCTGGAGAAGGCATTGTAGGAAAAAGAATAAATACTTTTTTTTTAATCACAGGAGAATCAATATTAGCATCGAGAACTTATTGATCATGTACCTATTTGAAAAGTACAAGGTAAATAAAAAATTAGAAGGGACAAGACTGATTAATTTCAGTAAGTGATTAAGTAGGTGATTGAGTAGTGAGGACTGAGAAACAATACTAAAACTATAAAGAAAAGTTAAAAAAAACTATCAGTAAAATTAAGAAACATATATGACTCATCATCTTTTGCATCCAGGTTAAGTGGGATTTCTAGGCATTTTAAAAGCTTTTGTAAATTGCTCTATCCCATCAGAGATATCTTTAAATTAAGTTAGCTTTTGGTTCAAGTCAGTTCAATTCAACCTACATTTACAGGGTACCCTCAGAGATGATTTGCCCTGAAACTAATAAAGCCTGAGCTTCATTCAGGTCCCCGATTTGCACAGCCACTGGGAGCACCAGAGCTGCTGGGAATATGAAATTCTGGTTGGAAAGCAGAAACCAGGTTGCAGACAGAAAGCATTTCTTTCTTTCTTTCTTTTTTTTTTTTAAAGATTTTATTTATTCATTTGAGAGACAGAGAAAGTGAGAGAGAGCAGGAGAGGAGAGAAGGTCAGAGGAAGAAGCAGGCTCCCCATGGAGCTGGGAGCCCGATGTGGGACTCGATCCCCGGAACTCAAGGATCATGACCTGAGCCAAGGCAGTTGCTCAACCAACTGAGCCACCCAGGTGCCCCAGAAAGCATTTCTATGTAACATTTTTGGTAAATTGCCTAAAAGTGTTCTCAGAAGAAAGGGACCTGATCTCCAAGGCCTTAGTCATTTGTTTGATTTCTATTTTGCATTCTAAGTACTCAGTTTTCAACCTCCGTCCATGACATTACATTCTTTCTCTTTAAGCACCTTGCTCTCCATTTATATATCAGTTTCAAATACCAGTATCTTCTGTGGCTACCATGTGTTATGCCTTGAACTGGTAGAGATACAAAGATGAAGAAGCTCACAGTTTTGTAGGAAGAAGAGTACAGAATTAGACATGAAGCAGTGCTAGTCTAGTGGTAGAAACAGTGTAATAAGGGCACATAGAACAGAACATTTAATCATACTAATTAGTGTCCTTACCTTTTGAAAGAAATTAAACTGCCAAAAACCTTTGAGAGTTTAAATTTTGAACCTCTGTGAAGTAGTCTATGGCCTGGTGTTTCTTAAGCTACCACTTTTCATACTTTTTTTGGCTGTGATTTGCAGTGTAGCAGACTTAAGTATTCTTCAAATGTACTACACGTTCCTCTACATTTCTCAGCCTCCCTTGCAGTTAAGTTAGAGTCGTGTGCCTGTTCTGGTCAATGGGTCAGGAGAAGAAGTGATTTATTGTTTCTGGTTCAAGTGTCTTTACACTGATTAAGAGCCAGTGAGAGTCCTCTGTGCTCTCTTTAGAAAGATTTTTAAGCCAAGGAGCAAAGAACCAAGATGCAATAGTTGAAAGATGAAAATATGCTAGATCCTTAAAGATCTGGAGGACAACCACCAAGGAGGTCAATCTAATCCACATCAGGCTTCATGGTAGTGACATGTGATGACATATAAAATATTTTTATGTTAAGTTACTGACATGCATTTCACATCTGGACCCCCAGTGTGTGTGTGTGTGTGTGTGTGTGTAGGAATCAAAATTTTAAAATAATACTGCTATAATAATTGCTGTTTCTGACAAAGCTGTATTTTTATTCAGGAAAATGCTTATCAGACTCACAATGTCATTGCACACTAATTGGTCTCCACCCACAATGTGAATAATAATGTCTTTTTAAAAGTTTTTCTCTAATTTTACCTTTTTTATTCAAGTATAATTAACAGTGTTATATTAGTCTCAGGTGTACAATAGAATGATTCAACAATTCCATACATTACTCAGTGCTGATCACTGATATGTGTACTCTTAATCCTCTTCACCTTTTAAACCCATCACCCACTCACCTCCTCTCTGGCAACCACCAGTTCTCTATGCTTAAGTATCTGGTTTTTTTGTCTCTTTTTTTTCTTTCTCCATTTGTGTTGTTTCTTACATTTCATATGAATAAAATCATAGGCTATTTTCTTTCTCTGACTTATTTCAGTTAGCTGAAAAATAATGTAGTAAGCTGCTCAGAACATTGGTCTTCTATGAACAGCTTTCAGGTGTATTCAATTATTTAGAATAAGTTTTACAATAAATGCAATGTCACAATGATAATAAAAGTGGGAAATACAGATTATTTCATCTTGTAAAATTAAATTACTTCATTTTGGCTGTATGCTTCTATTTGGCACTTATATGTGAATACACACACATACATACATACATAATAAAGGAAAAATGTTTTTCAGGGTTCTGCAAAACCGGTAGTCTCTGGCCTGAAAGGCATTGGTGCTCTAAAAGTTTGCATTCCAGTCCAAAAGGACCCCATTAAGAGCGTATTCGGCTTGGTGCAGGCAAATTTTGGTAGGTCCTTGAGGACAAAATAGGCTTTATGCCTCTTCTCAAGAGCAGGAGAAAGAACTGAAGTCTGGAAATGTTACACTTTAACGAAGTGCCATAGTGGCGGCCTGTAAAATGAAATAACAAAAATCCCAAACCGGCCTAGGTTCCCCCTCCCTACTCAGGGAATAGAGGTAGCCACAGAAAACAGCTCGCGAGCTCTAGGCCGGAACCGGTACGAAACTCTCGCGAGAGCCGCCCGGAGTCTTCTGTGAGCACTAGTTCCCGCCCCGTCAGTGCGCCCACAGGCTGTCTGCTCCCCGCCGGCTTCCTCTGCTACTGCGGGGCGGGCCGGAACTTTTATCCATAGGAACGGGTTTACACTGTAGAGTGTTGCCGGCCGGCGTCAAGGAGAATAGAGTGCCATCCTCTTCCTCTCACCGTAGCCGCCGCGGAGCGGAGCCGAGCAGATCAGATCCAGGAGCGCGGTTACCGGGCGGGCTGGGTCTATGGTCGCTCCGCGGGCCGCTCCGCCGGCTGGTGCTTTTTTATCAGGGCAAGCTGTGTTCCATGGCAGGGAACTTTTGGCAGAGCTCCCATTAGTAAGTGATCTTCCGTCTTTTCGCCCGGGTCTTGCTCTTGGGAGTCGGTGAGGACGGGGCCTGCGGCTCCCTTTGGCCTGGATCCCGAACCCAGTCCCGAGCGCCGCGGGGTCTCCCGGGAGGCGGCTGCGGCCGGAAGCGGGATGCACTTTTCTCTGGCGACTCCCCTCTCCCCGCCCCCTGGCAGCATTTGGGGGGACGGGGGGGAAAGGTCTATGAGCGGGGAAGGGTGGGGGCTAAGGAGGTTTGGTCTCCGAGGAAGGAAGGAGTTTAACTTAGAATTTTTGGATAACCTAGATCTGGAAGCGGGGTGGGTGGGATGGGGTGGGATGGGCTCAGGTTTAGGAAGTGTGGCACAGTTCTGGACTGTGAGACCGGCTCTTCAGGACAGTTGGGGTCCGCTTTTGCCTGGGCTCTCTTCAGTTGTCGGCATTGTAGTCTTTTGTCATTGACCTGTCTTGAGTGGATTTAATATTATTCCGAGGAGAGAGTACAGAATCAGTCTTGTGTCTGTTCTCTAACCGCTTCCTGCCATTACCTTATGCCCAGATGGATTTGTGTGTTGGTTAGGTATAAGGCAGGTGCTCTCAAAATTTATTCATTTCATTAGCTGTGCCTTATACTTTGTTTTAAGCATGTATTTTCCAATGACTTCACCGATTTCTTTAACCTATTTCATGAGTAAGTTTTTGTTTTTGTTAGTGACCATGGAAGAACTAGAGCAATATTAAAAAATATTTTCCTCTAAATACATTTGTTTAGACCAAAAGGTGGGTGATGCGACTAATTGAACTTTGACTAGGCTTTCCCCTGTACAGTTGAAAGATGAACAGAACCTGATACTATTATATTTTAATGTAAATATGAATGTCAAGAAAGCATTTGATTCTGTGAAGATGATGAATTTCTATTCATTCTGTTTTTAGTCCTTTCTAAGAAGAAAAACAATGGGGTTGGAAACCTATTTTCAGAAGAGCAGATTTGCCTCTTGCTAGAAGTGATTCTGTGGAGATGAAATTCTATAGAAGCCTTACTTTTTTTTTTTTTTTGAAAGATTTTATTTATTTGACAGAGAGAGAGAGATCACAAGCAGGCAGAGAGGCAGGCAGAGAGAGAGGAGGAAGCAGGCCCCCTGCCGAGCAGAGAGCCCGATGCGGGGCTCCATCCCAGGACCCTGAGACCACGACCCGAGCCGAAGGCAGAGGCTTTAACCCACTGAGCCACCCAGGCGCCCCTAGAAGCTTCACTTCTGATCATATTTTTATTTTGCACTTTTTAAAAAAATATTTTATTTATTTGACAGATATCACAACTAGGCTGAGAGGCAGACAGAGAGGGGAAAGCAGGCTCCCCGAGCAGAGAGCCCGATATAGGGGCTCAGTCCCAGGACCCTGAGATCATGACCTGAGCCGAAGGCAGAGGCTTTAACCCACTGAGTCACCCAGACTCCCCTATTTTGCACTGTTTTGCTCAGTGTAATATTTGCTTGGGCAGAATTTAAATACAGGAAATTTAATGGGGAAGGAGTAGTATTTTGATAAACTTTGAAAGAAAGTGAAAGAATTGACAGGTAGCTAGGCGTTGGTTATCAGAAGTTACAGCTATTTTTCAACTTAAAAAAGATCCAACCTGCCTTTTGAGAAATGGTCTTATTATGCTTTCATTTATTTTCTGCATAATAAGACCATTTATCAAAGGGGGAGCAGGATCTATAATATTTGTTTTTTCATTTTTGAAATATGAAATTGTTATACTCTTAAGTGTGCTTTTTTGAAAGTGTCCTTGCCTATGGTTCAAATAGTCCTGGAGGAAGGGGCCACTGAGAGAGATCTCTTGAGAATCATGAAGTGCCTGATCTGCAGAAGGTTACAAGTGAGAAAGACAAGGCAATATATTCTGGAAAAATAAACCAACAAAAAGATCACAAAAACCATTGTTCTAGGTGATTTTGGTAAAAGAGGAAAATTGACATGAACTATGTTGTATATCATGGCTTGAAGTTGCACATTTTAACATTTCCGAAATGAGCATGACAGTTTTTTTCTTAGTAGCATATGAAATAATGGTAAATTTTGCAAACAGTGTAATCTTAAATTTTATGAGATTTGCTATTTATAGGTGTTCTCAGTTTAACCTCCATGCAATGTGCTGTGAGGAAAAATTAAATACTTGAGAAATTTATCTTTTTAAAAATCTTAAATGACTGTGAGAATGAAATTAATGATAATTCCAGAACATAGTGAATCACAGTATTTTCTAGAAAGTAAAGGTAGAGCCCAACACATTTTTTGACCTTACTGCTTTAAAAGTAGAAGGGCACTAAATACTAGGTGTTGACTGAATGAGTTACTGAAGAGATAACAGAAATGAAAAAGTACAAAATCAGTTCTGGGTATTTTATTGTATCAAAGAGGAAACTGAAAATACAGTTACATAGTATCAAGGAAATAACCTGATGAGATCCATGTATATCCATACCTATGGGATGTAGCCAAAGCCAAAGTTATAAACTAACATCCAGAATAACTGAGAAAGAATAAAAATAAGTCAAGATAATCTACATAAGAATATTAAAAAGGAAACAGTGAAATAAATCCTAGGGGGGGAAAAAGAAAGACTTAACAAAGGTAACACTGGTATTAACATATTAAAAGGAAAAGTAGTCAAATTATAAGAGCTGGTTCTTTGGAAGGGAAATCAAAACAGTATACTGAACTGCTGACAGTTGAATCAAAGAAAAGAGGGATGATACAAAGATAAAAAATTAGGAATGAGAAAAGTAAATAAATCCAGATCTGCCTTTGGGTTATCTCCATGGTAATAGATTTGAAAGCCAAAGCAAATTAAGAAAGTTACCAAAGAGCTACCCCTTAAAAAATGCTCATGGGTAAATGTTTTTTCATTTTCAAGAGGATTTACTGAAATTATTCCAGTTCACACAGAAAGTTTTCAGTTCTCTCTTTGAAACTACAAGAACACTGATAAAATCTAGCAAAGGTAACACTAAAAACAGTCTCTGTTTTGAATATTGATACAAACATAAATTAATGAGTCTAACATTATAAATATAAAAAATGATAGTGATTTTATTGTAGAAATATAGTCAGTATTAGGAAATCTGTTAATTAATAGTGAAGGCATCAAAAGATGCCTATTAAAATTCAACATCTATTCCTGACTAAAACAAGTATGTTGCTTTCTTAACCTGGTAAGAACATCAAAGCATGAATAAGAGATATTTAATGGTGAAACATTAGGAAAATTAGGGTGCCTGTTTAACATTGTTCTGAATTGCTACTCAATAAAATTAATAGAATGAGATATTAAAAATGACAAACTTGTCAGCCTATAGTGAGAAAATTAACTCAAAAATTCAATTAAAAATTATGAATAATAATGGTTTAATAAAGTGACCAGTTACAAAATGTAAAAATGGAAAGCCTTTTAAGTGAATGATGGAAAAATATAATTACAGTAGCAATAGAAAATATGAAATACACAAGAATCAATGTGCAGGACCTATAGGAAGAAAATTTTTAAATTCTGTAGTGGAACATAAAAATTTTAATAAAAGGAGTTTGAATTTTAGCATTGTAAAGATAGCATGTCTTTATATTGATCTCTAAATTTAATGCAACTGGGACTTGACATAATATTTCTGAAGTTCAAGTCTTAGAATAATAATTATAGGATATCGAGAAGTTTGTCTAAAGAATAGTAAGTGGTAAGGAGGATATTTCCATACCAGATTTTAATAATTTAATCTTATGTTTTAAAATAGCATGACGTAGGAATAAGAAAGAAAGGCTTTTTGAAAGGAAAAAAACCTTAAGTGTATTAGAAAATATAGGTGAATTTTTTTTTAATCATTTTGTGTCAGGGAAAGCTTTCCCATTTGTGACCAGCATAAAATCAAAGTAAAATATGGGTTGGTTTTAATAAGTGATTCATATTTCTGTGTTACAAATAATTAAATATGAAGAGATCATGCTAAACTTAGGAAATATTTGCAGTTTATTTGACAAATGGTTTATTATCCATAATATGCAAATTAATCATTAAAAAGACCATTCCGTTAGAAAAATTGTCATTAGAATTACAGTGTACAAAAGAACTATATTTGGCCAAAAAGGCATGGAAAAAATGTTTAACCTCAGAAGTAAACTAAAAAACAAACAAAACCCCCTTAAATAGTAAGATACTACTTTGCCTTTAAGTTGTAAAGTATTTAAAAGATTGGCAGTAACCCTATAGGGGGTTAAATATTTTAAAACACTCTCATGTACTGTTAACAGGAATGGAAATTGGTGTGACCTATGGAATACAAACTAACAATGTAAGACAAAGTTACCAGCAAAACTGACCAATCAGTTCTATTTCTAGGAAATTATTTTAAATATATCTTCAACCAAATATGCAAGGGTGAATTACAAAGCTGTTCATTAAAGCATTATTTTTAATAGTGAAAAGTTATAAGCTACATGCCTATCAATAGGAATTAACTAAATAAGTAATAGTCTATACATAATGCTGTGCAGCAATTTATAGGTATGCTGAATAACAAATTTGTTGACAAAGAAAGACTTCCAGAACATACTGAGTGACAAAAGGAAGTTGCAGAATAGTTTTTTGGGTCATTTCAAATTCATATCTCTGGTTAAAAATAGTAGACTTGGGCACCTGGGTGGCTCAGTTGGTTAAGCAACTGCCTTCGGCTCAGGTCATGATCCCCGAGTCCCGGGATCGAGTCCCACATCGGGCTCCCAGCTCCATGGGGAGTCCGCTTCTCACTCTGACCTTCTCCCTTCTCATGCGCTCTCTCTCTCTCTCTTTCCTAATAAATAAATAAATAAATAAAATCTTGAAAAAAAAATAAAAACCTTTAAAAAAAATAGTAGACTTGACTTGGCAGGTGGAGGCTATTAGTGTAATAAATTCATTACAAATTACATAAATTACATAACAAATTCAATAAATGTTAAAAGCAGCTTTTAACATTATTGGAATTTGTGAAGTAGGAAAATTAAATACTGTAGTTACTCATGAACAATTGAGAAAAGATACTTCATATCTAAGGCACCATCATTTATGCCAAATAATTATACCATTATTTTATGTATCACTAGGAACAAATAAACGTGCTGCCAATTAAAAGCTTAAGGCATCACTGATTGTAAGATTTCCTTGATACCAGAGGCTTAAAACCAATGAAATAACAATATAAGGTAGTGAGAGAGAAAACAAAAAAGAGAGACAGAATTAGAGTAGAATTTTTTTCAGGGCATGTGAGGTAATTCTCAGAGTTTCAAGAAATGTGAAAAATACTATATTCCAAGGTTACTTCTTTAACTTTGTATTTTTCAGAATGTTCATAAGTTGTTCAGTCTTAGAATGTTTTTAGTGATTTTGTTAGTTGATTTTCTGTAATGTGTCCTAACTTCTTCATTCTTCTAGTTTACAATGGATTTTGGATAAACAAGATCTGTTGAAGGAACGCCAAAAGGACTTAAAGTTTCTCTCAGAAGAAGAGTATTGGAAATTACAGATATTTTTTACAAATGGTAAACTTTAAAAAAAATTGACTGAAATGGTGTAGTTGGTTACCTCTGAATTAAAACTTTTGTATAGTAATTTATGATGAGCTGTTTTAGTCCCTACTTAGTATTTTTATTTATTCATGTATTCTTTTTATAACATATTTGTTTATCCTTCTAAGTAATCCCTAACTAAAGTCTTTTGTGAATTTTACATTGCAGAGACAGTCAAGACAGTTTGAAGGTGTTCATTAATCTCCCTACACCTTTATAATATGTTATTAAACCCAATTTAAGATTGGCTAAAGCAAGTATTTTGAGGATAAATGGATTCTTTGGGCTGACATCCTATATTGGTCATTCTTACAAGTTTGCTTTGGAGGGAAAGGGACATGGTAGCCTTGTTCCATGATCTTTCTAACCCTCAGTTCACTCTTCTGCAAACCTACCTCTCTGTTGTTTAGAGAATTCATTATAGACTTTTTAATAAACTTTATAAAGTGGAAGTTGTAGTGAGTTTGCTAACTCTAATATTTTCTTTTCTACATTTATTCTAAAGATAATATAAAAACATTGAAAATACTTAGAAGGTAGAGGGAAATGCCTATCATTCAGCCTTCTTAATATAAGAATAATGTTTGCTATGGGACACTTTCTCTTTTTTATTGTTCTTTATGCATACCTGTATTTTTTTAAACAGATTTGCAAATCCTAGTACCAGCCCAGTGTGATCCAAGTAGAGTTTTATAGCATATGTAGGTTTTTCTTTTTGTTAAAATTTAATATAGTCATTATTTAACCACATGAAAGTTATTGTTCAGTTATTGTTCTGGTGTAAAGATACCAGAAGAACATCTAAAACTATTATTTTTCTTTTAGTTATTCAGGCCTTAGGTGAACATCTTAAATTAAGACAACAAGTTATTGCCACTGCTACGGTCTATTTCAAGAGATTCTATGCCAGGTAGGACTTTTATTTTGGGATTATGTTACACCTATTTGAAACTCTAGGTAATGTTAATGAACCTTAGTATAAATGAATCATGCATTTGCTATAGAGTTATCTTGTTTTTTTTTCCAGTGTTTTCTAAATAAGTGATGTTTAATTTTGTTTTATCATATTTTAGGTATTCTCTGAAAAGTATAGATCCTGTATTAATGGCTCCTACGTGTGTGTTTTTGGCATCCAAAGTAGAGGTATGAAATTGTTTTCTGTTCTTCATTGAAGTATAGTCAATGTACATTGGCTAATCTGTCCTGATTTTCATAATCTGTATAAAAAATGACAGAGGGTGTCATTTATGCAATGACATTATGCAGGGTGATTTATGCAAAATACTGAAATTCATACAAAGATATACATGTCTTTATACATTAATTTAACAAACACTTATGTAGCATTTACTATATACCAAGTGCTATTTTAAGTCCTTTTACAACTATAATTGACTTCATAATATGACTTATAATCCTCATAAGAAACAATGGGGTGTATGGTAGTAATATCTTCATTTCATAAAGGAAGAAATGGAGGTATATAGAGATTGAGAAACTTGCCCAAGATCATAGAGCTAGTAAGTGGCCAAGCCTGGGAGTCTGGCTACTAATTCCATGCTTTTAACTGCTTTGTTCTAGGTCCTCTAAGACATTTACTGTTTGGCACTAAGTAGTATTCCGTAAGTGCCACAGCTTCTCTATTATAACCTGAATTATAGTACTTCCTCCTATGTCCCTCTTTTTCCTCCTTACTCTTCCTATGTCCTTCTCTCTTCTCTCCCTGCCTCCTGATAATGGCTGCCAGCCAAACTGTAGGAAAAGCAGGAGGGAAGGCCAGGTTTGAGTGTGGCTCCAAATAGATTCTGATGAGGAATTGTTAGGGTAGAGAGATTAAGTGAGGTGAGAGAGGAGAGATGGGAACTTGGAGCTGAGATTAAAACTCTGCTCACCTTATTTTCCTTTTCAGTATTTTTGAGAGAGTGCAACTAAAATCCAGACAATAATAGGAGACACTAACTGATTTTCATTATGATAGATGCAATCTTTAAAGTTATGAATCATTTGTATTATGTTTCTTAGATGTCTTTAGAATCGTAATTGTATTCTTGAAAATTGAATGTAATTTAAACCTAATAGGTTTATGTTCCTTTTGGTACTCAGTTTTGATTTAGTTTTATTTTAGTCATTATTTAGGATTATTTAAGATATCTTTCCTAATTATTACCTAAAGTAATGAGAGTTGACCCCATTAGAAATTATATTAAGACAGACTTTCTAGAGGCTTATGTTTTTCTAAGTGGTGGCTTAAAGGGACAGAACCAGCCCTGTTGTTGTTACTAAGTTCTTTAGTGGGAAAAGGAAGTGTATTACAGGGTGGTATTTCCAATTATTACCATGTAATTTGATGTATCTGAAGCACAACCAGTATGGAAAATCTAGACAAAATCTTTATACATTTCTATTCTTGAAGATTAGCTTGGGGATTTTAATTTGTTTTGTTTGTTAAATATTTTTTGTTATACGATTTACTGAGTGAAAGTTTTCACTCTAAGAATTTTGGATAAAGAATAATTCCTGGATTGGGGCACTTGGCTGGCTCAGTTGATAGAGCATATGATTCTTGATCTCGGGGTCATGAGTTTGAGTCCCGCATTGGGTATAGAGAATACTTAAAAAAAAATAATTATTCTTGGAAAAAACATATCCCTTCATATTTGGTTATAGCATTATATTGTTTTTAACCTCAACTGTGACAGATTTCTGTGTTTTGTCTAGTTGTGTGGGTATTATATAGAAATGACTTTGAAGATGTCTGGGGCATTTACTTTTTAGTAAATAAATTTTAGTTTTTAGTAAAAACTGATACTCTTAGTATCAGTTACTATGGTGTGAGGTTTAAATATAAATATACATACACACATACATAACCACCCCAAAATAAAGATGTAGGTTGAAGGTATTTATATAGACTAGGTTTAGTTTAGTTCCTTTTGTTGAATAAGGAACCGATTCTTGATTTTTCTGTTTTAAAATGAAGTGAAGGGGGCATCTGAGTGGCTCAGTCGTTAAGCGTCTGCCTTCGACTCAGGTCATGATTCCAGGGTCCTGGGATCTAGTCCCACATCAGGCTCCCTGCTCTGTGGGAAGCCTGCTTCTCCCTCTCCCTCTGCTGCTCTCCCTGCTTGTGTTCCCTCTATCGCTGTGTCTCTCTCTGTAAAATAAATAAATAAAATCTTCAAAAAAAATTAAAATGAAGTGAAGACTTTAGTAATCTTATGAGGTTAATCAAATCAAATGAGACAATGTATGTAAGGTGGATCACCTCATAAATTTTAGTTATTTTTACAATGGTGGCATATTAAGTTCAAAGAGGAAACTCTTTGAACATAATATGAACTTTGACCTTAAGAGTCTTGGCACCTGGGTGGCTCAATTGGTTAAGCGTCCCACTATTGATTTCAGCTCAGGTCATGATCTCCAAGTCTTGGGATGGAGCCCTGCATTAGGCTTCCTGGCATTAGGCTTCCTGTTGGTCACACAGTCTGCTTAAGATTCTGTCCCTTGGGCGCCTGGGTGGCGCAGTTGGTTGAGCAGCTGCCTTCGGCTCAGGTCATGATCCCGGAGTCCCGGGATCGAGTCCCACATCGGGCTCCCAGCTCCATGGGGAGTCCGCTTCTCACTCTGACCTTCTCCCTTCTCATGTTCTCTCTCACTCTCTCTTTCCTAATAAATAAATAAATAAAATCTTTAAAAAAAAAAAAGATTCTGTCCCTTTCTCTCTGCCCCACCCCCCACTCCCATCCCAGCTCACGTGTGTGCGTGCTCTCTCTCTCTCTCAAAAAAGAAAAAAAAAGATCTTGCTTTATGGTAAGGCTGAAATTACTTTAAAAAGTACCAGTTCATTAGTCCAGGTTCAGTTGAATAGGAAGCATACTTAATGTTTTTCTTGCAGTTAAGTGTAGACTCTAAGAAATCTTTTCGGAAACTAACTGGAGCGCAGAAAACTGGCACTGTTGCTTTAGGGCTTGGTTTCTAATTTGGTATCTCAGTGATGTTAAATGACAAAATTATTTAAACATTTGTCTTATTGCAGCAATTTTATTTTATTTATTTTATTTTTTTTTTAAAGATTTTCTTTATTTATTTATTAGGAAAGAGAGAGAGAGAGAGAGCAGGTCAGAGTGAGAAGCGGACTCCCCATGGAGCTGGGAGCCTGATGTGGGACTCGATCCCGGGACTCCGGGATCATGACCTGAGCTGAAGGCAGTCGCTCAACCAACTGCGCCACCCAGGGGCCCTTATTGCAGCAATTTTAAAGAAAAGTAATACATTTTAGAGACTAAGTACTTCATGCCTCAAGTAGGTAGAAGATGAAAAACAAAATATAAACATGGGGGACATATAGGAAATGCTTTGCTTTGAATAGGCCCACATACCCTTAAGCTCATTGGGTTACTATGTACCTGATCTCGTCCACTTTTATTTCTCTAGGAATTTGGAGTAGTCTCAAATACAAGATTGATTGCTGCTGCTACTTCTGTATGTAAGTGCAAAAAAGTATATCCTGCTTTAAGGATGTAATTCTTTAAAAAAGTTCCATAGGACCCTAATGTTTTTCAGTTTATTAAACCTGTGAAAAATTGGTTACGTTTATTAAATCTCCTGGGGTCACATTTATGGCTAGTGTATTTGGCTAAAAATAAAGTTTAAATAGAAAAAAATTTAAAAACCACTTGTAGTATTATATTATGTCCAAGACATTACTTTTAATACTAAAAGTGGATAGTAACTATTGTCCAAAAAATCAATTCGGTGGCTCTTAATTTTAAATAATAAGGGTAAATAAAAAACATATTTCTCAGTTTTATTATATTTTTTGCTTCATAATGACTAGCCATTGTGTCATTATTATGGGTAAAATAAACTGTTTAGTAATTGTAGTTTATGTATTTGATGGGAATTAAGTATTTCGCTTCCATATTGAAAAACATAGTGCAGGAAAAAAAATGCTGACTGTAGTAGTCAGCCCCAGTTCTGTCTAAGCAGCAACTGTGTAACCTTGAGCAAATTGCTTTACCTCTTGGCTTTGTTCTTTTTCCAAAAAGATGGGGTGTATCTGCTTTCGAGTCATGACATTAAAGGAAATAACACTGTAGACTAGTGATTGTAGAATATTGTATACAAGGTATTAACATTATGCTATGCTCCATCTTCATAGGTGAAGCACAAAGGCAGCACCTAACAAAAGATGAAAGATAATGCAGAATTTTTTTTTTAAAAGATTTTATTTATTTATTTGAGATAGAGACAGAGAGCATGAGAGGGGAGAAGGTCAGAGGGAGAAGCAGACTCCTGTGGAGCTGGGAGCCTGATGTGGGACTTGATCCCAGGACTCTGGGATCAGGATGACCTGAGCCGAAGGCAGTTGCTCAACCAACTGAGCCACCCAGGCGCCCCAAATAACAACCTTTTTTATTTTTTTAACTTACGTGATCTTGCACAGAAGAGGCAGAAGGGTTTTTTTTGTGTTTTTAGGTTTGTGAACCAGACTAATTTTCATATTTTTGGGTCATTCCCTGTTCTGAGAAGAATGTAATAATCTAATTCAGTCTTTTCCATGCCATATTTTACTCTTCTAAGGATAGCAGGGTAGTAATCAGTTTTGCCATAGAATTTAATATAGCAGATAGATCACATTGATAAGTATTGAGTTGCCTTGTGGAAAATTGAATTATTAAACATTCAGAAACAACTGGAAGGAAATCCACCAGAATGTTAGCAGTGCTCATCTGTGACTAGTGGATTCTAGGTGCCTTATTTTCTTCTTATGTCATTTTTTGCTTTCCAAATTTTTTAGAAGGTGTGTATTTTTAAAAATGTAAAATACGGGGGCACCTGGGTGGTTTAGTCGGTTAAGCATCCATCTCTTTATTTTAGCTCAGGCAGATCATGATCTCAGGGTCCTGAGATCAAGCCCCACACTGGACTCTGTGTTGAGTGTGTAGTCTGCTTGTGATTTTCTTTTCTCTCCTTCTGCCCCTCCCCTGGTCACAAGTGTGTGTGTGCGCGTGTCCACACGTGCACTCAAAAAAAAAAAACCCAAAATGTAAAATTCATAACAGTGTTTGGTTACCAATGAATAAGAAATTGTTCAAGTAGAATATTTTTGTTGATTTCATAAATGTTATAGTGTATTATATAGGCCCATACAGCTTAGGTTTCAAATTTTGGCTCTCTTGCTTTCTATGTGGCAAATTAAGCAAAATGTAATCTGTGTGTCTCAGTTTCCTCATCTGCAAGGTGAGGATTAATAATATTTATGTCAAAGGGTTGTTGTGAGGATCAAATGAATTAATATCAGTAAAGCTCTTAGGACAATGTCTTGCTCAGTGTCTTAGTTTGGTAGGCATGCCATACAAAGTGATAGAGACTAAATGGTTTAAACAACAAAATTATTTTCTCACAGTCTGGAAGCTGAAGTCCAAGATCATGGTGTCCACAAATTAGTTTCTCTTGAGGTGTCTCTTCCTGGTTTTCAGATGGCCACCTTTTTGCTGTGTCCTCACATGGCTCTTTCTTTGTGGGTGTGCACCCTTTGTCTTCCTCATTTAAGGACATCAGTCCTATAGAATTTGTACCCCACCCTTATGACCACATTTAATCATAAGTACCTCTTAATTACCTATCTCCAAATCAATCACGTTGGGGTTAGGTCTTCAACATTTGGGATTTGGCAGAGAGCACAATTCAGTCCATAATACTCAGTAAACCTCAGTGCCTACTCATCATAATCAATAACAGCACTATCCTCACTGGAAACACCATATCGAATGCCGTGGTGGTTACAAAGATAAATACAAGGAATTTAAGGACAAAACCATAAGACATGCATATATAAATACTAATACAAAAGAAAAAGTAAGTGGCCTAAGAGAATTAGAGAATGCAGTGAATGTTATTTTTTTTTAAAGATTTTATTTATTTATTTGACAGAGAGAGAGGGATCACAAGTAGGCAGAGAGGCAGGCAGAGAGAGAGGGGAAGCAGGCTCCCCACTGAGCAGAGAGCCCGTTGAGGGGCTTGATCCCAGTACCCTGAGGTCATGACCTGAGCTGAAGGCAGAGGCTTTAACCCACTGAGTCACCCAGGCTCCCTGCAGTGAATGTTTTGAGTGGTAAAAGGTTATTTGTTAGATGAATCCAGAAAGGCTTAACTGGAATTTGGTAAAGAAAGAAAGACTTTGAACCTGGGGAAATGTAGGGGAAAGATAATCTAGGAACATCAAACAGTTGGGTCAAAAATAGAGAAAACTAATGAGTTACATTAAGTGAATTGTCAGTAAGGAAATAGGTGGGAGAAGTCCTACCTGGCTAAGGCCAGGTAAAAGAGAGCCTTCAATGAAGAATCTGTGATTTATTCTGTTAACGGTGGTCGTATGTTTGAAGGCTTTATTTCTCAACATGAGGATAATGCCAAAATGGTGAGTTAGGAAGGTGAATCTGGCAGAATAATGTAAGATGAATTAGAGGAGAATGTGAATTGAGGTGGACAGATTTTAAAGTTTTTCATATGCTACAACATGGATGCACCTTGGGGCACTTGGCTGGCTCAGTAGGAGAGCATATGACTTCGATCCCAAGGTTGTAAGTTTGATTCCCACATTACTTAAAATGTAGAGATTATTTAAAAATGAAATCTTAAAAAAAAACCCATGAATGAACCTTGAGTACATTAGGGTAAGTGAAATAGTCCAGGCAAAAAAGATAAATACTGTGTGATTCTGTTTAATATTATAAATTAATAAAGATAAAAAGTAGAATAGAGGCTGTTAGGGGCTGGAGGGAGGGGAAAATGGGAAATTGTTGAATGAGTATGGAGTTTCAGTTTTGCAAGATGAAAGTTCAGGAGATGGATTGTGGGTGATGGCTGCACAGTTGTGAATGTTCTTAATACTGCTGAACTACATACTCAAAAATGGCCAAAGATGATGAATTTTATATAATGTGTATCTTACAATTTTAAAAGCACCCAAAAAAATACCTCTGAAATACATATAAAACTGCAAGTTGTAGTCAGTGTCATCACCACAGGGTGCTGTGAGAAATAAAAGCTAACAAGCTTAAAGTAGAAAAATACTATTTTGAAGTCATCAAAGTGACCCAGGTGAGTACTAATGAAGGCTTAAAATGATGTTTGGGCACCCAGCAAGGAGGCTAGCTTTGCATAATAGAGTCAGCAGAACTTTTGCAGAGCAAGGATTTAAGACAAGTCAAAAATGATTTCTGAGGTGTTTTGCCTGGGCATTGGGAAGGAGAAGGTGGTACCAGGAGAGGAGAATAAGTGGGTTCTGAAAAGAGTTAAATTTAATCTTGGGCATTCTAAGTGTAAATGTATCAGTAGAACATCTTAGAAATGTGAGGCCAATGATGGAAATTTGGGACTTGGTAAATTTTGATAGAATTGTCTAGTGTCTTGTGCCAAAGGGGGGCAAAACAGACCTTTGGGTTTGTGCTTTTTAGAGAGAATGTCACTGTCGTTAAACAGGGAATAGGTGTTGAAGCCAGATTGTAAAGAACTAAGAAGTGAGTAGGGAGAGAGAAAAGGAGAACCTAACTTATTACAAATGTATGAAATAACCTCAGTGAAGGGGGTGAGGGGAGGTGCTGACCTAAGTAACTTTAGGAAGAAGTACAATCTGTAAGACTAAAGGCAAAAGGAACTGCATATGAGCACTATATTCTAGTTGATAGATTTGATACTTAATGTGGGTACAAGTTAATTCCCATACTTCTATACTTGTATCTGGAATTGAACAATTCCAGTAAATATATACATCTATGGTAAATGGATGGCAGATGTTGAGAACTAAGTTTCTCACTGCTGGAATGGGAATATACAAATAAGCAAGGAGAGGAGACCAGAAAGATCCATGTACTGATCAGTTAGAGTTAGAGGCATCAGTATGAGCTCATGCTTACCTTAACATCCCAGTAGCAATGAGTTCTCTTTGTGTCCAGGTCTTTGTTTCTAATGCCATTCTCCAATAAAAGGAACTAGGTCTCCTTGGAGACTGGGATAGGAAATACGCAAGATAGACCTGGAGCATAGTGCCAATAAGTAAGGAAGTGCTTTAAACAAAACAAAACAAAACACCTACCTTAATGGGGATACAAAGGGACACATAACCCAACTGAAAGAGCTCTCAGGGGCCAAAGCTAGAAGAATTTATACAACAGCAATAACAACAACAACAAATAGTATTGGATTATAACCCAAAGTATAAAAAAAAAAATCCATGAGTCCCTACTGATATAAATAAATTATTGAATAAATGGGGGAGAAGAGACAAATTGCTAATACAGAAGAATTTCATATACTTTATGTAGCTAACTACACCCTCAAATAGGGAAAGCATAAATTTCTACTTCTCAAGTGTTATTTTACATAGTGGCTTCCTTCTAATGTGTGTAATATGAAAAGGGATAGGGGAAATAATTTTACAGTAGAGAAACCCAACAAACACTACCTCAGCCGGGGGATTGAGGTCATTTATCAACAGGGATAAAATCACTAGCAGTGTGTACCTTTCATGCGATATGATGAAATGGCGCTTTACTTCTGTCATCCTTCCTTCCAAAATCCCATAACCCCAGTCTAAACATTAAATAAACATCAGACAAATTCCAGTACAGGGTCAGGCAACAAAATAATACTTGGGAAAAAGAAATACAGTACTCTTAAAACTGCCAAAGTCATCAAAACATGGAAAATCTGGAAAACTGTAACAGCCAATGGAATCTAAAGGAGACATGACAAGTAAATGTAAAGTGGTCTTCTGAATGAGAGCCTGGAACAGAGTAAGGGCATTAGGAAAAACTAAGGAGGTCTGAATAAACTATGGACTTTAGTTTAATAATATATCATACTAATATCAGATGTTAATAATAGGGGAAACTGGGTGGGGGGTTGTTTTAGTCTGTTCCAGGTGCTCTAACAAAATACCATAGACTGGGTGGCTTAAACAATATACATTTATTTCTCACAGTTTTGGAAGCTGGGAAGTCTAATATCAAACAAAGTGTCTGCCTTGATCAGTTCCATGATTGACCATTTGTTTCCTGGCAAGCACAGTGGCTCTCTCAATGTGCTCTCACATGGCAGAGAGAAGTTGCTCTTCCTCTTGCAAGAACACTAATCCTGTCATGGGGACCCCACCCTCATGACCCCACCTAAACCTGATTAACTCCCTAAATTTGGAGGTGGCTATAAATACCATCACACAGGGGTTGTGATTTCAACATACAAATTTGAGGGGACACACATTCAACCCATAAACAGGGAATATATGGGAAGTCTACATTACCTTTTCAGTTGTTCTGTAAATTTAAAAATGTTCTAAAAATAGTCTACTTTTAAAAAGCAGAGGAATATAATTTGGTAGAGGTTTTATGTGTTGTTGTTTTTAAGAGAAATTTGAGCATTTTAGTAAGTGATGGGACAGATTTATTGGAGGAGGAATGGTTAAGGGTGTAAAAAAAAGTATGGCTTGAGCAGATGAAAAATACACAAGCGATAGAGGTAGCAGTAGAGAGGAGGGGTGTACTTTCCTCCCAAGTTAGAAAAGGATTAGAAGATAGAAAATCAAAATGCAGAGCAATTTTATCATGGAGTAGGAGAGAGGTTAACAGTATCAGGTAAATGTCAGAAAGTTAGGTGTCATGGTTTCAGAGTTAGGGGTGCAGATTTATTTTATGTACAGAGATGTTACCTTGTTGATTAGTAACCATTATGTAAGTACCTATTTTACTTGTACACTTTACATCTTGTTTGCATCAAGGATTTGTAAAACTCAGAAACCTTAATGTTAGGTATGTTTTCAAATAAAGGAGAAAGAAAAGGAAAGCTTAAGTATAAATTTCCTAATATCAACTTTAAATGGTTTAGATTTCAAATCTTGGCAGATGTTACCTATCTAAATTAGTTGTTAGGTTCCTCAGTTTACAAAATAAAACTTTTTGAAAATAAAGTACATAGAATAAATGAAAAAAAATTTAAATCTCTTTGAGGTCTTAGGTTTTATACAAATGGAAGGGATCACAGAACAGATCCTCTAGAACATCACTTGATTTAGTAAAATGCTGCATCGTAATGACTTGAATACAATTTTCTCAAATAGTAGTACTTACAAGTGTACACTCCTCATTTTGAAGAGATAGAGGATTGATAGTTAACAGTTTTTTCATTTGTACTTGGTGACTGTATGTATGTGTTTATGTGTGGTGTGAAAAAGTCCTAGAGAACTTTGCACATGTATTTATGCTTTTATTAAAATACATCTTTTGATAAGGAAGTACCTATTTATTAAGAAAGTATAGATTAGTAAAAATCCTTAAATCTCAGATGAACACTATTAATATTCTTTGGTTGTACTATCCTTTCAATTTTTATATATATTTAGAAATATATATGTACATATCTACATATATATTTGAACACATAAATAACTTATGTTCCATCTAAGCTAAATTACTGAAAAATAAAACCAATATCATTCTAGAGTTGGAAAGATTTTAGAGATGAAACCAGCCCCTTTATTTTTTAAGCAGCAGAACCGCTTTTTAATACAATAACTATATAATTAAAGCTCTCTAACTGTAGTATAGATGGGGGCCTAGGACCTCCTGCCACTTAATTCTTTCCCCTTGCCTGAAAACAAACAAATCTGGGTTCCTAAGCATCTCTAAGAGCACTTACTAACAGTGATTTAGCTCTTCTACACTGTGTTAAAGAAATTTTGGTTTAATTTACTTTTTCTTAGTTTAAGTCATTTTTTGTTTTCTGCAGTAAAAACTAGATTTTCATATGCCTTTCCAAAGGAATTTCCTTATAGGATGAACCATGTGAGTATATTGTATAAAATAAAACTACTTATCAAAGCTATATATAAGCTAGATGCATTTTGTTAGAATAAATTGTATCATTTATAGGAAACCATGGTTTCCCATAAATGGCAGTTTCAAATACTACAAGAATAAAACCTTTAATTCTAAATTAAAGCTAAATTGCTCTTAACCTTTTAAAAAAAGTACTTAATAGCACTGGTTATCAACCCTGGGTGCCCATTAAATCACTTTGGGAACTTTTTAATAATGCTGATATCAAGCCCTCCCCAGACCACCTAAAACAGAATTTCTAGGCCTGGGGACTGGTATTTTCTAAAAGCTCCCAGGTGATACTAGTGTGTAGCTAGGGCTGAGAACTATTATAATGGAACAGTGTGAAAACCATATATGAAACTTTAATTTATAAGATGAGTTTCTATTAACCTTTTTAATGTCTTTTTTCAATTTTTGAGGGATTTCATCATCCTGTGTAAATTGTATATTTTTGTTTCATTTTCAGTATTCTTTCCTTTTATTGATTCGTAATATAATAAGAGTAACACATAAGTGGAGGTAATTGCATTTTTGCATTTGTTGAGTGGAAAGTATATTAGAAAATCTGAAGTTTACACAGCATGTTTTAAATTAAAAAAGTAAGAATGTTTATATGAGGCTGACTTTTCTATAAGTATTAAAATCTTTTATAGTCATAATTGCATGCATTGTGTAATAGTAAAATAATTTTTATTGCACATGTTCATTTTGATACAAATTACTCTGTATTTTCTTGATTTTAAAAAAATTTTTAGTAGAAATTTGTGATACTTTTATGTGTAAATTGTTATGTTAGACTAAGTAGACTCATTTGTTTCACATTGACATTTATAATCTTTTTTTTAAAACAGATATTAGAATGTGAATTCTATCTTTTAGAACTAATGGTAAGTACATTACTTCCTTGTGATTAATAGAAAAGAACTTATTTTCAAATTTAGTGAAGTCAGAAATTCTTTAAAGAAATGATTTATAGGGAGGTGCATTTTAAGACCATCCAAATGATACATGATGGTGAAATCAGAGTACTAGTAGCATCATCACCTATATCATCTGAGAAGCCTGTAAAATAATTTGTATATCCCACTTTAGGATGGGAACATTTTTCTGTTCTATGGTAACTATAATAAAAGGATACAAGCAAACCAGGCAGAACATGAAGCCACTGTAAATTATTTGCACAACTTGTGTATGTGTGTGGTGTTATTTAAAGATAGATTATGTCTTTGGCAGAATTCTGCTCCTCCAGTTGGGAATTACGGATTTATAGGCTAATAAGAGGTTTCAGTGTGTTGCAGATGTGACACTTTGAGTCTCTAAGGGAATGGATGCTGACTGACTGCCAACCGATTTACCAAGGTATATTCCAGAGAGAGCACTGCCTTCACTATTATAGTAGAGTTTAGGGCTGCCGTACTGCTTGCTTAAGAGAATAAGAGGGAAGCAAGCCTGAATTAGAGAAATACATTTTGAAATACACAATTACAAATCAGTTGGGTAATGATAAGTTTTTGTGTTGTAATAAATCTGTTTTTATACATACACATTTTTTAAACTGTTTCTAGGATTGTTGCTTGATAGTGTATCATCCTTATAGACCTTTGCTCCAGTATGTGCAGGACATGGGCCAAGAAGACATGTTGCTTCCCCTTGCATGGTAATTAGAACAGAAGTTATTCATAGTGTAACATGTTATTAGCTAGGAAGGTTAACAACTGAATATGAAGTTTAGTATTTTTAAAGTAATTAAACTAGTGCCCCAAGATATTGTATGTTGAGTGAAATACCTGTTTGTTGAATTTTAACTATGTTTATAAATGCTAAATTGATAAGAATCTTTATTTGATTAATATTTCCATTAAAATTTGATTATCAAAAACTTTACATAAAAATTAAGACAGATTGTCTTTCAAATAGAATAATTTTTGTTGGTATTCAACATATTAATTCACTGTATAATACCTGGTTTCCTCTGATTTTCTAGTTTTTGAAAAATTGGAAAAATCCCTATTGTAATTTACTATAAGGTTTTAAGTTAAAATCTATTAGCTGTAATTTTATCCATTAAAATATGCTTACTCACTGTCGTTTTCATGTATCCATCTTTTTCCCTGATGGTCTCACCTTTATATCTATGCTTCAGTAATATAATGTACAAAGATGGGAAATCTGACCCTCTCGGGGAGGGGGGGAATGTACAATCATACAAGGTAGTTCTGATTTCAGTAATAATATGATTTACATCTCTATAGGAGGATAGTGAATGATACCTACAGAACGGATCTTTGCCTACTGTATCCTCCTTTCATGATAGCTTTAGGTATGTAAGCATGGTATGCCTTTACTAGTTGAATTATTATAAGCTTATTTAGGTCATTCCAAAAGAAATTTCACCCTATTATATTTTACATTCTTATGGTTCATGAAGTAATAGACTAATCCTTGCATGTGAACTTGTAATATGAAATACAGCTTTACGAAGTGAGAGTTATCCCTCTCACCCCCTTCTTTTGGTAAGTGTTTGTTTTTTGTTTTTCCTAAGTCATTTAAGATAACTTTGACCAGTGTCAATTTGAATAGAATGGTTTTGTTTAGGAGGAAAAGTTCCGAATTAAGACTGCTAATATTACTTGTAAATTATATAGAATAACTGGGCCTGTCTTTTATTCCCTGAGCCCAGTTAAGTCCTCAGATGTTCAGGAAAGGAGACTCTGTCATCGTTGCCTTGCTGGAGGGAGAAGTTAGCTACCATTTTATTTATTTGTGGAAGGTAGTGTAATAGGTTAGAACACCATCTTTGGAGTCAGATAGTCCTCAGTTTAAACTTTGCTTTCTTTACATTTGTGGGAAAAGTATTTAACCTTTCTGAGTTTGTTTCCTTAATTATAAAATGTTGGGGATACTACATACAGAATTGTTGCAAATATTAAATGAGGTATCTTATAGAACATCAGTAATGCCTGCCATATATTAAGCACTTATTAGTTTCTTTTTCCTTTCAATTTCCATATTTCTGTCCTCGAGATTTTCGCCCATTCTTTTACCACCCAATTTCTGGATAAAATACACAACTTCTTTTAACAATGTACAATACCATTCTCTGCTCCCATTCTCACCTTTTTTAAAGACTTGTCTCAGATATCATCTCTTCAGTGACACCCTCCCCATCCCCAAACTTCCTACATCACCTCACACTGGGTTTATGATGTTTTCTCTGTTTCTAATTTACTCTATGTATGTCCTTTTAATGGCATTTTCCACTGTATTTTAATTACCTACTACTGTAATCTCAGTTCTTTGGACTCTCAGTCCCTTCAGGGCCTACACCCTACATTACAGCTTCCTTTGACTTGGGTCAGCCAGTATGTCAGTTCCCATTTAAATCACTATTTGCCTAGAATGTCATCCTTCACAAAATCATATGGGTAACTAAACAAGGGAATATAACTCTTAAGAAGCTGGTGTGGGCTTAAAGTAGCCAAGCTGCTGGTAGGAATTATATTGGGCAAAATTATGATGTAGATTGGGTTCTTTTACTGTCTTTGTTAGTTTATGTTGTATGTAATGTGTATATATTTGACCCTTGAAGAACATGGATTTGAATTGTGCAGGTCTACCTATTTTACAATAGTGTAAATGTATCTTCTCTTCCTTATGCTTGTCTTAATAACATTTTTTTCTCTAGCTTACTTTATTATAAACACACAGTATATAATACATATACAAAATATGTGTTAATCAACTATTTATCAGTC
Source organism: Nasua narica (assembly GCA_028533885.1). NCBI lineage: Eukaryota > Metazoa > Chordata > Mammalia > Carnivora > Procyonidae > Nasua > Nasua narica. The sequence goes on from CM052802.1 coordinate 54,147,100, forward strand.
TTCAGTCAGGAGTAGGTTGGTAGTAGTTAAGTTTTGGGGGAGTCAGAAGTTACCTGCAGATTTTTTTAACTGCATAGGGGGTTGGTGCCCCTACATGTTGTTTAGAGGTCAACTGTAATTACATTTTTTCCTAAGCTCCATTTGCTTATAATACTGAAATTGGGTACTGGGGTGCCCAGTGTTCACCTGACTTGGTCATGGGCTAATAACTTAAAACAGAGGCAACACACTACTTTTAATTTAAATATCAAAATACAATAAGTTGTTGAAATATATCAGCATATTATTGGCCTATATGTGTGTGTGTGAAACTGACTTCTGGGTGTATTTTGACCACTCCTTTATACCACTGTTCAGGGATCGCTTCCCTGCTCTAATTTCCTCATTGGATTTTTTTCTTAACATGCACTGACTGTCAAGAGCAAATGTACCATCCTTATTATACAGTGAGGAGCAGGAGATGTCAAGAACCTTAATATAGTCTAGTAATTTTTCTGTCTGTATTAAGTTGATGAGATGGTTATGAGTAACTATTAGATGAATCTGTAATTTTTAAGAAGAATATTAGAAAATACATGTGAAAATTTTAAGTGAAGATCTTTAGTTCTGAGTCCATACATTTGCAGTTAAATATGGGCCTTTTTCTTTCATTTTCTTTCCAGCTTGTCTACATGTAGCCTGTGTTGTACAGCAGAAAGATGCCAGACAGTGGTTTGCTGAGCTTTCTGTGGATATGGAGAAGGTATTCTTTAAAATTCCCTTAGTTGAGGGGCACCAGGGTGGCTCAGTTGGTTAAGCATCTGACTCTTGATTTTGGCTCTGGTCATGATCTCAGGGTTGTAAGATCAAGCCCTATGGAGCCTGCTTAAGATTCTCTCCCTCTTTTTCCCCTTTATCCTGCTTGCACTCTTTCTCTCAAACAAAAATTTGAAAATTTTAAAAATATATTAAAAAATAAAAATAAAATTTTCTTAGTTAAATATAAACTTGAACATTTTAAAGTTATGATATTTACTTAACATGAGTATAAAATCTTTTGATGTCTACAAGGCTAAGAAGATTTTTGGTAAAAAATGTTAAACATATTTGGCAAGAGTTGATGTTGACTATTTAGGTTATATTTCTTTTTTGGGTTTAGGCTTAAACAGAATGATAAACTTTTGGATTGCTGAGGTGCAAAGCTGCCTGTAATTTCCAGGATTATTTTAAAAGCTACCTAGAAACCACTAAATACTACTATAAACTTTTGTAACACAGCTTGTCTCCTGACAAAGTGGGTTTTGCCTTTTTTTCTACCTTTCCTACTGATATGTTGATAGCATTAGAATCGATCCCATGTGAGGTCTACTCAGATGAGAAAGAGGGCTGATTTGGAAACTGGATATGACAGATGTATAGCTGCCAGTTTTTGAGCACCTTGACTCGTGTAGAGTAGTTAACAGAAACGAAACGATGTCTTTCCTGCACCACCTCCCGTTAAATTGTTTGAAACAATTGATATTAGAGGAGTGTACTCTGTAGTGGCATACTCCTTCATGATTTAGACTTCTGTTCCCAGTACCCCACTGGTTTGTTTGGGTTTAGGACACTAGCAGATAGAAGGAAACAACTGCAGACATGGATAAGGATGGACAAAGTATACATGTTAAAAGATGAGAGAGTAGAAGGAGAAGCCTACAGAGCAGTGCAGTAAAAATACTGCTTTCAAGTTTATCAGAATTGTCGAATATAACCTGGATACTTAAGGACATTGACTATCTTTTCACTGTTTTCTGAGGATGTATGTGATGTGTGTTCTTTATATACTAAATGTTGCTTGATATTGCCACTGAGAACTTTTCAAATATTTACTTCTAGATTTTGGAAATAATCAGGGTTATTTTAAAACTATATGAGCAGTGGAAGAATTTTGATGAGAGAAAAGAGATGGCAACTATTCTTAGTAAGATGCCGAAACCAAAACCTCCTCCGAACAGGTACTTTGTAGACTTTAATTACTGATTTCATTTAACTATATATTCCATATACATTATCATATTCTTTCATAGATTATGTTTATTGTTTTAATGAAATTTCTTCCAAAACTTCATGATTTATGTTAATTTTTTAAAAAATCTGATTTGGTAGATTGACAGTGTCTTATTTTAAAAAAACACATTAATCTGATTATCTGTTAACTTTTCCTAATGCAATGGCAGGTCTCTTACAGGTATCCCTCAACATATGGCTATGTACTGTACATAAATTTAAACAGAACAGAATTACGCTAGTTCATTTGAAATTCAGGGATAAAGAATTTTGTAGTATCCCATGTCAGTTTGACTCTGTGGCCTCCCCACATACACACAACTACTGGCTTTTATCCTGTTTTATAAATTTCAGTAGCAGTTTTCAAAAACTTAGGTGATTGATCTGCTATTGTAAAGATAAATAATTTTAGTTTTTGAGCTACCTGAAGATCCATGGCACATAGTAACATAATTTTGCTAACTATGCATCACTTGTGCTAAGAGGGTTTTCTTTGTTTTTTATAGGATCTTTTCATTTAGTTCAGTGGTTTAGTAATTATATTACTTAACATAAGTAATTATATTAAGATAGATTTATAGGTCTGATATGTTAATGTTACCATTTGGAAAAAATGAATACTTACACAAGGAGCTGTTTAAGGCAGTCATTCAAACAGCTACCTTTGGATGCATTTTTTGCAGAAATTCCCTGAGTGATTCTCCACTAGTGGCAGCGCCTGAAGCTGCAAGATGATGATGGACAAGATAAGGCAATAATCCTATTGCCAGAGTTACTGGTATTTTCAGTTTTAGTTATTTTTATTTTTAAGTATTCAGCATTATCCAAGAAATTGCCATTTTTCTTCCTGACTTATGAAAGTTTGCTGTATTTACATGTGATTTTATTATGCATTTGCACAGTAGTTTTTTGGGAAGAACACTTCTTGATTTTCATATTTATTAGGAATAAGATTTTATATGTAAGATTTAACTTTACAGGAAATTTGTTCAGAAGAAGCTCTCTCTAATCTCTATGTTGAGTGATACCTGTAATGACAATAAAATCCCATACCCTTATTTAAATTTTTTGAGTGTATATGGACACTAACTTCCAGAATGCTTATTATGTGTGAGGGCATCAAGTTACATGAGAATAAAAATATAAAACCGAATGTTAGTCTTCTGTATTTTAATTTTCCACCTCTGTGTCTTACGATCAGGAATGCCTTTATTTGGTAGAGTTGTACCATAGATAAACTAACTTTAAAAATTAGTTGGCTTATTAGGGTGTTGAAAATGAGTCTTTTAATTGGTATAAAATCTCTTTCTTCCCCACTTGAACAGTGAAGGAGAGCAGGGTCCAAATGGAAGTCAGAACTCTAGCTACAGCCAATCTTAAAACATTCCGAAGAATTCCATAGTGGACCAGTTGGAAATAAACCATTGGACAGATTTCAGTTATGTCTTCAATGGAACACAAATGAAAATGAATAGCTTGTTTCTGTCAAGCATATTGGGAAGTGATTTTATTTTTGCAAAATAAGTTTTTCCTTACCTAATTTGATTCTAGTACATAATTGATTAAAATCTCTTGATTATAAAAGCATGAAAAGGTTCTAAGGGGACCTACAGACAGACTTACATAGACATTTCAAAATTAATAGCTTTTGATTAGTATAATGTTTCTTAATTTGGATAATAGAAATTGTAGCTTTTTATTAAGCCAGGAAACATGAAGCATAATTTGTTTAAAATTCTCTTTGGTCATTGAAGGACCAAAAAAGGACATAAAAAGTGAAATATATGAGGGTTTTTTTTCCCTCCTTAAGTTAAACTTTAAAACTGTATTTAAGAAATCAAATCTTACAAAATCCTGGAAGATTTTGGTAATGATGTTGATAATTTCAGGGAAATTAATCAAGTACCTATTGATTTAAAAGTGTATTTTATTCAATAGTTTTAGTATCTTGCCATGGAAGATACTAGCCCAGCCTAGCAGAAAAGTGCAATATGTATAGCATACTTTGACATTTTAAAAGTCATATTAATTCCATAACCATTTTGAAATGCTGGGCAAACTTTTAAAAAAAGAATCCTACATGATGTTATTTGTATTTGCTTCACAGTTAATCAGGCATTTTGAAAGCTAATTGGATAAAACACCATAATATGTTTGAAATTTGGTGACATTTTAATGTTAATTTTTATGCTACTGTGAAAAGTTTTTTATATGACATACACACCCTAGTTTATTTTTGTGTCTTAGTGTGGATTTACAAATTTACTACAGGTATCCTGAGCCAGGAACACAATCAGGTTTCAGGCCAGTTTGATACTGGCTATTCTTAATTCTCACAAGTGTAGGACTTTGGACTAAATGTTATGTCAGTGGGACTGTGCTGTCTGTGGAACTTAATCATTTTCTTCAGATTTGAAGGAGAGTGATAAAATTTGGAGTCATAGGATATTGATGTACAATTTAAGGATTAAATTTTTTTATAAATCAGTTGTGAACAATGGATTATTAAATTAAATGTTGACTTCCTAGTATAAAACTGCAAGAATAAAAAGTAAAGTTCTCCAGCTATATTGACTAGTGTCTTGAATTTATCTCTTTGAATCTGCCTGATGTTTTCTGAGAGTCCTCCTTCCTTTAGGTCAGTATTAAAGTCTTCTATAGTTTGTTAAGTGGGTAATTTCAAATGGCTTATAAACAGACTCTAGAGTTCTGCTTCCTAATGGAGAGGATTAGATAAATTGGAAAGGAAGATTATGTGTAAAGTCAAACTAGTGATACATACAGGTCTCTTTTGTAGGATCATAGGGCAGGATAAGAAATGAAAAAAGCTGTCCTCAGGTCTGAAAGAATTAACATTGGATTTGGGTTCAAAGAGCAGACTGATTATATATCACAATCATTGACTTGACCCTAATTTTTCATTTAAGCCCACCTTTATTTTAAAATTTTTATTTTAGGGGCACTTGGGTGGCTCAGTCAGTTAAGTGTCTGCCTTTGGCTCAAGTCATGATCCCAGGGTCCTGGGAGCCTTGCCTCGCTCTCTCCCTCTGCCTGCCTCTCTGCCCACTTGTGATTTCTCTGTCAAATAAATAAATAAAGTCTTTAAAATTTTTATTTTGAAAATTAATACATATGACTTAGAGTTTTGTTTTCAGTCTCGTTATAGAAAATTTAAAACAGATACAACAGTATATAAAATAGTGTAACGAACCTGCATGTGTCATTACCCAGTTTCAACGATCAGTTTTTTGTTTTTTGTTTTTTTTTTCAACAATGATCAGTTTATGGCCAATTTCATTTCATCTAAACGCATATCCACTTCCCATATAATATGCATATTATTTTTGAAGCAAATCCAAAATGCCATATTTCATCTATATATTGCTAAAGATAATGGCTCTTAAAAACTAAAAATATTAATGCCTAAAGAATTAGTCAAAATAATGTTGTACTATCAAATATTCATCGCTCAAATTTTTAGTTATAAATATCATGAAAAATTGTTAAATCTAGTCAGATCTAAATAAGGATAAATTATTGCAATTGATAAATCCTTTAAATCTTTTTAAATTCATGGATTCCTCCTCCATCTTTTTTTGTGTGTTCAGTTAGCCACTGTATAGTACATAATTCATTCTTGATATAGTATTCAGTGACTCATCAGTTAAGTATCACACCCAGTGCTCATCATAGCACGCGCCCTCCTCAATACCCATCACTCCATTACCCCCTCCCTCCTCCATCTTATTTTTTAACTTTCCCTTTTTGGCTTGATTATCTACTAAGAGTATCCCACCATATGGATCTTATCGTATCCTCAAGGTGCCATTTAACATACTCCTTTTTCTGTATTTTCTATAAATTGGTCATTGAACCTAAAGGCTTGATCAAGTTCACATTAAAAAAAACATTTTTTTTGGTGCAGGTAGACTGCTGTATGTCTTTTATCAGGGGGCAGTATCATACCTGATTGTCTTTCTGTGACTTATCAGCCATTGATGACATGGATTGTTTTTGAAAATCAAATAGTGCTGTAGGCTGCACTGTCCAGTGTGATAGCCACTGGCTTACATATAGTTATTGAACACTGAAAATGTGGCCAGTTAGAACTGAGGTGTGCTATAAGTGTAAAAATACATGTTAGATTTCAATACTTAGTACAAAACAAAAGAATGTAAAATATCTAGTGTTTATAATTATACATTTTAAATGATAGGACCAAATAAAATACTATTAAAGTTAATTTCACCTCTTTTTAAAATGTAAGACAAACACCTAAATGGCCAGCATTATAATTGTTGGACTATGCTGCTGTAAGACGAGGAAGATGTTAGACCCCTGACCCATTCTTCCTACTGGTCATTCCTGCTCCCAGAGCAACTTTTGGTTATTTCTTTGCTGTTATGTTACTTCCACATTTCCCAATAATAAGCATATAATTATAGCATTTATTGAGCACTTAGGTGACAAGAATTTTCTCTGCTTTCTACATTATGAAGTCATTGAATTCTCAGAACAATTATTGTAGAGAGGAAGAAACTCAGGAACAGAAAGTTAACTTACCCCATCCGAGGTTAAGTAAGTGACAAGAGCTTGGATTAGGTTCTAATTCTTAAAACCTGGGCAAGCTGGGCTCCAGGGCCCATGTTATTAATGACTTTATTGCCTCCTGTTTACCCTCTAGATTTTTGATTCTTTTTTCAATAGTAAAATCATCTAGTAACTTCCTACTCTGGAAGATGAAGATTTCACTTTCTCACACACCCCTCTCTATTCTCCTGCTTCCCCACCAACCAGGTTCTATACTAAGACTTCTTTTCCATGAGGCACCTGGGTGGCACAGTCATTAAGCTTCTGCCTCCGGCTCAGGTCATGATCCCAGAGTCCCGAGATCAAGCCCCGTATCAGGCTCCCTGCTCATCGGGAAGCCTGTTCTCCCTCTCCCACTCCCCCTGCTTGTGTTCCCTCTCTCGCTGTGTCTCTATCAAAAAAAAATAAAGTCTTAAAAAAACTTCTATTCCATCGCCTTCCCAATTTCATTGTGTAATCTTTGTTAAATTCATATATATTAAGTGTACATAGTAACGTATCCTGTAGTGTACTTCAGTTACATTTCCTTTGAGAATATGTTTATCTTTCTGAAAGGAGTAATTGCCTTATTTGCTCAGTTTGCTTTGTATCTTTTATTAATTTATCACCAGAATAATTTATTATTCATTTACTCTCTAAGTCACTCATAAGAAGACATTCTTCCCCAAGTCCCTCATCTTTTTTGGTATCCAAGATACGGGGAAGTCCACTTATTTTCCTTTGCCTTTGTTTTAATGGAATACATCCTCTAGTTGCTTCAGAAAAGGTGCTTTTTAAAGTAGCACCTTGTTCTTGTTTGAGAACACAGTGTGTTATTCTACTGATAGTACTGTAGGTTTTTCGTCATTTTAAAATTTTCTTTGCTTCCTGAATTAGCACTTTTTCCTTGAATTTCCTTTTTTCTGTTTGGTCATAATTTTTCAAATTAGAATCTTGCTTTAATGGTCTCAAGATCCATATTTGAGAGACATAGGGACATAATTGGGAGGTCTGTGTGCATGGGTAGGACTTTACGGTGGTGGGCCTCATTACACAACAAAACGTTTTCATTATTATCCCTCCCACCTCCAACATCATATTCTAAAGCTTTTTCTTTGCCAGTGGGGGTGACTTTTTCTAGAAAGAAGGCTTCTGGCTTTATCTGCGGTGGTATGAGCCGGACTGTTAAGAGTTCTGGCATACACGTGAGGTCAGGGGCCTAGGTATTTCATTGTTCAGTCAGTATTCATAGTTTCATTTTACCTTCCAACCTGCAATAAGAGATCTCACTGCCATTCTTGCCACAAGATGTTTAACTGGAAGTTTCACCTCCCTTCGTTACCTATTAATTGAATGCAAACAGCAACCCAAAATACCAACTGCCTATAAACAAGTACCATACTGTACAGATCCACAAAACAACAATAAAGCATAATATTAAATATTTAGCATAAATTATTTGATGTAATCTTCAAAGCAGTATTATCATCCCCATGAGAATACACTTTAACTAGACCCTACCATTATAATACTTTTATTAAATTTCTCTCCTTTTTGGGGGGCACCCGGGTGGCTCAGTTGGTTAAGCGTCTGCCTTCAGCTCAAGTCAGGATCTCAGGATCCTGGGATTGAGCCCCAACACTGGGCTCCATGATCAGTGGAGATTCTGCTGCTTCTCTTTTTCTCTCCCTCTGCCTCTCCCCCTGCTCATGCTTGCTCGCTCTCTCAAATAAATAAAATCTTAAAAAAAAAGTTTCTCTCCTTTTTCCTTCCTATCCTTGCTCCTAGAGACACTTGTAGCACTGAAAAGGTGACAAAAGTAGACTTTTCTGTTAATAAATCGCTGCCCATTTAGACACTGAAAAATAACTTTTACTGAATGATGGGAGAAGCATCAGTTTTCCATTTGTCAATAATAACCAATTTCTGACAGGTTAGCTACTGATCCTACCTCTATCCAGTATTTCCATGGCAAATACAGACTAGATAGCAAAAGGATACATTATCAGAGAATGCAAGAGACCTCACTAGGATCATAAGGCAAGTAAGAAAGAGGGAATGTAAATGAAACTTGAGACACTTTAATTCAGAACTCTGAGCCTGTCCACTGTTGCCACTTTTTCTAGGACCACTTCCTTCTATCCCATTAGGAGAACTATGAACAGTACATATGGTATTTTAAAATGTAATTTGGTTATTCTACATTTCTAAAACTTTTGATCTACCCTTGCATTAGCAGAGTAAAAGGGGTATCCTCCCATGACTGAAATAAAACAGCCACTTCTTAAATTATGTATTTTTTTTAAAAGATTTTATTTATTTATTTGAGAGAGAGAACATGAGAGGGGAGAAGGTCAGAGGGAGAAGCAGACTCCCCGTGGAGCTGGGAGCCCGATGTGGGACTTGATTCTGGGACTCTGGGATCATGACCTGAGCCAAAGGCAATTGCTCAACCAACTGAGCCACCCAGGCACCCCTTAAATTATGTATTAAATCATATGCTATATATATTTTGAGGCATCCAATACCATAGAAATTTTTTTTTTCCATAGAAATTTGTAATGATTTTACTCTTAAGACTTCTAGTGTAAAGATCGCTGCAACTAGATACATTTGTTAAATCTTTATTCAAAATAACTGACAACAAAGCTTGTCTTTATAAATTTGAATATAGAAAATAAATTATTCTAATGTCTGAACACTTTGCTTCACAAATATACAAGTGCAATTATATTTGTGTAAATAGGATACGTTATCATAAGTTTTTTTTTTAAGTACCAGGCATCTAAGATATTATAACTATAAAATCTGGTTTAATTTCCTCCAAGTTGGAGATACTAAGTTCCTATCCCGAACTGACAAATGTAAACTGTTGAGTGTTTAACTAACAAATATGCTAAATTAAAAGTCTCCTGTGCTCTCTCCCCAAAGGAAATTATTCTGAATTTGGTATTTACTAACCTCATAATTTATACTTATACCTATAGGTACATCCATATATATAGATACCAGTACTTTGCATGGTTTCAAACTATATTGTGCACATTTCTGTAGTTTACTTCTCTCAACATTCACTGTGCAAGTCATGTTCATGTGTACCTCAGTTTTTCCATTTTTATTAATCCTCATCAGCTTTGTTGATTAAGCCCATTTACCATCTACAGGGTTTTTAATTTCAGTTATTGTATTCTTAAATTCTAGGATTTCTATTTGATACTTTTTTTGTAGTTTTCATTACTTTAATTTTTGTTATTTAAATTATTGAATATGCAAATCGGTTTAAAGTCTGTCTGAAAATTCCAACATGTAGATTATCTGTAGATATGTTTCTGTTGTGTCTTTTTTCTCCTTTTGCTCTTTTTTTTATTTTTCAACCATGAGGTCTTATTTACTGCTATTTCTAATAAATTTTATACAATTCTGAATGTTGGATATGACAAACTGTAGGGAATGTTTGTGGCTCTGGCTCAGGGGTCTGCAAACTGTGCCCCATGGGCCACATCTTCCCTGCCATCTAGTTTTGCCTGGCCTTTGAGCTAAGAATATTTGCCATATTTTTAAATGCTTGCAAAATAATTAAAAGAATAGGTGGCAATACACGAAATATAAAATTCAAACCTAAGTGGCCGTAGTTTTGTTGGTATCCAGCCACACTCATTCACCTATGTACCGTCTGTGGTTGCTTTGTGCTACAGTAGCAGAGTTGAGCAGTTGCAACAGAGACCTTATGGCCCACAAACCTAAAATATTTATTGTTGCCAACCCCTTGCTCTAGATAATGACATCTCTCTCTAAGAGAGGATTTATTGCTGAAAGGCTTTTAGGTTAGCAGAAAGATCACCTTAATTCATTCAGGGATTTAGTTGATTCGAAGCCGGTCTTAACATTTTATGAGGGTTGCTCAATTTCTGGTTCACCTTTACTCTTAGGGTATCATTTCCCAGGGATTCAACTTCATCTGGTGTATTTACCCAGGTTCTCATTCCTCGATGGGCCCAGTTCTTCAACCACAACTTCTCTTCTCTCTGAGACTGTGGCTCTTCAAATCCCACCTTAGTATATTGATCCTAGTACATTTGTTTATATAGATACATAAATAAGATCAATTTAAAGGCATGAAGGAATTACTAAAGCAGCAAGGATTTGAAAAACTATGCTCCAGAGAGCAGGAAAGCTGTAGAGGACGACCCAACCCTGAGGGTCGTGCATGCATGAGTGCATGTGTGTTTATTTTCCAGCTTTTCTAGGGCTTATAGGGAGTTTGCTCTGCTAGAAACTAGAATGACATTCTCAGAAATAGAAGTTCAAGGTGGTCACGTCACTTTCCTACTCCAGATTCCCCAGTGGCTTTATAATACCATTTAAGACAAACCAAGTCCTAAGGGTTAATTCTTAGGCCTTACATGACCTGAATGACTACTGAAATGAGATGACACACATTTGGGCGTGAAGAGGCACCGAGGGAAGAAAGCACCGAGTTGTACCGCCAGTGCTCTAAGGCACAGACTCATGCTAGTGAGACTCCCTTACATTTAAACTTTTTTTTTCCTATTTTCATTTTTAATTGAGATATAATTACAGAAGATATGTTTTCAACTGTTCAATGAGTTTATACTCTGGTATCTCTTCAGATCGCATAAATCTTTCACCTTTTACAATGAGTTTTGATAAATGTATTACCTATGTACCAACACCTCACTCAAGATCATTTCCATCACCCTAGAAATTTCCCCCCTTGCTGCTCTTCCCAGTTAATCTTCCCTCTACAGAAGCAATCATTTTGTTATTTCTATTTTTTTTTTAAAGATTTTATTTATCAGAGAGAGCATGAGTGGGGGAGAGGCAGAGGGAGAAGCAGGCTCCCTGCTGAGCAAGGAGCCCAATGTGGGGCTCGATCCCAGGACCCTGGATCATGACCTGAGCTGAAGGCAGATGCTCAACCGACTAAGCCACCGAGATGCCCCTGTTATTTCTATCTTTAGAGATTATATTACCTTTTAAAGTTGTAACTCATATCACTATGATACTGGTTACAACACTGTCGTAAGCCTTTTAGATGGTGTTAATGTATTTTCATTGTTCATATTTCACCTACTTTTCCTGATCTCAGATTCTTCATGTCTGCTTTTTAAAATCTAACTTTTATATACCTCTGCCAGGAATCAAACCTCTCCAGAGAAGAATCACATCTTTTTTATTATTTTTTTAACATTTGGAATATTTAGCATAGGATCTAAGCCAAGAAAAGGTGTTCAAGAAATAATTACTAGCCGTTTTTATTTTATTTAATATTCATTATAGGTGAAAGGTATATCCATCAGAAATATCTGTACTGTATACCATTACTGGAAAATAAATTTTATGAATTTTCTAAAATGGGAAAATTTACAAACTGAAATATATTTTAATTATTAAAAAAATAACCTGTCTAGTTCATAGCCTCTTTAATGAATACAAGCTATGCTAACACAAATGGTCATACATTATGATTAGGTACTATAAGTAACCTGGACTTGGGAATACTATTGTACTATACTAAACTATTTAAAATATTAATTTCTAGAATCCCAACCCCTATATTTCCATGGCAAGTCACATACATTATTTCAATCCTCAATAGCCTTTGAAAATAGGCAAGGGTGAGTAGTATTCTCAACTTACAGTTAAGGAAAAGATCCAACAAATAATTGTATTACACAAAACCCTTTCCAGTGATGCCAGGGCTAGATTGTTCTTCTTTTGTTCATTTCAATTCTGTAGGCTGCATATACACAAGGGAAGAGCCAACTTGTGTTCCAGAATTCAATTTCTGTTTTTCTGCTCTGAAAATTCATAGGTTGCCCATTCCTTCCATCCTCCAGCATAGTGTTGAGCACTGAAAACATATAGTAAGGTTAGTGCTGTAAACATCTTCTCCTGCTTTATAATGCAAGGTTGATAGGAACTTCAGAGATTTAGAGATGCAAAGACTACTTTAGACTTTAAACCTACTTAAAAGACTCTTATTTTTGAGTAGGATGAAAATATAGAGGCTTAGTCTCCATCCTGCTATTACTAACACAGTATTATAAGACATTTTTCAGTTGACCAGTAAAAACATAATGCATATGAAACATTGCTACACACATTCTTGAATACAATTTTATACTTCATTTATGCACCTGTTAAAGCCCAGAGATATTGCCGTGTCCAAAGCCTTCTTGCTTCTCACTCCGGCTAAACAAGAAAACACTAGACTGTCTGATTTGGATGGTTTTACTTCATTGTACTTCTCTTTGAAGTCTTTTGGGTTCATCTGTAGAGCTTCACCTACCTCACCCACTGAAAGAAAATGTTAAGAATTTCAATTAAATCTTAGATACAGTAAATTACTGAATATATACTTTTGTGATGAATCAATTCAAGTCACATGTCACTTACGTGGTATATTGATGGACCCAGGAATTTTTCCATACTCGACAATTTCCCATGTCTCTCTAACATCAATTAACATAATTTTTTTGGAATTCAAGAGGTTTTTAAGTTCCTTGTAAGTGACATCTTTAAAAATAGCACTACAAAAATTATGGCAGCTTCCCTTTATTGACTTCAAACCTGGAAAGAATAAAATAATTTAGGCATCTTCAAGGTAACATTGCTAGAAATATCTGGAAGGCAGGTCAAAGGAATATCCTCCCTGGTTCCAGCCAGCTAACTGTAGTTGATCTTTTCACTTCACTGACTTGTGTATGTATTTTGTACACAGCCTGACAGAGCCACGGGACCTCTACCCTCTTGCCCTCCATGCTTAATGGCTGGCCTTGTGCCAGCTCCATATTCTACTCTCCAAGCCCTTAATTAGGTGGAACTTGTAAATATACATTCAGCATTTGGTAACTGAATACTGCAAGTAACTTGTAAGTCTAACCATAATCCAAATTACGATGTTAAGAAAATTTTAATTTCCTCTTGCAAGTGAAGGTAATAAGCCATATGGTAGATGTGGGAACCTTACATTTGAAACTACACTTGTAAATACTTAAAGGCTGTTTCTATCTGTTAGATAATTGGTGGGGCACCTGGCTGGCTCCGTCAGAAGACATTGTGACTCTTGATCTCGGGGTTGTGAGTTCAAGCCCTATATTGGGTGTAGGGATTACTTAAATAAAAACTTAAATAATTGGTGACATAATATGGTACTAGGTAATAACCTATAAAATAAATCCATAGGTCCACACCAATATAAGGATATAATTGAATAAGTGGGGAGAAGGGATTGTTTCAATTGATAAATGTAGAATGAATGATGAAAAGAGAAAATCACCGTTAGGTTAACATCTGAGTAATAATTATTTCAGCAAGAGCCATTGACAGATGCTAGAGTTAGTGGGTGAAATTTTGATTAGAAATAGGATAGTATCTCCCCAGGAGATACTTACTAAAAACAAAAGGAAACACCTGGAAGATACTACTTTAACCAATTATTCAAAGGTCACTTCACTAGTAATGAGAAATATCAACATGTATACTTTGATATGATGCTCAAAGAGCACATCACTTCCTTAGTATTTTTGCCAAAATACATACCCTGAATCAAATCAGAAGAAAATCTCAAACTCAACCTACAAAATAACTAATACTCTTAAAAAAGTGTCAAAGTTATGAAAGACAAAGACTGTGGAACTATCACAGATTGAAGCAGAGACTAAGGAGCCATGACAATGTAATAACAACATAGAATCCTGGATTGGATCTGGGACTTTAAAAGACCTCAGTGGGAGAACTGGTGAAATTCAAATAAGGCCTGTGATTAGTTAACAGTATTAGGTCAGTATTACTTTCCTGATTTCAATAATTGTACCATGTAAGATGCTTACATTAGGGGAAGTTGAGTAAGAATAAGGGGAACTCCATTTTATTTTTCCACCTTTTCTATAGGTCCAAATTGTTTTTTTAAGCATGAAAGAAAAACCCAAAGATTTTTTAAAATAAAAAATTTTAGGGGTGCCTGGGTGGCTCAGTGGGTTAAAGCCTCTGCCTTCGGCTCAGGTCATGATCTCAGGGTCCTGGGATCGAGCCCCACATTGGGCTCTCTGTTCAGCGGGGAGCCTACTTCCCCCTCTCTCTCTGCCTGCTTCTCTGCCTCCTTGTGATCTCTCTCCTCTCTGTCAAATAAATAAATAAAATCTTTAAAAAAATAAAAATTTTAAAAATTTAATAATCATATTTCACAACAAAATGACCACTACAAAGTAAATAATAATGCTCAAAGGTTGTTTGAAATATTAAGTATCTTATAAACTGAAATTGGTTTAAACAGTATAAGCTGGCATAGGAAAAGGTTTAAAGATCTAAGTTCAGAAACAGACACACAACATACCATCTATGAGAATTCAGTATTTGGTAACAATTATATTTCAGAATAATGGGGAAATTTTGCTCAACAAATATGTAGGGTAACTAGCTAGCCATTAGGAAGAAAGTTTAAGTAGGCTATTGCCTCATTCCTTACATGTAAATAAACTTAAATTTCAATGTAAAAACACTAATATCTTAGAAGTACCAATAGGAAACATGAGCAGATAATTTAAACCTTGGGACAAGAAGACAATTCTAAACATGGCAAAATCAGGTGTCATAAAGTTGACCTCATAAATACGCTAAACTTATATGGGAAAAGAACAA
Source organism: Nasua narica (assembly GCA_028533885.1). Classification (NCBI taxonomy): domain Eukaryota; kingdom Metazoa; phylum Chordata; class Mammalia; order Carnivora; family Procyonidae; genus Nasua; species Nasua narica. The sequence continues at coordinate 54,162,361 of CM052802.1, forward strand.
TGAATAATTAGAAGACAAGTGGCAGGCATGAACAAAATATTCATAACACAGAAAAGACAAAACATTAGTATTAATAGAGCTCCTACAAATAGGAAAAGAACAAAATTCCCAATAGAAAAATGGTCAAAACAGGAACAGGGAATTGGCCCGAAAAATAGCAATGGTCAATAAAGTGTAAAAAGATGCTCTATCTTACTACTTATTAAGGAAATACAAGATATAAATAATATTTTTCAAATTTTGTCAGATTTGTAAAAATTAAAAGGGACTGATAACATCAAATATTGATGAAGGTATGAAGAAATGGGTACTCTTACAGTGTTGGGAGCATATAATGTTAAAACCTTTTGAAAGGAAAACTTAGCAGGAATAACACTTTATGTATATATTTTTACCTCACAACTTTACTTTTGGGAATCTTACTACAGGAGTTATTAGCATGAACACATACAAATGTATATTTGTATAAATATATTAATGGGCAGCATTCTCTAATACTGAAAAATGACGAGAAGCTGGAAGTCTATCCATAGGGAATGGTTATAAGTGGTATATTTCTACAATGGCATATTATTTATTACAGTATTAAATTAAAAAAAAAACTAGTTAGGACTAGGTATAAACCAGGGGTTCTTGGTTCATCCTTTAATGTCTTAGTAAATTTTCTACAGTGTGTGTAGGCCAAAAAAATGTTTCGCAGTTCTATTTATTAAGTAGTTAAGAAAATCCAAAAGTGAGTTGTGAAAAACCACATTTTCTTGTAAAAACCAAACACTGTTCTATTTTCATTTGTCTTTCTCACTGATAGCAAAAGATGGAAAAATGGACAAATACAATAGTTAAAAAAAATGCAGGTTTCCCAGGAATTCCACTTCAAGGTATGTACCCAAAAGATTTGAAAACAGGGACTCAAACTCAGACACCAAAGCTCATAGCAGCATTATTCACAATTACTCACAATAGCCAAAAGGTAGAAACAGCCCAAGTGTTCATTCAACAAAGGAATGGAAAACAAAATGTAGCTTATACATACAATGGAATATTATTCCGTCATAAAAAGGAATGAAGCTCTAACACGTACTACAGCATTTAACTACAACATGGAAAACATGCTAAGTGAAGTAAGCCAGACACAAAATGACAAATATTTAATGATTCCACTCATGAAGTATCCAGAATAGGTAAATCCACAGAAAGTGGGTTAGAGGTTACCGGAAGTTGGAGGGAGGGGTGTTATTGCTCAATGGGTTTGAGTTTCTGTTGGGGGTGGTGAAAATTTTTGGAAATACAGTGGTAACGACCCTCACAATGTTGTGACTATAATTAATGCCACTGAATTGTACACTCAAAAATGGCTAAAATGGCAAATTTTATGTTACATATATTTTATCACAGTAAATACAGTAAAAAAATAAAAATACAGATTTCCCCATCCTCTTCAGATTTCGAAAAGTGGGCTCATGTTATCTACAAGATTTGATCTTAAAATGCATGGGATAAAACTACTTCTTACTCAACTTTTTTGTGAATTCCCAGAATACAAAAAGTCAGCTGGTTGAGTTCACACTTGGTACTATTTCTCATTGTTAGGAACTGGAAAACTATGGTAATTTATTTATTTATTTTTAAATATTATTTATTTATTTATTTATTTGACAGAGAGAGAGAGAGAGAGAGAGAGATCACGAGTAGGCAGAGAGGCAGGCAGAGAGAGGGAGAAGCAGGTTCCCTGCTGAGCAGAGAGCCCAATGCGGGGCTTGATCCCAGGACCTTGAGAATCATGACCTGAACTGAAGGCAGAGGCTTTAACCCGCTGTGCCACCCAGGCACCCCGAAAAACTATGGTAATTTAAAAAAATTGTTAAACTCAAGACTGTGGTACTTCACCACTGGGAAACAAACATCATCTCAGCATGTAACTCGTGTAACTGAATCAAAGATAGTCATGTTTTTCTTATATAGTTGAGCCAAACTGACATTTAGCTTTCTCTATACTCCTGTTGGGGTGGGGGGGGTGGGGCGTGGAGAGCAGGTGTATAATCATTGAGGACTAGATTTCCTAGCTTTCCAAAGCACAAATATGCACTACTGGGAATGTAAATTGGTGCAGCCACTGTGGGAAACAATATGGAAATTCCTCAAAAAATTAAAAATAGAACTACCACATGATCCAGCAATTCCATTCCTGGTATTTATCTGAAGAAAATGAAGATGCTACCTTGAAAAGATTCATGCACCCCTATGTTTCCTGCAGCATTATTTGTAACTGCCAAGATATGGAAACAACTTAAGTGTCTATTGATGGATAAATGGATAAAGAAATTGTGGTACACACACACACACACATGAATATTCAGCCATAAAAAAGAATTGTCATTTGATACATGGACCTTGAGGGCGTTACACTGAGTCAGACAGAGACAAATACCGTGTGATCTCATATGTGGAACCAAAAGCAAACAAAAAAATAAACAAACCCTCAAAACCGAAGTTCACAGATACAGAGAACAGATTGGTGGTTGTGAGAGGCAGGGAGTGGAGAGGCGGGAGAAATGGGTGAAGGTAAAAAGGTAAAAAGATAAGAATTCTCATCTTCATAGGGAGAGGGAATGCAGGCCTCTTAGGGGAGAGTAAGTGATTTTTAGGAAAGATAAATGGACTCTTAGAAGAATAGATGGGAGGTATGACAGTTACTAACAAAGTTTGGGTGTGGTGGTGCGTTTTAGTCTCCTTTCCTGTCATGAGTCAATCGTCTCTGGTTGATGAAACTCCTGGGGAAGGGATTTATGAAACTGAGTTCCTTTTGGAGGATCTGTCTTTAGGCAGGTAAGAGGAGTTCAGAGAAATTCTCTCTGTATTTGCTGTTTTTCAAATGCCTACAGCTAAAAAAATTAATAATCATCAACCAACCCAAATTTCAGTGTGAGATAAATATGATGACCTAAAAATATTTAAAATCACATCATATTAGACTATAAAATTGAAGATCTAGTATAATTGAGAATGGTCTGATTCATACTGTATATACATGTTTAGAAGCTTTTTTCTACTACAATTGTCAAGTCTTTTTAGTAAGAGAAACCTGTAGGAATAAGCATTTTGTTTTTCAAACAGAAAGCTTAAGAAGTTTAGGATTACTTCTAGGGGCGCCTGGGTGGCTCGGTCACTTAGCATGTGCCTTCAGCTCAGGTCATGATCCCAGAGTCCTGGGATTGAGGCCCACATGGAGCATCCCCACCCCTGCTCCGCGGGAAGCCTGTTCTCCCTCTCCCACTCCCCTTGCTTGTATTCCCTCTCTCGCTGTCTCTCTGTCAAATAAATAAAATCCTTAAAAAAAAAAAAAGAAATTTAGGATTATTACGATATTATTCTTTGAGAAAAATTTTTTAAAGTTTTATTTATTTATTTATGTAATATCTACACCTAACGTGGGGCTCAAACCCACGACCCCAAGATCAAGAGTTGTATGCATGTTCTTCCAAGTGAGCCAGCCCAGCATCCCTATTCTTTGAATTATTTAATTTCAATTAGCCTAATGTGATTTAATTAATTATATGTTTAAAGAAACTATATATAGAAATCATATACATGATTTGAGTTCTGAATTTATTTTTTTATAAATTTAGCTTCTTTTCTATATTATAATATAGCATAATTCTGTACTATATGTTGTACTTTAAAATATTGAGCTAAATTTCACTTAGAGGGGTGCTTTGGTGGGTCAGTCAGTTAAGTATCTGCCTTCAGCTCAAGTCATGATACCAGGGTCCTGGGATCGAGCCCCTCATTGAGCTCCCTGCTCATTGGGGAGCTTGCTTCTCCCTCTCCCTTCTGTCCCACCCTCTGCTTGTACACTCACTTTCTCTCTCAAATAAATAAAAATCTTAAAAAAAATTTCACTTATAAATAGCCTACCATTACTTCTTACCAAATCAGTTTGGTATTCTCTTTATAATTACAAACAAATAAAATTTTGATGTGAAAAATGTAACTATTTGAAACATAAAAGTTTTTGCTTAATAATAATAACAATCATAATAATAGCAACTCAGTCTTGCCACAACTATAAAATAAATTCTCTGGTTCACATATAATCTTTTGGATGTTGACACTTTAGAAAACCCACATCAGTATCTGGTGAATATTGAAAATTATTTCTAGGGATGTCTTAGTTGGTTAAACTGCTTGCTGCCTTCAGCCAGGTCATGATACTTGGGACCTGGGATCAAGCCCCGCATCAGGCTCCTTGGTCAGTGCGGAGCCTGCTTCACCCTGTCCTTCCCACTTGTGCTCTTTCTCGCAAATAAATAAATAAAATCTTAAAAAAAAAAAAAAAAAAGAAACTTATTTCTAGAGGCCATGTAATGGTCAATATAAACAAGACACAACCGAAAAAGAATATATTAGAAATAATGATTGTTATTCCAGAGAGAAGAACATTTGGTGTGCTTTCTTCTCAAAAGTGTATTTGGGGACGCCTGGCTGGCTCAGTTGGTTGAGCGGCTGCCTTCGGCTTAGGTCATGATTCCAGCGTCCTGGGATCGAGTCCCACATCGGGCTCCTTGCTCTGCAGGGAGCCTGCTCCTCTCTCTCTGCCTCTGCTTGCCTCTCTGCCTGCTTGTGTTCTCTCTCTGTTGAATGAATGAATAAAATCGTTAAAAAAAAAAAAGTGTATTTGGATTTGGTGTGAACATTTTATGACTTCTAATGTAATCGCTTTAATAAATATTTTGACTTTTTGAGAACCACTCACAGCAAAATTTGAAAAGCAAGTGAACAACCATCCTATGGGATAAAAAGATTTTTTTAGGGACTCTAGGGAGTAAAAGATTAAAGGGAATCTAAAGATGTTAGGGAATAAAAGATTAAAATGGAAATTTTAGATAAGGCAATACATTTATCGCATGAAGTGGTGAGTTTAATATGAAAGGGGAATTCCCTATACCATCTTTCAGCTTCTTAAAGTTACTTGTCTTCTCAACCTCCATTACTACTCTATCACAGTACTTTCCCTCAAATAGCCCCGCAAGTCCCCAGGTCCTCAGTCACATTCCCCAACCTCCCTCCTTATTTAAAGCATCTTCTACCACTGGTAGCTGATTCATATTGACAAAGCACCTCCGAGTTTTCTGTTGTTCTTTGTAGGAGTAGGATCAAGTAAAGGCCTTTACGCAACCTGGCTATCACCCAAAAAGGTACTTAGAATCTTAGAGAAGTCAGAACTTGGAGGAAGGACAGGACAGGATGCGGTAGACCAAAGTTTACTCACTTTGTGCCACCACAAAGGTGTGTGAGGACAGCTGCTGTGTACATGAATCAATAGGTCAGGTTTGGATCCTGCTTCAAACCTGCATAAGTCCAAACAGAAGCAAAGAGGAAGATGAGAACAAGAAAACTAGCAGAACAAAAAAAGAAAGAAAGAAAGAAAGAAAGAAAGAAAGAAAGAAAGAAAGAAAGAAAGAAAGAAAACTAGCAGAATAAAATCTGAGGGGATACCTTCAGAGAATAAAGGTAGACAGCAAGTTTTTGTCCTCATGGAAATGTAGGAGACAAAGGACATTTTCAGTGTTGGGGGGGGGGTCACTGCTTAAGTTACAAGCACTCACGTTAGCAGCCTCAAGTCATTAAGAAGACAAGGATCGACAGCATTCTCTTTGGAAAGTCTAGGCTGAAAGATTAGAAACCCATCCTGGCGATTGGAAGCAACCTAAATATTCATCCAGGAAATGGTTAAATTAATTATGAACCATACCATGCAGCATTTACAAGCATTTACCTACATTTAGTGACTTGGAGAGATGTCCATATCGCTAAATGAAAAGCTTTCCCTTTGAGATCTATGTACACATAAGAATAATACTTTTGCTTTATAAATGTCCAGAAAAGCATCTGGAAAGAAATAGGAAACTACTCCTGGAGAGTGGGATTGCAGGGACAGGAATTCTAGGGCATAAATTAAAAAACAGCAACACCTACATAGTATTTTTATGCGTACATTTAGGTAGACTCAAAGAAAAGTGTTCAGAAGGATGTGTACCAAACCACATTTAGAGAAGAGGATGGAATACGGAAGTGTGTATAGAGGGGAATGTCAGCTGTTCTTTATTGTCTGAATATAATGGGGATATAATAATGTATCACTGGTAGAATTTTTTTTTTTAAGATTTTATTTATTTATGTGAGAGAGAGAGAGCATGAGAGGGGAGAAGGTCAGAGAGCTCGATGTGGGACTTGATCCTGGGACTACCGGATCATGACCTCAGCTGAAGGTAGTTGCCTAACCAACTGAGCCATCCAAGTGCCCTAGAATTTTTTTTTTCTTTCTTTTTTTAAAAGATTTTAAGGAATCTCAACGCCCAACCTGGGGCTCCAACTTAACAGCTCTGGGATCAACGGTTACATGTTCCACCAACTGAGCCAGCGAGGCATCCCATTAGTAAATTTTTTTTTTTAATGAAAAGGCACATTTTCTCTAACACTTTCTCCAACTCCAGTAGAATACTTGCTTTTTACCATTGCAGTCTCCCGGGGCTGTGTGTGTGGTGACTATTTACTTGTGTCTGTCTCTCCCTCAAATGGTGATGTGAACTGCAGAGGCCGTATCCCCAGCAGGAGGTCTGCAACTCTAGGTGCTCAATAAACAACAAATTTGCACCGAAAAAGCACATTTTAAACTACAGAGGATGCACCAAGAGTTCAAGTGGAGTAAGAGTTGGAAACACAGGGTCAGGTCACAGTCTCTGCGGCTGCATCCACAAATAAAAATCGTGCTAAGGGAGAGGCCTCACGTAAAGCAGAAAGGGAGTGTAAGCCTGCTCTGAGGAAGACACCCAACACCTCCACTAACAACCTTTGTTTCTCTGGCTGGTTGTGCCGTCCGTAAAGTTAGCAGTGGTTTTTAGAGCTTTAATAGCTCTACGTGTTATAATTCTAGGTGACTGTTGCCATCGAGCTCTGAGCGCGGCTCCCCAGTGGGTCACAGGTGTAACTCGCGAAGCTGGGCTCATCCTTAGTCTCCGGCAGAAACTGGCCGTGTTGCTCGCCCCTCTGAGTCGCCCCCTGACCTTCACTGCCCAGCCCCGCACCAGTATCTTCATAAAAGCCTCCCCACGCGAGCTCCCTGGAGCAATGCTGACCTCTCTCCCTGGTCCCCCAAGAGCACCCCCAGACCCAAGTAGCCCGGAATCTGAAGGAACGGGAACTGAATGTAGGTGCTTTCTTCCCAGGGGCCAAGAGTAATGGGTCTGATTTTTAACTGGAAGCCGCAAGCAGCAAGCACCCCCACCAATGCCATTCCTTCCCCGGGCCCGAGGTTAGACGGCCTGCCTTTCGCCAGGGACCACCGAGCTCACCCCAGAGCGCAGCCTCCGCCGACCCCAGGATCGCCCGCCGCGCACTCCCGGACAGCTGCAGCGGTGGCACCATCGCCAGCTCGCGCCCATCAGGCCCCTGACTTCCTCCTCGGGCTCGGCTTTCTTCTCGGCTGCGCAGCCACCCGCGTCCGGCTCTTGAGCGCCCCCCGGCCGGGTGCTTGCCGAAGCGGGAAGTGCTGCAAGGAGTGATCACCAAAGGAACCTTGCCCTAATCTAAAACTTTACATTGGAAAGAAACTTGAGAGTTGATGCGCGCCTGGGTGGCTCAGCCAATAGGGTGTCTGTTTTTGGCTCGAGTCGTGATCCCAGCGTCCTGGGATGGAGCCCTGCGCCGGGCTCCGTGCTCCGCCGGGAGCCTGCTTCTCCCTGTCCCTTTGCCTGCCTCTCCCCCGGCTTGTGAGCTCTCCCTCAGTCAAAAAATAAATAAAATCTTTAAAACTGAAACTGAAAAAAAAAAAAAAAAGAAACAGAGTTGAGCTTGCTTTTTTGTTTTGGATTATTATTTCATAAGGAGAGACAAAGCTTAAAAGTGGAAGGTAGAAAATATACCAAAGACGAAATGTAAAGAATCTTTTGAAAGATTTTATTTATTTTTGAGAGAGAGAGATTGAGAGAGAGAGAGAGAGAGAATGAGCGCGCGGGGGGGCGGGGGGGAGGAGGTGGGCAGGCCAGGGGCAGAGGGAGAAGCGCGCTCCCCATGGAGCAGGGAGCCCTAGCGCTGCTCATTCCAGGACCCTGGAATCAGGACCTGAGCTGAAGACAGACGCTTAACCTACTGAGCCACCCAAGCGCCAAAATTTAAATATTTAAAGTAAATAAATTTTTCTAACTTACTTTATAACGAGATTCTTGTAGATTAATTTAAAGCAAACTACATGAATGCTTTTCTAAGAATCGCTCTTAACTCCAATAGCCGGTTCAACTAATGTCAGTATTAAGATAACCTCATGCTATCATCTTTTCCCCACAACTTTGGTAGTTGACTATAATTGACCATAGCTTGCCAGAGTTGGGTCCAACTATTTTATAAAATGTGTTAGTTTGCAATTGCTACTGTAACAAATTACCACAAATTTGCTGGCTTCAAACAATATACATTTATTATATACAGTTCTGTAGGTGTCAGCAAGCCTGTGTCCGTTCTCAGGGCAACAGGGGAGAATTTATTTTTTTTTTTTAATTTTACTTATTTCCTTGACAGAGAGAAACACAGCTAGAGAGGGAACACAAGCAGGGGGAGAGGGAGAGGGAGAAGCAGGCTCCCTGCAGAGAACCCAATGCGGGTCTCTATCCCAGGACCCCAGGATCATGACCTGAGCCGAAGGCAGATGCCCTACGACTGGGCCACCCAGGCGCCCCCAGTGGAGAATTTCTTTTTGCCTTTTTCATCTACTAGAAGCTGCCAGGATTCCTTGGCTAGTGGTCCCCTTCCCCATCTTCAAAGCCACCAGCTAGCATCTTCAAATCTCTAACTCTGACCTCTGCTTCTGTTGTCCTATCCCTTACTCTTCCTCTGACACTCTTACCGCTCTTTTATAAAGACCTTTGTGATGTCTTGGGCTACTTAGATGATCCGGGATAATTTCCCTATCTCGAGATATCTGCAAAGTCCTTTGCCATGTAATGTAACATGATCACAGGTTCCAGGAATTAGAACACCTTTAGGGGTGGGGAGTGTTATTCAGCTTACCACATAAAGTTTATTATTACTGTGGTTCATTTCCTTATTTTAAATTTATTCTCAATTTGGTCCCCCAATATAATGAAAGCTGTATTTAACTGCAAATTAATTTATAATGGAAAATTTAAAAATTAATTTCTATTGGTATTATTAAAGGATGTGCCCAAGGAATAATTTTATCAAGCAGTTTAAAATTATTCCGTTTTCAATAATTTAATAATTAATAGTACCATTTCAAATTTCTATGCCGGTGTCATTACTTACCATTATATTTTTCCAAATTATTTGGAGTTTATAGTTTCTATATGATCTATTCTGTGGATTAACTTTGAATTAAAATGTCATTATATGTTGTAAATTCATGTACTCCCTATGGCATCCCCAAACTGTCCTGAATAAATACATCAAAACCATAGGTAGTATGAACACAGATATGGAACAATGAAACAAAGTGCTTGACCTCAATAAATCACATTCAATTTGATTTATGCTTTTGCAAGAGCACATATCATGAAACAATTCTTTTTCCAATATTCATGACTAAATATTTGAGAAATATTTTTCTGCAGGATTTTTTCTCTCAAAAGATGAATGTCCCCTCCCTTACCTAGCACAGTGCCAGACTTGGTTTATTTAAGAGTTATCATAACAAAAAGTCTTGTCAAAAGAGAGTCTTGATTATTGTTCCTTGGACAAGTGTCCAAATTCTTCTTTCAGAGAAGAATCAGGAAGGGTATAAACGGGATGAAAAGGAGAAAAACAGTTTAACTCTTCTGGGAAAGGTCTATCAGTGCTGAGTTGATATGAACCGTTAATTCTCCAACAATTCCTTTTACTTCTTGGCAGGATGCAAATGAAAGGCAACTTGGAAGGAGATTATCCCCATTTCTTTCTAAGTCCCCATCAAACCTCCAGATATTTGACAAATCAAATGAAGAATTAGGAAATGTTTTTCATGCGGCTTTTTAAAAAAAGAGTTGCTATCAAAACTCAAAATAATTATCCGTTGACTCAGCATTTCCATTGCTATCTACTCATTATACTTGCACAAATAGGCAAAGATAAACATACATCAACAGGAAACTGGGAAAAAAATGATACATCCATTTTAAGTTTAAGCAACTAGACTAAAGAATGAGGCCAATATAGAGTTATGTCCAGGATATACTATCAAGTATATCAGGTTTTAAAATAGAATGTAGATGGTTAGAAATCAAGATAGCTTTGGAATTTTATCATTTCCAAGAAAAATTGTATGGTGTTTGCATAATTCCCGTTTCTTTTCTTTTCTTTTAAGAT
>CM052802.1:54173213-54202513 GCA_028533885.1 Nasua narica
TCTCTGTTAAATGAATAAATAAAATCTTTAAAAAAAAAAAAAAAGATTTTATTTATTTGACAGAGAGAGAGAAATCACAAGTAGGCAGAAGGGAAGGCAAAGGGAGAGAGAGAAACAGGCTCCCAGGATCCTGGGATCATGACCTGAGCCAAAGGCAGACTCTTAACTGACTGAGCCACCCAGGTGCCCCTAACGGAAATATCATTTTTAAATTCCTTTCAACCCTCAGATTTTGTGATTCTTTGCAACTGTTTGCAAAAATTGCAAAAAAATTTGCAACAATTCTATGTTTTATTCATCTAATACTGACATACCCCCTTGCATTGCTAATTAATTTTTTAATATTTGGCTGTCTCCCCAATCAGATTGACGAAGACCAGAAAATGTCTCACTACTGGTCTTTCTGCCAACAGGGGTGTAATGTTGGTGAGAACATATATAATAAAAATTCAATATAAATTAAAATATACCGGATTAAACAGCAGAGTCAGTAACACCTTAGCCCTCCATGCTTCTGATGTGTTCTTAAGAGTAAATAAGTTAAGACATCCCCTCCCATCCTGCCCTTCTATGCAATAGCATTGAGGGAGAGAACAGGGATGGAAATAGCCCTGCTTTCAGGGATAGAAGCAGAGAGCAAACACCATAAAGAGAAACTGTAATTGAAGGTAGGACAGACTGATGGCATACGCATCCTGTTGGTTCAAATAAGGCTTGACTTGGCACTTGTGACTTCTGCCAAAGAAAAGGCATCAATCAAGGGGGGTTACCACACTTATAATAAGCTTTTCATAAAGATTAAAGGCAGAGCAACTATCTCTAGTACTATGTAAATGGGTGAAAACAGCCCGGAGAACCTCCCCCGAATTGTTATTTGTGCCAAAAGCCGTACCTTCATAAGCAATCCTTCACGCCCATCGTTTATCTGCCCTTGCTTTTTTCTTCTCTTTAATCATTTCCTGTAACTTCCTGAGTTTTTGTCCTCAAGCTTAGGTCTTATTTCTAATTGATTTTTGGAATTGCTAATACGAGTTTTGCCTTTTATATTGACTGTGTGGTTTTCATATCTTCTTGGCTTTTCTTTTTAACATGGAAATATCCTACCTCATTGAGAAAAAATGAACTGGTGGTTTCTAACGCTTTTTTTTCATTAAGTAAATCTATTGCATGGAAAATATTTTTAAGTCTTAGCAACCTTTATCCATGATGTCATATTTTCTAATAAACCCTATTAATAAATCTTTTTTTAAGGATTTTATTTATTTGACACAGAGAGAGAGAGAGAGAGAGATCACAAGTAGGCAGAGTGGCAGGCAGAGAGAGAGGGGGAAGCAGGCTCCCTGCTGAGCACAGAGCCCGATGCAGGACTCGATCCCAGGACCCTGAGATCATGACCTGAGCCAAAGGCAGAGGCTTTAACCACTGAGCCACCCAGATGTCCCTTCTAATAAACCCTATTGCCCATTTTTTCCCTTTATTCCTGTTGGCTTCTTTTTTCTTTTTTAAAGATTTATTTATTTGGGAGAGAGAGAGAGAGAGCGCACACACAAGAGGCATAGGGACAGATAAAGAGAGAATTTTAAGCAAACTCCCTGCTGAGCACAGAGCCTACATGGGGCTGATCCCAGAACCCTAAGATCATGACCTAAGCTGAAATCAGGAGTTAGATTTCTTAACCGACTGAGCCACACAAGTTCTCCTGTTGGCTTATTCTTTAAACATTACTGGTTGTTACAGGATGTCTGTTGTCCAGATACTGAAGAGTTGTTTTTGACTCCCAACCCTAGAGTTCTGAATTAACACAGAAAGAATTAGCAAGATAGCTCTCTTCTCCTGTGTTTCATGTATTAAAACAAGTAATAATTCAACTCCACACTAGAGCTTGGGGGCAAAGGCTGGTAAAATCAATGGAAAGGTCACTCGACGGCAGAGACCAGGCACAGAAAAAAGGAAAAGCAGGACAAAGCAAGACAGTATTCCAATCTGCAAGTGGATGTAAAATGAAAAATGAAAAAAGCTAGTCAGTGGTTAAGAAGCACTACACAGGGGCACCTGGGTGGCACTGTTGGTTGAGCGACTGCCTTCAGCTCAGGTCATGATCCCGGAGTCCCGAGATCGAGTCCCACATTGGGCTCCCAGCTCCATGGGGAGTCCGCTTCTCACTCAGACCTTCTCCCTTCTCATGCTCTCTCTCACTCTCTCTCCTTCCTAATAAATAAATAAATAAAATCTTTAAAAAAAAAAAAAAAGCAGCACTACACAAACAAGAGGAGACCCCGTATGGATCCCAGCTGGGTGTGCACAGGGGAACAGTCCACCTCTTCGTTACATCTGAGATTCCAAGTAGAGCCTAGAATCGGCAGTTCTCATTATTGCTGCTGCCACTAGATGGCTTCATGGTGACTTTCAAGAGATTTCAGATGATAGAATAATTAAATATTTTTGGGCAAGGTTGTTATTCTGATTTTACATTTACAAAACTCAGTCTCTAATAGAGGTTAAGTGATTTGCCCAAAGTCATATGACAATCTTTTGATTATAAATTTATTGCCATTTTACCACCTAATTTCTTTTCCTAATTTATGTACAATGAGAATTATAAAAGATAGGAAGGCAAATGTCTTACATATCAAGGTATATGCAACCCTGAACAGAAGACTCCTCAATACTACTTCCTTCAGTTAACATTGCCAGAATATTTTTTTGCTTATTAACATGAAAAAAAGGTTGGGGAAAATAAACTATGCAAATTATACTAATATATATATTAGAATATATATTATGTATACTATATATATGCCATATATATAACATTTTTTATATTTTTGTATTTTAATACATTTATTATTCACTTGAAAAATATTTCCAGAAATAAAATATATTTTATTCTTACAAGAACAAATAGCATTTTTTAAAACTGTAACATGTAAATGATTATGTATCTGTGTACCACATTACCCATCAGTTTTCAAAACATCTGGGATAGCATCCCAAAGTAAACAATGTTCATAAGACCATCTGGACAAAACTGCGGGCAAAAAAAAAGAGCATAAACATATGGAAAAACAGATTTTACCCTTCCCTTCAGCAGTAAGGGATGACAAATGTCGAACCTAGATATATCCACGCTTCACTGTGCGATGCTTTTCAGCACCACCTGGCTCTCCATGCAGAGCCACCAAATATGGACAGCACTGCCAGAAAGAACATATCCACAGGGCAATCGCAATAAAAATAGTTTATTTCATGGTTAAATAGCCACTTCACACAAGTGGCAAGGGTCTGTTTATTAACTTCTACAAGTAAGTCTGTGAGAACATATTCACAATTATGCTGTTAGACTTAAATATTAAACAGATCAGATAATTTAACTAGAAAATAAAATGACATTTTCTAAAAGCTATTTAAATGTGCTTAATTTTTTTTAAAGATGTATTTATTTATTTGAGAGAAAGAGAGAGAGTGTGAGTGCTGAGCAGGGGGGTGGGCAGAGGGAAAGGGAGAAAGAGAATCTCCCTGCTGAGCGCAGAACACAACATGGGGCTCTATCCCAGGACCCTGAGATCATGACCCGAGCTGAAATCAAGAGTTGGACACTTAAATGACTGAGCCACCCAGGCATCACTAAATGTGTTTTCAAAGTACAAGTTTTTTGTTTTACTAAATAACACATTTATAAAACGTAACAATTCAAAGTCAATTGATTTATTAAATTTAAATTTCTGTTGTGTCAGGCACTATATGAAACACTATCTGTAAATGTTTATATTTAATTGCTTATGACTTATGAGTATAAGGATTGATATACAGCAAACAGCATAGAGATATTAAACCTCACATTCATGATAACATCTTAGCAAAACTTTTTTTTTTTTTAAAGATTTTTATTTATTTGACAGAGAGAGAGAGATTACAAGTAGGCAGAGAAGCAGGCAGAGAGAGGGGGAAGCAGGCTCCCTGCCGAACAGGGAGCCCGATGTGGGGCTCGATCCCAGGACCCTGAGATCATGACCTGAGCCGAAGGCAGAGGCTTTAACCCACTGAGCCACCCAGATGCCCCAAAACTTTTAGAAATTAAGTATATATGTACCTTTGCTAAAAAAGTATCAGCTGAGAATTTTTCTAGTTTAAAACAAGAGTATCTGGGATGCCTGGAAGGCTCTGTCGTTAAGCATCTGACTCTGCCCCTCACCCCTCAAATAAATCTTAAATAAAACAAGGGTATTTGAATCAGTCTCTCAATAATTTGACATACTGACAAGTGTGTGTGTTTTAATAAGGAGTAATGCATTATTAATAAGGAATGATTATTGATCATTTTGTCTAAGGAGACAACAACACTTTCTCAATCTGGCAGGGATTTCGGGTCATACTCACTTTATGAACTCTTCCTTTATAAATGCAGGACTAAATGCACTAAGGACTGAACTTCAAGATGTTCTGAAGTACAGTATAATTAAAAGGATAAGGCCATTACAGCGATAACAAAAAAGACAAACTCTACAAAATTTGATTACCAATGATTTATTTTGTTCTCAACTTTTACTTGAACCCATGAAATGCCCATAATTAGATTCATCAAAGATTTTCAGGGTTACAAGGTTATTACATCAAAAGGGATTTACTCTATCTCACCCTCCGTATCTCTTTATATTACCAACATTGTCATCAGATATTGCACTTTCATAATAAAATAAACATAGACCCAGAATGTAAAGAACATCTAGAGAAAGTTTCAGGCATTCCAGATAAAATTTTTAAAGCTTTTTAGATCTGTCTTTCCCTTTAAGCCTAGAATCTGAGTACTCAAAGAGTTGCTGATTAACTGAATAGACTTGATAGGTTCTATATATACCTCAGGTCTTACAAGATAGAAAACTGGGTGATTACAGCACCAGAAAAGAAAAAAAATTTTTTTTCTTTAATGAGTTGGCTAATAAGACTATCTAAAAAGTAATCTTATGTAGCTCAAATTTTCCTACCATAAAAATGACCCCAATACAAAGTTCCTATGATCTTTTTTAAAATCAAATTTTAAAATATCAAATCAGACATATATTAAAAAGTAATGTGCAAGAAATTGTAGGTGAATATCTTTATAATCACAGAGTACAAAAGCCTTTCAAGGCATGGCCCAAAAGACTAAAAAATCTTCACAGAAAAGATTGATGGATCTGGTAATGATGACATTAAAAACTTCATTACTGCCAAAAAATAAAACCCCTAAAAACTGTAAACGAAGCTAACTATGGAAAAATAGGGATTCTTGTCAACTATACCCTCTATATAATATCTCTGGAAGACAGCATAATAACAGTCATCAAAATTTCAGGTGTGTTTCAAACCTGTCCAAAAATTCCAAAAAAATAATCTACAGAAATAAAGAGCAAGTACAAAGAGATGCGGCTTTCATGGGAGAAAAGTGAAATCAGTGACTAGTAAATCTGTTGCCAAGCAATATTTTTTTTCTGTTATTACCATTTTATTGTTATTTAATACATTTCCCTGGTACTTAATTCAAATGGAACTTGAACATATAATGTATTATTTCAGGGGTACAGGTCTGTGATTCGTCAGTCTTACACAATTCACAGCACTCAACATAGCACATACCCTCCCCAATGTCAATCCCCCAGCCACCCCATCCCTCCTCCAGCAACCCTCGGTTTGTTTCCTGAGATTAAGAATCTCTTATGGTTTGTCTCCCTCTCTGGTTTCATCTTATTTCATTTTTCCCTCCCTTCCCCTATGATCCTCTGTTTTGTTTCTCAAATTCCTCATATCAGAGAGATCATATGATAACCGTCTTTCTCTGACTGACTTACTTCGCTTAGTGTAATACCCCCTAGTTCCAGCCACGTCGTTGCAAATTGTTGCCAAGCAATATTAAATGCCTACCTTTTCTTAAAGTTATAAATATTTGTAAATTACCTTGGTTAAACCAAAAAGGGAACACTGGTGATTTTCGAGTTTTTCACGGGCACAGGGAAAGTAAACTTATTTTGCAATTTGCTTATTTAAAGAAAGAGTTTGAGAGCATTGTTTTCTCCAATAATTGTCCCCACTGTAGAGGTGATGATGAAATTAATGCACACTTCTCCTTATGTATTCACAAAGGTACTAGTTAGTCCCATATTTGAGAGAACTGAGAAAATAGTCACTCAGATAATTTCCTGTGTTCTGTAGTTTGGATGGAGAGCTGTGGACTTTTATACCTATGGGCAACAATAAGTTGTTTTTAAATGCCCAATATCTTTTTGTCCCTAACCCCTTTTACACATGGAAATAACTACTTTTAGTACTTATTTTTGAAAATGCAAATAAATTTATTAGGTGTGACTGTCACTTTATAGCAAAACAAAAAGTATTCCTTTTTTACAAAAAGTTAAAAAGTATTACCTTATATTCAAATTGTTACTATAAAGGGTACAATATTACTTATCCTCAGATACATTATTTCAGATCTCAAACATGCCAAAAAAATAAAGATACAGCAAACTTATTCCTAAAAAAACCAAAAGGACCAACATAACTTGTGTCTTTTTATACCAAAAGCATAAGCTTAATGAATTTAACAGGATATATTTTATGCCCTCTTTAAACTCTTCGAAAGTGGCATTCCACCAGTATTAAAAATTATGGGCCAAAATTATTCAGAAAACAATGTGGAACTGTCAATCTAGTTCAGAAAAAGCAAATCAATATTCAATGCTATTATTTCATCATACCTATATTCAGTAAGTATTTGTAGAATATTTACATGATATTTACAAGACTATCAAAGTGACATATCTCATGAGCCTTCAGAGAACACTGACCCACTTTAATACATATTTCTTGGTTTTCACAATAAAGTTTTCTTACTTTTTTTAATCTTATGTTATATGTGACCTTCTTATTATATGGGGATTTTACTTGTTTTTAGTTTTCTGTTATGTGTTTGAGGGGGAGGTGTAAACAGACTTTTTTTTTAAGCAAATCCTAGCATCAGATGTGAAATCCACACAGCTGTAAGCATTCTTCTGGGAACCTGCACTGGGGTTTCCTCAACTGCCTAATGCAATTACCTAAGCCAGTCATGTAGTATTAATGTAATTTGCCCATTTCTACAGCTGAAAAGTTTAATCTTTAAAGAGTAAAAAGAAAAAACTTGCCTGGCCCACTACTCCTGTACCTTGGAACCAAATAATAATTACTTCGCCTGTCTATTCTCAAAATTCCACTAACTACTAGTTAACCGTTAGCCTTAAAAATCTTCAGTCATATAATAAACTGATATTGCCACATGACTGAGTAGGTATATATACAAAGGCATTTCTATCTATCTCCATGCTACTGTTGAGTGATTTTTTTTCTAAAATACAAAACTAAATTATCCACTTCTCCACTTAAAAACCATTACTGGTTCCTAACTGCCTACAGGATAAACTCTAAACTTCAAAGGCCCTTCAATATCTGTTCCTCCTTACCCCTAGTCTAACCTTCTCACCACCCCTCAACATCAAAAAACTCAACCTATAGCTTTATACAATTCCCTGAACAAATCAAGCTCCCTCATCAATGAGCTATTTCCTCCACCTGAACACACACCCCTTTCCTCTCTGCCTACCTAATTTCTACGTATCCTTCAGCTCCTGGCTCAGAAGGTTCTTGCTCTCGGGGCACCTGGGTGGCGCAGTCTGTTAAGCGTCTGACTTTGGCTCAGGTCATCATCTTAGGATCCTGGGATCAAACCCTCGCTCAGTGGGGAGTTTGCTTCTCCCTCTCTCTCTGCCCCTCCCCCGCTCACGCACCCACTCGAGCTCTCTCGCCAAAAAAAAAAGGCTCTGGCTCTAAATAAAAATAGCCAGTCTACATTCGATACTACTCAGAAGTATCCTCGTAGTCCCCTGCACTTGCACAATCACAGCAGTACCTAAGCAATTATTAATCAATTAAGTGTGATTTGACGATATCCCTCACTTGACCGGAAGATCAGTAACAGCAAAAACAGAAATAGATCGGTTTCATTCACTATTGTATCTCCAATATCTAGCACAGCATCTGGCACAAGGTAGAAGCTCAAGTATATTAAAAGCTGAATGAATAAATAAGATAATTTTGAGATTAACAGGGCTTTTTTGGTAAAAATACAAAGCTTCTCCTACTTTTTCAGTAAAAACTCATCATACGCTAGCTCAGTCCAATTCAGCAAGTATTTCCTGCTTAGCCACATTGAGAATCAAAGAGGATATAATCCAGGGGACAATCTTCAAGGAACGTGCAGTTTCACAGAAAGACACATATACTGGGTGATGAACATTAAGGAGGGCACGTGATATTATAGAAGACTGAGGAGGGGCGCCTGGGTGGCTCAGTGGATTGAACCTCTGCCTTCAGCTCAGGTCGTGATCTCAGGGTCCTGGGATCGAGCCCCGCATTGGGCTCTCTGCTCATCGGGGAGACTGCTTCCCCTTCTCTCTCTGCCTGCCTCTCTGCCTACTTGTGATCTCTCTCTCTCTGTCAAATAAATAAATAAATAAATAAATAAATAAATAAATAAAAGAAGACTGAGGCATCACTGACTTCTACCTCTGAAACCAATAATACATGTTAATTAACTGAATTTAAAAAAATATTTTTTAAGAAGACACCTATAGGAAAACTAAACACCACAAACCTTATGTTATTAGATTCTAAAGTATGCTGCACAGAAGTAGGAAAGATAAGGTAAAAGACTGGGACAGTCTCCTTGAAGTAGGATGTGAGCCGAAACTTAGGGCAAATAAGGTTGAAGACAGAAAATACAGACAGAAATGTGCTAGTTCGGCAGTTCTAAAAGTAGATCTTAAGACACCCTCCTCCTTTCTCCAGTCCATAAGGTCAAAAGTATTTTCATAATAAGCCTAGGACATTATTTATTTTTGTTTTTATTTTTTTACTTCCATTCATTCTCAGTTATATAACGCAGTTTTCTAGAGACTCTTCTAGAGAGTACTTCTCTAGTAGTAGAGAAGTAGGAGAATGCAACTGTTTTTATTAAGCTGGACACTAAGGAGATTTATAAAAATGTAAAACAATGCCACTTATTAAGTGTGTTGTTTTACAAAATAGTTATCTTTCATTAAAACATTCTGTTAACATGTCAGAAATTATTGGTATTTTTCAGTGACTTGATACTGCAATTTTTAATTTTAATTCCTAATGTGATAAGTATTGATAGATATAACCTACCCAAGCAAAACTCTTTAAGTCCTCACTAATTTTTTCAGAATCTAAAGGGCTACTGAGACCAAAAGCTGAGATTCACTGAGCTGGGTGGTATTTACAAATGGATGGGGGCACTGGCCGAGATTCTCTGTGCAGAGAAGCTAAATTAGATCTATTAGACATGAAACTGCTCAGACTTTGCAGAACTTAAAAATATGTGTAAGGTACAGGTACAGGCTTTTCTCAGCAGTTAGTTTTCTTAGAGCAAAATATAAACAGAATCCTTTAAAACCATTCTTATCCTCCTAAAACAATTTAGTTTCATATTCTTTTTGAATTACCATATACATTTTTATATTTCTACAGTCTTCACAATTATCATTTAAAATAGCTGCGTAATCATAATCCAGCATTCCTACAAACCTGAACAGCAACCTTCACATCTAATTTTTAATGTATTTTATAAAAATAAAGCCTCACGCAAACTATCCCAAAAAACTTATTTCTAGAATGCCAATGGATCTTATTTTAAATCAAACTTGCCTGAGAGATATTGTAGCTTGGAACACAAAGATTTTTGCATTTTGGCCTGGAACCTCTGGAAACCTTGAATTCACAACTAAGTCTCTCCCTAACTTTGAAGGCTTTGAAGACACACTCTCAAACTCCCTCAAGAACTTGTTTCCCATTATTCCAGGTGCTACCCACGGTCCCATCAACACGATTAAGGGTTACACCGGTGTTTCCCACTACGTGAAATGATTGCTTTTCTCATCTCTGCCTATCTAAAATTCTTCCTTTAAGCGTCAGCTTGAAAGCCAACTCATTCACAATTCTTTCTCAGTTCTTCTCAATTGAACATTACAACCTTTTTTGAATATCTGAAGGACTTTGTTTGAACATCAGTCAAAATACAACTGTATTCTGCTTATCATTATTTTTTTGGATAAGAACTGTCTTATCAATCTCTATTCCCTGAAACACTACTGAAAAGAGGGAGGACCTGCTGAGGAAAATGAGGCTCAGATGAACTGTAACCTGCCTCAGCTCAAAGAGCCAGTGATTGAAAGAGTCAAATTTGAATGCCAGAACCCAAACCCCGACAAAGCCCACGTACATCATTCCACGCTCCCTACCGTATATCCTTTATGATAATAAATATTTAAGAAATCTGTAAAAATGGAATGAAATCAGACTGGCTTTATTCTCAACCTCAAGGAACCTCGAAGATGGAAAAAAAAAACAAAACAGGTAAAATATTTCCTGTAACTGTACTTTCGCCACCCCTGGCATCATATCCCACATATCTTCTTACGGCCAAAAAAGCACATTAAAGGTGCAGTTTTCAGGAGGCAGCATTAAGACCAAAAGCTGTTCCCGAAGTGTTAAATGTCTAGCATCACCATATATTCCTGGTTCTTTATTTGAGCAGAATTGGAACTATGACTAGTATGCCTGGGACAGGGTAAGGTTTCAATACATGTTTGTTGAATAAATAAATGAGTGAAAAAAGTAATCATTTCTACTGCTGTCCAGAACCTGGGTTTATCTCCTCCAGTCCCTTTGCCAATTTATTGGCCATTATTGTCTCAAGCAATAGCTAACAAAAACACTTGTATATTGGGCTAAGGAAAATATAGCTGATGACTGGCATATTTTCTTACAACTTTTCAGTTTCTGAATGCCACCTACTGAGCAGTGCAATTCTGCACCAAAGGTATTTCAAAATTATCATGTCCATTCACCCATTCACCTAGTACCAAAACCTTGAGGTGAGTTTGGATTCTCCCCACTCTCCCTCACTGACTGCATCTAACCCACCCACTTTCCACCAGTGCCTCTACTAGTTTCTCATTTGTTCTACCTCAACCACCTCCTCTGACCTTCTTAATGATCTCCTCACCTCCACTCTTAACTCCAACAGTCCATACAGCAATCAGAGTCAGGTTATTTTAAAAAGAAGACATGACATTACTCCCCCCACTTAAACCACTTTAATGGCTTCCATTACACTTACAATAAAATAAAAATCCTTTACCACGGAATTCCTTACAGTATCCTTCATGAACTCCCACCCACTTATTTTCTTTCCCTATTCAGAAACTCCCACCCACTTCATTTCGTTCTACACTCTCCCAGCAAACCACACTCCAGCTATACTGGCCTTTATTGATGACTGTGACCACTAGATTATTACTTATTATTATTATTACAATCTCTTCTTTCCTTTGCACTTATCAAGTTTATAATACATTAAATATATAATACATAATAATATATTACATATATATATATTTGGTCTTTCTCTCCCACTATACTGCACACCCCAAAAGGGCAATATAAAACTGTTTTTGGGGGGTTTTTTAAAGATTTTATTTATTTATTTTACAGAGAAGCAGGCCCCCCGCAGAGCAGGGGAAGCCTGATATGGGACTCGATCCCAAGACTCTAGGATCATGACCTGAGCCGAAGGCAGTGGCTTAACCCACTGAGCCACCCAGGCGCCCCTAAAACTGTTTTTTGTTTTATCACTAATATTGAATAAAGTATAAAACCCAGCATGTGGTAGCCATTTAGTATTTCTTTTTTTTTTGGCATTTAGTATTTCTGAATGAAGAAACTGCTTCCCTATATACTCTTCATTTATTTTTTTTTAAATATTTTATTTATTTGATACAGAGAGAGAGATTACAAGTAGGCAGAGAGGCAGGCAGAGAGAGAGAGGAGGAAGCAGGCTCCCTGCTGAGCAGAGAGCCCGATGCAGGGCTCGATCCCAGGACCCCGAGATCATGACCTGAGCTGAAGGCAGAGGCTTTAACCCACTGAGCCACCCAGGCGCCCCTATACTCTTCATTTAGATTAACATGTAATATATATTGTTTATACGTTAGACAACATACATAATTAATGAAGTATATAATATATAATACATTACTATTGAATGATAAAGGATTTGGCCGCCTTTTGTACCAGGTTCCTGAGAAGTAACCCCTAATTCCTGGGATTTCCAGAGGGACAGGAGTGTCTTTCTTATTCTTGCTGGGCCCCTAGACAGTTTATGCTAATAAGATTACTCAGGATGGCAGCTAGCCATGCCAGAAAGACCAAGGTGTGATTAGAGGGCTGAGGCACCAGACTGAGTTCAATCATGTGGCCAATGATTCCAGCAGTGGTACCTATTCAATGAAACACCAATTAAAAACTCTGGACGCCACAACTCCAGAAAGCTTTCCTGGTTAACAATACCCTGTGTGTCTGATAAACATCGAGGTGCCAGGAAGGTGATATGTCCTGACTCCACAAGAAGATATAGGAGC
The DNA here is from genome assembly GCA_028533885.1 of Nasua narica. Taxonomy (NCBI): domain Eukaryota; kingdom Metazoa; phylum Chordata; class Mammalia; order Carnivora; family Procyonidae; genus Nasua; species Nasua narica. The sequence continues at coordinate 54,185,720 of CM052802.1, forward strand.
TTCATGTTTGGGACTTTTCTAGTTCTTGCCCTATGTGTCCATTCTTTTGGCTAGTCCCAATTTGTATCTTTTTTCTGTTATAATAAAATTATAATTTTAACCATAGGACTTTCCTGAGTTCTCTGAGTCATTCTAGCAAATTACTGAATCTAAGGATTGTGGGAAACCCTAAATTTATAGCTAGTTTGTCAGAAATGTGGACGGCCCGAAAACCTGGGAGCTTGTGGATGGTGTCTGAAGTGAGGGCAATCTTGTGCGGGACTAAGCAAGCCCTTAATCTGTAAGGTTAGCCTAACTCTGGGTGGTTAGTGTCAGAACCGCACGATTACACAACAAAGAACAGATATCACTCCATAAATGGCTGTTGGGCACCATGCAAGCATTTTTACATACAACATTTCTAAATTTTCAGAAAACATTATCTCTAAGCCTCACAATAACCCCACACATTGGAATTATCATCCTAATTTTTAAAGTAAACTAAGAAGTAAAAGAAACACAGACAATAAGTAATTTAAGTGGAGCCTGAATTCAAACTCAGCACTCGTTTGACTCAGAAGCCCATGATCTAGTCACTAGGCTCTCTAGCTTCTCATATTAGTTATGCAAATACAACACAAGATAACATCACAAGATTACTCCCTAAGAATGCATGGCACTTGGGCCCCTGGGTGGCGCAGTTGGTTGAGCGACTGCCTTTGGCTCAGGTCATGATCCCGGAGTCCCGGGATCGAGTCCCACATCGGGCTCCCAGCTCCATGGGGAGTCCGCTTCTCACTCTGACCTTCTCCCTTCTCATGTTCTCTCTCTCTTTCCTAATAAATAAATAAATAAAATCTTAAAAAAAAAAAAAAAGAATGCATGGCACTTGTGTGGAGAGGTCTCAGTAAAATCTAAGGTACTACTTAGGAACTTTTAAACTCTCTGTATGAAATATAAAATATTATACGTTAATAAAAATTTCTTTAGCAACTGCTTAACTTACCTGTTTGTGTTTTAGAAACATGTTTCTGGAGAAAATCAACTGTTTGAGCCAAAACTTTCTTATTACACTGTGTTGATAATTTTTCATCACATTCATAACACCTGAAAAAAAAATAAATATATAAGTAAATATTACGAAAGCATCTTCAATAATTTTGCACACCAGGTAATAAAATAATAAAGGTGATATTTATCCATTCTTGTCTTCAAAATGGAGTCGGTTGTATACATAGAGTGAGGTATTAGGTCAGTCTAGAGAAATAAGCAGGCGAGAGTTCATAGAGCCTTATCATTCAAATTAAAGTTCTGGTACTTTATCCTAAGTGTGAGAGAAAGCCATGAGGAGTTTGTTAAGCAGGGAAGTGATGTGATCCAATTTACATTTTAAAAACATCACTCTAATGTCAGATGGAGGGAATCAGGAATAGGTCAGGGTAGAAGCAGGAGAAAAACAAACAGATTTATTTTACAGAAATTTCAGGTAGAAACAGAGAAGTACAAAAATAACTGCCATAGAGGGGCACCTGGGTGGTTCAGTGGTTAAGCCTCTGCCTTCGGCTCAGGTCATGATCTCAGGGTCCTGGGATTGAGCCCCATGTCAGGCTCCCTGCTTGGCGGGAAGCCGGCTTCTCCCTCTCCCACTCCCCCTGCTTGTGTTCCCTCACCCCCTCTGTCTCTGTCAAATAAATAAATAAGATCTTTAAATAATAATAATAACAACAACTGCCATGGAAAGGGAGAAGTGGATGAGGATAAGTTGGTGAATCTCAACAGGAGCAATTTTGCCCCCCAGGGGACATTTGGTAATGTTTTGAGACACTTCTGGTTGTCACAACTAGGGAAGCTGCTACCCACACCCACTGAGTAAGTAGACTGCTAAACCTCCTTTGATGTACTGGATGGTCCTCTCACAACAAAGAATTGTCAGCTCAAATGACGACAGTACGGAGATGTAGAAATTCAGGTCTAAAGGAAAGACTTGCTGAGAGTTGGGAATGTTTAAAGTTGGGTGACGGGTATGGAGTATATCATTATACCATTTTGTCTACTTTTGTTAAAGGATTAAAAAATAAGATAAAAAGGGAAAGAAAGTAAGTGCCAGGCTTCTGGCCTGAATACTTAAGTGATGGAGGTGCCACCTCTAGAGAGGGGAAGACTGGGGAAGTGTTTTGTTTTATTTAGGGCTTAGTTGGGAAGAGAGTTCCCAAAGAGATTTTCTTTTTTTTTTTTTTTAAAGATTTTATTTATTTATTTGATATAGACAGAGAGATCACAAGTAGACAAAGAGGCAGGCAGAGAGAGAAGGGGAAGTAGGCTCCCCTCTGATCAGAGAGCCCAAATGCGGGGCTCGATCCCAGAATCCTGAGATCATGACCTGAGCCGAAGGCAGAGGCTCAACCCACTGAGCCACCCAGGCGTCCCTCAAAGAGATTTTCAAAAGCACATTCCTTTTTAGAAAACTGCCCTCCACTAAGTTTACTCATATAGTATTAATAAAGATTTCTTATACGTATTATCATTACTTGCTTCCTTTATCTTCATAAGATCCAACAGTCAAATAAGAACATATATTTGAACATACTGAAAGTGTTTTATAAATAGAATGTGTCATGCCAACACCACGGTACATATTCACAATCTTCTTATAATTACTAGTGGACTTGAGATTAATGGCTATAAACTAGGTTTGGGTTCCTTTTCTAAATAGCAGTCAAATCTAGTCAAATATTTACTCATACTCAAATTACAAATATTACTCTATCGCTTGCATACAGAAATACACAGATACATAGATAAACCTGTGAAGGAAACAAGTCACAGAAAACATTCCCAAAACATCTTTTCTAATAGACCATGATGGAATTCAAACAATGTAGAGTTACCAGATTTACACTATTATAAACCCTCAAAATTTACTGATATAAATATTGCCGGAAATAATAAAAATTGCTCATTTGCAAAATATTGAAATGTCAAGAAATTTTTACTGATGCTGCAATTTAATTTTTACTTGCTATAAAATATATTGTCGCTTTAAGAATACAAAAAGAAAATGTAAATAAAAACCACACAATGGCAGTGAATTTGGAGAAAAGAGGACAGCTCAACATAAATTAGTTCTACTTGTTTCCATTAGAAATAACCAAAAAAAATTTTTTTTTTTTAATTAATTCAGCATCTACTTGTGCCAGGCACTGTTGTAAATGCTTTACATGAATTTTCTGGTTTAATTCCTCACAACAATCAAAAGAGTATTATCCTTTTTAAAATAAATAGCTCTCTAGAAGTATAATACTTCCTTTTTACAGATGAGAAACTAGGACACAGGAGGACTCACAAATCAGTAAGGTAATAAAAGTACAGGGGAAATGCTATACCTTTCCACAAACGTTTGAGTACTTTAAAAGCACTCACCTGAAAAATTAAAAAGATAAATAAAAGCACTCATCTTCTATGTTAATTTTAAGTGCTAAATCAGTGCCTCTTTAACACTGGTCAGCCGTAAGAATCATGTGTGGGAACGTCACAATATGAAAGCCCTCATTTAACAGAGGACCAATGAATGGTACCAATGGATTTTTCAAATTCCACCTCTGTGATTCTGAAGAAAGTGAGAGGTGAGAAACCACTGTGCTAGTAATTATCATCTGTTAAAGCAGCATTAAATCCACTGCCAAGCAACACTTCGTTAGCCATAATTAAATCAAATCTACCATATTCTTTTCTTTTTTAGGGTTTCCAAGGTTTTTTTTTTCTAATTCAAGTTGGCCTTTTCTTTAATCCAAATTAGTAAAGTTTTCTATTGAAATTGTTAAACTTTTTTTAAAAGATTTTATTAATTTACAAGAAAGAGAACATGAGGGCGCAGGCAAGTAGGGGGAGGGACAGAAGGAGAAGCAGACTCCTCCCGGAGAACGGAGTCTGATGTGGTGCTCCATACCAGGACCCAGGACCCTAAGATCATAGCCTGAGCCGAAGGCAGACGCTTAAGTGACTGAGCAATGCGGGCACCCCAGAAATTGTTAAACTATTTAAGGCTTAAGAATTAGTTTGGAAAAAGAAAATAGTCCCAACCTCTAAGCTGCACATGACCAGCTTCAATTTCTTCCTTAGAAAGGGAAAAAATTTTACAGATCCTCAAATATGACTTAAACTATTTTCATTATAATATAAATCTAACATTCTACTCACAAAATGATCAATAAATTGATTATCCTTATAGCTCCATATATCTATGAAAGCAAAATTATACAATTAAACAGAAAAATAAAATTACAAAAATCAATAAAGTTAAAACTAACAACACTACTATGCTAGGTAACTTTTTTGGGTTTTGTGTGTTTTGTTTTTTTGTTTGGTTGGGGTTTATTTGTTTTTTCTGAAATTACATCATGATTCACACCATAATATGGTCCTATGAGCTACAACAGAAGTTCTGACACAGACTCACTTGAAATAAGCCTATTCCACCAGGTGCCGCTCAACTCTCCCTCCACTTTCCTCTATCCCTGTGGTCCTCAGACTGTGGTCCCCAGAACAGCAGCATTAGCAATACCTAGGAACTTGTTAGGAATGCAAATTCTTAGGCCCTACCCAAGAACTACTAAGTCAGAATCTCTAGGCCAAGACCCAGCAGTCTACGGTAACAAGCCTTCCTGGTGATTGTGATGGGCCCCTTGTTGGAGACCACTGCTCTATTCAGGCTACAGAGAAATATTTCTTGAGCTGCCATACCATGGCGTCATCCTCCTCTCCCTCACTGCAATGTATCATTTACACAGTAATCTATCTCCATGCTTTCCTCATTCCCCCCAATATTGTTACTTGGGAGCAACAAAAACACAAATGCAGCAAGCGTGAATTTAAATTATAAGATGATTAAATTATAAGGTGATTACTTCTTCTATAAGCCAAAATATAGTTACATTAATTTTAGATCCTAGAAGTGAAAACACAAAGTTAAAATATTTTTGTCTGAAAGAAAACTTGAAAACCTCTGAAAATTCACTCAAGGAAAACCTGAAAGCTTTTGAAAATTTAGAAAATTTCTGTTGAAAAGATGCATATATACAATAAAAAAGAAAATTTTTGTTGTAAAACATATGGAAAACTTTTCGATACAGTATCCATTTATGCCACTGAAGCCAGTGTGCCATGCTAGTAAGCAACTAGGGAATCAAAAGACTGGTTTTAGTGCCTGGATGTTTACTTTGTAACCATAAAGAAGTAAATGATACTCAGTGTCCTTATATGTAAAAGGAGGGAACTAGATTCGGTTCCCAGCCAGAAGTAGGCAGTAAAATCACCCTGTTTACCCTTTCCTCTCCAGGGAATCACCAAACCACCTGATTGTTTCAGAAGCACCTCTCTTCCCTAGAACTCTGGAATTTTGTCTTAGCAAGTTCATTAGGAAAAATCAACTAGGAAGAATGTTTCTTTATCCTATGAAGAAAATGTTGGGGCACCTGGGTGGCTCGGTGGGTTGAGCCTCTGCCTCCAGCTTAGGTCATGATCTCAGTGTCCTGGGATTGAGCCCCGCATCGGGCTCTCTGCTCAGTGGGGAGCCTGCTTTCCCCTCTCCCTCTGCCTGCCTCTCTGCCTACTTGTGATCTCTTTCTCTGTATAGATAGATAGATAGATAGATAGATAGATAGATAGATAATCTTTTTTAAAAATATTTTTTAAAAAAAGTAGAGGGATAACTAAATTTTTCCTTATTTAAATTTATATTCGTGGATAATGTGAATTTTCTTAAAGTATTCCACAGGTTGTATTCAGGATAAAAAGCATAAGGGGGTATAACATCTTTAAATATTTTAACTTGTAAAGCTCAAAGAAAATTATATTTTTTTGTAGTGGAAACAAGTAGTAAGAAAATCTAACTTACCATATAATCCATGTGCTCAGACTAATTGTAATACAATGAGATTCTGTTCTCCAACTCTTGTAGTGCTTCAGTGAATGATGGCCTTCTGAGTTTCTACCACATCCCTAAAGATGAACAGAATGCTATTTGTACGATTTACATACAAGTTCGTTTCAAATTAATCAAAACGTAAATCATACTCATACTGAAAAAGTTTTAGTTTTTAATCTCAAGCAGGAGAGAAGTTTCAGAAAATAATATGGATTCTCATTAAATTTAATTTCTTGCAAAAAGGCTAAGTTGTTTTTTGTTATATAGTATCGCCTAAAACAATCATGGGCCAAGTTCATTTCCCTATTTTTAAAAATGTATACACTCTCTGCCTTGCACACTGTGGGGCACCGAGCATCCTCACAGACTAGTGTCCCTTCCTTCCTTAGAAAATACACACATTTTCTAATATTGTCCACACCTCCACCCAAACCCACTGGCAACTAATGAGACTCAGACCAATCACAGTAATTTCCCTAACCAGCTAAGTAAAGAAATGAGATCCAGGTTCTGGTCAATGCGACATGAGGGGCAGTTTGCTAGATGTTTCTGGGAAAAGTTTCATATATTTAAAAACAAAAATAGGAAAGGGATGCCCTTTTTGCCCACTTTCTGGCCTTTGAGGATTGCTATGTGATATATCGAAACATTTTCACCATAAAAAGTCATGAAATTGAGGGTGGACAAAAGAAAAATGCAAGAAATCTCAGTTTTCAATGTTCTTTTCATTGAATTAACTAATCCTGAAGGGGCCTTACTTACGAACTATGTGAGATAATAAACATTCCTCTTATTTAAAAAAAAATTGTAGACACCTTAAATGTTATTCAAAAAATATTACAGATATCAATAGGTTCTAAGATGTTAAAAAATTGTTTTGAGAAAAAAATCCTTTCATAGAGAGAAAAAAATTAATCTAGTAAGATATAAAAAAAACTTGGGACCCATTTTTTAAGTAAATACAAATAGATAAAAGCAGGTCCAGACATGAGAACTACCGCAAGTAGGTTGGATTCCCTTTTAAAGTATTTCTAAACCACATGTGATTGCTTTCCGAAGACAATATATCTTTTATTTCACCTTAACGAATGTTTCTAACTTCAGCATTGGAGAGTTCTATCTAAACATGAATAAACCTATTTTAAGTTCTAAGCATTACCAACGGTCCAAATCACAATAAGCATTAAGAAAACTATTTAAGATAAACTCAGAGATAAAAATCACTTTTCTCACCTGAAAACCACACTTCAGGCACAACCAAATGTCAGAGGGAAGTACTGGCCACCCATCACAGAATCTTCTTTCTTTTAAACATTCTGAGCAAACTGACCACACATTCTCAGCTATTGCTTTCTTCACATGATTCACGCTGATAGCATGACTTACATGCTGGCAAGTGAAACCTGCTGAATGAGACAAAACAAAATGGGAACATTTGCTAAACCAAAGTGCTACCATCAGTAAGCAAAAGTCAATAGCATTAAAATGCTTTAACTAAAAAGCAAAGAGATTTGAAAAACAAAATAACTCGAAAAGATACATACTATATGGTTCCATTTATAAAGCATTCGTGAAATAACATAATTGGAGATTTGGAGAACAGATCTGTGGCTGCCAGGGACCATGGATGGAGAATAGGGAGTGTGGCTATAAACAGGTAACCCTTGGGGTGGTGATGGGACAGTGGGAATCTCAATTGTGTCAGTTATACAAAACTATACACATAGGGCTCCTGGGTGGCTCAGTTGGTTGAGCAACTGCCTTTGGCTCAGGTCATGATCCCGGAGTCCTGGGATCCAGTCCCATATCGGACTCCTGGCTCTGCAGGAAGTCTGCTTCTCCCTCTGACCTTCTCCCCTCTCATTCTCAGTCTCTCGCTCTCTAATAAATAAATAAAAATCTTTAAAAAAAAAAACTATACACATAATAAAAGTGCACAGACTTACACAGACACACACACACACATAGACACACACACACACACAAGGCCTTGCATATGTTGGTGAAATCAGATAAGCTCTAAGGATTGTACTGATGTCGTTTCCCTGGTTTTGATATTGTACTATAAAAATACAAATACAAGATGTTAAATCAGGAGAGGTTGGGTGAAGGGTGAATGGGACCCCCTTGTATATTTCTTTGAACCCTCCTATTAATTCAAAATTAGTTCAAAAATAAAAAGTTTAATAAATAGATTATTAGTGAGTAGGTCAAGCATTTTGAATATGTTTTCTTCTCATTAAAATACACACATAAAATCTTTCCACAGAGCCTACCTGTGCTCTGATGCTATTTTCATCACTACTGAGAGAAAAGAGGAACAAAACAATGGCATAATTTACAGGAACAAGAATTCTCCTTAATAAGTATTTCCAAATAACACGTGACTCTGCATGGTCCTTAATTATCCTTTATAACAGAGTCCCACGGGGTAGGTGCACTGTGTGAAGACAACTGACCAAAATCAGCGAATAGGTTTTTATTTCTTCGGATAATCGTATTCTTCCCCCAAGGACACAATGACATTTCCACCTCTCCCAAACACCTGAACACTTCTACTTCTCCAGGTCCACTATCTCAAACACCAAAACTATCCACCAAAATTAAACAACAAAGGAAACACTGAGGGAGGAACTTCAGGAGGGAAACAGGAGTACGTACATTTCAACTTTCTCTACTTTCCTTCCCAAGTGCACAGCACTCCTTTTCACTTATTACTTAACTAGAGAGAGGTGAAGCATTAGTTCTCTTCATCCTGAAGCCTAAGTATGCGACTCCTGACAAGTGACGTATTGGAAAATAAAATTTCAACAAACATAATGTGTAAATCTGGTGAAAGAGTAGGAATTCTAATTTTACACCAAGAGAAAGTTATAAGAAGAGACGCAAAAGGAGGAATTCCAAAGTCCTATATTTGAAAAGCAAGGACATATGCCATTCAAGAAAGGGGTGTTCTGGGAAAGACTGGTAGATGACCACATAAATACAGGACCTAGAAGTGGATTACTAGATATCAATGCTTTGAGTTTTTATATTTTATATTTCTAAGCGGAAAAATTATTCCATACACTTTTTATATCATTTCCAGGGTGGGATCTAGCCACGGTACAACTTAACTATTCTCTGATTCTACAATTCAGACTTAAAAAACTGAAATGGTTAATGAATTCAGAGCTAAGTGAATTCATGATAAAAAGGTTCCAGGAGTCTCAATTAAATCTATTAGCTTTTAAATGCCTCAACCATATATACTTTTTATAAGTAAATTTGAAAGTTTTATGTTTTCCTATAAAAGTTAACCAGTGTTTAAATAGTATTCACAATCTTTTGTGGGGGGTGGGGAATGTAAAAAAAAAAAAAATTCTGTGCTAATAAGATTTCTTCAGTTTTCTGTAATTTCTTTAATCATACAACTGTCTAAATTTCATCTGCCAAATAAGTCTTCTTGAGATTCCTAAATAAAATACATAAACATATTAAAGTCTAGAGTTGTTTCACATTAACAAATCAAAAACCATAATTAAAATCTCCATATTTTTCCCTTTAAATATCAAAAAACTTTATAAGGAAGTCCTCCAGTTTGCAAATGATAGTGTAAAATCAATACTTCCCTCTTTTTTCCTCCCAGAAATTGCCCAAGGTCAATAAGAGTAGAAAACAAAAACACCCAGTTCATTTTCAGAAAACCCAAGAGACAACTGAAGCCCCAGGTCATAAATCCAACACAGCAGAGCTCAAACAGAAGTGCATACAGAAGGAAGCAGAGAATATACTACAGTGGTAGATCTCAGAGAACCCCACATGCTTTGCAGACGCAGAACGAAACCTAAATCTCTGGGCTGCAACACCCCTGGCAGGTGAACCCCTAGAGCCAGTTTTGTTTTAAGAAGCAAAAGAAGCCAATTTCTCATTCACTAAGTGAGAAACAAAGGAACAAGCCAAATTTGCCAGGAACAGTCTTGTCTCTATGGCAGGAGGGGAGAAGAGATCCTTCAGATTCTGGAAAAAATCCCAGGGCTGCATAATCCGGTTGGGTGGAAAAAAGTAAAGGCTAACTGAGCTCACACTCAAAACTCCAGTTGGTGTCACCAGTGCTCTGGCCCTCCTTCTTACGCAAATATTCTAAAACTAACTGGTCCAAGAAAGGCAACCCTACATCAAAGAATGAGAAATCAAGGGAAAATCAAAGCCACACTTTCTGTCCAATATAAGAAAAAGGAAAAACAAATGGCACAGAAATCACTGTCATGAAATAGAAATACAAAACAGAAGCAAGTGCTCCAGCACGAGGTGGCAAAACAGTAGGAAGTGACTGGCAGAACTCAGGATAGAAATGAAAGAAAAAATAAGTAAAACCACAAAAAGAATGACAAAACTAAAAAGGGCATAAGGTGAAACAGACACTGCAGAAAACACTGTAAAAGATAAAAAAGGAAAAGAGCAAGCAAAATGAAAGGGAAGTAGGAGTTTTAGAGGATTTGAGAAAAAATAACTAGAACACAGGCAAGGAAGAGCTAACATAAGAATCATCAGAATCTCTGAAAAAAATCATACTCACAGAATGAAACAAATGCTTAAAGATGGAATTCAGACTTCCCTCAATACAACAATCTAACTATCCTGAAACACTACCCAAGTTAAAAATACTTAAAAGTGGAAATAAAAATTAAAAACATCTTTTTAAATGGAGAGCTGTGAGAAAGTAGGGAAAATCCTCAGAAAAGCTGAAACAGAAGGCACGAAGCTCAAGAGAAAAGCAAGCCTGAGGCCAACAGCTCCCCAGTTATCTCCCGGGCTTGAAGGCCTGGCTTTAACAGGTTGTGAGAAACAGAAAACAACTAAAAGATGCCAATTCTTTTACTTTTATAAACTAAACAAAATCTCAATAAAAACATCACCTGGATGTTTTGGAACTAGACAAGCTGATTTTATAGTTCATGCAGAAAATAATGAAAATAAAGAGCAAAGGATTTATTGATTGAAAACATATATGGTTATTTTCCACAACACTATTCAGGACGCCAGAGATCACAATTTACCAGCAATATCGTCTGAAGAGTCTTCATCACGAGGGATAGTAGGCCTTTTACTTCTTTTAGCTCTCTCAGGCAAAGCTTTGGAAGGCTCTTTCACCCGCATCTGTTATTTACTGAAAAGGTTCGGAGTAGGGGGAAATGAATACTCTTTAATCCTCCAAATTAAAATTTCAGGTATATTACTTAATGTATATTAAAATAGAAACGACTTCAATTTTAGTTGAGCCCTGGTACACCAAGAGGAGAAAAGAATATCAGGTGAAACCAAAGACATCTTTAGTAAACCAATATACACATGCACATTAATTTGATTTTTACCAATTATTCCCTAGATACATGATGTCCAGGTGGGTGAAGAAATGAAAGGTTTGACCAAGGGAATAAGTGCTGCTTCTGGGTTATGTGCTCCCTTTGCCCCTTCTCCTGTCCCACTAGCTAGGAAACAGAAGCTGGAGCAGCCACAATGGACCAGTAATGGAAGCCATGTGCCCAACACAGCAGAGCCCTCCTACTGCACCGTATGACCTACCGCTGAATGAGTGAGAGAGAAAAAAACTATTTTAAGCTATACTGCATTTTTTGTGAGGTTCCCCCACTTTTTTATTATGAAAAAATTTAAACTTCCACACAAGTTAGAAGACCAATATAATAAACACCCATATACTTACTACCTAGATTCCACATCTAGAACATTTTGCCCTATTTGTTTTACCTAAATATCAGTGTGTACAGAGAGATACACATATGCGAGTATATTTGTTTTTGCTGAACTATTTCAAAATTGCAAAGAGCATTTATCTTTTTTAAGAATAACACGTTCCTATATAATCACATAATTATCACATCTAAGAAAATTAATAATAATTCCCTATTCTGAGGTTCCATCATATTCTAACCTCTTCGGCTGACCCGTAATTATCTTTCATACTGGTTTTTAAAAATCAAGATTCAATCAAGGTTTGCACTTTGTATTGGTTATGTCATGCTAATTGTTAGCATCTTTAATCCACAACTGTTCTTCCCATCTTATACTTTCCTAAGACACTGGCTTTTTTTAAGAAATCAGGACAGTGCATATAAGTCGCCTTAAAGATCTTATTAAAATGTGGATTTTAGTTCAGCAAGTCTGGCACAGGGCCTGAGGTTCTAATTATCTAACAAGCTCCCGATGGTAAGTCATGGCTGGGGGGTCCACAGACCACATGTGTTTACTTTGTTTTGTTTTCTTAAGATTTATTTATTTTAGGGAGAGAGAGCATGCACACTTGACCAGGGGGAGTTGCAGAGGGAGAGGGAGAGAATCTCAGGCAGAATCCTCCCTGAGTGTGGAGCCCAACGGGGGTTTGATCTCAGGATCTTGAGATTTTGACCCAACCTGAAACCAAGAGTCAGAGGCTCAACTTACTGAGCCACCCAGGTGCCCCCATAGACCACCCTTTCAACAGCAACATCGTATAATGTCCCACACTTGTCTCTTTCTTCAAGGTGTTACTTACCTCTTCTATATTTTTTAAAAATCCAAAGTTAATTGTTAAGATTTTAGATAAAAAATTAAGCATTTTTTTTAAATCACTGTATTTGGAGTCTCTGCTAAAGCTCAGCCTAAATTTTACCTAATATCAGCTGTTCTATGACTAAGCTACACGGTAATCTTCATGGCTATTTATTCATTTGCTTTTATTAATCAAAGTGGAAAAATCTTTCAACTCAATAATTAATTCTGAATCTTGGAGCGCCTGGGTGGCTCAGTCAGTTAAGCAGCCAATTCTTTTTTTTTTTTTTTTAAAGATTTTATTTATTTATTTGACAGAGAGAGAGATCACAAGCAGGCAGAGAGGCAGGCAGAGGGAGAGGGGGAAACAGGCTCCCCGCCAAGCAGAGAACCTGATGCGGGGCTTGATTCCAGGACCCTGAGACCATGACCTGAGCCGAAGGCAGAGGCTTTAACCCACTGAGCCACCCAGGCACCCCTAAGTGGCCAATTCTTGATTTTGGCTAAGGTCATGATCTCAAGGTCATGGGACTGAGCCCCGTGCTGGGCTCCTCAATCAGTGGGAAGTCTGTCTAAGGTTCTTTCCCTCTTCCTCTGCCTCTCCCTGTGCTCATACACACACACTCTCTCTCCAGAATAAATAAATCTTTAAAAATGAAAAAATAAATTCTGAATCTTGATTCAGTTATACTATATTCCACATAAGGGAGCTTTTTAATTTATCATATTAAGAGCCATTTCTTTAACTCCAGAGGTCATCACTCTTGAATGGAGCTGCAACAACCAAATTATGGCCTTCAGGGTTAGAGACGCACATGGGCTCTGAGTTCCTTGAGCACTTCATTTCTGATTGCCCTCTCCCTCCAAACTTCCTCACCCACTTACCCCTATCGCTCTACCATGCAAAACCATTAATTCAAGTATTCCATTCCCTAATCACACATTCAAGTTCTTCCAGCTTTGCCTCTTCAGCTACTCCTATTCACCTTTAGCGTCCAGGCTGGCAAGAGGCTGCATCTCACCAAGTGCTTCCATGATCACTATAGCAAGGCAGAGAGATGGGGAAGTAGCAAACGGAATGCTGGTTCTTAAAGCTTCACTTGGAAATGATGTATGTCACGTCTGCTCATATTTTACCAGCCCAAAGGAGTCATATGACACATTTAACTTCGAGGAGACGTGCGGGTAAGGGAATGGGATGTGGGGTGTGTAGAGTGTAACCTTACCTTGTATACAGAAAGAACAAAATATGTGTGCACAGCCTTAACGACTACCACATCAACCCCCTAACAGAACCCCAAACCTAAATGAATCCAATTAATCGCTTTCTCTATGTCTGCATCCAAACAAGCTGGAGAAAATCTTGTAAGAAAGCTGACTGGGTCCACTAAATTCATAATCACAATCTCAATCTCAAATGGATCAAGACATGCCATTATCTACTACACTCTCTGGAAAACCTACTTACCTACTCCTCACACAGCCATTTGAAACCTTTCTCACTCTTCTAAACCTCTAACTCCTCCATCTCCCTGCTTCTCAAAATAATATCTAGCCTTCTACTTTACTGAGGGGAAAAAAAAGATATAATCAGAAAGCAAATCTGATCTTCCCAACCCCCAACTTACAGACTTACCTCCAACTATATCAACTTGATGTCCCGAAAATATAGGCATAACTAAAAAGAATCCAGGAAAAATGGCCCATGAGAAACTGGCCATACCTTTCCCCAGCTTCCCAGATAACCTCTTGATAAAGATAGACATCAACACATAGTGCTTGCAGAATAACAAAAAGAAGTATTTGACCTACAATCTGTAAAAGATCTGTAGGGGTGCCTGGCTGGCTCAGTGGGTTAAAGCCTCTGCCTTCAGCTCAGGTCATGATCTCAGGGTCCTGGGACTGAGTCCCACATTGGGCTCCCTGCTCAGCGGGGAGCCTGCTTCTCCCTCCCCCTCTGCCACTCCCCCTCTGTCACTCCTCTTCTGCCACTCCCCAGCTGCCCCTCCTCGTTCTCCACTCTCTCTCTCAAATAAATAAATATAATCTAAAAAAAAGTTTTTTTAAAAAATAAATAAAAGGTCTGTAAAAAGACAGTGACTCAAACTTAACTCAGCAATGTAGTCAATTTCCAGTGATTTTTCTGAGACTGCAATATGTCTAAACAGAAATAATTATGGACAGTAACCCACTATTTAGCAATCACTTATCTGTATACCTTTTTTCTTTCTCTTTTTAGGCAAAAAGACAAAATTAAAATCTAATTACTACAACTTCAAGTACCTTCTATCACTAATATTGGGGGGGGGGGTAGTTTCAAGACCACCCTCACATTTGGAGATTCACTGGAAGGACTCACAGGACTCAGCATGTAGTTGTACTCATGGCTAATTTTATTATGGCAACGCAGTATGGACATACAACCTGAGCATAATGGAAAGACACAAATGAAGTTTGCAGGAATCTACGTGCAGGCTTCCTTATGTTCTCTTCCTCCCAGAAAGGGTCAAACAGAGCACACTCTTTCCCCCAATAAGGAAAATCCAGCAATGTCTTCGCAATCTTTCTGCCCAGGGAAGCCCATCACAGACTCACAGGTCTGGGGGTTTTTCTGGAGGCTGGTAACTTGGGCATAAACCACAGGGTACTGCATAAATTACATTGTTTCCAGAAAGCAAACTGCTTTCTAAGCAGAGCTGTCTTTGGCCTGTTAACTCTTCTCAGGACACATAAGTTCTGGCCCTTTTTTTCTGGCCCTTTGGGAAAACGTGGTTTCCCAAACAAAAGTTTTCATTTTTCAATTTCAGTATTACTCTAACATCTGTCTCTTCTCTGTTATAGGATGTGCAACTAAGTTGTTTAGAAATGTTTGATTTTTCTAAAAAAACATGCTATACCAACAAAAGAACATAGTCTCAAGAAAAAAATCTTATTTCCCTACCCCGGGACTCTTGGGCAATTATTTTTGGCGCAGGGAGGAGAAGGACACACTCTCCTTTTAGTAGCAGGCTCAAAAAGATGAACAGCACTTGCCTAATTTTGCTGTGCATCACGCCAGGTTCTCAGCACTTCAAGGATACTACCTCATGTAATTCTCACAACCACCTTATGAGACAGGTTACTATTACTTCCCCCATTTTACACTTGAAACTGAGACCCACAGAGGTTCAGTGACTTTAAGAGGTCCCGGAGCCAGTAAGTGGTGGATGGAGAATTGGACCCCAGCTGCCCTTCTCCAGGGCTCCTAATACTACCCTCCAGTCACTAACAATAGCACCCCAAGTTTCTCAAGAGAAAATGGGTAGTGAGGAGAGAGCGCGGGAGGGAGGCGGGAAGGGTGTTGGGGGCTCCTGCTTCCAGATAAAGCGGAGACTCGGGCCCCTCCCTGCGCACTCCTCCCGCTCAAACCACCCCGCTCCGCCGCTGGCGCCCAGCCGGGCCGCACCCACGCGGCCCTCGGCGACTGCCTGGAACCCCGGGATCGGAAACACGGGGGCGCGTAAAAGGCCTCTCTCCCAGGCCTGCCCTGCCACAGGGGGCTGGGGTAAAGGAAGCGAAGACCGAGACACTCCGACGACCCCAGCACCGCAAACCGGACTCACCACGCCGGGCCAAGCCGCCGAGTCTACAACCAGAAGAGACTGCGCCTGCGCGGCCCACCTCCCCCGGCAGCAGGGGCGGGGCCTCCTGTGCCGGCCCCGCAGCCGAGTGAGGTTCGAGTCCGTCCCTCGAGGTGGCGCACCGTCGTGGAGCGTGGACCCCGCGGGGCCGACTCGTGTCGCGCCTGCGTTCTGTGGATCTGCAGAGTTCTGTAGGCCAGGCTAATCTTAGAATAACGGCAATGGACTCCAGGCTGCGTCCGGATAGTGTTCAGGTGTGCGCAACTCAGGGTTTCCCGGAGTCGGGTTTAAGTCTCACTTGTTGCTGAGGGCCTGAAAGGGTAGCATCCGACTTCCCTCTGTCACTCTCTTCTGTGCAATAAAATCACATCTGACATTTGTCATATGTTATCTTGCATTTTTTTCATTATTATCGGCTTACCTGTCCTCACTTACTTACTAGACAGGAAATTTCTTGACCTTCACCTATACCTCTTCGAAGTTCAATTATCCGTTAAAGTGGTCTGCACACTGCATATATTTAGTAAAAATAGTCGTTTTGAAAATATTTTAATGATGTTGCAAACATCCACTCTAGTTATGGGTAAGTCCTAAAACCTTTGTGATTCTTCACAACTCTTCAACCGGGAGACAGGTGACCTTATGATAGAACTTTGGGTTAAGAGTCCAAGATGCTATGGGCGCCTGGGTGGCTCAGTGGGTTGGGACGCTGCCTTCCGCTAAGGTCTTTTTTTTTTTTTTTTT
>CM052802.1:54203013-54221312 GCA_028533885.1 Nasua narica
TATTCCATAGAATCAGAGGCATTATTACAACTGAATCAGAAGACTTTACATTTGCTTTCTTTTAGAACTTGGCACAATCTTACATTCTTATGGAACTGATGAATGAGAACAAAGAAAATGGGACAAAACTCAAGATTTTTCCTTCCCCAGACTCTCAGCTGGTAAGAAGAATGACTACTCAGATAATAGCTCTTTTTAGATGAGCCGCTGATGGTGCCAAAATTAATCTTTTGTATTTTTCAGCACTGTTAACTGAGGTGGTGTTTTGAAAAAATATTTTGAAAAAATTATCCAAAAGCATTTTGTGAAAATAATCTGATTTTAAAATTCTAAAGTAATACCTTCAAGATACATTGTGGTTCAAACATATCATGGGTCAAACAATACAAAAATATTACGGCAATTTTCAAACAAAAAGAGTTTGGATTTTATTGAGCAAAATGTCTAGGACTCCTGTTTTGTAGTTACTGGTAACATTTGCTTAAATATAGCATTTTAGTTCTTTAAAGCTAGATTTAATTTTAATAGTGAACATCTAAAGGTTTTTTGGAGCCTAGCCTGAAAATAGGTTTTTAAGTTAATGAGAAAAGGAAAAAAAACAAAAAACAGCCCTTAATATTCAGAAGCTGGCCTGGTACCCACAATTAGACTATATTGTTCAATCTCACAAAATGCCAACTTCAGGCCAGGTCACTCTGAGACTGATAAAATAAGACAAAGCAAGGCCACTTGATAATTTTATCTAAACTCAGACAAAAGCAGGGTTAGTCTACCACTTAGAAAAATTCAGGCACCTTCTCTTGACCAAAGTGAAAGACTGCTTCTTCTTTACTAGTTACAGCTTCAGCCTCATTCTTGCCTCCCAAAGAGACTAGAATTTGGTTTACCTGAACTCAAAGATAAGATTTATCAAGATACCCAGTCTAAGAATTGTCTCCACTTTCTGACAGCAGTCCATCGAGAGCAAACTTTTGCTTCCTTAGACTCTCCCCCAGATTATTGAACCAAAGACCATATCCTGTATCAGTTCTTTCCAATACCCTCTTGAGACACTCTGTGGTTTCCCATGGTGTGTGTTCTTCCTAAATGCGACAAATAGTAAACCCCTCTTGTTCAATTACTAGTGTGTTCCTAGTAGTCTTGTCTTTACCTGGAGGGCCCTGACACCAGTAATAACATATTTAGTTAGAACTTAATGTGTTTGTGTGTGTGTGTGTTTTGGAGGAAGAGAATGTATGTATAACTCATGGCTTTTGAAAACACTTAAGAAAAGGGAGTTCTAAAAATTCTTAGCCCAATGTAGTAATCTTAGATTTTTTCTTCCAAGAAGGCAGTTTTGAAAGACAGTAGTATTGTATTTCTTTGTTGAAAAGGCAGCCTGTAAACTTATTGCCTATTAAGCCCCTTAAAATTTTTATGGCAGATCCCAGTGCCCTCTTCACTTTTTTTTTTTTAAGATTTTATTTATTTATTTTATAGAGACACAGCAAGAGAGGGAACACAAGCAGTGGGAGTGGGAGAGGGAGAAGCAGGCTTCCCGCCGCTGAGCAGGGAGCCCGATGTGGGGCTCGATCCCAGCACCCTGGGATCATGACCCGAGCCAAAGGCAGACGTCTAACAACTAAGCCACCCAGGTGCCCCCTCAGTGCCCTCTTCTAAAATGTAGTGAGGTAGTGAAAACTACTAAATGGGAGTTAATGCTTAGTTATTTGAAAAGATTTCCTGTTAAATGTGATTGAATGTTAGGTACTTTACATGTGGAACTGTGTCCTGAGATGACTAATGGCAATTAGCTATTATAGCTGATCACTTTCAATTTGTGTTCTTCTAAGAGGAGAGTTTCAATCTTAGGTCTTTGGTCTTTGGGACATAGAGTTGACCTAAGCTGGAGGACTACCCGTGTAGATCACTACTCTTTGAATCACCAGTTTTACTTTGTCCTTTGTAATCTATATGCCTTTTGTTTGTTTTCCTTACCTTATTGTACTGGCTCAAACCTCTAGTAACATATTGAATAGAAATGATGAAAGCAGACATCCTTGCCTAAAATCCCTAGAGTAGGGGAAAAATACTCAGTCTTTCATTAACGTTAGGAATGAAGTTAACTGTAGGATTTTTTTCTTTTCATTTTTTATTTCATCTTTTGTTTCATTTCATTTCATTTAATTCACCCATTTACCCATCCACTCACCCCTTGTTTTCTATGTCTAATGAACTGGTTTTGGGGTTTTTTGTTTTGTTTTGTTTTAAATTCCACCTGTGAAATCATGTGGTATTTGTCTTTTTCTGTCTGCTTTATTTCACTTAGCATAATGCCCACAAGGTCCATCCATGTTGTTGTGAATGGTAAGATTTCATTCTTTTTTATGACTGAATAATATTCCACTATATGTGTATACTACATCTTCTTTATCCATTCATCACCTGATGGACACGTGGGCTGCTTCTATAATTTGGCTATTGTAAATAATGCTGCAATAAACATAGGGGTGCATGTATCCCTTTGAATTAGTGTTTTTGTATTCTTTAGGTAAATACCCAGTAGAGTGATTACTGGATCATATTGTAGTTCTATTTTTAATTTTTTGAGCCTCCGTACTATCTTCCACAGCGGCTGTACCAGTTTGCATTTCCACTAACAGTGCACGAGGGTTCCTTTTATTCTACATCCTCACCAACACTTGTTTCTTATGTTTTTGATTTTAGCTATTCTGACAGACATGAAGTAATATCTCATTGTAGTTTTGATATGCATTTCCCTCATGATGAGCAATGTTGAGCATCTTTTCATGTATCTGTTGGCCATCTGTATGTCGTCTTTGAAGAAATGTCTGTTCATATCTTCAACATGGCAGAGAGCACTTCTGATATTCAGAAGCTGTGAAGAATTATAGCCTGTCCTTTCTGTGGTTTTTGTCAGATGATAGATTTTTAAGGATAGTGGGTATGAAATATTTATGTAACATGTATTTCATGATTACATGAATGAGACAACGTATTTGATATTGTCTTTTTTTTCTTAAAGATTTTATTTATTTGACAAAGAGAGAGAGAGAGACAGCGAGAGCAGGAACACAAGCAGGGGGGAGTGGGAGAGGGAGAAGTAGGCCTCCTGCTGAGCAGGAAGCCGATGTGGGGGTTGATCCTAGGACCCTGGGATCCTGTCCTGAGCCAAAGGCAGACACTTAACGACTGAGCCACCCAGGCGCCCCTTATGTTGTCTTAAAAATAATGTTCTGTAATGTCCTAAGATTATACTTGGGATCTGGATAACATTTTAGAAAACAAAACTTGGTAGGTAAAAAATTCTAGAATAAAGTGGATTTCTCCTTCACACAATTTTAGCTGCTTTTGTTAAGCTTTATGTCTCTCCCTTGTAAAGAGGGAGAATGGTGTACCAATTTTGTGACATAATTTCCCATTCCTTATTTTATTGCAAAATATTTGGGAAAAAGAAGGATATGGAGTTTTGCTAACAAGTGTAATTGGTGATCATATGTAAAGTACCCATTATCAAGTAGATAACTAATTTTGCTGTTAGGAGAACACATTTTTTTTAAGACTTAATTTTTTTAAGTAATCTCTACTCCCAACATGGGGTCAAACTCGCAACCCCAAGATGGAATTGCATGCTCTTCTGACTGAGCCAGCCAGGTATCCCTAGAAGAGAGCACCTTAAGGGACAGTTATGAGGAACTAAGGATTGGTGATTTTACTCTTAAGCTAATAGCTTTATTAAATAAGGGGCAGAGGATATGAGAATACCTGTGTTTTTCAAGGTAAGGCATTTAATTGCATTTTCCACTTTTAATATTCATTTTATATATGTAGGAATAAAGTTTCTTAATACACTTAAGGCAATTTAGTTGTCATCATTTAAGCAAAATATAATGCTTAGATTCTTAATAACATTTAATTTTAAAATTGCATATTTCTGACATAGAGTTGATCATGTTTTTAAAGGACCCATTAATAGTGGAACTTTCAAGCCCTGGACCATTGACGTCAGCCTTGTTGGTGTTTCTTCACAGCATGAAGGAGACTGAAAAAGGACCACTTTCTCCTAAAGTTCTTTTTAATCAGCTTTGTCAGAAGTGGGTGCATCCAAGTTCTCGATATAAATAATAATGAGTTGTAAAATTCTAACGTATCACTTAGTATGAGTAGTTTCACTCTTACTGTAACATCGCTATTGTCTAGACTCTCAAGAGAAAGGACTAATATTTATTTACTTGCAGCTCTGTGCTTTATGTACATTATAGCTCATAGAACTCTGGAGAAGTGCTTGTTTATCCCCATTTTATAAATAAGGAAACTTAGACTCACAGAAGTGGAGCAACTTACCTAGTTTTATGGTGACAAAGCCAGGATTCAAATAGAGGTCTGTCCTGATTCAGAAGCCCATGAGGTAATAACAAAAAGTAAGAAAATTATAGAATTATAAAATCTAAAAAGTGCTATAATAAGCCATCTCGATCTAGCTTTCTTATTTTTACTTTTATTTTATTATTATTTTTTAAATACACTCAACCCCCCAATGGGGGCTCAAACCCATGACCCTAAGGTTAAGAGTCGCATGTTCTACCAGGTAAGCCAGCCAGGTGCCTTCCTTAGTTTTAAAGATGAGCTTCGAGGCAAATAGAATTTAAATGAAATTTCTCAAGTTAGTACTTTGTGTTCAGAAATAAAATCCTTGTGTGCCAGAAATAAATACATACCATAAAGGACCTGACTTAACTTTAATTCTTTCCTATATTCTTTCACCTAGAAAAATGAGAGCTTATTTGTGTCAGGTACTTGCTAGAATCTAGGAGTACACAATGTATAATATATTAAAAATAGACCCTGTCATGGAGCTCATGAGCTAGTCCCAGGCCACAATTACTAAAATATATAGAAAAATATATTTTATATAGAAATATAAAATTCTTTAAATGGGAACTTGCATTTTTGTACATCTCCAGGCTTTAAAATTTCATTTTAATATAAGATAGTTATTTGTGCCATGGTATTATATTGTATTTTATCTCCTAGAACTGTACCCATGTTAATTTTTTTTTAAGATTTATTTATTTATTTGACAGAGAGAGTAAGCAGAGAGAGGGTGGGGGGGAGCAGGCTTCCTGCTGAGCAGAGAGCCCGATGTGGGGCTTGATCCCAGGACTCCTGAGATCATGACCTGAGCCGGAAAGCAGAGGCTTTAACCCACTGAGCTAGCCAGGCACCCCATTTTTAAAAAAATTTTTTAATTGTGGGAAGGACACTTACCATGAGCTCTGCCTTCTTAAAAATTTTTAAGTGTACATTATTGTACACTGTAGGTACAATGCTAAATAGCAGATCTCTAGAGCTGTCTGTCTTGCTTGAGTGAAACTTTATGCCCATTGATTATGCCTGTATGTTCATTTGCCCTTCACTCCAGCCCCTGGTAGACACCATTGCACTCTCTTTGATTCAATGACTTTGCCTATTTTAGATTCCTTATATAAATGGAATCGCGCTATTTGTCTTTCTGCGACTGGCTTATTTCACTTCACCATGATATTTTGAATGTAGTACAAAATATAGAGGGTTTATTATATGCTTCATTTGGTTAGCAAATGCTGTTTTTTTTTCAAAGCCCGAAGAACGAAAAAATCCTGTAAAAGTCTTACAGATGTTGGTGCCTCGCAGAGTTAAAAAGCTTATAACTTTTTAAATCCTAAAAAAAAATCCTAAAAAAAATCCTAAAAATCCTTGTCCTTTTAGCATGTGTCCTGGATTTTTCATTTTTAAAACAAAATATTTGAATTTTATTAAAGTTTTTTAAATGGAATTTTTAAAGTTTCTTAATAAACCATTTGTTATCAAAAATTTTTTAATATAATTTATTTTTAGCACTCCCTTTTAGCTCTCAAGAGGTATCTTCATTTGAATAGTGTTCATGGTCACCCCAGAGCTTCTGGTCCGTGGCAGATACTCAGCCTCTGTTTGAACTTATCTAAGTGGTGCTAATTAAAATGTGGGGATAATTGTTGATTTGTTGGAACAGCCTCCATTAAGATGAATAGAATGTCCTGAATTGCCTTTGTACCATGTTGAGTCTTTGATAGGACCATTGTTGGTTTGGGGATTTAATTTAATTTTTTTTTTTTTTTTAGAAAAAGGACCACATGTATGTTGTAAAAAAAAAAAAAGTTAACTTTTCCCTGTGTATTCTTTTCTGAGACTCACAGCATTACTCTTAAATTTTTATTTTGAAATATACACTACAGAAAATTATTTTTTAAACAGTTTATTGAGGTATAAATGAGTTTTAGGATTTTTAAATCCTAAAAAGTTTTTAGGATTCTATGTGCTTTCGAAATTTGTTTTTGTCTCTGCCAAAAATAACTGTTTTATCTTTTTTTTTTTGGTTTTATAAAGATTTACAAATTTTTAAAAATAGTAGGTGCTCATGATAAAAATTCAAAGTACTATTTGTACCTTATTTTTTTTCTAAAGCGATTTATGCAGGCACAGACATATATACAAATTGTTTGCAACTTGCTTGTTTTGCTTAATATGTTTTTTACGCTTTCCCATATTAGTACATGTGGGTATGACATTTGATTTAATGTGTGTATCGCACTTGTGAAAGTACATCTGTAGGACAAATGGAACTACTGGATCAAACATTTGAAAACATTTAAAGATTGCATTTGCTTTATTATGTTTAGTTTAAAAAGAAATTTATATTAAGTAATTTAAAAAAATCTGGTGAAGACTTAAGCCATATGTCTTGAGTCTGTTTTTGGACTCTGTTCCATTGATCTGAATGTCCACCCTTACCCCAGTTCTGCACTGTTTCATTACTGTAGCTTCATAGTAAGTCGTAGAATTGGATAGTGTGAGTGCTCAAACTTTCCTTTCCTTGTTGTTGTTGCTTTAACTACTCCAGGTCCTTTGCTTTTTTATGTGATTTTAGAATCAGTTTGTTAATTGGGATTGCATTTGGAGATCAATTTGGAGAGGACAGCTTAACCATGTTGAGTCTTCCAACGTATGATTATGAAATATCTTTTCAGTTATTTAGATATTTGATTTTCTGCATCGATTTTTGTGGTTTTCAGCTTATAAATCCTGCACTATATTGTTAAATTTACCTTAAGTATTTTATTTCATATTTTTAAATACTATTTATTGTAAATTGGTACTCTAGAAAAATTTTAGCATCCATTTGTACATTCCTCATATACAGAAATATACTTGAGTTTTGTATATTGGTCTTGTTTTTGTTCCCCTCCTCAGTTCACTTACTGGTTATGGTAGTTTTATGTAGAAGATTGTCAGGATTTCCTATGTAGATAATAATGTCATTGGTAAATGAAGACCATTTCTTCCTTTCCAACCTATATCCTTTTATACTTTTTTCTTATATAAGTCCTCCAGTGCAGTGTTGGAGTATAAGCAGGCATCTTTGCTTTGTTTCTATTATCAGGGGCAGAATTCAGTCTTTCACACATAAGTATGATAACAGATGTAGGTTTTTCATAGATGCCTTTATATCAGGTTGAGGAAATACCCATTCCTGAGTTTTCATCAAGAATAAAAGCATTCAATAAACTCCAATACTCATTTTTTTCCTTAAAAAAACAACAATAGTGGGGCGCCTGGGTGGCTCAGTGGGTTAAAGCCTCTGCCTTCAGCTCAGGTCACGATCTCAGGGTCCTGGGATAAAGCCCTGCATCGGGCTCTCTGCTCAGCAGGGAGCCTGCTTCCCCCTCTCTCTCTGCCTGCCTCTCTGCCTACTTGTGATCTCTCTCCTCTCTGTCAAATAAATAAAATCTTAAAAAAACCCCAAATGTTTGCTTATTTTATTTTTTTAAGATTTTTATTTATTCATTTGAGAACGAGAGAGAGAGAGAGAGAGAGAGCGAGAGAGAGCGCATGAGCAAAGGGAGAAGCAGGCTACCCGCTGAGCAGGGAGCCTGATGCATGGCTAGATCCTGGGACCCTGGGATCATGATTTGAGCTGAAGGCAGACGCGTAACCGACTGAGCCACCCAGGCACCCAACAAATATTTATTATTTAAATAAGCATTATTTATTACCATTGGGAGATGTTGATTCCTGGCCCAGAAAAACCGTGAGATAACAAGTGTTAGTTGTTTTTTTAAGAAAAAAGAATGGGTATTGTATTTTATTAAATGCTTTTTTCTGCATCTGTTGAAATAATCATGTTTTTTTTAATCTGTTCATATAAGAACCATATTAATGGATGTTCTAAATAGCTTTACTAAAGTATATTTGACATGCAATAAGCTGTACATATTTAAAGTATACCATTGGGTAAGTTTTGACGTATATATATATGTATATGTGTGCGTGGTTTTGTTTTGGTTTGGTTTCTCTTTTTATATTTTGTCAATATGCTTGGAGCAGAGACAGTTTTTGGATTATCAACAGACTGCTTCATCTTCATCCACGAGACATCTCCACAAATTCTCTCTTATTCTGAATTTTTTTTCATGATAATCTATTCCTGTTTTATGAGTAGGCATACATTTTCCTCTTACAACTTGAGATTTTTAAGTTTTCTCCTCTTCCCCACAGTAACTCTTTTACTAAGGTACATTTCTTATGTATCTTTAATGTTCCCCTCATTTTGAGTAGGTGACTCTCTTCATATGTTTGTTGATATTTTTCTCTTTAAGTTTGGTGTTGGTAGCTCAGGTAGGCTGAGCTACCTGAGCTCTCTAATCCATTAGAGATTCTGTATGTCATCATAGAATTTTTTACCCAGTCCTTGGTAGAAGAAGAAAGAAAAAAAAAAATCTAAGTTTATTAACTTTTCTTGAGTGGTTTAGAAGGTGGTACTGCTTTGTGCACAGTTGAGATGGCGCTATAGGCAGAGACGTGGTAGAGACAGTTCCTCCTCTGTTCAGGAACAATTTCCATCCTGCGCTTCTGCTTCCAAAGCCAGAGACTGGTTGTCCTACCTGACACCTGGCAGGTGAGGATCATTGAAGGATTCCCTGGTTTCCCCTTGCAGTCTTCTTCCATTCCACGGACCTTCCTTGATCCCTACAGCACAAGTGTCATGTCCTGCAATTTCAGCCTTATATGCGTTCCAGCCATGGAAGCCCAGATTGGGTTAGGATTTGTGTCTGTCTTGGTTTCTGTCCTCAACTCTGATCTAGAAGGTGAACAGTATCTCCCACATGCAGAAAGGGAAGCCCACAAGGGGAGTAAATCAAAGTCTTCTCAACATCTTGCTGCTTTTGCTACTTCTTATCAAGAGTGAGTAACCGAAATTAAGGCTCCTGTTTTAGGATAGATTCACTACTATTTCAGATAGCTTTTTTAGTACCAGGGACTCACAGTAGTGCATTACTAGGGTGAATGTTTATTAAGAGATGAAGAATAATGCTTAAAGAACTGGACTTAAGAATCAAAAACCTGGACTTCTGTCAGTGGCCCTTAGCTTGTTCTTCAGCTTTCTCAGGTGTAAAACAGAATTCATATTAATTATGACTTTCTTAACAGCACTGCTGTGCATGTCGAATGAGATATGTTGCACATATCCTAATGAGAGCACTGTAAACTCGCACTACCGTAACATAGTCTTACTCTTTTATGTTATTTAGACAAAATTCTTTCTTCGTCTTCAAGCACTATGTAAATTTAGTACTTATTTTCATTTAAGGCAAAATTCTCATTTTAGTTTTGGAGTTTATTGCAGAAAATACTACTTTTTAAGGTTACTTAAATCAACTAAGTATTTGCTCTGTTGAAGTCTCCATAAATAACACCTGATCCTTTAATTAATACAAGGAAATCTAATTGTATTTTAGATTTTATTTTAAATCCTTAAATATACTCACAGAGATACCAGATTGTAGTTGTTTATTTTAATATAATTAACCTCTTGTTTTTCTTTTGGTTATTCAGGGTAGGAAGATAATAAATCACGGTGGCTTGGGTTTGAATCTTTTTTTTTTTTTTTTTGCTTCTGTGTGACCTTGCAAATTCTGTAAATAATCCCTCTAAGCCCTCTTTATAAGCTGGAGAAAATACTGCATCCCA
This sequence comes from Nasua narica, assembly GCA_028533885.1. Lineage (NCBI taxonomy): Eukaryota > Metazoa > Chordata > Mammalia > Carnivora > Procyonidae > Nasua > Nasua narica. The sequence goes on from CM052802.1 coordinate 54,213,061, forward strand.
AGCTTGCTTGAGGATTTCATGACTTGACACATGTCAAGCTTCACAGATGTACTGTGCTTGCATGTAGTAGTTGCTTGATAAACGGTAGCCATATTATTCTCTGTGTATGTAAGATCTCATCCTAATTGAAACAGTGACCACATCTGGTCTTTCTACTTAGTAGGAAAAGGACTAAATTGAATCTTTGACTATATGCTATTTAAAAATGATTTTATTTTATTTTTTTATTTTTTAAATGATTTTAGATGATAGTAATATATTGTTAATGAACTGATCTTCTTTTCTTTCCTGTTTTGTTTTTAAATCATAGGGCCCCTCGATTTAAAAGTTTCCAGCAGCAGGACAGTCAGGAGCTTCTGCATTATCTGCTGGATGCAGTGAGGACAGAAGAAACAAAGGTCAGTTTGGAATCTATTCATCTTGCACTCCAAGATGAGAAGATAACCTCCCTACTGTGTGCTGCAGGTGCTCTTCAGATCACTGTTTCCATACTGTCTGCCCATGTGCTGTTTGCCTACCTTTTCTCCAAGGTTACAGAACAGTGACTTCTGGGTTCTGTCCCAGCCAAGCCTTCTGATCTTTAAAACTCCAGGTTTTAAGCTCCACTCGTTGCCAGAACTCACAAAATTCAGGCCCTCTTGCTTTCCAAGCCAGTTGCTATGGGGATAAATTTTCTCCGTGTGCTCCCCTGTGCAGTAGTCTCTCACCCTTCTCCAGGACCACGGCTACCTCCCCACTTCAATGGCCATGATCTGTTTCTCTCCCAAACCAGGTCCCTGCACTTTCTACCTTCTTCACTGAAGCCTTTTCTCTAACTTTCTTTCTTTCTTTTTTTAAAGATTTATTTATTTATTTGACAGCGAGAAACAGATCACAAGTAGTCAGAGAGGCAGGCAGAGAGAGAGGGGCAAGCAGGCTCCCTGCTGAGCAGAGAGCCAGATGCGGGGCTCGATCTCAGGACCTTGAGATCATGACCTGAGCCAAAGGCAGAGGCGTAACCCATTGAGCCTCCAGGCGCCCCCCTTTTCTTTAACTTTCATTGTGGGGTTTGTTCTGCCAGTCTTTCAGTTGATTTCTGGGGTATTTAGGATGATTTGATAATTACCTAGTTGTGTTCATGGGACAAGGGGAGCTAAGGTCCTCCTCCTCCACTGCCATTTTCCCTCCTGGATCTTTTCCTCCTGGATATACTTTATATATTTCAATTATGAACCCTGTCATCTTCTATTTAGAGTTGTGTTTTTGTCCCCTCTCTTAGATAATCTCCTCCTGGAATGACACTGTGTGTTATCTCTTTATCCATGTGCCTTGAACATAGTAGGTGCTTGAATGTTTGTTGAATAAGTTTTCTGTGCTTACCTTTAAATGGACAATTTCTGTTGAGAATTTGAATTGGAAAAAAACAGTTTCTTAAATAAGATATACTACCTAGTTTCTTGGGGATTTGCAGTTATTTTGAATATGTTATAATTTGAAAGAACTGATAAATTGATAGGATAATACTACATCATGTTTTACCTATAATTTATTTTAAAAAATCAGTTAAGGGATTTATAGGTGAGTTTTGAGGACATAACCACAATCCTCCTGAGCAAATATTTGCTCGTATTTTCTTTGATTTAGAAACTAATACCAAGAATGAGAGATTCAAACTTAAGTCTTTCTGACTACTGAATGAATTGTACTTTTTAATTCTATACAGTACTGCTTATTAAAGTTTAGTTTTAATGCTTGATCATCAGTGACCAATATAAAGGATAAATTTTTAAGCTTGCTATTTAAAATTTAACCATAATTATTTCACTATTTGAAGTAATGTGAAACCTGATTCAGTAAGATTCGGTATATTGACATTCTTATTGAGGGAGTTGACACAAGGCAGCAAGGTGGGGAGAGATACAGAGACTTCTATCTTAAATGATAAATGCATTTTGATGCTTCTGAGCCTACAGACGATATAGGAGTTTAAGATTAATTCAGATTCAGACTATCAGTTTCTAGAGTGATTGTTTTTCTGCTCTGATTTGTAAGACTATGTTTACTACATGGTCTTGTATCATTGTAAATGAAATTAAAAATTACCTCTCTACATTGTTTTTCTTTGTTGATATTAAAATAAGACTATAAAATCTATCCCTATCATTTTTTCCCCTATTTTACTTCTATTACTTGATGACATTCTTTGTCACAAGTAAATTAATTAAATTATTGTTTTGTCCTACTGGCGTGTTAGGACTCATAGTATCTTTAAAACTCTGGCAGTACAGTGGGAAATCTGGCTTTCTGGAAGCTCTTATCTTCCTGCGTTTGAGGGTTTTAGATGGTGTGGCAAAATTAAAATGTCAAGTCTGTGGATTTATTCAGTCTTGTAGGCAAGAACAGGCGTGCGGTCAGTTACACTGAGTCCTTGAGCAGGAGCTGCATTGTCTGGCCTGGGAATGCCACAGCTGGTGATCGTGCCGTTGTTGTAGTTTGTCACTGCCATGTGTGTTTCGATTGAAGAAAGGCTCCAGCGTTATGTCTGCCACCAGAATCTTGTAGTAATGATGAAAAACTACTGACCTCCTTTCATAATGTTTCATTAAAGCTTTTTTCTTATGACTGTAAAGTTGGGAGCTATACCACGCTCTTGCCAGATAGAGTGCTAAAGAGAGCATTTGTGCAAAAATTGTAAATTTTTCGTGGACAAAATAAAATCAAATTTACTGTAAGAACTTCTTTTACAGGCAGTCTTTTCAACTTACAAGGTGTGTGCTTCTTCACTGTCTTGCTTTATTTTCAGCTATCACCAAATTGATGATACAACATTTTAATTTCCAGAGATCTATCACCGATACATTATTGGTTAGGATTATTTAAAGGCAGACTGTCTCAGTTAACTTTTAAACCATGAGTGTTAGAATTCTTATTTTTGAAAGAAGTTTATGGTGGAGATTTGAAATAGTTGAACCTTGACCCTGCTAATTGATTAATGTGCTACAGTTCTTAGCTCCCTGGCCAAAGTCTGTCTCTCGCTTGCTCTTTTTTTTTTTTTTTAACTTAAATGGTTCAAAGCATGGCTCTCAACAATGAGAGGCTGTAGATGGACCTAAACTCATTTATTCTATTCAACTTGATGAATTAACCTATTAATTAACTCCTTTAACAGTTTAGAGAATATAAATCTGTGGCTAAGATACAATAAAAAAGCAAGTGTCTAATAGTTTAAAAATTAATAATTTAAACAACTCCATTGTTTTTATTCTTAAGAGTTTGACATTATAGCTTACATTTCAGAAATGGCAAAGACTCATTAAATCATATTGAAAGTCATGTTTGAATTAGTAAAGTATTCAAATTATAAAATAAATTTGTAGACTTATAACTTGGTTTATAGTTCTTTATATTTGCTAGCTGGAGAGGCTTTTTACACTTACACTAAGTATTTATAGGTGAATATGGTATTTGTTGGAATCTTTATTTAAATCCATTCTCCTGCATGGAATTCAACCTGATTTGTTTATTTTCATTCAGTAAATTCTTTTATGAAGGTGTAAAAGTCAACTTTGGCTCAGACAGTATCTTCGTTGTTTCAATTTTCAAATTTATTGCATCTGAATTAGAGATTATTTCAATATTTAATAGCTTTGGGGACATATTTTATGGTCTTGATTTTCTTCACATATATTTCAAGATAGTATGACATAGCACAGATTGCTGTATGTTTACTTTTATACCCTACTTTGTGTATATTTGTTTTTTGTTTTTTAAAGATTTTATTTATTTGAGAGACAGAGAAAGTGAGAGAGCATGAGAGGAGAGGTTAGAGGAAGAAGCAGACTCCCCATGGAGTTGGGAGCCCGATGTGGGACTCGATCCCGGAACTCAAGGATTATGACCTGAGCCGAAGGCAGTTGCTCAACCAACTGAGCCACTCAGGCGCCCTGTATATATTTGTTTTTGAATCTTGCATCAACTTTCAAAATATACTTGAAGAGAATAGTGAGCAGTTCTAGGGCTGCTCATAGGCCAGTTAAATGAAACTCAGTTTCACAATTATTGGGGGAAGGTATTAAAAACTTACTATGAAATCTATCCTACATACAGAAGAGTGTATACAGATATATAAACAGCTTAAAGCATAATATAAAGAAAAGTTATACCACTAGAAACCCTCCTCACCATCACACTCAGAGTTTAAAAAAACAGAACGTTTTTAGTGCCATAGAAGCCACCTGTTCTTTCTTTTCAAACATGTCTTCCTCATCGGAGGAAACGACTTTTTTTTTTTTACTTTTACAGTAATCATTTCATTGTCTTATAGTTTTAAGAGCGACCTGTATGTGCTTAAACAACAGCCTGTTTAGTTTTGCATAACTGGTTAGCAAGCACAAACCTATTGCCGTTATTGGATGAAGGCTCTCAAAAGAAGAGGGACTGAGAGAATCTCTGGAACATTGTCTGGCTTTGGCGTCCCAGAATTTCTAAGAGTTCTTTCTGGAGAAGTCAGTGGGCAAGACCATGAATGTGTTCTGAGCCATGCTTGTCGAAGTCAAAGCATCTGACAGAGTTAGAGGAGACCAGGTGCTAGCTCTCACGTCCTAAAAGGTTAAAGGCTGCTCTGTGTTTTCTGCTTCTGAGTTCCTCATGACCCACCTCCTTGCTCTCAGGAACAGGTCAGAGCAGAACAACTCTGGGTTAGGTAGTGTGTATCCTCTGCTGATCCGTAGCAGAGCAGGGAGAGGAGAATAGGACATTAGCAGCTCATTCCCCATGTATTCTGTTTTCAGACTTAAAACACGGTACAGGAGCAGGGGGATCTTGGTGGTGATGGTATGTCTGTCTCCTGCTCTCACTGCTTCAGTCTGGGTTGGTTGCCTCCCACATTTGATGTACAGGCGTTATTCTGGAATTCCCTCTAACTATGCTCCTGGGAATTCTCTTGCCTTTTTTTTAATTATTTTTTTTTCATTGTGTTAGTTACCACACAGTACATCATTAGTTTTTGATATAGTGTTCCAAGATTCATTGTTTACATATAACACCCAGCACTCCATGCAATACGTGCCCTCCTTAATAGCCGTCACTGGGCCAACCCATCCCCCACCTCCCTCCCCTCTAAAACCCTCAGTTTGTTTCTAGGAGTCCACAGTTTCTCATGATTCATCTCCCCCTCTGATTTCCCCCCTTAATTTTCCCCTTCCTTCTCCTAATGTCCTCCATGCTATTGCTTATGTTCCACAAGTAAGTGAAACCATATGACAATTGACTTTCTCTGCTTGAATTATTTCACTCAGCATAATCTCCTCCAGTCCCATCCATGTTGATGTAAAAGTTGGGTATTCATCCTTTCTGATGGGTGAGTAATATTCCATTGTGTATATGGACCACATCTTCTTTATCCATTCATCTGTCGAAGGGCATCTTGGCTCTTTCCACAGTTTGGCTATTGTGAACATTGCGGTGCATATAGCCCTTCTTTTCACTACATCTGTATCTTTGGGGTGAATACCCAGTAGTGCAATTGCCAGGTCATAAGGTAGCTCTATTTTTAATTTTTGAGGAACCTCCGCACTGTTTTCCAGAGTGGCTGTACCAGATTCCACATATAAGTGAAATCTTGTGGTATTTGTCTTTCTCTGTCTGACTTATTTCACTTAGCATAATACCCTTCAGGTCCCTTCAGGTTTTCACAAATGGCAAGATTTCATTCTTTTTTTATGGCCAATTATCGCATTATGTGTGTGTTCCATTAGAACATTTTCTTGGGGCTCTGGGATGGCCCAGTTGTTAAGTGTCTGCCTTTGGCTTAGGTCATGATCCCAGAGTCCTGGGATCGGGCCCCGCATTGGGCTCTCCGCTCAGCGGGAAGCCTGCTTCTCCCTCTTCCACCCCCCCTGCTTGTGTTCCCTCTCTCGCTGTGTCTCTCTCTGTCAAATTAAAAAAACAAAAAAATCGTTTTCTTTATTCATCTATTGATGGACACATGGTTGCTTCCATATCTTGTCTATTGTAAATAACACTACAATAAATATAGGGGTGCATATATCTTTTCAAATTAGTTTTTTTGTTTTCTTTGGGTAAGTATTGTCAAGTGAGGGGCATCTGGGCAGCTCAGTTAAGCGTCTGCCTTCTGCTCATGTCATGATCTCAGAGGCCTGGGATCGAGCCCCACATCAGGCTCCCTGCTCATGGGGAGCCTGCTTTTCTCTCTCCTCCCTGCTGGTGTTCTCTTTTGCTATTTCTCTCTCTCAAGTAAGTAAATAAATATATCTTAAAAAAAATACCCACTAGTAGAACTACTGGATCATATGGTATTTCTATTTTTAATTTTTTGAGTTATCTCCATACTGTTTTCTATAGTGGCTGCACCAAACTTAAATTCCCACTAACAGTGCACAAGGGTTCCTTTTTCTCCACATCCTTGCCAAAACTTGTGATTTCTTGTCTTTTTGATACTAGCCATTCTGACTGGTGTGAGGTGATATCTCATGGCAAGTTTGTTCCTGATGACTAGTGATGTTGACCATCTTTTTATGTGTCTATCTACCATCTGTATGTCTTCTTTGGAAAACTATCTATTCAGGTCCTCTGCCCATTTTTTAATGTGTTTAATAAATCTAGTGGAACCAATCATCTGTCACTACACTTCTTCCCCCTACACTGATTTTTTCATTGCTATTATTTATTTCTCCATATCTAGTTTAGAACTAATCTTTCCCTTCAATCTCTCACATTAAAAAAAACTATTGCTATTTTTACTGGAATTATATTAAATGCATAAATTTGGGGAAAAGATGGCTTGTATGTAGATTTCCTAATATCCCTGCATTACTAGAACAAAACTCTTAATGATACTATATTATTCTTTTATTCTATTCTTTTAATGTGCTTCTGTATTTAGAGTTTTTTTCATACATGATGTTGGTGTGTGTTGTATATATTATATTCTCTGTCAGCTTTGGTACCAATATTATCCTTCATGAAAAGAATTTGGAGGTTTTCCTTTTTTATGCTCTGGAACAAATATTGAGTGGCATTCCTCTGTGAAATTGTTAGGGTTTGGAGCTTTTTGTAAGGAGTACTATGTAACAACAGTCTTCTCTCTCTGCTCATTCACCCACCCCATGAAAGCTGGAAGGTATTCTGTCTCTTGTGGGACTCATTTTCTGGAGAATTGCCCGATTTTTTCTGAATTTTCAAATTAATTACATGAGAGTGGAACAAAGTAGTCTCTCATGATTACTTAGAATACCTTTAATTTTTTTAGTGGTTTCCTTTTTCTTAGGTGTGATGTTAACGCATTTCATCCTTACTTTGATTAAGATTGGCTAGTAGGTTTATTTATCCCCCACCCAAAGAATCAGATTCTGATTCATTTATTAGTCTCTTCAATTTACATATTTTTATCTTCATTAACTCTTCTGTTGCTTTATTTACTTTCATTCAGCTTTGATACCCTTTTTCTAAATTTATGACTTGGCTGCTTAATTATTTGTTTTTATTCTTTATAATTGATTTAAATATTTAAGACTGTAAGTTTTCTCCTGGAAAGGATCTGGATTCTGATATAGTGCTTTTATTATTCTCTGGCAAGTCTGCAGTTTGAGTTTCATTTTTCTTTGATATAATATTTTTTTAATAACAGAATTAGGTATCATTTTCAGGAAGTTCAGGTCAAACAGTGGTCTCACATATGAAAACCTTTGATTAAGACTTTACTTAAAAAAAACTTCTGGAGGATAATTAACAAGCTTTCCTTTCACTACACTGTTAAAATGTGAATTAGAGAAGATTAAATTTATCCAGTTAAGTAGGGACATATTTAGTATAAAAGATGATAATTTATTAGCTCAAATGTCTTTATTCTTGGAATCTGGTTTTCATTCTGAAAAAGTTTTCTGTGATATTGGATCTTTCCTGAGACATACATAAGAGCTATGGAAACATAAATCTCATCATTTCCTAAGAGCTGCTAAAGACTTTAATACTAATATTCATTATTGACAACTGAATTCAAATAAAATGATAACTAGTCAAGATTTGGGGTATTCTTGCTGTGGAAATTGTTTGATGTTCTGGACTTTACTCATGTATGTATGTAAATAATCTAGATGAAGATCATAGTGACCAGTTTAATAGCTTCTTATATAGTATAGTAAGATTTTCTTCAATAGATAAGAAATTCCACATGGTCTCTGTTTTACCTTTTGTCCTGATTAAAATGATACATCATTTTAGGGACAGAGTGGCGGAGTGGGGGAGAGGAGGGA
>CM052802.1:54221412-54239290 GCA_028533885.1 Nasua narica
TCTCTCTCTGTCAAATAAATAAATAAAACCTTAAAAATAAAAAACAAGAGTACATTTAAGTATGGATTCTTACTGAAGTCTTATTTGTTTTATAGCGAATACAAGCTAGCATTCTAAAAGCATTTAACAACCCAACTACTAAAACTGCTGATGAGGATACTAGAAAAAAAGTCAAAGGTATGTTGATTCTTTCACTGTTAAAACTTTCTCCCAGAAGGAAGAAAATTCTAAGTTTCTTTTCAGGAGAAAAATAACTGAGCATTTATGTGAACTAATTCTGTAAAGTGGTGGCCTTAAAAGGAGAGTGTACTTACTCCAGTGGCTGCCAAGAGAATCTAGTGAGTCATAGAAAGAAAATGTTAGGATGCGTCCATGTGAACTTTAAAAACTAAAATTAGTATCAAATATACAGACTGACACTGATACCCTAATGTGAGGTATCTTCAGGGAGATCTGAAAGGTTGTCGAAAGCAGCAGCCTCACTTGGAAGTTCCATTTCATCATATTGTATCGTTTTACAGTTGACCCCTGCTTGGATAAGTGGACTTATGGATATTATACAGTTTCAACTAGTCAAAATGCTTAAGCGTTCCAAAGATTCCTGCAAGAAAACCAGTTATTGGAGAGAGTACTAAATCAAACATACCTGTTTACTTTAGTGCCAACTCTTTATCTGCCAAAGTGTGAGGCACTACCAGTGATTATCTAATCAAAGCTGATTATAATTATCGCTATTTAAGTGTGGGCATATATCTAATGCTATGAGGGATTTACCTTGTCCTAACTATATTTTGTCTTCAGACATTAACTAGTGGTAATGCGAAGTCATTATTTTTAGATGTTTAAGAATATTATTTATATTTTATTTTCTTATCTATTATTTTTTATTGTATTATATATACATACTGTGGGTCTATACTTCATAAACAAATATACACATTGTGATTGTACATGCCCAAACTACATGCAGTTAAGGGTTCAAGATATTTTTTAATTAAAGTATAGTTGACACACAATGTTATATTAGTTTCATGTGAAGTGTTCAAGATTTTTAAAAATGGATTCTCATGTATGCTTTGGTTTTTTGTTTGTTTGTTTTGAGATAGTGCCATCTAGTGTATGTTTAGAATAACTGCCCAGTTTTTCTTTTCCTTCAGTTTTGTGTGATCTTTTCTATTTTTAATTCCTTATACAGTTTTCTTAATGAAACATCTTAGTTTACCATAACTTCAAGTTATCATTATATTAAATATGTTTATTGATATATCTAGCTATAATTTGGCTGCGACATTCAGTGCTTCAAATAATGTTTTAAAATGATTTTAAGTGTTGTTTGTATTAAATTTGAAATTAGAGATCCAAAAAGGATCGAAGTTTGAAAGAGGAGTGAAGTTTGTTAAAATATATTTTTTGTGATAATTTACTGTGGAAAGTTTTAAACCTCTGTTAAATTAGAGAGAATAGTATGATGGAGCCTTATGTACTCCTCACCTCTCTTAAACTACATTGAATTCATGGTGTGTTATGTTTTACCTGTGTTCTCCTAACCCCTGATTATTTTGAAGCAAATCAGAGGCAGAATTTTCTTTGATTTATAAATATTTCCCAAACAGAATAATTTTACCATTTTTATACTGAATACACACAAACACACATCCATACAAATGAGTTACTAATTGCCCGAATTAATTCTTTACACTATGCTATGTTTACTTGTCTTTTACTACTCTGTTGTTTCCAGAGTTATCGTCCAGGTATCTGTAGCCCTAAAAGCATAATCTTCTTTCTATCCCCCTGTCTACCTTTACGTTAGGCGCAGAGGCTTTAAAGGGTTTAATGGGAGCAGTTGAGGTATGGTATGAACAGTGGTTATTGGTCTACTTTTTTTGCCTCAAGTTTAAGAACAGTTCATTATTTCTTGAAGACTACTGTAGCTTATAGTCAAATTTTCTCTACGGAATGGTAAAGGAGAAAGACATTATATAGTATGATGTATATACATCATACAAAGGAATATATTATTAATGTACTGGATGTCTATCTTCAGATTTCTTTTGAATCAACAGAGAAAAAGCATGTTACATTGTTAGGTTATGGCTGACTTTTTTTTTTTGCATTAAAAAGTATTATTTTTACAGCATATGGAAGAGAAGGTGTGAAAATGAACTTCATAGATCGGATCTTTATTGGTGAATTAACTAGCACAGTCATGTGTGAAGAATGTGCAAATGTAGGTGCTTTGGAATTCACTTCAACATGGAATAGATTACAATAATATCATTTTTTGTTTTCTTTCACATATAATCATCAGCATTTACTTTTATTTTTGACAGATGACTACCTAGTAGTTTTTGAAAGTCGTTAGAATATCTCCTGCACTCCCAGAGGAGAAACATACTTTATAATTTTTTTAAGTGTTATTTTTCCTCTCAACAAGCCTGTGAAGTTCTTTTACCCTATTTTAATGTGCCGGAATGTGTTAGCTACTTGTTTGGATTGAAATGAAAGAAAAACTTATGGGGAGGGAGTAATATGTTATATAACTATGCACTGCCCTAAAATGTGATTCTAATAGAGATAACTTAAGGTAGTAACATAACTTAGGGTGATCTGCCACATTTTATTTAAAGTTTACATTTATGGAACTTGTTGAAGTTTTGTTTAAAGTAGACTCATCTTTGAATGTAACAATAATTTTTATTTTGAATGCCATCTGTACTTTCACAACAACTTAAAACACATAAACATTTTTATAGGTTTTCAATTACTTGGTAAGGAATATTTCTGAAAGTGTATGGCTTAGAGTATGATAGGTGTAAACTTTTGTTAGATTTTAATCATAAAATGGAGAGTCTTTACGTCCAGTTTTCTGTCCCAGATTATGGACTTTTTTTTCTCTGTAGTCTTATAAAATCAGGATTATATGTTACATCTCCTTCTAGCCTGTAATGTTGAAGCACAGCATTCGTCAACATGACATTACTTAAATTTCTAGTATTTTCAACATAGAAATTGATTTCTCTCTCACAAGCTAGAGAGAAACTTTTTAAACGGAGTTCACCTCAAGAATCTACAAAACGCACAGTCAAGCACTCTGGCTTGTTTTTTTTTTTTTTAATGTTTTTATTTGATGTACATTGTGGCCCAATTTCACCAAAAAAATGTTTATATCTTTAGTTAGTCAGTTTTATTAAACACAGTTTATTTTGAAGTTACTTTGAATATTATAAGTTAGTCGTATCGACAATATTATAAAATTCAACTGGGTTGCATTTATTGAGATTTTGGGATATCCTGTTTTGATTAACAATATGTGCTGCTCTACCCAATTAAAATCACAGTTTGTTCCAGGGATGTTTTTTAACTTGAAATTCTAAGTTGCCTGGGAAGTTTGATTTCTTTAAGACTTTAAAAAAACTACATTGTCTATCTTAGAATTCTAACTGAATTTCTCAATATGTTTTCTTCTTAAGGTCTCCTCAGTGAACGATCCTTTTATTGATATTTCACTTCCTATAATAGAAGAAAGGGTAAGGAGAAAAAACTTAATAATGAGTCTTTTGTGAAGAGCATTTATTCATTCATATACTTAGACATTTGTTGAGCATATGATCACATTATCTGAGAGTCATTTTTATATACAATAATGGAATTCATATAGTGTATTTGATACTGGGATTTGTATATATATATATATATATATATACATAAATTATGATATAGTTCTTACTCTCAGGATTTCAAACCATTATGTATTATAGTTTGAGAATTAATGTTAAGGAAATTATCTAATTTCAAATGAGCTAGAGATTTTAAAAAGTAGATGATATCCAGAATTTATTTCCTAAAGAAGGTTTGTGTTATGTACATGACATCTATATAGGTTTCAAAACCTGTGCTTTTGGGAAGAATGAGTAAATGTAGAAGTTTGCAGGCGACAGATAATGGTCAGTACAGTGACATTGTTAGTATAGAAAATACTCCTCAAGCCAGAGCCACCAAGAACCAGTCTTCATCTAAAGATAAGGTAAGATTATATGCATTTGTGAGACATCTGTTTTTAAATACTTTTTAATAAGAAAAGTTTCAAAAATATACAAAAGTAGAGAAGGTAGTATAATAAACTCCCATGTACCTATTTCTCAGAGTCACAGTTATCAGATCATGGCTAACCATATTTTATCTATAGCTATCCCACATTCTCTCCCTCCCCATCTTAGATTATTTTGAAATAATTCTGATATACACTTGATCTTAGCCAAAAGGCCGAGAAGCGATGAAATAATTCTGATATAAAAGCTAAATACTTTTTTGAAGACATAACCACAGTACATTATCCTAACTAAAAATATTAATAACTTTTAATAGTGCCAACATCCAGTCATTATTTAAATTTCTGTAGTTGTCTCATAAATACCTTTTTTTTGTTTTTGCTTTTTAAGGTGTATTTGAATTTAGGATCTAAAAAAGATCTATAGGGGTGCCTGGGTGGCTCAGTCATTAAGTGTCTGCCTTCAGCTCAGGTCATGATCCCAGGATCCTGGGATTGAGCCCTGCATCAGGCTCCCTGCTCAGCGGGAAGCCTGCTTCTCCTTCTCCCACTCCCTCTCTCGCTGTGTCTCTCTCTTTCAAATAAATAAAATATTTTAAAAATAAATAAAGATCTGTAGATGGCAGTTGATTGCCATCTCTTAATTGCATGTCTCTTACATCTATGTTTTTATTTTTATTTTTTAAAGATTTTATTTATTTATTCATGAGAGACAGGGAGAGGGAGAAGCAGGCTCCCAGCAGAGGGTGTTTGTTGAAGAAATTGGGTCATTTTTTTTCCCAGTAATTTCTCACATTCCCACATTCAGTAGTAATTTATTTTGCTATTGCACTTCCATGGTGTTAACAGGTTTCTTTATTCCCTTTATTTCCTCTTTAAGGCAGTTCAATCTAAAGGCCTAATTAGTCTCAAGTTTTATTATTTAATTGACTTTTGGCAAGAAAACATTTATTTAAGAACTTATTTATTTATTTATTTAGAGGGAAAGAGAGGGAGAGAGAGAGAGAATCTTAAGCAGGCTTCATGCTCAGTGTGGACCCAACATGGGGCTCAATCTCTGAACCCTGACATCATGACCTGAACCAAAATCAAGAGTTGGTTGCTCACCCGACTGAGACATCCAGGCTTCCCTTGGGAGGAAAACTTTTAACTTTTAACTGGCAGTGTATGCTTCTGCCAAGGAGATGCACGTGTTTGATGTCTAATCTTTGATGTCACCAGTTACTTGTGACCACTGTCTAGACCCATTATGTCACTAGGGACATAGCTGGTTATTGAATTATCCCATAAAAACTTAAATCAATCTACATTTGCACTTCATTTTTTTTAAAAAACCTTTTTTATGTGATATGATTTGTACAATTTGCAGATTGATATATTATCAGATTTAGCTCTTTCTGTAGAATGCTCTTGAAGTGGCAGGACTCCAGAGAGTATATACAAAGGATTGTAATTAAAAAGTGTCCCTCACCGCTCTGTTCTACAAAGACCTGCTGCTTTCTCTGCAGATTCGTAACTGCTATTGTGGGTTTCTTGTATAAAGACTGATTTTATTTTATTATTTATTTATTTATTTTTATTAACATATAATATATAGTTTGCCCAAGGGGTACATGTCTGTGTGAATCGTGAAGATTGATTTTAAATTAGAACTATTTGTTATTATATCTTCTATTGATTGTAGTTCAGGTAGATTTAGGAAATGGATTTCAGAGGGTCTAGAAAAAGTATTTAATGATGGTGGAACCGTGTAAATAAGACTTGAATTTATTTTCAGTAAGGTCACAAGATTCTTTTCTCTGAAAACACTTTCAACTTACAGAATCAACTAGTTCATGGCAGAAAATGTGTAAGAAAATTGTCAGCTGGAGATGACAGAGCAGTCGCCATGCAGCGGAAAAATGAGCACCTTGAGATGAATGGGGACTCATCAGCGGTTGCGAGCATCGCGCATACAGAGTGGGCTCTGACTGAAAGCCCCACGGACGGCAGTGAGAAAGAGGCCGGCCGTTCTGAAAGTAGTGCTGATGCGGACAGCGAGGCTTCAGAATCCGAAAGTGCTTCTGAGCAGGCGGTGTTGCTGATGTCCAGCCAGGGCTGCTGTGTGCACCCCCGCACCCCCTCTCCGCAGCTGCCCGCCGCCGGGCCACCCACCAGTGAGCCTGGGGACGGTGAAGAGGGGGTGGCTGAAGCTATTTCTGAACTTCGTCTGAGCAGCCCTGTAACTGGAGATCGAGATCTTGATAGAGAAAATAAGCCACGAAGTGTTCGAAGTAGTTTATGTTCTTCGGAGGAGAAGCATATGCTGTCTCCTCGCCCCCAAGATGCTTTTCAGACCCTTTCTCAGAGCTATGTAACTGCTTCTAAAGAATGCTCACTTCAGTCCTGTCTCTACCAGTTTACATCTATGGAATTACTAATGGGGAATAACAAGCTTCTGTGTGAGAATTGTACTGAAAAGAAACAGAGGTACCGAAAGGAAACCGGTTCTGCAGGTAAATATTAGGTTTTTGTTTTTCTTAGTATTCATGGAGTATTTGATAGTCAATGACTAGTGGGTTATAGATCCTAAATAGAGGAACCCGAGAACCCTGTCCTACGCTTCAGCTGCTTGGAAGCAGTAATTATCTTTTTCATTGTTGTACCTCAGCACTGAAGATAGTGCCTGGACTCCTAAATAGATTTTTGATGAAGTAAATTGAATAGGGAATACCCATCTCTGCCTTGAAAAATTCAAATCCACAGAATCTCATTTTGGGGGACTAGCTCTCTGAAATCTTTCCAGAAGAGATTTCCCTAGCCTTGATATGGAGAGAATATTCCAATTCTTAGTGACTAGTTGTTTCAAAATGCAGGCTTTATAATTATTCAGTTGTGGTGAGGTCTATAGATCAGGAGATGGTTGCCGCTGAAAAGATAGTTTGTTACATACAGTTCCAAAGATATAAGGGAGGGAGGACACTAAGCGGCACCATGCAGGGCCACATGGAGAAGCACCAGGTTTGGTCAGGAGGCAGAAGGAGTGAGGAGAAGACACGGACAAGAGCCTTTTTGTAGTTTCCAGGGAAGGAATTGGAATCAACAGATTTAGGACTGATTGACTAGTTTTGAATAATTTCAGTGGGCTCTGGGGCATTGGGGCTGTCTCTAGTTGGATAGTACCTGACCCTAGTGTTATGAGTGTAGGTGGGTAGTGGCCTAGCGTATCGGAGCCCAATAAAGGAGGTGGTTGGGTGTGGGCTTTGGATTGATTGGTTTGCATACGAGAGGCACACTTTTATTGTTTATTATATCTAGGAATTTGCTAGTGCTGGCTGAAGTCTTCCCTATAATGTCAGCAAGGCCCTAGGTGTCGAAGTATCAGAGTAAAGACATGCTTAATACACTAGTAATTAAAGCAATGTCTAGATGGGAGAAGGAAGAAATGCCAGTTTCCATTAACCCAAGTTAAATATGTTGTTGGCCATATTCAAATCCCATCCCAAGTACTTTCTAACAACCTCTTACTGAAATACGCTGTGGTTCCGATGACACGTGATCTCCTTTCACTACAATGAGTAATGACCCATTTTTTTCAACTATAGGTGTGTTTCTGGTGATCTTTGGCTGGTGGTCTTTGACACAAGTCTCTATAGTCCATCTGCTTCCTAGCTCTCAAAATTTTGTTGCAAGTGTCACCTCCCCTATTCTTTGTCCTCATAAGCTTGTGCGTTTTTAAAAAATCCCTTTCATTTCAGTGGGGCTTTCAAAGGGAGTATAGAGGCACCCGTGTCACCAGAGTCTAATTTCTTTAACATGTTCAAAAATATGGTAGGATGCTTCTTTATAAATGTTAACTCTATCTGATAGTATATAATGTATAAAATGGAATTTTACAAATCAATTATTATGTTTTATGTAGAAAAGAAAGCAGAAGGGGTTTATACTAATGCCAGGAAACAATTGCTCATTTCTGCTGTTCCAGCCATCCTAATTCTCCATCTTAAAAGATTCCATCAGGTAAAAGTCCCTTTAGTAGCACTGTAGTGATTTTGTACTATGTTTTGCAGAGCCCTGCGTCTTATAAAATGCTGTCAAGGATTAGACAGTAACTTGTTTAATATAAAAACTTGTCATAAGGGATTTACTGTTTTTTCAGCTACAATAGTTTACAAGACTTTTCTAATTAAAATCATTTAATTCGTGATACTGTATTTGATGCTTTGCGTGATAGGAACTTAAGTGGTGTGTGTTTGTATGTGCGTGTGCATGTTTATGGGACAGAGAAAGAATGAAAAATAAAGTTTATTAAGAATCCTTAGGGTCGCCTGGGTGGCTCAGTGGGTTAAAGCCTCTGCCTTAGGCTCAGGTCATGATCTCAGGGTCCTGGGATCAAGCCCCGCATCGGGCTCTCTGCTCAGCAGGGAGCCTGCTTCCCCCTCTCTCTGCCTGCCTCTCTGCCTATTTGTGATCTCTCTCCTCTCTGTCAAATAAATAAATAAAATTAAAAAAAAAAAAAAGAATCCTTAGAAGCAGGGAAATAAGACAGTGCACATAGCTTTCTGAGCTCTCAGGACCCCAGTGATAGGCTTAAGTGGGCTGGGCATGGTTGGCTTGGACTACATGCAAAAAGGGCCATAAAATCCAAATGCAGGGACTCTACAGTGAGAGGAAACCTAAACGTTTTTAATGTGTCAGATTTTTCTCTATGCTTAGTTTTAATCCAATGCCTTGTCTCATTTTTTGTTTTTTTTGTGAGGTTTTTTTTGTGTGTGTGTGTGCATTTGATATAATGATTTTTAAATTTCTCTGAAAGAATAAATAAGTGAGGGGCGCCTGGATGGCTCAGTTGTTAAGCGACTGCCTTCGGCTCAGGTCATGATCTCAGGGTCCTGGGATCGAGCCCCGCATTAAGTTCCCTGTTCTGCGGTAAGCCAGCTTCTCCCTCCTTCTCCCTCCCCCCATGCTTATGTTTCCTCTCTAACTCTCTTTCTGTCAAATAAATAAATAAAAATTTAAAAAATAATAAATAAGTGAAATACTGAAACTTTTTGGAAAAAGTTAGAATGGGTGATTTTTTTTGACACTAGTTTAAAAATAAAACTATATAATTAGAGCAGTATGGTTGAGATTGTCAATAAATAAAAAAAGAATATTATTTAAAACTCTTGTTATGATAAAGGAAGACTCTCAAATCAGTTGGGAAGGAGGTGCATTATTTTGTTTTTAAGTTTATTTCTTTTTAAGTAATCCCCACACCCAGTGTGGGCTCAAACTCAGGACTCCCAAGATAAGACCCCAAGATCGAGAGTTGCTTTTTCCTCCAACTGAGCCAGCCAGGCACCCCACAGGGTACATTATTCAATAAAGGATTTAGGAAAAAGAGCTGAAATTAAAAATGTAAAGCTTCCCTCTGTACCATGTATCAATACTATTTTTCGATAAAAATTTTAACTATATAAAACAAATCCTCAAAAGAGTAGAAGAAAACTTAAATGAATGTTAACCTGACCTCTGGGAGAAAGATTTTTCTTCTCTTCCTTTTTCTTTTTCTCTTCCTTTTTCTTTTTCTTTCTTTTTCTTTTTCTTTTTCTTTTTCTTTCTTGTGGGCAGCAAAGCAAGGTTTATTGAGTGATAGCAGAGTGATAGTACAAAGCCCCCAAGGAGGAAGGGGACTCAGGGGGGTTGGGGGTTGCCTGGGAGGAAGATTTTCTTTTCTTTTTTTTTTTTAAAGATTTTATTTATTTATTTGAGAGAGAGAGAACGAGAGAGGAGAAGGTCAGAGGGAGAAGCAGACTTCCCGCAGAGCCGGGAGCCCGATATGGGACTCGATCCCGGGACTCCGGGATCATGACCCGAGCCGAAGGCAGTCTCCCAACCAACTGAGCCACCCAGGCGCCCGGGAGGAAGATTTTCTAAGCATAAAACTCATGGAATAAATCTCAAGGAAAAGATTAGGAATTTTGAGAATATATCTGCAACATTTCAGGTCGGCCATAGGTAGGCAGGAAGAGATTTTTCTTTATACACCCCCGTCCATATCCACAGAAAAATTAGACTAAATTCTTGATTTTTTTTTTTAAGATTTTATTTATTTGACAGAGAAGAGAGCGAGAGAGGGAGCACAAGCAGGGGATGTAGAAACTCAGTGGAAGCGGAGTGACTGTGGAGAGCTGAAGCAGATGTCTTGTGTCTCATTACATGAGAATGACCAGTGAAGGGTGTGTACGTGCAGTTACTCTGAACAAGATAGGGTTATGTCACATCTGAGAAGCTGATTTCATGATGTACCACAGTTATTTTATATTTGGTACTGCCTCTCAATTTAGGAACTTAAAGAATTCATGCCCTTAAAAGGAAATATTAACAGACTAATCAATAGTCTCAAACTAATATATCAGTTTTGGACTATTCGTTAGTCATGTTTTTATAGCTATTAAGAAAACTAACTTCTAGGATTCCTCTTTTGATTTTATTGACAATGATTTTGATGGATGTTGCATTAAAAATTGTTTTTTGGTCTTTTTAAGGCTGGCTTGAGTCTTCGAAAAGTAAACAGACATGTAGATTTTCCACTTGTGCTTGATTTAGCACCATTCTGTTCCGCTACTTGTAAGGTATCGTACGTTAAGATGTTTAATTGACTTATAAATAATATGCTTAGAAGTATTAGCTCTCTCTCTCTCTCTCTTTCTCTCTCTCTCTCTCTCTCTCTCTCTTTCTTTCTTTCTCTCATTTACCTTCTCTGAAAGGGAATTTTATAGTTTGTGAAGTTAAATCCGTAACGTGGAACCTTTAACACGTTGAATGACTTTTGTCCTTTGGGAGACAGAGGAAGGGACAGTTGAAAAGCTGCATAAACCATGAGGCATGGTGGTCAGGAAGATCAGTGCTGCCTCTCCTGTTCCTTGTGAATGGTATGCTTGATCGACAATAGTTTTAGCAGTGTGGAGTTCATTCTCTTTTGTAAGTCAATATTCTAGTGCATTGTTTTTCATGCCATTTCATATACACTACTGAAAATAGTATACTTGTCAGATGAGTATGACACTGTAAAATCAGTAATACTTTAATAATTAGATATAGAAAGCAGGCTGGTTTATAATGGCTTGTATTTATATGTAAGAACTATGTAGGTGAAATCAATGACTTTGTCTCCCTTGAGGGAACCACATGTTATGGGGTAACATACTATTCTGTTCATGATTAACTGGTTAGCATTCTAGATTTCGTGGTATGCAATGGAATTCCTCTTGTACTTAATATTTTTAATACATTGATTAATCAAAACAAAAATATCTTAAAAGCAACTATTTGGTAGATCAGTTTATCTGCTGTAGAATACCAGCACTATCTATCAATTATTAACACTTCATATTCATAGAATTTGATAGTATGGTAACAGGCTTTGTATTAAATTTATAAAAACACATTTTTAACAGGTACTTGTTATGGAGAATTTCTGATATACACAAAAGTAGACACAACAGTACAAAGAGCCTGTATAGCACCCATCACCCAGCTCTAAAACCTTAGGTATATGGCCAGTCCTGCGATATCCACATGCTTACCTACTACTTCCCATATTATTTTGAAGCAAATATCAGGCATTATTTCATTCATAAATATTTTGCTGTGTATCTATAAAAGAAGAATCACTCCCTCCTCTTTAAGAACATAACCACAATACCACTTTCACACTAAAAAAAAAAAAACCAACCAAACAAAAAAACCCCTAAAAAACAAAAAACCCCACTAATTCCTTCATTTCCTCTAATGTATGTATTTCCAGTTGTCGTACAAATGAAATTTTAAAAATGAATTAGTATCCAAGTAAGGTCTACACATTATGATTGGATGTCTTTTAGTCTCTTTTAATGTACAGTTCCCCTCTCCCATCTCTCTTCCCTTCTCTCTCTTGTAATTTATTTTTTTAAGAAACTGAGTTATCGTTCTGGAGGTTTCCATAGTTTAGATTTTGATGATTCTTCTGTCGTCCTCTTTATTTCCTATGAATAGATAGTTGGCTCTTAAGGGACTTGAACAGATACAGGTTTGATGCTTTTTTTGTTCCCTTGCTAAGGCTATCTTATCGGGTGTGTTGTTTTTTTAATTGGGTGGCACATAGTGCCACTTACCTTTCTGTGGTATTAGCAAGCAGTGATGCACAAATGCTAGATCCATGAGTTCATTAAGAATTACAGAATGGTGGCATTTTAAATCTGTCGTTCCTTCTTCATTGATTAGATGAGCACATCTATTCAGAGGGAAATTCCTTTATTTAGTTATCTTATAATAGAGTTTTTATAGAGAAGGCTGGATAAATGTTTAATTCTTAACCTGCTCCCCTTCTAAACCAGTTTTCAGAATAATGAATTAATTCAGTGGCATCCTTAAACTATGGTCAATTAATTTATGATTATTCATGGATTGAAACACATTAAATATGTTTCAACTTACTACACTTTTCTTTTTATTCATGGTGTAATATATTAGTAGAATATAAATGGGTCCATAGTTGGCTACTGAAAGGCTCTTAAAGCTGGCTTCTGGGTTCTTTTGATGTGACCTTAGTGGTTTCTCTCTGAATGATTAGGCTGCAAACTGGAAGATAGTATTCCCCTGTTGAATTTTTAAATTTTCATTTTAGGAATTGCTTTTTAAATTTAAATTTAAATGTTTAAAATTTTGCTAAGTACGTAATATATTTACATGGTTCCAAAATTAAATGTATCAAATGAATAAAACAAGGTGAATTCAAATAAGTATAGCTTTCCTTCTCCATGTTCATTCCACCTGTTTCTTCCCTCCCTTTATTTATAAACCATTTAAAATTTGTTTATTCCTCTGTAATTTTTAGAAAAATAAACAGATAGATATGTATATATGCATCTTCACTCTTAAATAATCACAGCTGACGATATGCATCCTTTTTTCTACCTTACTCTTAGCGTTATATCCTGGAGATTATTTCATAGCAGTATTTTGAGATAGTCTGCACTCTGTTTTTCAAGCAGCATAACATTCAGTGCATCATAATTAATTCAACCAGTCCCCAATTTAATGGGGACAGATTTATTGGGGTTTATTCCAGTTTCTTTTTAATCAAAATGTAATTGACATACAATATTGTATTATTTTCAGGTATACAATATAGTAATTCAACATTTATATACCTTACAAGTGATCTTGACAAATCTAGCTACCATCCATCACCATACAAAGTTGTTACAATATTATTACTTATATTCCGTGTACTGTACATTATATCCCCATATCTCCAGTTTTTTGATATTACAAATATTTCTGCAGTTAGTAGTCAAAATAATAACTAATAGTGTATTTTTTTACATTTTGTCATGTACTTGTTAAGATAGAATCCTACAAATAGGATTGATAAATCCAAGAGTAATACCTGTGTAATTTAGCTAGATAATATGAAATACCTCTGCATAAGGGTTGTACCCCTTTGTGTTCCTACAGGCAATGTGTATGAGTACTCTTTTTCCCACAGCCCAGCCAACAGAGAATGTTGTCAGGCTTTTGCATTTTGCCAGTCTAATACATGTGGAAACATGTCTCAGTATTGTTTTAACAATGTGTTTTTCTTAGTTTAAGTAGGACATATATCTGACTTAATTTTCCTTATTATAATATTTCACTAAATAATTACTAATTTCAGTTTTTTCTTTGTCTAAAAGAATGTAAGTATGGGAGATAAAGTTCTCTATGGTCTCTATGGCGTGGTGGAACACAGTGGCTCAATGAGAGGAGGTCACTACACAGCTTATGTGAAAGTGAGAACACCCTCCAGGAAATTATTGGAGCATATCACTGGAAAGACATATGTACCTGGTATGGCATCCTAAGTTTATGTTATTCCTAAAAACAAATGAATGTGTTCTTCCTTTTCTGGAAGAGGTAAGCTGTTTCATGGATACCTCCAGTGGATTCACTTTGTTAAAGTTAAGTGAGAAATACTTTTAAGAGTACTTCAAGAATCTTAAAGAGCCTTAAATATCTTAAGACTGTACTTCTAGATGATATGAAGTAACACACTGCTTTTCAGGGTGTTAAGTCATCGTGTATTTCGGTGGAGTGGCATTTTACTTAACAACACCAAAAGACCTACCAGGTCCTCAGAATAGAAGTGGGATTGAAAATTTGCAGACTTTGCCTATGGATCAGCAAGCTTTGTTTTTTTTTTCTTTCTGTTTCAGTGAAAATGATTCTTTTCTTTGAGCAAATAAATATTTGTGAGTCTATCTAATATTTCACTAGGTATTTAAAGTGAAAGGATGCCAATATTGCTTTGAAAAAGTTAGTTGATTTTGGAAGATGTTTAACACAAGAAACATACCAATAAGATCTAGCATTAGATTAATATAGTTTGTGATGAATGCATTGTTATTTATAATGTAGAATAAGAACATACTTATTGTAAAATTATACTTCTTTTTGTCTTGTTAGATTTGAAAGAACCTGACTGTGAATCGACAGGCCAGTGGGTCCATGTTAATGACACTTATGTGCAGGT
Organism: Nasua narica; assembly: GCA_028533885.1. Classification (NCBI taxonomy): domain Eukaryota; kingdom Metazoa; phylum Chordata; class Mammalia; order Carnivora; family Procyonidae; genus Nasua; species Nasua narica. The sequence continues at coordinate 54,235,980 of CM052802.1, forward strand.
GGTTCCAGAATCAAGAGCACTGGGTGCACAAGCATACCTTCTTTTTTATGAAAGAATATTATAATTATCTGTTAATAATTAGCAATAATGATGATTTAGATCACTTTTGCTTAAATGCTGCCACCGTAACCATAATATAGTAAGGTGCCTTTGTAATCTTATCTCTTCGGTAGGAATAGCATGTCCCTCAAATGCCCCTGAAGGTTTTTACCATTTTGGTGAGTCCTTTTAAAGTAAATTAAATTTACTCAATGCTTCCAAACTTATATTCTTAAAATAAATGTAAACAGATGTTTTTAAGGAATATTTGTCCTAGAAAAAAAAAATAGAATTTGCAGTAGTAGAGGAAACTCCCCTTATAAATGTGGCTTATTGCTATGAGCATTCAGAAATGATGCCGGCTAATCGAATTGTTCCTTAAAACAGTGTTAACCAAATATCAGTCGCATACCACCTTTCTGATTGTGTGTGTGTGTGTGTGTGTGTGTGTGTGTGTGTGTGTATCTCCTGTGCCAGGGTTTAATTATTTTTAACCTTAATTTTTTGGCTTACATTTTTAAACGTAGCCTTGTTTTGAGCATATTGCACATTTTATGTGCTAGTTATATTAGTTCTAATAAACATTAAAATAAATACATAATTATCAGAGAAAAACTGTTCATCCATGTAGCACTCCACTTCATCATCTCAGGGCTGTCCAGTGATGTACGTATACCACTGTGCGAAACATTGGTATAACATATACTTACACAGTAGGCACAGTGACCTCATCATACTTTGTGTGATTGAACTTTATAAAAAGAAACCGCTGTAGCTTCAATAATAGGATCTACAGATAATTTATTGATTAGCTTATTGCTTTAAGGTTTTGAGAACTAGAAAAATATTGAAATATATCATCAACATATTATTTGCAGCCTATTCATGATGGAGTTGAGAATACTTTGCATGTAATTAGCCAAGGTCAAAATATAACTATTGATAATTATAACATGCAGAATTGGTAAATAGAAATTGTTAATCCATATGGGACCATTGAATACTTTGAAATATAAATTACCAGATTATATTTGTAAATGATAGAGAATTATATTCTTATTATACTTAACAGGGAAATATAACTTTCTAGTTCTGTAGGTCAGTAAATATTAATCATGGTTTTGGGGTTTGAGATCACTTTTGGTCTCAAGCATCATTAATAAGTTCAGGTGGGTTTAGCTTGTATTTTAATGAGGTGTAAAGTTGGCATTTCAGATTTTAAATAATAGCAAAAATATGGTACATTACCCCTCCCCTCAGAATACAAATTATTGAGCTATCAAAACTTAGCATGAAAATATACTATTACTTAGGCATAAAATTTTAAAAAATAATGGCTACTTGGATCTGGCATTACTGAATCAAAACACATACCTGCATGATTCAAGCATCCTAATCATTAGTGCCAACACATCATACTACGGGCAGCTACTGGCTAACTGTCTAGTTCCTGTTCATTTTCCTCTTGGGAAGGAAGGATAGGAATAGGGACTGTAGATAATGTGTGGAAATATTTAACCAAGCCTCTGACCCTTCTTAACATTTAAGGTTAAATAAAATTGTCAAGTTTACCAGCGCTGCCTTTTGATATGTGTATGAGAGAAGTTGTGATTAGTGTTAAAGATGGCAATAATATATAAAACTCAGAGCTTAAAAATGTCATTGCACAAATTCTATTTTTAAGGTATTGAAATTTGAAATAATAATGTTTTCTTAATTTTTTTTAACGTGAAGTGATAGAGAAATATATCTTTATAAATTAATCTACAAACTCAGGTTGGGTCCTATAAAAAGTAGTTTAAACTGTTTAAATTAAATCGTGTTTTATGTTTATTTGTAATCCATGGACATTGAAGTTTTCAGTACCAGAGCAGTGAATTTTTTTGAAAAATATTAGTTAAATCTCATTATTCAAGTTAGCCATATTGGTAATGACAATTACCATCCTTTCCCCCAAATGTAAATATTAAGTCATGTCATTTTTCTCCTAAAAAAAGATATCATTATAAGGCACATATTTTTCATTGGGTGGTCACTTGCTGCTTGTTTCATTGGTAGATGGATAGACACAGGAAAAAGAGTGAGAGAAAGAAGGCAAGAAAGGGAAAGGAAGAAAAAGATAGGAAAGAAACAAGAGCATTATTTGCTGTTGCCTCTTGGCTTTATCCCTTACACAGCTAAAGTCAGAGATGGTGTGATAGGTGAAGGCAGGAATCAGGGAAAGTGCCTAGTCCTCTTTTCTTTAATAGGATGCCAGGAAATGCACCAGCGCTGTAGTTATCAGAGAGGAGACTGAGCTTTATTCTGCGTACCAGTTAAGACTGATTTTTCATTGAGTGATATATTGTAGCTTTAGAACATTACCTTGGTACTCATGTACCGCAGTAGTTTTTATGCTTAACTTAACGTTTGTTCAGTAAGTATGTATTTTTTGAACACCTGAGATGGGTCAGACACTGCTGACACCATTCTAACATGTTTTAAAATGGAGAAGCCTATATATGTTTTAGACGTTATTCCAGAAGTAACATGGAAAGAATGACTTTATTTTCATTTCATGGTAAAAGAGCAAAGTCTGAAATCTATTTTTTTATGGTCTAGAGTTTCTAGAATTTCTAGAGTTTCTAGAGTTTCTTGAGTATTTTTCAGGATCTGCTGGTAATGGAATAGATTTGATTTTGATACTTAAGAATTTCCTAAAGATAGATATATAGTAGGGAAAGTATGTTAAGTTACACATGGGCCTACATTTGATTTTTTTTTTATTCTGAACATTTTGAAAGCATATTTGCAGGGGTACTAAATTGTGAAGCTGCTATAATAGCGATAGTTTCTAGATGACCTCAGGAAACCTTACAAATAAGTGAGAAATGTTTACAGATTCTTGAAACAACTATCATTGTGCTTGGCCAAGTGAGTTTAAGAAGTAAAACAGGAGTTTCACTAGCTGTCTTTAGAAACTGGTTTACAGGGTATGTCTAACCTGTTTCCTCTGTTTTTTTCCTATTTAAAATGATAAAATTTTGATTATGTGTCAATTATGGGAATATTTTTGGCATAAGCAAATATATGTCTGTATTTAAGATTTTATTATTTAGTGTTTTTAAACCAGATGTGAAAGCCACCTTTTTGGGGGACAAGGAGGGTGGTGGTTGGTGTCAGTTCCAAGAGTAGTTGATTCCTGTTTTCTGATTTTAAATGCTCCAACAGAGCTATTTTACTATGTATAACAGCTCTTAGCTCGCATGTGTGATGATTTTAGTGATTTTATA
>CM052802.1:54248622-54294717 GCA_028533885.1 Nasua narica
TCAGTTTTTTTTTAAAGATTTTATTTATTTATTTGACAGATCACAAGTAGTCAGAGAGGCAGGCAGAGAGAGAGGGGGAAGCAGGCTCCCTGCCGAGCAGAGAGCCCAATGTGGGGCTCGATCCCAGGATCCTGAGATCATGACCTGAGCCAAAGGCAGAGACTTAACCCACTGAGCCACCCAGGCGCCCCTAGAGCTTATAAATTTTTAAGAATTTTTTGTAATTTAGGAATTTTCTATACTGAATTGTGTTCTTTTTTTTCTTTTTTTTAATATTTATTAGAGAGAGTGTGTGTGTGTCTGGTGGGGAGGGGCAGATGGAGAGAGAATCTTAAGCAGACTCTGCTGAGTGTGGAGCCTCATATAGGGCTTCATCCCAGGATCCTGAGATCATGACCTGAGGGAAACCAAGAGTCAGACATCCAACTGACTGTGCCACCCAGGCACTCCTAAATTACATTCTTTTTTTTTTTTTTTTTTAAGATTTTATTTATTTATTTGAGAGAGAGAAAAAGAGAACAAGCTGGGGGAGCAATAGAGGGAGAGGGAGAAGGAAGCTCCCAATGAGCAGGGAGCCTGATGCAGGGCTCGATCTCTGGACTCTGAGATCATAACCTGAGCTGAAGGCAGATGCTTAACAGACTGAGCCACCCAGGCACCCTTCAATTCCACTTTTTTATATAAGATTTTATTTTTTTTTTTTTTGACACAGAGAGCAAGAGAGCATAAGCAGGGGGAGGAGCAGAGGGAGAGGGAGAAGCAGGCTTCTCCCTGCTTCTCTTCTCTCTGTTTCTCCCTCCAATGCAGGGCTCCATTTCAGAGTCCTGGAAGGAACCATGACCTGAGCCAAAGGCAGATGCTCAACCAGCTGAGCCACCCAAGTGCCCCTGAATTGCATTCTTAATTTAAAAACCTCAAGTGCAATCATATTTCATCTGTATCACGCAATTTTTTTCACTTAAGACAGTTTATTTATCATATATGTCAGCATGTAAAAGCCCGTCTTTCTCATTGTAATGGCTGAATAACAGTTTACTATATGGTTCACTTTTATCTCTGCCTTTGAGTGACTCAAAAAACAGATGTTCCCTGTTACAAACATGCTGCAGGTTTTTGGGTAACATGGTGAGTTTACTCCTCTGGTTTAAGTTCTTAAAGTGGAATTGATAGGCCAGAAGGATGTGCATTTACAATTTTGATAAAATACTGTAATGCTAAATTGTCTCCCCAAAAGTATTGTATATTTTACCTTCTTCCTCATTCAACACTCATCCTGTAGCCAAGTCATGTTTCTCAACTGCAGACTTAATTGAAGCATTTTAGTAAATACCTCCTAACTTCTTACTTCTTTGACTTTTACTGTCACCTTTTTGCTGTATTTTTATTATGTTCTGCTTCTCACAATTTCCCATCTCTTTTTTTTTCGTATTTTTCTCAGCCTTAAACGTATTAAACACTGTGTATGAAGAGTATCTTCCATAAAAACTTGGGGAGTAAGAAGCCTTGGAAAACATAATAAAAGTAGAAGTGACTGGTTTCAACGAACAAAAATGTCTACAAGTAATACAAATCAAACTCTTGAAAGTATGCAAGTAAAAACTTTTTGTGTGTAGGAAAATTTTTGAGGTTTTTTCTTTTTTTAAAAAAAATAATAAAAGGTTCAATTTATGATATAATGAGAGGTAGGGACAGGAAGATACTTTTCCAAAGATAAGATGAAATCTGGTTAAGTCTCAAATTGCTTTTAAAGAAGAAAAAAAGTTAAGTAGAAATGGCTTGGCTTGATTACCAATGCCACTGCCCTCCCCAGCCCAGTTGTAAACTTGAGGAGTGCTATCAAAAATGGTAACTGAGAAGTCTTTATGGCAATATTAAGCATTACTTTTTGAAGGCTCTTTGCTGAGTATTCTTGTGTTTCTCATTTAGTCCTCACAAGAACTGTATGAAGTAGACACTTACTATGTCCTCAGTTTTACAGATGAGAAAACTGAGAATTAGAGAGTGGTTCATTTGCCCATGTTCATACAGCTAGTGAATGGTTTAGGCAGGCATCAGGAACCAGAGCATGTGCTCTGAAGTCCAGGTTACAAGTGATGGTCAGAAACTAAAAAGGAGAACTGAAAAAGTTGTTCACAGCAACCATTAAACATGAGTAAGTGAAAGTAACTTCAGTGATTTTTAGAGAAGTAAATATGTTTGGAAATGATGATAGGGAGTACACATTTTTTCATCATTAACACGGTTTTACTGAATGCACATCTATTTGCAACTCTAGGAGGCACTGTATAGAGCTAGTTATAATGCCTACATTATATGAGTTTATAACCTATGACAAAAATCCATGCATTGAGTTCTGATATACCATGAGAGCTTTGGAAAACACAGCAAACCATGCTTACACCAGCTTTTTGGCTCATAACTACAACAATTTCCTTATAATTGACCTTTAAAAGTAAATGGAAGGAGCCAGAAACAGTTCATTTTTTCAGTTGGTATTCAGTGACTGCTGTGTGCCAGAAGCTGGAAATAAAAAGATGAATAGATTTGTCTTTTTACCAACTTGTAAAAGCTGTTGATCTAATGGGAATAAAATGCAAACATTTGAGGGACAAATTTTCACCTTGCTGGTGTTGATTTTTAAACTTAGAATTTTATCAAAAAATCTAAATTAAAACATTTTATTACTTTTTTGTGCTATTTAAGTTAATACCAGGTGGATGAGACCTTCTTTTCAAATGTTTGTTGTTCCTTTTTTCTCAGCATATATAACATTACCGAAATTGTTGGACATTATTTTGTATTAATAAATTATTCCAGTAAGTAAAAAGATATTTTGAGAGGAAAAATTTAAAAAGTTTTGCTTTCGTATTTGTGATGTACCTATTTCCCTTAACTTTATAAATGGTAAATAGTTTCTCATTATAAAGGTAATGGAAGAGAAATCTCCAAATTAATTTGGAGATGATCACCCTTTCATGTTGCATCTCTGGAATTTATTTTTATTCTAGTAACTCTTCATAATTTAAGAGTAAATATATACTCTTTTTCTTTCCCCCCCTCAGGGCATAAGTAATCTTGCTGCTATGCTTCCAAGCTGTAGTCTGAATCAACCTAAATTTTAAACAGAAGGTGAACCTCTGAGGTCAGTCAAAATAGCAGTTGGTATTTCTTCTGGGTGCTCCCTCTTTATTTGTTACCTTTTAATTAAACTTGTAAAGGGTTCTAGTAAGTCATTTAGCTTTTAAAGTGTCTAAAGGTATAGTTGAAAGAGAGGAGAGGGGAAAAAGGAGAGAAGAAAGAAAACCTGAAGAGAGATTAGAAAAAGAAGCATATGTAGCTTCAAACTGATACCCAGTCCAGTGGTTGGTCTTAGGTGTGGTGCTATTTAATTTCTGTTTTGCCATATTCCAAAGATGCTATTATAATAGACTGTGTTAGTGTAACTAGAAGTCAAGTGCACTTGACTTGTAAGAAAGTCAAGGTAACAAAGGACTGCATCTTTCCTAATTTACAGTGTTCTTCAGTTGAAAGGTCAGGATTTGCCATTGATAGAACTCTGTAACATTCTGTGAATGCTGCAGAGACTAGAGCTGCAAACTCTTTTAAGAGACTGAATTGTAACAGCCAGTTGTCCTATTTGAGTGGATGTTTCTTACTTGTTAATATGGCTTTTTTTTTTTGTGATCCTGCAATGCCAAGGCTTGCTTTTGTCTTGTTTTTAGAATAGAGGAAAGAGCCAGTCTAAAAAGATTCATTTAGTGAAAATTTATTTAATGCCTACTCTGTGCTAAGCCTTAGGGTACAAAAATGAAGAAATGTACCCAACTTACCATGTGTGTCATTGGTTCTTGAATAGGATTGTATATTATTGTTGGATAAAGTACAGATACACTGGACATGCAGGAATTTTAAACTTTTTATTATAAAAGTTTTTGAGTAGACCAGTGTGATGAAACCCCTCCCCCACACCCATCACCTAGATTGAATAGTTATTAACATATATTCTCTTTCATTTTGTTTTCTATGCTATTTACATGTCAAGAAACTTGGTCTTAGAAGCTCTCTCATCTTCTGGATTTGTCCGATTGTTTCTTTTGATACTGTCCACATTATTCTTTTGTTCCTTATAATTTCTTTATCCGGGAAGTGAGATCCAAAAGCACAAATGGATTCAGTTAAACATTTTTGGTGAAAATATTCATAGTGATTCTGGGGACCTAATATATCTCAGGGGGAGACTCCTGATAGTCATGTAGGGGTGATATTTCAGCAACCTTTGAATTTGATTTGATTTCCTGTCAACTTTTAGGATTTTTAGGATTTCTTTCTTAGGAGTCATTTGTTTCATTACGTTTGATAATACGTGACTTTCTAATTGTTTTACTTCTGCATTTATTAGCTGTAATTATTGATAAGAGTTTTCCTTCCTCAGCTAGAGCCATTTTTTGGTTACCCTTTTTAGGAAGTCTTGGGGAGAGATGAAATCACTTTTTTTCTTATAATCTTGAAAATAACTACATTTCCAGAGATCTGTATTGAAAAAAAGTAGATTTTTCCTGTCTTTTTAGTTAAATTGATTAGAGCTGTGCTTGCTATCAAGCCCTGACACCATCATTAACATGAAATTTTATACTCTTGCTTGCCAACCTAAAAATTCCAGTTGCCTCTGGCAACCTATTGACCAGAATTTTAGAGCTCTGATCACATAACTGTATCATCCTATAATTTTTGATGTGTGAGCTTTTAAAATTAAAGAACTCTCATTCTCATTTTTAAACTGTTTATTAAAGGTAGAAAATCAAATATATTTTAAAAGTCAGGATGTGGGATCAAGGAGGACAGCCTTGGCAGCAATGGCCCTTGAACCAGCAACAGTGGATGCAGTCATTCCAGCACCAGCAGGATCCAAGTAAGGAAGCAAACTGAATTTGGAAGTTGGGGAAGGGGAGATAGAGCTGAGTGGGAGATAGGCGATGGCATTAAGGGAAATGGAACTGGGATTGATTTATTGGAGCATTTTATGAAAAAAATTTAATCTTTTCTCATAAATAATTTAGCTATAGGATACAAATTAGGGAATGGATTTCTCTTTGGAGGACTTCCCCCAAGAGTAGAAAGCTTTATGAGTATTTTACATTTTCAAAACTGATTTAGTTCTTGTTTTTCTAAAGAAAGAAGAAAATCTTCCTTAAAAGTCTTGCTTAAGTAAAGCACTCTGTTTTTAATTTCAAATCTTAAAATTCTATGTAGCTCATAATCAGCTGATGGTGTGCTATATATAGCATTTAAAAATTTCTTTGTATTAATGAATACATCAAGCATATATGGATGTAGGAAGAATATAGGGGACCCCCATTTATTATTTAGCTTTAATAGTTATTAACTCATGGCCAATTTTGTTTCATTGATGTGACCCTTTCCACTGCCCTGCTTTTATTGGGTTAATCTGATTCTATTCCTTTTTTTAATGCCTACATAGCATTATATTATAGGACAATACTGTAATTTAATAAATCATTTTTAGATGATTGGGTGTAGCTTTTTACTTTTTGAAATAATTACCATAACTTGTGTACATGTCGTTGCATTGTTACTTGTCCAGTAATTTGCTGAGAAACAAAAATCCAAGAACTAGGTTTGTTACATTGCTGTTGCATATTTGAAAAGTTTCATATACATAATGCCTAAATTCAGCTCCACCTGGGTTATGCCAGATAAGAATACCTATTTACTTCACTGAGATGTGAAAAACCGTCCTACTCTATTTCCTTCATTAATAATATTAGATCTTAAAATGTTATGTATAGATATTGGAAAAGGAAAAGGACCTTTAAGATAGCAAGGCAATACATTTCGAATAAAGAATGACTAAGAAGTTGTTAAGGAGTGTATTTTGATTAGAGAAGAGACCCTTAGAAAAGAAGGGTGATGGTGAGGAGGAACACAGATAGATAACTGCATTTCTCTGAAGTCTTAGGATCTAGTGTAGGCCTGGGTAAGATATAGGTTATTTTCTAAGCATCCTTTCAGCCATAATATACTGTAATATTTAAAATCTCTAGTAAGGAATAACTGAGATGTTTGTTTTATACAGAGACACTATTCTTAGATTCTGAATGCTAAATTCTGCTGTGTTAAATTATGTTAGGCCAGATTGACTGGGCTGCATTGGCTCAAGCTTGGATTGCCCAAAGAGAAGCTTCAGGGCAGCAGAGTATGGTAGAACAACCACCAGGAATGATGCCAAATGGACAAGATATGTCTTCAATGGAATCTGGTCCAAACAATCATGGGAATTTTCAAGGGGATTCAAACTTTAACAGAATGTGGCAACCAGGTTTGTTGTTTCGTGTTATCCAGATTTTAGGACTATTTTTAAAATAAAATGTGGATTAAATTAAACTGTTTAATTTGCTTAGTTTTATGACTTCTTGAAATTAATGCTCCTTAAAGAATAGGCAGTTTCATTTAGATTTGACCTTGAAATTTTGTGGTTAAAGTTATTCTGTACTCAATCTGCTAGCATTTGTGGCACTCAGTTTGATTCTTTTCTTGGTTCTTCATTCCTAGGCTGACAGGGCTGGGAACACTGGAAACCTCACTTGGCATCTAGGGAAGAGAGCATTCTATGTCTCTCTGTTGCAACCTCTGGCCTTTTCAGAAGCAGCACTGGCAGAGCAAAACATGTCTAGCCTCTAATTAAAGAAATATTGTGTCACTATGTGACAAATTAGTCTGTCAAATATACTCTGCCCCTACCATCCACCCATCTTTTTCTTCCCTTCCTTTTTTTTTTCAGATAGTGAAGATCTTCCATAAGTTTTTATCTGTTTTATTTTTTGTTTGTTTGTTTGCTTTTTTTTACTTCACAGTATGATTTAGATTTCTTGATGCTAGTTCAGTTTTCCATGTCTTGTGTTATTAATTATTTTTAATAGTCACTTCAAAATATTTTTAGAGGAATCTTACAATTAAGTATGCTGATGGTAAAGTTTAATCTCCCTTTCCCTATTGATACTTATTATTGTTTCTCAATGTAAGAGTGGAAAACTCAGGAGGTAATCCTCTGACATTACTTTTAAAAGAATAATGAATATTCTAATCTTTGATACTCTGAGGTAGTTTATTTCTAGTTTTCTTGAAGCTACACCAAATTTCCCCAAGTTTGAAAATGTTCTGGTTCCCAAGTTCAAGCTCATAAATGGCTCACCCTGGCATTCCTACTCCCCAACTTTATTCTACTGGCTTTCTTTGTGACCTGGGCAAGTGATTTACCTCTGTGTGCCTCAGTTCCCCTCCTTAAATTGGCAAAAATAATACCTGATTTCTCCCTACCTCACAGGGATGTTGTGAGGATAAATGTGTTCATGGAAGAAAGAAATTATATATAAAATCTCAAGGTGTTAATTTTTATGGTGTTGTTATTGAACAGAAATAGAAAAATTCGACAAAAAAATTGCTTTGGATTTTGTTACATTTATTAAAATTTTGGGCATTTGGTTTCTATATGTTTAGGATATGAATTAGAGTGGAGTTAGCTCATTTGAATTATTTATTAGCTTAATTAATTGCTTATTTTTAAGATATACAAGAGGAATTTGACCAAGAAGTCATAAATTTTTAAATCTGTTTCTTTGCTGAAAAATCTTTCTTGAGATCTTAAAAATTTGTGTTGATTTTGTTATAACCCCCTGTTGAATGTTTTTATGCCTAAATCCTAAATAGAATGGGGAATGCATCAGCAGCCCCCACACCCCCCTCCAGATCAGCCATGGATGCCACCAACACCAGGCCCAATGGACATTGTTCCTCCTTCTGAAGACAGCAACAGTCAGGACAGTGGGGAATTTGCCCCTGACAACAGGCATATATTTAACCAGAACAATCACAACTTTGGTGGACCACCCGATAATTTTGCAGTGGGGCCAGTGAACCAGTTTGACTATCAGGTGAAAGATATTTTGTTGCTTTAATATTGTAGATGTGCACGTAATCCATTCTTTGGAAGTGTCTCATCAAGAGTACCTAAGATCTGTGTTTCGCTTTTCAGTCTTGTACAGATAAGGGCATATTATGTCTCAGGAAAGTTACCAATTTTTGAGTATTAAAATCATTAGGTTCTTATTTTCTGGTTTTTGATTTGCTTAGGAGAATGATAAAAAGGATCATTAGGGAAAAGTTTGGATAAAATGAAAAATGTAAGTGCAATAGCTATATAATGTTTTGTTTTCTAATAATTTTAAAATGGTATATTTAAATGTTGAATAAAGTTTAGAAAATGCACAGTAGTTGAATACATTATTTGTCAATAATAGATTATGGATAAGACATGAATAAAATACATAAAGAACATATCATCTTCCTAAAGGCAGTTCTTTCTGCTATGTAGAATTATGACTTTTTCTAGTGAGGTCATTTTTTTTTCCATTCTGACATGACATGTTAACGGAATTGTACATAATTTCCTTTGTAGCATCTAATTCATTCCTAGGGACATAGAACTCTATGGGGAATAGTATCATTATGTGGGGCTTTATTTTCTCTACTCTGCCAGGGGTCCACCCTTAAACTATAGTGCTAGACATCATTTTGAAATAACTGATTGCAGTTGTTACCTTATAAACTAAGCTATCATAATTTAAAATTTTGAAAAAACTCACATTATGGGCATAAATATAACCAATATTCACCTTGAGAGTAGTTTTTATTCATATATATTGAGATACCTGTGGTATACTCATGCTTGATATACACATATGATCATTTTTGTTTGGTTTGGTTTCAAAGAAATGTAGTGGCAGGGAGCTTCTACTCACACCCTGTTATCTTGATAGATCCGTATGCTGACAAGCCAGAGAGCTCTGTTGGCGATGGGCTTAGAAAAGCCTCTGAAAATAGCAAAACTGCAAAAAATATTTAATGATTCAATAACTTTTATTTTGTTTAAAATAGATAACTCCTTGCAAGATTACAGAAACAAGTTCCCCTAGGAAGTAACTTGGAATTGATTTAAAATTTTTTTTCTTGTATTTTCTAGTTACAGAAAAATTGACATTTGATTTCTTGGTAGTGGAAGGACTAGTTTATAAATGGATTCAGAATGAAAAAGGTCATATATATATATCCTTTCTATACTTCTTAAAAATAGCGTGTTAGCTGAATTTTAGATGGCTCTTCACATTTACGTAGGCAGAAAATCTTTATCTTTGTTAAGAATAGTAAGCCTAGGTTCTTGGGGCTACAGAAATATCGGTGGCTATTAGAACCATGGAATTCTTGGATTTGCTGCACACATGGATTTCTACTGTCCCAGTTCATAACACACGTGTGTCCCAGAGAGTATATTGTATTAATGTGAAGAAAAATAAACTGCAATACTCTTTCAGCATGGGGCTGCTTTTGGTCCACCGCAAGGTGGATTTCATCCTCCTTATTGGCAACCAGGACCTCCAGGACCTCCAGCACCTCCCCAGAATCGAAGAGAAAGGCCATCATCATTCAGGGATCGGCAGCGATCACCTATTGCACTTCCTGTGAAGCAGGAGCCTCCACAAATTGGTAGCTATTTAAGTTTAGTGAACCACAATTGGCATGATTTCTTGATCATGTAAAAAGACTGTCTTTTCTTAAATTGTTTTGACACTTCTGATATTTTAGGAATTGATAGTTAAAAACCCTATCATTTTATAGTCATAACCCTTAAAATTATAAAAAGGATACTGGTATATAGAAGTTCTGAATAATTTTCTTTAAAAGAAACTGTTACCTTAAACTCCAGATTTTGTGATGAATTGTAAATTTATCATGGCCATAGCATCTTGATATTTTTTCAATGTTGACAATTTGATATATTATGCCAGTTTATGAACAGTTGCCCTTTTTAAAATCTTAGTTGTTCTCTGTCTCTGGTCTCTTTCCACTCTCCATTCATCTGATATGCTAATGTCAGATTAATTTTCCTTTTATTATTTCACTTTCCAGAAATATTTTGGCAGAAGATTTAAATTTTTAACATAACTTAGGTCTAATGACAAGTTACAGACTTATATTACTTTATATCTAGAAATCCAAATTGAACACTTAATAGACCAGAATGTTTAAGTATTAACTTTTTATTACGAAGTAGACATTTTAAGAAGATTCTAACTTATTTTTTAACTTAATGGGATCATACTTTTTAGATGAATTCTCAGTGTGAAAATATACTTGTGCTTTTGTTTGATTGTGTTCTGTTTTCATATTTTAGGGAGCAGTGTAGTTTAAGAGTTTGGCTTGGAATTAGCCCTCATCACTACTACTGATGATTTTGAGCACATCACTTTAATCTTTATAAGCACATCACTCTAATTTTGAGCACATCACTTTATGAGCCTCAGTTTTCTTATTTGTAAGAGAGATTGAAAAATAGTGATTTTTTTTTCTTTTTTTAGAGTTAAGCAAGATGGTGGTTTTAATATGCTTTCATAGTGCCTGGCTTATAAGCATTAACAATATTCACTGCTGTCATTAAAAATTATCTTAAATGATCATAATTAAATTATGATCATCCGATATCATAACTGATCATATGATCAGTTAAATGATCATAAATTAAATGATCTTAAAGAGAAGCATAATTGCCTTACCACTGTCTTACTGGAGAATGATAGTTACAAGCACTCAAGTGGCACCAGTTTCTAGAAATTCAAGAATAAGGAACTCATGCATTTATGATTTTTACTTAACTAACTTAGGAATATTTCTTTTCATGTGAAACAGATGCAGTAAAACGCAGGACTCTTCCAGCTTGGATTCGAGAAGGTCTTGAGAAAATGGAACGTGAAAAGCAGAAGAAGTTGGAGAAAGAAAGAATGGAGCAACAACGTTCACAATTGTCCAAAAAAGAAAAGAAGGCCACAGAAGATGCTGAAGGAGGAGATGGCCCTCGTTTACCTCAGAGAAGTAAATTTGTAAGTGTTAGAATGACTTAACATGAAAGTCCATGTGATTTACATGTGAAAATTACTGAAATAACTAATTTAGCCTATAGAAAGGTATTAGTATAATATTCTTGATTTCTTTCGGTAAGTATTTTGAGATTATGTTTTTATAAAGTATGTTGTTATTGAGGGTAGAGTAAGGAGAAAAGGGGCAGTAAGCTTATAAAACATTTCTTTCCAGAGAGAAATTATTCTTTGGGATGCTAGATAGGTCTTACCTTGAGAAACAAATCTGTTTTGTTGCAGTACAGCTGATTCCCAAGTGGCAGATTATAAAACAAAACTAGGTTAAAATGGCAAGAGAAGTAAATCTGCCTTTTTTGAACATTTAGATACGTGTTTATACCAGAGGATGTTATTAGCTTCCATAGTTTTTAACATGAGCACTGGAAGTCACAAAGTTAAATCTTTAAAGCTTCATCATTTAGATGGCGTGATTGGCTTAGGAATTTTTTTATTTAGCAATAATGTGCTCTCAGATGACATGATAGCCACAGCACTGGTTGGTATTGGTATGCAACTCTGGAAATAGGTAGGCCTTCCAAGGCCATTTTGTACTTCAGAAATAAATCTCAAGGAGACAACAGGGTAACTAGATTTAAGCAGACATTGGGTTAGCTTAAATTTCACAAATGCCGTAAGTTACTTTTATCTTTTGACAAAAGAACAATGCCAAAGATATGTTTTTTTGTGGGTGTTATGAAGATAAGAACCAAAAGACTGCCACTATTAAAGCTTACCTTTTTTTTTTTTTGGTAATTTTTAACTCTTTAGATGAAATAGTGGATTTCAGATTTAATAGGTTTAAGTGTCAAAAAATTAGAGATTATCTTCCCTCTCCTCCCAAATGCCTTTAGGCTTGTGTTACATGTGGTCTTCCCCTGGTTCAAATAGTCTTTCCAAACTAGTGTTTCAATGATCACCTTGTCTTTTACTTAGTAGAATTTTTAAGGGTAACTAACTGTAAGACACTTCTTTGCCTAAAGAAGAGTCCCCGTTTTAAGGTGTGCTATCTGGATCCTGAAAACCTATAGCCAGAAATAGACAAACTGCTGGCATTTCCTCCATCTGAAGTACATCTCATTTCTTACCTGCCCATTTCATAGCAAAAAAGAAGCAAATTTCACTGAATTTCAGGGCCAGCTAAAGTCTGCAAACTGACTTTAGATTTTTAATTTTAAGTCACATGGTTTTAGGTAAATATCTTAAATTTGTAGTTAATAAGTTATACTGAATAATATAAATGTGGTCCACCTATCCAAAGTTCTACAGCCACTCATTTCAGGACCATCATATATAATGCATGTTAATTCAGTCAGTTTTGGCATGTTATATTCCTGGTTATTTATAAAATAAAGTAAAAATTGACTAAGAAAAAAAATTTGAGAAATAGTTAAAATAATTGTTTCTCATAAGCTATCTTGCAATCTTACATTTGCTTTCAGGTAACACTTTATACTACTAAATGAAATCTGTCATTTTTATATATCCATTTCATGGACTTTTTAATTTGGCATTTTAAAGTGGTGTGTACGATAATGATTTTACATTGTAAACCTGAATTTGGGCTACCCATACTATTACTTGTTTTTAGGATAGTGATGAGGAAGATGAAGACACTGAAAATGTTGAGGCTGCTAGTAGTGGAAAAGTCACCAGAAGTCCATCTCCAGTTCCTCAGGAAGAGCAAAGTGAACCAGAGATGACTGAAGAAGAGAAAGAGTATCAAATGGTAGAATGTTAAATTTCTTACCATGTACAGGATTTTAAAAAATTTGTTATTTTTATTATCGTTTATTATTTTTTTTTTAGAGAGGGAAATGGGGGCAGAGGGAGAGAGAGAATCTTTAGCAGGGTCCATCCCCAGCACGAAGCCCGGCATGGGGCTTGATCTCACAACCCTGAGATGATGACCCTAAAATGAAGAGTCAGACACTTAACCATCTGAGCCACCCAGGCACCCCAGTTTTTGTATTTTAGAATAATTTTCAAGCTACTCAGTTCCTTGGAATGGTTGATACGATCTCCTCTTTAAACATGTTTTGTAAAGACTTTGCTCATTAATTTTTAAAAAAATATCAAACTGTATTAGTAACTGTAATAATTAAATTAGAAATAACATTAATAAATATAGGTAAACACATAAAATACCTTTCCCTAGATGTTGCTGACAAAAATGCTTCTAACCGAAATTCTACTGGATGTCACAGATGAAGAAATTTATTATGTAGCCAAAGATGCACACCGGAAAGCAACGAAAGGTATATTGTGGGTGTTCTTGGTTTTGTTTTTCTGGGAGTATTTTGGTTTTGGTGGCTATTTTGGACTTTTTTTGGTTGTCCTTGCTGAATTCTAGCAGATATTTGAATATTTTCTTCTTGCATGTTTTAACTCTTCGGGAAAGGTTAGGCCTGTAGACACCATATTAAAACTATATGAATATTTTTCTTTTACCCAACTTGCCTGAGCACAAATTAGCAATTATGTTGTTGTTCTATAAAATGTGTAGTGGAAAAATTCTTGATGTTTGATTTATTTCACCTGATTTTGTTTTTTTATAGATACCATGGTATTGGTGTATAACTTCTAATACAGTTTAGTTTCACTAATGAATTGAATTACGAACCTTCAGTTTTCACAGTTTACCACTTGTAGTTCTTACAGAAGCAAGAAATTCACCCATCCCCCCCCCTCTATTTTTAGTAACACAAATATATTGAAAATAAAATTAAGTTATGGACCATACCTCAAAAATAAATACTGATGTACTGGTCAACATTTTTCATCATTATAAATCAATTTCAGCTCACTTCAGAATTATAGTTTCAAGGCCAGACATGCTACTGGTTTAAAGTGAATGTTATGTTTTTAATGTTTCTTCTCTCCCCAAAAAGCAGCAATAGTAGTAGATTTAACAATACCATAGACTCTCATGACTATGAAATCGTGGCTATTTGTGTTAACATGTTGTTCCTGTTGTTGATGTGATACAAAGCTCCTGCAAAACAGCTGGCACAGTCCAGTGCACTGGCTTCCCTCACTGGACTCGGTAAGTATTTCCCTAATTTGTGAGAGGGCCTTAAAGGGAAAATCACACTTACCTTGTCTCTCTACATGTTCTGTTTTAAAACTGTACTATTCCTACTCAGTTTATAAAACCTAGGTCTTAGGGTTATATCAGTCTCTAAAAGGTTTGCCTATTTTTTTTGACTAAAGAGCTCACAAAGGGATTATTATAAATCATTATAAATGTGACTAATTCATAGTCTATTGGAGCAAGTTGTAATAGTTCATAATTTAGCTGTGACCATATTTAAGCTCACTTTCAAAATTATTTTCGTACATGCTTTAGGGAAGAACCTATCCACTAATGCTTTTAAGCACCTTTATATAGATTGTGTTGTAGTAAGTCGAGTTTTAACATAGAGGAAAAGAGTTTATCTTATCATAGTATAATAGTAGTGATGTGTTCATAATTTGCTCTTTGCATGATATTTTCTCAAATATATGAAAGCTTAAGCGTGCCTTTTCCACATCATATCAAATTAATCTTTGTGGGGACCAACAGAAATGGTTAGAACCAAATGCCCCTGTGATTTTGTGATGATTACTATGTAGGTCACTTCAGGGTGGGGAGTAGTCTTAGCAACATACCATTTCTGATCAGTGAGAATTACAGTATTCTAATTTTTTTAGGGAAAAAGTACTTTGCATACTACCTGGGATTTCTGAGCTTTGAACAATGAAAGAATTAACTTTAGAAATATTTTCAGGATCATCAGTAGTTGAATTGACTATGCTTTAGTGAGCCTTTGTTATTGCCCTGTTAAATGGTTTCGTTGGTTCGCGTGGACAGTAAAACAAACCATTATCACGATTCCTTTGTGGTGAGAAATATATGAAATATTCCAGAAAGAATGAGATTCTGTTAATTTTCAGGAGGGATCTATGAACTCCTTAAGAATTGGAATTTATACTCCTCCCCACCCCGAATAAGCATATTCTTCCAAGAAAAGGCAATGAAAAAAGAAATTAGCTTTCTTCTCGGACCTTAAAAATTTTTTAGTGTGTAGAATAATCTTTCCATATGATAGACTGGGCTTTATGCACACAGGTGGACTGGGTGGTTATGGATCAGGAGACAGTGAAGATGAGAGGAGTGACAGAGGCTCTGAGTCATCTGATACTGATGATGAGGAATTACGGCACCGAATCCGGCAAAAACAGGAAGCTTTTTGGAGAAAAGAAAAGGAACAACAGCTGTTACATGATAAACAGATGGAAGGTATATCTTTTAGACTTCCTTAATTTTTGGTCTAGTTTTGTTTGCGTTTCTTTTTTTTTTTTTAAACAACCTAACAATATCAAGGATAGAATTAAGGTTAAAATATAGATAATATATGATGTAACTGAAACTGAGGGTTTTGGCTTATTTGCATTATTTTCCAAATTAATTGTAGTATTCAAAATATGTAGTTTATAAAAGATAAACTTTGTCTTGTTTTGTAAGACATTAATTTCAATAGCTGTAAGTTATTTAGTGTATTTTCATTTCTAAAGTTCTGAAAATGAAAAAGCAAGCTTTTGAAATAGCAGAAATATATTTATAAAACTAATGGAAAGTACTTTGTAGCTAGGATATTTGGTGTGTAGCTAGTATATTTAAGGAAATAATAGAGGGCTTTATAGAAGCTTTTTTACGCAAAATACTATATATGACTCTTTATAGTTTATATAATGATATTAGGAATACTGAAAGAGTATTTTGAAGTTTGTGGAAAAATCATACTTGGACAATTGGGAAGGTAATGATTAAGAGCTAGCAGTTGAAAATTCCCTATAAATTACTTACTTAAGTTTAAGTTGCCTTATTGGACAAAAGGGAAATCTTTTCAGATTGCTTCAAATGTACCTTTACACTTTAGTACCCTGTTGCTGTATTGTCCAGGAGCATGGCTAACTACATGTAACTATTGAGTATTTGAAATGTACTAACCCTAAATTGAAATAATGCTCTAAGTATGTGTAAAATACATAGTAGATTTGAGAGATTTTATGTGCTAAAAAAAGTAGAATATCTTAGTACTCTTTTAAATTTATTACTTGTTGAAATGATAATATTTTTGATATATTGGGTTAGCAAAGTCTTGAAATTAAGTTTACCTTTTTTTATTTTTTAATGTGGTCACTAGACAATTTTGAATTGCTTATGTGGCTTGTATCCTATTTCTGTTGAAGAATGCTGTTTCACTGTTAATAGCTTGAAATTTGGTAGTTTTTTTCATTATACATTTGACATTTCATAGTACTTTTTGTCTTTTTCTCTTTCAGAAGAAAAGCAGCAAACAGAAAGGGTTACAAAAGAGATGAATGAATTTATCCATAAAGAGCAAAATAGTTTATCACTACTAGAAGCAAGAGAAGCAGACGGTGATGTGGTTAATGAAAAGAAAAGAACTCCAAATGAAACTACATCAGTTTTAGAACCAAAAAAAGAGCATAAAGAAAAAGAGAAACAAGGAAGAAGTAGATCAGGAAGTTCTAGTAGTGGTAGTTCCAGTAGCAATAGCAGAACTAGTAGTACTAGTAGTACTGTGTCTAGCTCTTCATACAGTTCTAGCTCAGGTAGTAGTCGTACTTCTTCCCGATCTTCTTCTCCTAAAAGGAAAAAAAGACATAGTAGGAGTAGATCTCCAACAATTAAAGCTAGACGGAGTAGAAGTAGAAGTTACTCTCGCAGAATTAAAATAGAGAGTAATAGGGCCAGAGTAAAGATTCGAGATAGGAGGAGATCTAATAGAAATAGCATTGAAAGAGAAAGACGAAGAAATCGGAGTCCTTCTCGAGAGAGACGTAGAAGTAGAAGTCGCTCAAGGGATAGGCGAACCAATCGGTCCAGTCGCAGTAGGAGTCGAGATAGGCGTAAAATTGATGATCAACGTGGAAATCTTAGTGGGAGCAGTCATAAGCATAAAGGTGAGGCTAAAGAACAAGAGAGAAAAAAGGAGAGGAGCCGAAGTATAGATAAAGATAGGAAAAAGAAGGACAAAGAAAGGGAACGTGAACAGGATAAAAGAAAAGAGAAACAAAAAAGGGAAGAAAAAGATTTTAAGTTCAGTAGTCAAGATGATAGGTTAAAAAGAAAACGAGAAAGTGAAAGAACATTCTCTAGGAGTGGTTCTATATCTGTTAAAATTATCAGACATGATTCTAGACAGGATAGTAAGAAAAGTACTACCAAAGATAGCAAAAAACATTCAGGCTCTGATTCTAGTGGAAGGAGCAGTTCTGAATCTCCAGGAAGTAGCAAAGAAAAGAAGGCTAAGAAGCCTAAACATAGTCGATCGCGATCCATGGAGAAATCTCAAAGGTCTGGTAAGAAGGCAAGCCGCAAACACAAGTCTAAGTCCCGATCAAGGTAGTATACTTTTTAAAGTATTTTGTCTGATTTTTAAAAAAAATTTGACTGAATTTATTCAAAGTTGAAAGTGTCCTTTCTCTCTCTCTCTTTAATAACAACTCAGTTTGGTACTTGATAAATGATCATAGTCTTAAGTAATTTTAGAAATCCTATATAATAATATTTATTTAAAAATTGCAGATTCTTTAGTTTAAAATACATTTTTATTTTTAAATTTGTCTTTTCCCTTTTTTTTTCAGATCAACAACCCCTCCCCGTCGTAAACGCTGAGGAATGATGTGGCAAGAATGCCATGATGTTTAAAAAATTCCATGAGTTTTAAGGGCTTGTCTCATTATAGAGGCACATTGTGGCTGTGTAGGTGAAACCAGAATCTTTTTTTTTTTTTTTAATCTGTAAATAGGTGTACTTTTTCCAAATGCTGCTCCAAGTTACTTAATAGGATTTCTTTGTATTACATTTTTTTCAAAAAATAGTGCTTAATAAGACTATAAACATGCCATTCTCTTTCAGCTGTAATGTTCTTAAAATTATTCTTGAATGTACTGTGATGTCAATAAAGCTCTTCAGTTCATTTTTGTTAACCTCTTGCACCTTAATTTTATGATTTTAATCTAAGGAACGTACTTTTATAAAAAGGCAGCTGGAATTTTGTATAACAGGTTTTAAAGGTACTTCCTCTCATCTTCCCCAAAGAAAATGGTTTTAACTTAATAGTTTGTCAAAGTTTGTAAATTGTACCCATGGATTTTTGTCAAATTCCAACTTTAAGGGTGTGGAAGAGGGCCAAAAATAGATCTTTACTTTTCATTTGGAAACATTTGACAGCTTTCTAAACTTTTCTTCCTATTTTGAGGATTTTCAAGTAATATATATTCTCTGTGTATAAAGAAAGTATGGTTTACTTCTGTACAATGAATTACTGGAATCAATCAAGCCAGTGCACCATTAGAGTCATTTATAAGGAACAATTGTGTTTGACACTAATAGTCAAGTCTGGAACTATATTCTGTAGTTATCCACTTCTGTTTTAGAAGCATATTTCAAACACTGGGGTATTACAGAAATAAGACTCACAATTCAGTATATTTATTTATATTTTTAAAGTACAATATGACCTCAACTCAGTGGAGGAATGCTATATTATGCAGGTTTGTGTCAATTTCATGACATTAAAATGGTCTGCTTTTGTCACTTTCTTACAATTATGATCAGTGAGTGGTCTAGCTATTTAAGGCAGTCATAACTTACAGGTAAAATGAGGCTCTGCAGGCATTTAAATGTTCAACTGCTTTCAGGGTCTGTTTTTATGTGATTATTCTCTTATGCCACAATAGTCAGATACATCTCTGAAAACAAATGCTTTTAAATTTTAAAAAGGAAAAAAGCAGGTGCAGGTCACAGAAAAGTTTTAAAGTATGCCTTCTTACCAGCAATAGTTCATTTTAAAATAAGCCAGATTTTTGCCAAGATCAGTGTTTCTTCAAAATGAAGGTAGAAATAGATTTGTAAGTGTGCTCTTGTACCTCTACATAGGTTCTTAAATAATTTTGAGCAGTTATGCATTTATCTAGAGGAAATAAATCAACTGTGAATAAATGCATGTTTACCAAAATGGTTGTTTTACAGTGCATTTAGTTCTGATATTTATAAAGTTGATATTCACAGAATAACTTTTAAATAGTTTGGAATTCTATATAGTTTAGACATCAGTCATGTGGAGACAAAATGAAAATGTGCAATATTTTTTATGTAGGTGAGCTAACACAATGTACCTAATTGCAGAATTATCAGATTAATTTGTAATAGATAAGTTGTATAACATTTTCATATCTTAAAATGTTTTTTAGATCAATCTTCAGGTAAAATAATATTTTCAAAATAAAATTCTACAGAAAAGTTCTCTTGGCTATGATATGCACATTTTTGGGCAAGACAAATGACTAGAGCCAAAAATAATATTTGACAGTTTTATTTACTCTTCCATAATATGCAAGCTTCTTATCATTTAAATCTGTAGATATTTTTTAAAACACAGTCATGATATATGTGATTATTAGTAGATACATCAGTGTTATAATTAGATATTTGGGTTTTTTAGGTTTTATGGATAATTTAGAGAATTCATCATTTCACTGACATGTAATGAAGTATGTTTACCTTAGTGGTACAATTTTATAAAATAGGGCTTCCGTGATTTGGGATGTGAATGCTAACACACATAAGTAAACTAGATACAGAATTTGGTTATGAAATCTTCTAAAATGACACCACCAGAAAATCAATAGATTCAGTTTTTGAGACAATCATTGGTCTGAATTGGTTAATAAAACTGTCTTGGGGTTCTCTTTTAAAATATTTCTAGTGTATTAATCATACTTGTTTTTGTGCAATGGGGGTAAACCACACCATTAAGAGAATAAAATGTAATTTGGAAGAGGTAATTATAAGATTTGTTTCATGAAGGCCCCAAAATATAAATAAAGACTGGTGTGGAATCTCAGTGTATATGTTTTCTGCCATTGTAAAATGTCTTTTTTAAGCATCTGTTTCGAATGGTGTAATACACAAACATAGTCTATTTTTTTAGTGTCTAAGTTATAGTTTCTTCAAGGAAACACATGAAGTATAATTAGGTGAGATTTTTTATTTTATGTGAGACTTTTTACATAGGAATTGCATAAGTTTCAAGTTCTTATAATAATTGTCTATGGAGACCTTTACATTTAAATGGAGTTTTTCTTACATACATTAAAGTCTATTTTTATTTATTGAAGTTTCTAAAATGTACTAATCATGATTTAATGGAAATATTAGATCCACTGGATTGTCCTGATTCTGCTGCTTAATATATTTTGGGCAAATCACTTAAACACTATGAGCCTCAATTTCTTCAACTGTGGAACTGTGGAATTCGATTATTTCTAAGGTCTTGAATATTTCTAGTCCTTAAGTTTTTCAGTTTTAAGTAGAATTTGGCTGTAATATCTAACACTAAAGAAAATAGGCTTTTTATTAGCCCTTAACATAACTCATGTGATGAGTTACATTATATTCCACAAAAGTTTATCAGGTATCATTGTCTTCCTCTAAATACACAGAAGATTAAATCTGCTACAATCTGATTATATTAGTGTAAGTTAATGAAATTATCCTAAGTTTCCAATTTATGTGGAATTCTGTAAATATGAAAATTTACCACTTAAACTCTGAGTAGGTGTGTATCATTTCAAAGTGATAAAACTTAGCTACAAGGGAGCACTTTGCCCTTAATTTGAGTAAGAAAAGTTTTTATATTTGAATTTTGCAATACTAAAATAGATTTTTAGTTTTATAGTAAAATAAATTGTAGACACTGATTACCACACATGGGTGAGACTATAGCAGTGATCTAGGAAATATCCCCCAACAATGGCCATATACCACATTACAACAGCTAGTCTTACCAACACAACTGGAGTTTAAATGTTACTGGAAAAGCCTTTGTTGATATTTGTAAAGAAGAGTATAATGAGCTAGTTTTGCTTATCTGGGCCAAACTAGTGGATATTAAAGAGGCTTTTGTTTTGTGTCAGTATTAAAGAAAATCACTGATTGCCTTTGTTGAATTGAAAAGGTAATGGGAAGTCCCTAAAGCCCAGTGAAGGGGTACATTCAAGAAAGTACATTTAAATAAAGCTTTAAAAACTTTATTTAATCATACTTGCACTTTGCTTTTTCCTTGGATTTGACATTCCAATAAATATAACACATGCTAAATCTTCTGTGCCAGAGCTTTGTGCCTTTGTTTGGAGAGATGGTCATCTGTCCTGAGAAAGGAACACTGAAGACAAAAAAAAATCTGCAGCCCCTCTTAGGAGGAGGTCAATATTTTATTAAGAAGCCATAAGTGAAAGACTATTACTGAGAATTAAATTTAACTAATTCAAAGAACCCTTCACCAATTTGACCCTGCCTGTTGAAAATGGACAATGATTTTTTGCCTTTAATCTTCGAAATGTATCCTTGCTCTTACTCAAGGAAAGGCTTCTGTACATTTAGAAGTAAAGTGTTAACACCTTTTTAGTTTTCAGTGAAGTTTGTCTAGCTTGAGTCCTACTGTATAACGTATCCGCTGTTCAGAATATTATCAGGTCATTTGGAGAAACTAAATTTTCAGTTTAGACTTTTAGCCCGCTGACATTTGAGTGCCTTAAAAGGGGAAGAAATTCTACCTTTACGAAAGAAGTGCTTCCATGCATTTGTGATTCTAAAGGTCAGTGGCATACAGGAGTATAAATGTCTTTGGGAAACTTAAATATGAAATAATTAGAGCTACACGAGAATAAAAGCTAGTTTACATAGTATGAAGTAGGATCCATGACTATGTTGGTCATGAGGTTTGAGGTGGTCATACAGAAATAAGCATAATAGAGACTTGAAGTTCTCTTACGGTAACAGTTGCATGCGCAATTTGACGGATGTTGAGCGTGAAAAGTATAGTCCCACGAATGTAACAGCCATTAACGCAACCATGGTTAAACTGGTTCCCGACAGTGTGAGAGTGGATCTGGGAACCTTTCTTTCGGGGATCTTTTGCTGGAGGGACCGGAAAGGAGGTGGATCCTTTCAGGATGTGGGGAGGCCGCAAGCTGAGCTCCTGCGGGAATCGGTTTTTAGGAGTGCTTAGCTCTAGGTGTTGGGGCACACAGGCTCAGAGTACTCGCTTAACCAGTTCGGCAGGTGAGTGTCGCTTACCACGTTAGCACGGTGAAGATCCTCCATACAACCCTCTATGCGGGCCGCTGTTTTGCGCAGGCGCGGCCGAGGGCGGCGTGTTGTCCTGAGCTCCGCGCAGGGTCAGCGGAGTCTACCTTCGGTCCCTCGTTGTCGGTTAAACTCCCGGCGTGGGCTCTCGTCCTCCTCTTCCCCGAGACTAGGCAAAATAACTAAGGACTAGTGGTCCTGGCCGCGGAGCGTGCAGACTCCCAGTCGTCGCCATGTATCCAGCGACCTGGGTCTCTTTTTGGTTGAGCCCTTGCCGCCAGTGCCTGCAGGAGTCTGAAGGTCATGTGCATTTTTCCTTAGCCGCAGCGAGAAAAGACACCATCTGCTGTCTCCTAGTTCTTGATAGCGTTGTATTTGTTTTGTTTGCACATGCCTTGCCTTTTTTTCAGAAAGAATTTAAGGCAGCCATACTACTGTTTTTGGTTAATTCAACAAACCCTGTTGGCATATAAGATCAAGGAAGTAGCTCACCGAACCTGATGCTTGCAGAATACAGTTTGATTAACCAGAAAGTTAAGTTTACCCTTTATATGAAACTCTTAACAAATACTGTGTGCCAGGCACTGGGAGTTTGTTTTTAAGATTTATATATTTTTAGAGAATGAGAGCCAGCCTATAAGGGCAGGGCTGTAGAGGGAGAGAGAATCTCAAGGCGACTCCCCACTGAGCCCGTTGGTGGGCAGAGCTTGATCCCTAGACCTGGAGATCATGACCTGAGTCTAAACCAAGAGTTGGACACCCAACCATCTGAGCCACCTAGGCACTGGAAATTTTCAAATGAATGATACCTCAGAGATCTCTTTAAAAAATGTAAGAACTGAAATTAGGATATAATGGGTGAAACGGGAAACTAATAGGCCCACAATAGAGTTGATAAGTTGATGCTCTAATACAGTGAAAAATAGTGCAGCCAATAAAAATGGTGATTCAAATCAGTGTGTGCCCACATGGAAAAATGATTCAGATATAGCGTTAAGAAAGTAAGTTACAACTATTATGATTTTATAGACACACACACACACACACACACATATATATGGAGCTATAAAGAGAGAACAGAGATACATTGAAATTTTAGCAGTGATTATATGTGGTGGAGGTGGTTATCCATCATTTTATCATTTCATATTTTTGGAATTTATTTTTTCAACAAACGTCTTTTATAATCAGAAATTTAGAAAAAATATAAGTGTTTTCAGATTTGGGGACTGAGTACAGAAGGAGTTTCTAATACATATTTGGGATCAGGGAAAGTTTTTGAACAAGGTATTTAGGAAGCTGTCTTGAGGGGGTCAGGCAGTTTTGATGTTGTTGGAGTGGCTAAAGGACTAATTTGAGTATCTGTGAGATTTCTGGGAAAGTGCAAAGTGTTCCTTGGAAAGGAAGGCCGGAGGTGAAGGTAGAGCCTGGAAAGGGATCAGACAGACTTTTTAGCCCATGACAGGTCTATTAAAGGCTACCTATACCTCCTAAGATTGACTTTACCTTGAGGACAGAGGGAAATTACTGAAGGAGCAATATAATCAGACTTGTATTTAAGAAAGAACATTTGGCAGCTCTGTAGAAAGGGGGACAGTGGCAGGCAAGACTAGGCTCAGGGAGGCCTTAAGAGTAATCCAGACAATAAATGATGATTGTTGGAACTAAGGTATTGGCAGAGTAGAGATTTTGTTCACTGTTGGCATGGTACATTAAAGGCTCTGGATAAATGATGTTTTGAATGAGTTAAATGAAGTTTTTCTCCATTTCTTTAAAATCTCAAATACCAAAATGATCACACAAAGTAGAGAAGGAATCAGTAACATTCTATTTAGTAATACAAACTCAATTAGTTTCTGTCAGTTGTGGTGTGGTGGTTTTTAAAGCTCTTGAGAATTCTATCAATACTGATAACTGCGGGGCTAATTTTATAGAAAAAGGGGAGGAGAAGGGATGGTAGGGATCATCACTGAATACAGATCAGGGACTGTGTTAAAATCTCCGATGTGCAGTTTCATAATAATAACATTTTTATCTGCATATCACAGTTTACATAATTCTCCAATAACACTTCATTTATCCCTCTGACGTCATAAAGAAGGTGGTATTTGAACTAGATCTTAAAGGTAGTGTAGGTAGAAATGGTGGAAGAGAGAGTAACATGAGCAAAGGTCTAGAAACACAAACTTTTGTGTGTGTGAGAATGTTGAAATGGCCTCGGGCCAGACTGTGAAGATCCTACTAAAAAACAAAATTTAAAGAACATAAAAAGCTCAAGAGAAAAATATTCAGAGACTATGAAAAGACAAGCCATGAAATATAAGACCATTTGTCTTAGCCCATTTGACTACTATAACAAAATACTGCAGACTGGGTGGTTTATAAACAATAAATTTATTTCTTATAGTTCTAAAGACTGGGAAATCCAAGATTCAGTGTCTGGTAAAAGCCCATTTCCTGGTTCATAAGATGAAGCCTTCTTGCTGTGTCCTCACATGGTAGAAGATGCAGACTTGCTCTCTGGGGTCTTTTATGAAGGCACTAAACCAGTCATGAGGGCTCTACCCTCATGATTTCATCATCTCCCAAAGGCC
Organism: Nasua narica; assembly: GCA_028533885.1. Taxonomy (NCBI): domain Eukaryota; kingdom Metazoa; phylum Chordata; class Mammalia; order Carnivora; family Procyonidae; genus Nasua; species Nasua narica. Next base: position 54,273,363 of record CM052802.1, read on the forward strand.
CCACCTTCTAATATCATCACTTTAGGGGTTAGGATTTCTTCAACGAATAAATTTGGGGAGGACACAAGCATTCAGACCATAGTACCATTAAGTTAAGGAAGGACACTTAACCTCACTTATGATAAACTCAGACAACACTGAGATCCCATGTTCACCTATTGGATTATCAAAAACAAAAAAATTCAATAATACATTCCACGAGTGACTATCAATGTATTATTGGTGTGGGGAAGCCAGCTCTAGAAACTGGTTTTACCCATGGGGTTGGGACGTGGTTCAACATCTATGAGTGGCAATTACAAATTTATAAATTCACATGCCATTTAACACAGTAATTCTTGGGATTTCACCTACAAATACTCTAAAATATATGAAATCACCTATGGAATTCATTTTACCAGGTTGGTTAAATTTTAGTTAACTTGATATGTATGTAGTGGCTTTCATTTGCATTCCCCTAATGGTTATTGATACTTCATATCTCTTCATGTGCTTATTTGCATCTGTATATCCCCTTTGATGAACTGCCTGTTCATGTCTCTCAATACCCATTTTATAAGAACTAGACCCATTGTATAATTGGGTTGCTTGGTTTGTCGTCACTGTTGTTTGTTTTACAGGAGTTGGGTTTTACCGTTGAGTGTAAAGAATATCCTCATATAGTCCAGATATAAATCCTTTGTGGGTTATCTGGTTTGCAAATATTTCCTTCCCATCTGTGATTTGTCTTTTCTTTTTCCTAACAGAGTCTTTTGCAGGGCAAAAGTTTTCAAGTCTAAGTCCAATTTAATCAATATTTTCTATTTTGTATTGTGCTTTTGGTGTTAGATGTAGGAAGACCTCTGTGCCGAACCCTAAATCATGAAGATCTGTGAGAGTTTCTTCTGAAATTATGGTTTTGCTTTTAGATCAATGATCTATTTTAAGTTCATTTTTGTATAAGATGTGAGATTTAGATTTAAGTTTTCTTTTCTGGTCTATGGTATCCAATTGTTTCAACACCATTTATTGAAAAGACTATTTTTCCTTCATTGAACTGCTTTTCAACCAGTCTCAAAAAATCAGTTAGGTGAACTTTATAATGTCCCTAGTATTTTCTTTGCTCTAACGTCTACTTTGTCTAAATATTTATTGAACAATTGAATGTTCTGCTGCAGAGTAACTAGTTCATAAAGCAGGTCTATATGTAAGTTTGAACATGTAGACTGGATGAGTGATTATTTTAGGATGATATGTATGCACACACACACACACATATACATACAGATTTTTCTTTTGGAAAGGGTTTTGAGCCTATATAAAAATCCATTTCATGTAGCTAACGTGACAGAATTTGAACTAGTTTTAACAAATAATCTCAGAATTAGTATTATCCTAGATTAAAAGTTCACATAGTTTTATTTAAATCTCATTTTTTATAATTATGCAGAATAATATTGGTACAGAAACTAATGGTATGAAAAACTTTTACATATACATCACTTATTTTTGCCAATTAAAATTTCAGAAATTTCTGATTAGATTAAATTGCAGAATGTAAGATCTTTATTTTATATTTTAGAATAAAATCCAAAAGTAAGGGGAAAACCTTTTGTTTATCAATCGTAATATGAGATTGCCATGTAAAATAGTTTCTTCAAGTATATACATATTAGGGATTTATACTGTGCAGAGTTTTCTCGAGACATTTAATTTTTATTTTCAGAGGCACCTGGCTGGCTCAGTTGGTTAGAGCATGTGACTTTTGATCCTGGGGTCATGAATTTGAGCCCCACATTGGACTTGGAGTTTGCTTAATAATTTTGTTTTCAATTTATTCAGAGAATCAGTTCAGTTGGACTCCACAAACCAACCCATGGGTTTTCAATGAATACAGCATCATGTGGTTCAAATCCTATAGAATAACTTTTGCCTGCTTGAGTAGAATGAAAATTTACAGGTAAGTTTATTCATTACTGTGGCAGATATTTAAATAATTATATACAATCATAGTTTAGTCTTGATTATGTTTAATAAACACTGCTAATATGAAATAGCTTATGTGCTTTGATTAAGGTATCTTTTTTTATTTATCTAAATATTCTTATTCTTCCAACAACTTTTACATTTGGAAAGTTTCAAACCTACAGAAAAGTTGTAATACAGTATACATCTATTGCATACCCTTCATCTATATTCAAAGGTAGCTTTTATTTTTAATGTAAGACTGTATTACCTGGAGAAATACTTTTTGCTTCCTCACTTGTGACAAGACACAGCTAATGTAGTGCTTAAAATTGTAACTGATTTGGGTACAACATAAATGTGATAAGGTAGATAACTATACAATTCTAGGTGGTAAGATTGAATCAAAGTAATATCTTTCTGTAGTTCTATTTTATAAACCAGTTTCTAACCTCGTGAAAAATACTGCATAGAGTTAAGGTATGAACTCTGTTTTCCAAGTGCATGCTCTACTTCTTATAAATAAGCTAGCTCCTTTAAAATTGGGTGTATGTGAAATCGTTGGTAGTCAACTGAGCAACCACCTACAGTTACCTATTGTATGTTAGTCATTAATTATTGAGGCTTTGCATGAAGCACAGAGAAAGATGGTAATAGTCATAAGATAATATTAAAGAAGCATGATATTTAACTCTTAAAAGGATAAAAATTCATCAATGTAGAATGTACTCTCTGTAGCTAAGAAAAACACAGTAAAAATTTGAGTGATATGACCTCACTTACTCTTTTTTACCTTGTTGCAACAACCTTATTCTTTTTTACCCAAGAACTTCTGGAGGATTCTCCCATGCTATACTTTGACATGGAATTTGGTATAGTGTCTGATCTGTTTGGTCCCTGTTTGATCCCATTTGGTTTTTTTTAAAAAAAGTTAGATGAATTATATACTTTTCTGGTCCTTCTTTGTTAGCTTATTCATTTGACATGTTTTCCGAGTACCAGCCGTGTTCTAGGAACTGTGCTAGTCACTAGGAATAAAATGGTAAATGAGATAGTCCATACCTTGCCCTCCTAGGGTTTAGTGGGGAGACGTGATCAAATTGTCGCATAGCTCTGTGAAGAAATACAAAGTTACATGGGAGTTAAAATAGGGGACAATAACCCAGTTTTGTGAGTCAGGGAAGACTTCTTAGATGGCATTCCATTTAAAGAAAGATCTGAAGGATGAGAAGGAATTAATTAGGTATGCAGAGGAGGGAAGGGAATGTGAGAAGAATGGTCCAAGTAGAGGGAACAACCTGTACAAAGTACCTGAGAGGGGGGGCATGCGGGGTCAGTGCAAGGAAATGAAAGAAAGCCTGTGGGGCTGGAATGGGGAGGATGAGGAGAGTAGTAAAAAGTGCATTTGGGGAGGGAAGAAATTGGGGACCAAATAATTCAGAGCATTGTAGGCCATGCTAAGGATTTTGAGGGGTTTTTTCCTAATATCAGTAGGAAACCATGGAAGATAGCATGATCATATTTATATTTTGGAACACTCTGGATGCATTGTAGGGAACAGATTGAAGGGAGCTGTGGTAGGAAGCATGCAGGCTAATTAGAAGGCTAGTGCAATAAAAAGTTCAACAAAGAGATGATGGTAGCTTAGACTAGGATGATAGTAATAGAAATGAAGAGAAGACGGGGGTACTTGGGTTCAAATCCTGGTGCTGCCATTTACTTAATCTCTCTAAGCCTCACTTTTCTTACTTGTGTAATTAGGATTGTAATATGACCTACCTTATAGAGTTGCCAGAATAATGAAATAGGATGACACATGACATATATGGACTTCTTAAATAGTACCCGCATTTAGTAAGTGCACAATAAATGGTTACTATTACTATTTCTACTTCTACTATTATTCTTATTATTATGTTATTATCATCATTCCTATTAGATGTGACCCAGAAAGCCAAGTCTTGTAACATTCCATTTCTGTTGTAATTTACTTTGAAAGCAAATTAACTTTGTTAATGGAACTCTGTTCCATCTGTGAATATATATATTTACAGTGTGGTTATGAGAAAACTTGGTTTTAAAGCATCAAAAATGAGCCATTCATTTAGAATCTAATAAATTGTAAATTAGAATATCTTTCTACATAAGTAGATCCTACGTTACATTTTTTTAAATGTCTGTTTTTGCCTGTCTCTCCATTTTGACCTCTTAGGTACCCTTGGACAAGACTGCACAGTACTTCTCAAACCACTGTAGACAGCAGTGAGATAAAAACATTCCTAGCTCTGGCTCATAAGTGGTGGGATGAACAAGGAGTATATGCACCTCTTCATTCTATGAATGACCTGAGGGTGCCGTTTATTAGGTAATATTCCAGAAACTCTAAGTATTTTAAAATGCAACTCTTCAATAATTTATCTTCTTTTGAGTTTATTTTTCTTTTGGTTTATACCTAAGTTCAAAGTGCTGCATTTTAAGTTTACTTTAGAAATTAGAGAGATTCTAGGGCATCTGGCTGGCTCAGTCAGTAGAGCATGTGACTCTTAATCTCAGGATCATGAGTTCAAGCCCCATATTGGGTATGAAGCCTCCTTAAGATAAAAATTAAAAAAAAAAAAATTATATCCTTTTTAATGTCCATTGTTTGAACCATTGATTTTTAAATAACATTACCCAAAATCTAGGCTGCTTTTATTAACTAACTTGAAGCATTTTTAGTCAATTTCAGGTTAATTAGGATTAAATCTTTATGAAAAGGAACTAAGATCCTATGGCATCAAGGTCATTTTATAATGACTTTGACCTTTAGGCAGTCTTGATAAAGAGGCACCTGACTGGTTCAGTCACTAGAGCATGCAACTCTTAATCTTGGGGTCATAAATTCAAGCCCCACGTTGGGCATTGAGCCTACTTAAAAAAAAGATGGGATACCTGGGTGGCTCAGTTGGTTAAATAGCTGCCTTCGGCTCCGGTCATGATCCCAGGGTCCTGGGATTGAGTCCCGCATTGGGCTCCTTGCTCAGCGGGGAATCTGCTCCTTCTTCTGCCTCTGCCTGCCACTCTGCCTGCTTGTGCACTCTCTCTCTCTCTCTGACAAATAAAATCTTTAAAAAAAAATTATATAAAAAAAAGAAAAGATATCCTAAAGTTCGTTATTATATATAACATTTATTTTTATTGTCATTGTTTTTTAGAGATTTTCTTTATTTGAGAGAGAGAGAGAGAGAACGAGGATGGGGGGAGGGGGAGAAGCAGGCTCCCCCACGTGGGGCTCTGTTCTAGGACCCTGGGATCATGACCTGAGCTGACGGCAGATGCTTATCTGACTGAGCCACCCAGGTGCCCCATATAAATTTATTTAATGTAAGTATAATTAAAATTTGTATACAGTCCAACCTAAAGTGTAGTATACAATACTGTTAGGTATATATATTTAGGTGTATATGTGTGTGTTTATGTTTGTATATGTGGTAAAGTATTACTGTGATTATTTTAGAGTTAAGTTAACTTGATTTGGATGCCTATTTACATGATCATGAAAACACTACTAACTTAGAAGATCAAAAGCGAATCAATTTAGAAGGGAATCTAGGCAAAATCTGAAAACACAAATCTCCAGTGTGCTGCTTCTAAGCCCTGTAAAATAACCTATTTGTTGCTGACATGAAATGGGTCTAGCAAGTACTGACAGTGTAGCTAATAGAGTCCTCAGCTGACATGATATCTTAAGCAAATAAAGTTAGGTGAATCTAAACTACATTGTTTTTAAAGTTTTTCTTTAGATTATTACTGAAGTAATAGTTAACGCATAATTATTATTAGTTTATTTCAAGTTTATTTCAGGAGCTTTACTTAAAACCTCCTTCCTGCTTTTGATTATTTTTTTTTTAATTTTTTTTTTATTTATTTGACAGAGAGAGAGAGATCACAAGTAGGCAGAGAGGCAGGCAGAGAGAGAGGGGAAGCAGGCTCCCTGCTGAGCAGAGAGCCCAATGTGGGGCTCGATCCCAGGACCCTGAGATCATGGCCTGAGCCGAAGGCAGAGGCTTTAACCCACTGAGCCACCCAGGCACCCCCTGCTTTTGATTGTTAAAAAAGTCTTTAATGCTGAAAAGATCTGTTTGCCCCCAAATATCAATAATCCATTTAAAACGAGAGTTTAATATATCCTTGAAAATTGTACACGTTTAAGATTTTATTGGCAAAATTAATAATTTGTTTTTGTATGTTTTGGATTTTTAAAAAAGAGACAATCTTTTAAAAACAGTTGCTCATCACCAGCCAGGAAAACCTTTGTGTGGGATGAAGATTCTTGATGTTGGCTGTGGTGGTGGATTGTTAACTGAAGTAAGTGGTTTACAACTTTCCTGCCATTTTTAACTGTGAAAAAATTTTTGAAAAAGTTGGCCTATGACTCATTTATCCTTTGAACAAGTAGTATTGTTTATTTAAAAAAAAAGAAATGCATAATATTGTTCTTAATATTTTTACCATCATAAGACTAATATATGCTTTGTACTTTCTTAAGAAAATATATAAAAATTTTAGAAAATTATAGAGGATTTTTTTTTGGTGTGTTTTTTTGTTTTTTGTTTGCTTTTGCACAAAATTGGGCACTAGTCTTCAGAATAGCTCTGAAAATTTTGTTGTCTCTTCTAAGAGATTGGGCAGTTTGCATTGGCTTAAATGTAGGGATGAGCCATTCTTTTGCACTTGCTTCAATACCAAAATCTAACAGAGTGCCCCTTCTTAGGTCCTTTAGAGTACTTGGAAGAATACTCATTCACCCTCTGTAAAAAATATTTGCCTCCACTTGTAGTATATTTTTGCCCTGCAGCTCTGTTTTATAGTCTTCTATCAATAACTGCACAGGAACTTTCGTGCACTTCAAAGATGTTAACACTCTATTGTGTGTGTGTAAATGTACCTATAAAATATAGAACTCTTTCAAATAGTTCCTCATAAGTTTTTCATTGTCGTGATTATTGTTCACTCTTTAAGTTTTTTTTTTTATTATGGTAATTGTCAAATGTGTACAAACTAAAGGAAATGATATAATGAACTTCCATGTACCCAATAATTATCCAATAATTATCCTCTCATGATTAATCTCGTTTCCTTTTTGATAAGCTCTTTATTGCTAACATGTATTCTGTTTTCTTCTTAAGGATAAGAGTTTTTTTATCCTATTAGCCTCTAGGGCGGCTTGGAGCTTCGGTTATTGGAATTGATCCTGTGGATGAGAACATTAAGACAGCACAGCACCATAAATCATTTGATCCAGTCCTAGATGAGAGGATAGAGTACAGAGCATGTTCCCTGGAAGAGATTGTGGAAGAGAGGACAGAAACATTTGATGCTGTTGTAGCTTCTGAAGTTGTAGAACATGTGATTGATCTAGAAACATTTATACAATGCTGCTGTCAAGTGTTAAAAGTAAGACTCACTGGTTTACTTGTTTGTTTTTTCTTCTGAGTGTGTGTATGTATCCACAGCAGTAAGTGTTTCATAATACTTGAAACCAGGAAGCTAGGATTAGGGGATAGCATCTCTGCTGGGGATTATTTCTGCTTCTCAGCTTGCACTCAGTCCTGGGGTTTTCCAGATACAGTATCTTGATATCCAAGAATCTTGAAAAGTGTTGGTCCTGAACATAATTATAAACAATAGATTTAAAGTGGTTTTTCCCCATTGGTGCACTCTGGATTAAATACCTAATAGATATCGAATGACAATTACTAAGAAATTGATTTGGGTTGGTACTTTAAAAAACAATAGAAACGTTCGTTAATTTGTTTAAATTGATTTAGGTAGCATTTCTTTTTTTAATTTTATTTATTTTTTTTTTGAAGATTTTATTTATTTATTTGACAGAGAGAGAGAGATCACAAATAGGCAAAGAGGCAGGAAGGGGGAGAGGGAGATGCAGGCTCCCTGCTGAGCAGAAGAGCCCGATTTGGGGCTTGATCCCAGGACTCTGAGATCATGACCTGAGCCAAAGGCAGAGGCTTACCCCACTGAGCCATCCAGGCTCCCCTTAGGTAGCATTTCTTAAGTAACTCTGTGTGTGATATTTTTAACAGTTTTCAGCTTGTAGAGGAATATTTCCCTACAACCATATGAGGAAGGTAAGCAGGTACTGTTGTGACCAACTTGGACCGAAGGAGATCAGAATTTGAGAGATGTCAAAGGTCACTTGGCTTTTTGTTTTTTGTTTTAAGATTTATATATTTATTTTAGAGGTTGGGGGGGAGAGGGAGAGGGAGAGAAAGTCTTAAGCAGACTCCTCGCTGAGCGGGGAGCCCCACACAGGGCTCGATCTCACAACCCTGAGGTCACGACCTGAGTTGAAACCAAGAGTCAGACTCTTAACTGACTGCGCCATGCAAGCACCCCTTTTTTGTTTTTTTTTAAATTGAGGTATAGTTGACATACAATATTATATGAGTTTCAGATGTATAACATAGTGATTTGACAATTACAGAATTATGAAATGCTCACCACAATAAGTGTACTTATCATCTGTCACTATAAAAAGTTATTACAATATTACTAACTACATTCCCTATGCTGTATTTTTCATCTTCATGACTTGTTCTAAAATCTATACCTTTTAATCCCTTTTACCTATTTTGCCCATCTCCTACCCCCCTCTCTTCTGGCAATCCCAGTTTGTTTTCTGTATTTATGAGTGTGTTTCTATTTTTTGTTTGTTGATTTGTTTTATTTTTTTGATTTCACATGGAAGGGCAATCATATGATATTTGTCTTTTTCTGTCTGACTTCTTTCACTTAGCATAATACCCTCTAGGTCCAACCATGTTGTTGCAAATGTTAATATCTCATTCCTTTTTATAGCTAATATTTCATTGTGTGTGTATATATATATACACACACATATATATGTATTTTTATAGCCCCCTGCAAGTGCATATATCTTTTCAAATTAATGTTTATTTTCTTCAGGTAAATACTCAGAAGTGGAATTACTGGATTCTATGGTATTTCTATTTTAATTTTTTGAGGAACCTCCATATTGTTTTTAATGGTGGCTGCACCAACTAATATTCTTGCCAAGAGTGCACACGGGTCCCTTTTCCTCCACATCCTCACTTGTTATGTCTTATCTTTTTCATACTAGCCATTCTGACAGGTGTGAGGCGGTATCTCATTTTGGTATTGATTTGCATTTCTCTGATGATTAGTGATGTTGAGCATTTTTTCATGGGTCTGGTGGTCATCTGTATGTCTTCTTTGGAAAATGTCTATCCAGGTCCTCTGCCCATTTTAAAATCATATGTGTGTGTGTGTGTGTGTGTGTGTGTGTGTGTGTGTGTATTGGTGTTGAGTTGTAGGAGTTCTTTATATATTTTGTAGATTAACTCCTTATCAATTATATCATTTGCAAATATTGTTTCCCATTTAGTATGTTGCCTTTTTGTTTTGTTGATGGTTTCCCTTGCTGTGCAAAAGGTTTTTGGTTTGATATAGTTGTAGTTGTTTATTGTTGCTTTTATTTCTCTTGTCTGAGGAAACAGGTCCAGAGAAATATTGCTAAGGCTGATGCCCAAGGGATTGCTGCCTATGTTTTCTTTTAGGATTTTTATAGTTTCAGGTCTTAGATTTAAGTCTTTAATCCATTTTGAGTTTATTTTTATATATGGTGTAAGAAAGTTGTCCAGTTTCATTCTTTTACATGTAGCTGTCTAGTTTTCCCAATGCCATTTTCCACTGTATATTCTTGCCTCCTTTGTTGTAGATTAATTGACCATATAAGTGTGGGTTTATTTTTGGGCTCTCCATTCTGTTCTATTGATCTGTTTTTGTGCCAGTACCATAATGTTTTAATTACTGTAGTTTGTAGTACAGTTTGAAATCTTGGATTGTGCTACTTTGAACATGATCCTTTCTCAAGATTTGGGGTCTTTTAGGGTTCTATACAAATTTTAGAATTATTTCTCCTAGTTCTGTAACAAATACTATTGCAGCATGGTAGAGATTGCATTGACTCTGTAGGTTGCTTTGATTAGTGTAGACATTTTAACAGTATTCTTCCCATCCGTTAACCATGGTATATCTTTCCATTTATTTGTGTCATCTTCAATTTCTTTTATCAATGTCTTAGAGTTTTCAGAGTTTAGGTCTTTCACCTTCTTGGTTAATTTTAATCCTAGGTATTTAATTCTTCTTGTTGATGTGATTGTAAATGGGAGTATTTTCTTAATTTCTCTTTCTGCTAGCTCATTATTAGTATATAGAAATACAACAGATATCTGGATTTTAATTTTATATCCTGTACCTTTACTGAATTTATTTTGTTCCTGATCTTAGAGGAAAAGTTTTTAGCTTTTCACCGTTGAGTATGATGTTAGCTGTGGGCTTTTCATATATAGTCTTTATTCTGTTGAGCTATGTGCCCTCTAAACCCACTTTGTTGTGAGTTTTTATCATGAACAGATGTTGAATTCTGTCAAATACTTTCCTGCATCTGTTGAGATGGTCATGATTTTTGTCCTTCATTTCATTAATGTCTTGTATCACGTTTGGTCATTTGCAGATACTGAACCATTCTTGCATCCCTGAAATAAATTCCACTTGATCCTGGTGAATGGTCCTTTTAAAGTATTATTGAACTTAGTTATTGGGATATTGGTTTATAATTTTATTTTCTTGCAGTGTTTTTTCTGGTTTTGGCATCAGGGTAATGCTACCCTTTTTCAAGGAATTTGAAAGCATTTATTCCTCTTCTACTTTTAGAATAGTTTGAAAAAGATAGGTTTTAACTTCTTAAATATTTAGTAGAATTCACCTGTAAAGGCATCTGATCCTGGACTTTTGTTTATTGGGAGTTGTTTGATTACTGATTTAATTGTTACCAGTAATTGGTAACGTTCAGATTTTTTTGTTTCTTCCTGATTAGAATATTGTGCACTTCTAGTATTTATCCATGTCTACTAGGTTGTCTAAGTTGTTGGTATTTAATTTTTCATTGTGGTCTCTTATAATCCTTTGTATTTCTTTCATGCTGGTTATAACTTTTCCTCTTTCATTTATTTGGGCCCTCTCTTTTTTTTTGGTGAGTCTGGGTAAAGGTTTATCAATTTTGTTTGTCCTTTCAAAGAACCAGCTGTAAGTTTCATTGATCTTTTCTATTGTTTCTTGGTCTCTATTTAATTTATTTCTGGTCTGATCTTTATTATTTTCTTCCTTCTACTGACTTTAGGCTTTGTTTATTCTTTTCCTGTTTCTTTTAGGTGTATGGTTAAGTTGTCTTGTTTGAAATTTTTCTTGTTTCTTTGAGGTAAGCCATTGTCATAAACTTCTCTCTTAGAACTGCTTTTGCTGCATCCCAAAGATTTTGAACCATTGTGTTTCCATTTCCATATGTCTCCAGGAACTTTTTAATTTGCTCTGATTTCTTCATTGACCCATTGGTTGTTTAGCTGCTTGTTGTTTAGCCTCCACATGTTTGTATTTTTTCCAGGTTTTTTTTTTTCTTATAATTGATTTTTAGTTTCATTTTGTTATGGTCAGAAAAGATGTTTGATATGATTTCAGTATTCTTAAATTTATTGATTCTTGGCACACCTGGGGCTTCATCTGCTAAGCATCTGCCTTTGGCTAAGGTCATGATTTCAGGGGTCCTGGGATCAAAGCCCATGTGGGGCCCCCTGCTCAGGAGGAAGTCTACTTCTCCCTCTCCCTCTGCCCCTCCCCACATCCCTGGCTTGTGCATTCACGATCTGTCTCTCAAATAAATAAATAAATAGAATCTTAAAAAAAAATTATTGATTCTTATTTTGTGGCCTAACAAGATACATCCTGGAGAATGTTCCATGTGTATTCTGCTGTTTTTATGTAAATGTTCTATATCTCCCTGTTAAGTCTATCTGGTCTCATATATCAATCAAAGCAACTACTTCCTTATTGATTTTCTGTCTGGATGACCTAGCTATTGATGTAAGTGGAATAGGTGTTAGAGTCTCCCCTCCCCTCTCCTCTCCTCAACTGAGGTGCTTTCTACTACCCTGTCTTCCAGGTTGCTGACTTATTCTTCTGCACCTTCTAATCTGCTATTGATTTCCTCATGTATTTTTCATTTTGATTATTGTATTCTTCATCTCTGATTGGTTCTTTTGTATATTTTCTGTCTCATTCTTGATTTGAACTCTCACTGAGTTCATCCACTCTTCTCAAATCTGGTGAGCATCTTTATTACCATTACTTTGAACTCCTTATCAGGTAGATTGCTTATCTCCATTTTTTTTTGCTAAAGTTTTAGCTGCTTCTTTCATTTGGAACATATTCCTCTATCTCCTCATTTTCTGTGTTTGTTTCCATGTATTAGGTATGTCAGCTATGTAATCCTGGTCTTGAAAGTAGTGGCCTTGTGTCAGAAGGCATCATGTGGGGCCCTAGAGTGCCATCTTCCCAGTCACCAGAACCAGACATTCTGTGGGTGTCCCCTGTATGGGCTGTGTGTGTCCTCCTATTGTGACTGGGCTGTAACTCTGTGCAAGCACTGGTAGGCAGGGCTGACCTTCCGCCCAGCTGTGCACAGTGACCTGCTGTGACTTCTGCAGGTATACTGGTATACCGGGCTGGTTCCCAGCCATGCTGTCAGAGTGGCTTAGCTGCAATTGCTGCCTACATGCTGGCATGTGGGGCTGCCCATCCTCTCTTCCAGGGAAGGAGTTGCTTTGGAGAGGCCCTAGTCCTGGCTGGGGCTCCCACTAGGGGTGGTAGGGCAGTCGTTGATTTGGGGAATGCTTGTCCTGACCAGGGCTGCCTGCTAGGTGTGGCAGGGCGCGAGTTGCTTTAGAGGGGCACGTTCCAGGGCGGGTGGATCTACAGGGAAATGCCAGGACAGGGCAAGTGGTACTAGCAAGATAGATGAGAATGTCAGAACTAGTTCCCCCAAGTATCAGGCCAACTAGGCTGAAGAAGGACGACAAACGTGACATCCTCCAGTATTTTCATGGCTGAAGAAAGCTCCTACAGATTGCTGACTTTCCGACACATGCCCTAAAATTAGTCAATAAATCTCCTTCATGTAAAACCCTGACACTTTTCAAACTGCTGTCTCCGTACTGGGTGTCAGCCTGAATGAGGTATTGTGCTTGCCCTTTAAGAGCAGGGTCTTGGTTTCCCGTAGCCTTCTGGCTCTGAAAAGTTAAGCCCCTCTGAATTTCATAGCCAGACAGTATGGGGGCTCATCTTCCCAGTGCAGGTCCTTGGGACCAGGGGGGCTCAAAGTGGGGCTTGAGCCCCTGGCTCCTCAGGATGGACCTCTGCGCCTGTGATATCTCTCCCAATTATAGGTTGCTGTGTCAGGAGTTTGGTTCCCTGCCACATCTCTGCCCCTCCTGCCTTTCTTCTTGTGGCTTTTTCTTTATGTCTTCAGCTGTGGAAGAGCTTTTCTGCCAGTCTTCATTCAGCCAACAATTACATGTAGTCGTTGCCTTGGTGTGTCCATGGAGGAGGTGACTTCCAACTCTACCATCTTCCCCAAGAATCTAGAGGTCACTTGGTCTTTATGTCAAAGTTCGCGAGGCACTTAAGTGGGGCTTACGGTCACATCTTTTGATTCCAAGTCTTGTTCTTCCCATTATATTATAGACTTAGTCCTCTGAAAGTGGTTCCAATTTTTTTTAAATAGATCCCCTAAAGTATTGTTGTTGTTGTTATTACTATATTGACTCTGTTGTTAATGTAGAGGTAACACCTTAAGGTCAAGAGCTAAAGGAATGAAATGCTTAGCCCTTACCTAAATAGAGCTTTTTAGAAATACTTTTTCTTTTTACATAAGTTTAGTTTTAGAAAAGATTACAAAGGTAGTACAGAATGTTCCCACCTATCTTTCCTCCAGTTTCTCCTTTTATTAACATTTCACATAGTTAGGATAGGAACTAGGCAAATGAGGCCTGTACGGCACAAAATTGAAGGAGACACTCAGGCTTAGGTGCCAACCCTGCATTTGCACACTCCAGAAAGTGAGTGCTTCCTTCAGTTTTGTTCCTTAGGCATCTCACTTGCCTCATCATAGTCCTAGCCCTGTATGTAACCCATTGTACATTTTCCAAAACTGAGAAATTAACATTGACATTATGCTATTAACTACACTACAGACTTTGTTAAATTTCATCAGTGTTTCCACTAATGTAATTTTTCTGTTTAGGATCCAACCCTGGATTCTACATTGCATTTAGTTGTCATGTCTCCTTAGTCTCCTTCAGTCTGTAACAGTTTCTTGGTGTTTCCTCTTAAATGAGTTTTATTAGCTTTATCTTCTGTTTCCAAGCAAAACTCCTTAATTTTTACCCTTTGTATTGTGTGTCAGTATGTATGAATGGAGGTTCTTTCACACATATTAGGAATACTGTCATTGTGGAATTTGAAATTAATTTTACGTTGATGAAAAGCCTATTAAGAAAATGACCATTGCTCACCACTGTTTCCTTAGAGTAAGATTTTGTAGGACATAGATAAGATACTCATAAGTGATTTTTTTCCCTAGCTCTATTGAGATATAATTGACATGTAACTGATTCTTAATAAGATATTTTAGAATACTAAAGTTTTAGAAAAGTTACAGTGGGCCACAAAATAATACCTTATATTTCAGTTTTTAATTTAAGGGCACATTGCAGTATTTCAGGGTCTCATCTTTTTGGTTTTGGGGTGGTATTTGAGATATAGTCTCTCTCTCCCAACACACGCACACACAAACACAAGTAATTATTAGAAGGAATCTTTGGCATTTTATCCCCATCAGGCTGATAAGAATATGTAGAAGAGGGAGGAGACATTCATCTTTGCCATATGTAGGACTAAATATAGGAAACACCATGAATATAGCCCCTAAAAAATGGCAGACTGGGGGCATCTGACGTGACTCAGTCTGTTGAGTGTCCAACTCTTGGTTTCTGCTTGGGTCATGATCTCAGGGTCATGAGACTGAGCTCCACGACTGGCTCTGCATTCAGTGGGGAATCTGCTGGAAAATTCTCTGCCTCTCTTCCCTTTTACCCTTCCCCCAACGTGTGATAGTGCTTGTGCATGTGCACTCTCTCTCAAATAAATAAATAAATCTAAAAAAAAAAAAGAAACAGCAGACTAAATGGTTCCACAAGAGGCACCTGGGTGGCTTAGTCGTTAAACGTCTGCCTTCAGCTCAGGTCATGGTCTCAGGGCCCTGGGGCTGAGCCCCGCATTGGGCTCCCTGCTCAGTGGGAAGCCTGCTTCTCCCTCTCCTTCTGCCTGCCTCTCTGCCTGCTTGTGTTCCCTCTCTCACTGTGTCTCTGTCAAATAAATAAATAAAATCTTTTAAAATAAATAAGTAGTCCCACAAATGGTTTGTATTCATGTAAGTGCTTATCTTGATCTCTTCATATTGTTTATACTAATGAAATCAAAATAAAATAAAAAAACATTCAAACCACAACCATTAATGTTTTTGTCGGAGAACACCGTACAGAACAAGTTAGACAGATTCCGCACCCAGAGAGAAAACAGCGTCGACACATGTCAGCCTGTAGATGTGGACATGTAACAAGGAGGTGTAGCCGGATCCCATTTCTATATTTTTATTATAAAGTATCTGATATGTGCAAAAGCAAGTATATAATATGTCACAGTAGTATGATTTTAACAGTTGTAAAAACAGTTTAACATTATAACTTGCGTAAACCCAGTGAGTAGGTCTGTAGTAGACTGCCTCTTTTTTTTTTTTAAAGATTTTAAAGATTATTTTTGTGACAGAGAGAGACACAGTGAGAGAGGGAACACAAGCAGGGGGAGTGGGAGAGGGAGAAGCAGGCCTCCTGCCGAGCAGGGAGCCCGATGCGGGGCTCGACCCCAGGACCCGGCATCATGACCTGAGACAAAGGCAGACACTTAACAACCCAGGCGCCCCTGTAGTAGACTGCTTTTAGTAATGAATTTCCCCAAAGAATAAAAAAAACCTATTTTGATGAATTATATTTTATTTATATTCATGTATCTTAATTGCACTTAAATTATTTGGAAGGAAGGAGGAGGGTGAGGGAAGCCAAGCCTCTACCTAACTGATACTCCTGATATCTAAAACGGTACTTCTATCTATATATTTTTTTTCAGCCCGGTGGTTCTTTATTCATTACTACAATCAACAAAACACAGCTGTCTTATGCCTTGGGAATTGTCTTTTCAGAGCAAATTGCAGGTATTGTACCAAAAGGTACTCATACATGGGAGAAGTTTGTTTCACCCGAAAAGCTAGAGAGCATTCTGGAATCAAGTAAGTATTAAGAATGTTTCCAGTTTTCATGGCCTTACTGAACTTTTAATGTATCCATAATTATTAATCACAGAACCTGGCACTTAATTAAATGGGCCACTATTCTCTAGATGTTGGTTTCATTTCTCAACTAGATCATAAACTCCCTGAAGTTAGGATTAGGTATTAGATACCACTTCTTTCTCTCACCTGTGGCACCTAACCCAGGGCCAGGCAAATCACAGATGATCAATGAATACTTTTTGGCTGCTAGTCCTCATTTGTTTAAGGATGAGGTGCAGATGTCTATCACTTACACATCCTCCGTCGGTCCTCTTGGGGCTCTGTGTGTATGCGCTTAATTTACGTATTATTTTCTCTCATTCTTCTATACTCAGGTACACTTTGAACTTCCTTGTCACTTTTTATGTATTTTATGCTACTTAGAGAACGTCTTGTATTACGGTTCTTTTGGTGTTTTTAAGCCCCTTTCTGGCCTGTCAGCTCTGTGGAGGCAAGACTGTCTCCTTTTTGTCCTCCCTGCAGTGCATGCCTCTGCTTCACACGTTGTGAGCTCTTGATTTATATGGTGAATTCCTGTCAAGTAATAACATTTAGTTGGTGTTTGGTATTCCTGCTGAGCACTTACCTCATGCATGTCTCGGGCTTTTTGTTCACGTAACAGTAAGTTACTGTGTCAGTAAACTTGATTTGGAATATTGGAATAGTATCAATCCAGACAATGGAGGAAGTTCTGAAGATTTCTGCAAGTGATATTGCTGAAAACAGAGTAGGAAAAAGTGTTGTAAGATGCGCTATAGGAACAATCACTTGTTGGCAGATACTTTCTAATAAGAGCTTATGTTTATTAAGTACTTACCAAATTCTGAGCATTGTGCTACCTTGTACATATATCTCGTCTAATTCTAACAACTCTGGGACTATATGTTATGTACGTGTGAGAACACTGAGATTCAGAAAGGTTAAGTGACTTGACTCTGGTCACCATCTAATAGGTGCCGGGCTGGGGTTTGAACCCAAGCAATTTGATTTAGAGTTTCTGTTCTGTGCTTTAGTAAAGAATGATACGTACTTGGTCACATAGTATTTTTTTTTTCAAATCGAGTCAGGAATCTTTTTTTTTTTTAAGATGTTATTTATTTATTTGACAGAGACACAGCAAGAGAGGGAACACAAGCAGGGGGAGTAGGAGTGGGAGAAGAAGGCTTCCCACAGAGCAAGGAGACTGATGTGGGGCTCGATCCCAGGACCCTGGGATCATGACCTGAGCCACCCAGGCGTCCCAAGTCAGGAATCCTTTTTTAATATAGAGTCGCATTAGAGTCTGGGCATTTGGAAAGTAATTCCTTACAAAATCTACTCTTTCTGATTTTTTTAGATGGTCTGTCAGTTCAGACTGTGGCAGGAATGCTCTACAACCCCTTCTCAGGTTACTGGCATTGGAGTGGAAATACCAGCCTGAACTATGCAGCTCACGCTGTGAAATCCATGGGACAGGAGCCCCCCGTGCCTGCGGAGTTTGTTTTCAGTGGGAAAACAGAAGACCTCAGTGATAAAGGCTCTACCAACCCAGGTGTGCAGGAAGAGCTGAAGAAATGAATGCTTTCTAAGGACTATGTATAATATGGCTTGAAAGTCTGATGTTTACATATGTAAAAAATACACACTTTGTCTTTTGTGAGTGGATCCTGAAGAAAAGAAAGTCAACAAAAAGGGCTAAAACCTTGGATAAAAGTTTTGGTTGTTTCACCTAATGGCCACTTTCAAGGGATTATTCTGTGGATGAAAAGTTTTGGCAAGGTATTGTGTAATCTAGGCATTTAATTCCTCAGCCTTTGTTTTATAAATAGGGTATGCATATTTGACTTGACTTTACAGATTATATATATTCATCCAGCATGTATGCACAAATGTATATGCAGAAATGTATATGCAGAAATGGGTTTTAATTTAAAGGATCTGCATTATCTATGTTCTTTGTCGGGTTTTAGCCAAAGGCAGTTATGCTTCTGACTTCTGAAAACCAAATATAGTTATATTCCACTTATATTTAGGAAGACAAAAATGTATTTTTTTCCTTTAAATTTTAGTTTGTTGAAAAGCAAGTGGATTGTTAAATATATACTGCATTTGGATTCAGACACTAGAATCAAGAAGTTTGGATAATGTTAGACATACTTCTATACAGTTCCATAAATGTTTTATTGTGACTTTTTTTTTTTCTAAGTAGAAAGAACTTTTTAAAACTCAATTAAAAATTCAGTTATGGAAATTTCTTCTTTGGCTAACATTTTTATAATTGAAGAGACTGACTTGAAATGTATTTTTAAGCTTCTTGAAGTTTGTGAGTCCCTGGCTTTTTCTGCAAGTCCAGATGCTCTATATAAAGACATCTATAGAGGCTGTTGACCCAGTGTGACAAACGTGGATTGAATGTGTGTGACCCAGGTGGAAGGTTGGCTTTTTACTTCCTATCATTTTTCACTTTTACACTCATGTGTCCTGTATTCCTTTGTCAGTGTCTGTTTGCCTCTCCACAGGCAAACACTTCCCAGCCACCTTAGTTTATCATGTACTTGTTCTCAGCAGCATTTCAGGGGAGGAAACTGAAATTTAAAGAATTAAAAGAGGAATTTTAACTTCAGTTACTGTTGTGTAATTAGGGTGCTAAAAATTAGGAGCTTCCATTGGCCTCCATTTAAAAGTTAGATTCCTATTCCGAATTCTAATAGTTTTATTACCAAAACAAAGCTTCCTCATTCTGTTAGAAAAAAAAAGTGTTGGTATAAAAGAATAATCTAAGAACAATGTAATGGAATGGTTAAAAAGTAGTCCCCTAAACAAGTGTATTTATTTTAGAGAAAAAGAAAAACCCACTAACTTACAGTTATTAAAAATCCATTCTTTTTTTTTTAAGATTTTATTTATTTATTTTAACAGAGAGAGAACACAAGCAGGCAGAGAGGCAGGCAGAGGCAGAGAGAGGAGCAGGCTCCCTGCCGAGCAAGGAGCCCGATGTGGGACTCGATCCCAGGACGCTGGGACCATGACCTGAGCAGAAGGCAGCTGCCCAACCAACTGAGCCACCCAGGCGTCCCAAAAATCCATTCTTTAAGTGCTGGAATTTCAGGGTAATTCAGTAATAGCTACTTCTGTGTTTCACTTGACTTCCAGTGGAATGAAAAGATGAAAGTTTCATGCCTCCCTGTTTAATTTGATCTTTCAGGCCAAGTTCAACCAAATTTCAGGAGAAATAGGTTCAAAAAGATACTACAAATTATTTAAGTGTATATTTGTGGAGTGAGGATTGCCCAGCTGAAAATTTTTAATTCTGAGAACTAACAGCTTTTGAAAAGCAGTAATTTAGCAATTAGGGCTATGCTGGGGAGTTTCATCTGCAAACGTTCCCTCAGGAACTCTGGGTTCATGAGACTGCCCTGCACGAAAAAATGTTGGAGACTTTATGACTAATAGTCCAGCAAAAGAATGTAAACCTGGCTTAGAACAAAAAAGAACAAGGCTCAGAGAGCAAGAAGGTGAATTTGCAGGTAATCTTAATTTGGGGTGAGGGGAACAACCATAGAAAGCTGGGCGGTGACCTTGACCACCTTGTTGTGGTCATAAAGGGAATCTGATTGCTCAGTGGAGCTGTAATTCTAAAAACTGCTAGACCATTTAAGGTTGGCTCAAAGGGCTACAAGCACTAGGAGAGCAAAACTTCCAGCGCTTACAAGTAGCTATGAATGATGGTAGGAGGGGTCACATGGCAGGGCAGGTGGTGATGAGAGAGTTCAAGGGGTATAGTTTTTCCCAAAACTTCTGCAAGGAACAGTGGGATCTGGCACCCAGCACATACATGCAAAACCCCCCTGGGAACCTGGAGGAGCCTTCTGGAAGCAGGATTCTAGAAACTAGCCTGATTAAGAGACTAGAATAAAAAGCAACTGCAGTTGTTATGAAAGCATTGATTTTTCCCAAAGTTGCTATGTTCTGGGGAAAAAGTGCCATCCAGGTATATAAAACATTGCTGTATTTGTGTGTTCTATATTTTTCCTGAAGACAAAACATCACAAAAGAATTGTCTTAAATCTTTCATTTTATGGAGCACCTCGGTGGCTCAGTGGGTCGAGTGTCTGCATTTGGCTCAGGTTATGATCCCAGGACCCTGGGCTCGAGCCCCAAGTCGGGCCCCTTGCTCAATGAGGAGCCTGCTTCTCCCTCGCCCTGCCGCTCCCTCTGCTTGTGCTCTCTGTCAAATGAGTAAAATCTTAAACACTTTTATTTTATGTCTAGCCGTATACATGAGGCACTAGAAATGCTATCACATTTTCTTTCCCCTAAATCATGCCTGAGTGCCCTTAAATGAACATGTCAGTATCATTGCAACTTGTGATCTTAGGAAACTTTCTATTTTCTGATCAACATGTTTGGATTTGGAAGACGGTTGCTGTTTGGGTACTAAGGTTGAACATTTTGTTTGATTATGATTTGTTAAGAGTCATTTTGTAGATAAGCATAAGACCCACGAAGAGCCATTCTTTGTAATTGCGTTGCTTTGGAGAATTTGTTAAGGCGTTCCCGCCGTTCCAGCTGATTTCACAATGGATAATTGGAAAAAGTGTCTTGTTTCCCCTCTGCACCACAGACAAACGTTATCAAAAAGGTTGTCTCCATTTTGTCACTTCTCTCTCACTCTGGTGGGCCTCTCTCCATTACTGTTTCATTGAGATTGGTCTCACTAAAGTCACGGATGAACCATGTGACTATACCCAAAGACATTTTGCAGCTCTTATCTCGTTCATTGACATTGTTTATTACCTCCCTCCTTTAAAGGTTCTCCTCTTATTTCCATGACTTTATCCTCTTTGACTAACCACTCCTTGTCAGCCTGAGTTCCCTTTTCTTGCTTTACCCACCCACCTGTTGCCTATAATTGGATGGTTCCCTGTACCCATACTTTTATAGTCTCCTGTAAATAAATCTTCTTCAATTTATCTTATTTCAGGTGGGCCATCTGCTTCCCGTTGGGGTCCTCACTGATAAACTGACCCACTCCCAACCTCTTCTTAAAACCCCTCAGTGGTTTCTCATTGCTCTGAAGGTTAAAGTCCTAAATCCTTTAACATGGCTACC